>JAILYA010000100.1:0-600000 GCA_021437795.1 Rhodamnia rubescens | reverse complement strand
AAGAAAGCCCATGAACTTGGTTTGGAGGTTGCTTTTCGATTCTCAAATGTTTTGACCTCTTTGGACGTTTCTGGTGGCCTAACTCTACGCATTTCAAATTGAGATTTGGCGCATACACCAAGTTACAGAAGAGATTAACGAGAACAAGCGTATCCAGGTTAAACCATGGATTAAAACTAGTCTTGCGCCCGGACCTGGAGCTGTCACAAAGTACCTGCTCAAGAGTTGTGCTAGATGTATCTTCTTATAATCGAATAGCTATTTGATATTGTTCCAACATTTGCTTCTGCAGCGGCTTGCAAGGGCTTTCATCTAGTTGGTTATGTTGAAATAATTTGTTATCACTGAATAAAAAGAGGTGACTCTTCCTCGCGAGAGAGAGGTCACCGGCAGTTGTGAAAGGAAGTTATCTTAAATGTGAAGAGCGGTGATACTTGGGATAAGATATCTATTCCCGAGAGTTGTATTCATTTGATATCTTTGGATGGAGACCAAATCGTGCGTCAGTGATAATGATCGCAACGGTTCACAACTTCATAAATATATGACTCTCTTCTGCTTCTCTTTTCACGCACAAAATTTTGACAAAGAATTCAAGGTGAAATTTTTAAGAGAGAGATTGAGTAATTATTGAAAAATATTCCTAAATATGAATGATTGTATCACTTGAAATAAGTAGTATATATAAAGTATTTTCACTAGCGACAACAATTTATTTTGTGAACGTACGAATATATATATATATTTTTTTTATTGTTAATTTTAATAAGCCATACAGGTGATCATTCTTAAAAAATTATTTTTCACGATTTATTTTTTCGTAACACAAACGGAAGCCTAACTCCTTATTTCTTCTATCTTGTCAAGGATGAGATTGACAAACAAGCGACCTCTTCTTCTTTATACGTGCGGTGTTTGTTTATTCAATTTTGTGTTATGAGGTCCCCTATTGACTCCAACACGGGCCTTCTTTTGTGCTTAATTAAGCATTAAATTAAAACGTATAGCATATTAACGATATGAAATAATAATGCAGAATACGACTACGGCTATCTACTCTATACTACATAGAAAATTACCAAAAAATCCTAAAAATCTTACAAATGTATCAATTCAATCCAAAATCCTTTCTTTTTTTGTCCGTTCAATTCCAAAAATTTTTGCATTTGTGTCACATTTGTCCTTTTGGCTGTGTTTGATTAGACGGCATTGACATGAATGCTGGCCAATACTTATAGTTTTAATAATAATTCAATTCTATTTGAATTAGTTTTTACATTTTTATTATTTTTTTCTCTTTTTTGTCTTCTCTCCTTCCTTCTTCCTCCAGCCGTTAGCTAGGGCTGGAGCCGGCAAGGGCAATCCTCACCGTCGCCGGGCAAGGTCAACCTCCTCGGCGTTGGCCTACGGTCCTCACTATCATGCCTCTTCTCCTCTAAAGCTCATGCGACCACCATAACTATCGAAGCTTGTCTTGCGAGGGAGCTCAAGTGCTTCGCCTCTTGTCTTCGCCGCCTTCATCACTCTTCTCGTGCTCTTCTTGCGGGGAGGCTCGCCCTTGTCGGTGGCCGATGGGTGAATTTGCGGGCCTTTGCCTATGGCTGATCGCGGTCCATTTGTGATGAAATAAACACAAAAACTTAAATCTGTTTAGAGAGAGAATATGCCACTATTGCAAAAGCAAAAGCAAAGGAGATTATAAGTCAATTATTATTTTATTGCAACTGAAAAAAGCCGCAAAATACATCCATGTCTACATCTCCAATTACCTAATAATTCCCTTATCACATAAACGAAAAATGAGAAAGAGAATCATTTAACAAGACCTTGCTTTGGTCTCAATAGTATATTTTGAATTCTCATATCATGAAAATTCAATATTTGTGTAGTTGCCTCCTGAATAGCTCCAATGTGGACACGCCGTACGCGACATGACACGACATGGTATACCGACACCTCATTCCTAAAAAAAAATAGAACTTCACTACTTTGGGATATATTGTATGTGGAATGTATATTTTTAGATATACATGATTAAATTGTCGCGTATATAAAAATATCAACGGGGAGTTTTGTTAGGATTCGGTGCACAAATGCAATGAATTAACACGCAAAAGCAAGAAAGAGAAATCGAGATACAAGATTTTATCCTCATTCACCCTTAAACTACGTCGGTAGAGGATTCCACTATATTTTAATCCTCGCTCCTCTCATTACATCCCTCAATTACAAGTGAAAAAGAGTATATATAACAATAGTTATTCATAAGTCTAAACCCAAATTACAATAAATAAATATGAACTTAAATCGTAAAAGCCCCATTGATACCCCCTTGAGACCCCATTGGGCGATACCTGGGACCCCTGCCCGCACAGACTTGGAATGAGACCCATGTGCTTTCCTATCGTTGGGAGTATAAACCTCATTCCAACAAATTTCTTATTCTTCTTTTTCTATTAAGGATTTAGGATTAGTTTTTTTTTTTAGGGAGTTTTATGGGTATATTAATTGAGATGGGTGAGTATAAAACTTAAGTGTGTGTGTGTGCGCGCGTGCATGTGTGTGTGTATATATATTTGACAGATTTATATTTTGACCCCTAATTTATTGAAAATACTTAAAATTAACTCCGTGTGTGTTGAAATGACATGTTGAGATATTGGACTCGGGAGTCACCGATATGTCTGAAGCGCTAACCATATGTCGGTAGCATGTCGAAGAGTGTCGGAGTGTCCAACATAACACAACAGGCATCCAACAAGACATGTAGGCTCCCGAAAAGTGTCGGTGCTTCCTAGATTGTCTCTCGTCGGATGCAAATTTCTCGAGTTATCATTGTTTGATTAACAAGATTCGAGAGTTCATTTCTTTTTTGACAGTACATAGCACCACGTATTCACTATGCACATGATTAATTATTCACTTCCCTCGTTTTTTTCCACGTCCCCATTGTTATTTCTTTTTGAAAAATTAATTTTTTCGTAATAAAGGAAATTGTCAAAGCTGTACTGCTTTTTTAGGATTGTTTCATATGATCTCAATCATGAGTTGACGATGGGGTAAATGTATCCTTTAAGGCCAAGATTTCTACCATTATTTACATTTTGTGTGACAGATGTCAGATTCCACACTACACGTGGCAGTGAAAAAATTTGACCAAGTCCTAAACTTATTTCATTTTTGTCAATTCAGTCCTAAAGTTTTTAATTTTATCAATTGACATAATTTTTTTTACATTTTGACAATCGAGTTTATTTGGCCAATTTTGACCGGATGTCCCCGATGTGGAATCTAACCGCTCTACGTGGCACGATCTACCCTAAAGTTAGCAATTTTTAATGATGTTTTAGTATTTTCTTTCAAATAATTATTATTTTTTCTTTTCTTTTTTGGTTTTGGCTCAAAGGGCCACGGAGCCACAGGCCACCGGCCAAGGGACGCGGACCTTGCTTGCCGAGCAAGGGCAAACAAGGGCCACGACACCCTCACTTTGTGGCTTGCGAGGGCCTAGGTGAGGGCTCGTGAGGCCCTTATGAGGCACATGCAATTTTTTTGTTCTTTACTTCCGAATTCATTTCTTCTTTTTCTTATATTTATTTTCAAACTAAGAAAACATCTTTGACTTGAAAATGAGGTCAACACGGTCAAAGTAAGATCTTGTGAGCCCTCACATGATCAAATGGATGCCATGTACTGAGCTTCATATTAGTTACGTCCAGCTAATGACTTTCTTTAGGAATGGATTAATCCCTTATACACTGGCATTGAAGTGTGGATTATCTCTAAACCCGTCTCGTTTGGGTTAGTAGCATTCAATTTACTTGTCCAATGAAAGAACTTTGCGATTTTGCATATTTAAGAGATCCTATACATAGACATCACCTTTCTTTCGAAAAAATTATCGAAAAAAGTCTTAAATCCATCAATTCAGTTCTAAATTTTTTTTTTTCCAATTCATTTGTAAACTTTTTATATTTGTACCAATTTAGTCCTTCCGGACAACTTTAACTGGAATTCATTGACATAGAAGCCGACACTACCATGGCCAAACTTTAATGATCTTTTCAATTTTTTTAAATTTGTTTTTTATTTTTCCTCTTGTTTTTCTCCTTCCCTTCTTCTTCTTCTTCTAGTAGGTCGCTGAACCGGCGAGGCTTGACCCGTTAGCCACCGGCAAGAACCCTCGCCATGTCCGGGTGAGGCCAACCTCACCCTCTCTAGTTCTTGGTGAGAGCGAGCCTTGCCTGAGGCCGACGAGATCCTACTATCAGCTAGAGAAAGAAGAAGGAAATGGGAAAAAAGAAATATAAATAAAATAAAAATAAAAAGGAAAAAAAAAAATAAAAATATATTAAAATAGCCAATTTCAATTATAGTTGACCAAAAGGATGAATTGATACAAATGCAAAAGACTTAGGACTGAATTGGCTAGAAAAAAAAGTTTAAGACCGATTGGCATAATTACAATAGTTTTAAGATTTTTTTTTTGTAATTATCCCCCTTTCTTCATTAACTTGAGATGTAGCTGTCTTATTAATTTCAAGCTTCAATCTTTCTTCGAGGTCGTAGTCCAAGTCCAATTAAATGATTAAATCACCATCTTGGGACCATCTCAAACCCCAATATTCGCTGACTAAGATGCAAAAAGTGATGTCGCATTATTAGCGGTAGAGGGTAATAAAGCATTAATGGCAATATTTGTCAACTCTTTTTTCGGTGTCAACAGGAGGTAATCAAGTCCTCTTGTTAACTTCTTTTAATTTGACAAACGAAAATTGCCAACATAGCTTAAACATGAAAGATAAGACTATAACGACATTGCTTTTTAATCTAAACATTATAGAGGATAGATTAAAGATAATGAAATTATTTTTAATAGCTAAAAAAGCCAAAACGGCGATCGCTGTCGCCCCACCATCGTCAGCCCTTCGTGATGATGGTGGGGTGCCAGTTTTCCTTTTTGTTTTTTAAGTTCACTTATTTTTGTAATCTAATATAAACAAAATTTCTATTAAAAAATCATAGTCGAACCAAAATGATTTCGTTTTAAGCCACATCGGTGCTATGTAGGAAAGACAAAATAATAGGAAAAAAAAAGCAAAGTTAGTATTTTATGTTAGCCAAATTGGCTGACCTAACGAAAATTCGATTGCTCTAATTTGACATGTTTTCGAACTCAATTACACTTTCGCGATAAGTTTTAAGACTTCTAGCGCTATTATCTCTATATTTTTTTATCACTTTTAGTCTTTTGATAAGTCATAATTATTTTGGCCTTAATCCCCATTTGACCTTTAACATTAGTCGGTGAAGTGATACACAAACCAATTTCGGCAAATCTGATCCCAGAGTTAGTGTTGATCGCTTTAAACCCAAAAACAAGGAGGACAAATCCAAAGCATTTACGTAAAGGATTACCTGTAAGATTACTAGTGAGTGACCAGCTCTTTTGTGCTCGAAACATTGATTTTGTTGTGAAATTATATTTGATTTTGAAGAAAACAAAACTCACATACTTTGTTGAAAAGACTTTGTTTATATTTTGAGTATTTACTAGAAAAATATATCTATGCCTTTTATACGAAATGAGCTTAACACTTTTATTTTGATGTCAAGTAAGATTCGTGGTAGATGCGGACTCATACGAAATTCAAATGAAGGTATTACTATAAAATGCTCCAATTGTCATGGTATTGGACCCAACAGGACCAAATGCCCCGAACTTCCGACACCTATGGAGATCAACCAAGCTGTAAGGAAATTCAAACACAATTGTGATATATTTTTTCCTTAAAATACATTTCTTATATGTCTATTATACAGGGCAAAAGAGGTAGGCCAAGGAAACATCCAAAGCAACCATCCAGTGAAGGAGGGATATCTAACAAATAAAGTAAAAGTACATAGCTGCATTTTAAGTGCACAGTCAAATATTAACATATCCGAGACGAGGAGGGTGAGTGGTTGCTTCCTTCTTAGAATAATTTTAGTAGATGATTATGAAACAACTTGTGCGACATGTTGTTTAAAGTTCTTTCTAAAAGCGGCATTTTACTTTGTCATGGTAAGGAGGCTGTTGAAGATAAGCCCCTCTTTTTAATGTAAACAATATATACTGGGCGTGATCATCCAAATTGTTCAAATGGTTTTATCATTGTCTGTAATGTTTTGATCTTTCATCATCTACAATTCATATTGTATTTAATAATGCCAAAGTAACATGTTGATTGGTTTGTCTTCTTATAGGTTTTAGGATATGGATATTATGTATTTGAAGTCACCGGAAATTCATATCTAAGGGTGAATATTGCTTTTAGGGTATTTTAATCCACTTGTGATTAGCATAATAACATTATGTTTTTTCCTTAATTTCAAGTGCCTAGCAGTAACATACCACAAGAAATTCTTTGAGGTGGTGCAAATCATACAATGGATATTTCAAGCGAAGTTTTTGGACTCTCAAAAACTCGACAATCTTAAAATGAAGCAACACAATGAACCCGAAGGGAGAGTTGGATGTCCGATGTAAAGCTCGTTTTGTAAAGCTCGTTCAAGTCTAGTATATATAGAACTTTTTTTGGATGGTTGTGTTATAGAACATGCTTTTGGACTTTTGTTGTCCCGGTGTAGATTGTGCCCTTTCCGGCTTGTTTCTGCTGGTTGGATGTCTAGTGTAAAGGCTATTTTGTAAAGCTTGTTCAACTCTGGTGCAAAGGCTACTTTATAAAGCTTGTTGAAGTATATTAGAACATTTTTTTGGACCTTGAGTGCGTAAAGGCTATTTTGTAAAGCTTGTTCAAGTATATAGAACATGCTTTTAGACCTCCAGTGGCAGTGATGCCTTTTATTTAGCTGTTTGAAAAGTGGGATTGTTTCCATCTTGACAGGTAAGTCCATGCCTTTTGGCATTTGCCGCTGCGAGGCTTTGTGTCACGACTTGAACCCCCGCGAGCCGTCGACATCCCACATGACCACAACCATGTACGATTCTCCAAGATCCAAAGGCCAATAAATACAACACTTTCGAAGCATAAACAATTCCCGTACAAAAATCAATTAACATCACGATGACTTGAGACGGTAAAACAAACTTATGTACATATATACATAATTGTCATAACCTTCAAACCTAGGGTTTCGTGGCCACCGACAAGCCTGTGACCACTTATAACAAAAGATTACGTGGTCGAAACCCGTTATACTTCCATTGTAAAATACTCTACAAAAGCTCAAGAGGCCAACTACCTTAGGCCTCGTCCTCGCTATCCGGTACTATAACATCTCTCGCCTCCAACTCATTCTCGTCAAGCTCGGGTGGTTGTTCCGCATCCGATGGCTCTACAATCTCCCCATCTTCTCTTGGTACCATGAACTTGGGAAATACTGAATCTCCCGGGCGGATCATTCATTGTTGAGGCAGAGTATCTCGAAAAATGAGAGCCCACGACGGGGTGAGATAAAATCTCGGTAAAAAGCCCCTAACCCTAGGTTAGGGCTCTAGTGCCTCCAGACACGTCCTAGGCGAGCAATTTCCAACAAATCCTCCGACAATAAAAAATTCCACAAATAAATTCCTGAATATTCCATTCTTTCTCCAAAAATTGCTACACCTTCACAAATATTCCACGTTACCCCCATATGGATATTTCACATCTCGACTGGAATAAAAATATTCCACGTTGCTCCAAAGCCCATGTTCCACGCCTCATGCTATCATATAAAATTCCACGTTGGTCTAGGGCCCGCGTTTAACGCATCAAGCTATATTATAACTGACGGACACGTGTAATAACGCCAGGCCATTATAAATATTCCACGTTGGTCCGGAGCCCGCGTTTAACGCATCGGCTATATTATAATCGACGGACCCGCGTAATAACGCATCAGTCACTGTAAATATTTCACGTTGGTCCGGAACCCGCGTTGAACGCATCGGGCTATATTATAACTGGACGGACCCGTGTAATAACGCCTCAGGTCACTATCCCACGTTTAACGCCTCAGGATATTATAATACTCATAACCCCTCGTTTAACGCCTCGGGATATTATAATACTCATAACCCCTCGTTTAACGCCTCGGGGTAAAATAATAATAGAGCCCGCGTCACAACGCCTCAGGCTATAATTCCTCAATCCAATATCGAGCCCGCGTCATAACGCCTCGGCAACGTATGGTCTTATAAAATACGAACCCCGCGTCATTACGCCTCGGGGTAGAAATTCCACATTTCCTCTCTTTTATTCCACTTAAGACCATATACCACAATAATTTCATCGATCGCTCGTCCGATACCACACGATCACTTAAATCCTTCCAATCGATCAATCTTCGCCACGTGATCTTGCTAAATTTCCTGATTAGCGGATCGAGATCATCCGGTCTCACCAATTTCTTCGACGAAAGATCGGAACCACACGATCTTCTCAATTTTTCTCAATTATCCAATCGAGACCACTCGATTAAATTGTACTCGGCGGACACTCGATCGGAACCACGTGATTCACTCACGTTAGAGAATTAATAATTCGGGATCACCCGATTAATTCACGCTAATCCAAAGATTAATCCAGACTACCCGATCAATTAATATTACCATAGTATCCAATCCACGCCATGCGACCATATTACGCTAACGTAACAATATATGAATAACGTGCAATTAAAATTATACTAATGTGGGAATTTGTCGGACCGAACAATATTAATTTTCTAACGTGCAAATAATTCTACTATAATACTAAACTATAATAATAATGCCACATCTAATTAGCACCATGGCATAACAATTTATTGTCACATAAAAGTAACTCTAGTTAAGATATAACTAACCATGGTTCAAAATTAACTAGAGTTAAAACTAACCTAACCATGATTAATAAATAGCATAAAGTAACTATAGTTGGACATAAAGTAATTAAAGTTAGTAAAGTAACCATGGTCCAACTTTGACCAAACAATTATCCTCTTGCATTTACTATTCATTGCAAGAACACTAATCCTCTCTCTCTCCTCTTCATCCATTTTCGGCCAAGGCATGAAAATGGCCAAAAACAACCAAATTTTCACCCAAATCTACTCAATCTCAAGTCTATTAGCATCCTAGATACCTAATCTAAGGTTAGGAACCAACTTACCTTGATTTCTAGCTAAATATTTCGGTACAAAAGAGTTGGAAACCGAAGCAAGGAGGCCCTCTCTCAAACCGGGTCGATTTGCCTCGTCCGGACCTTTATCCCTTCAAACTGACCTACGGGAAAAACTACCCGGCCAAATCCAGCTTATAATATGTCCTTGGAAAGCTAAGACAATAAGATTTCAAATGGAAGTGGTCTTACCTCAAAATGACATCGGACGAAAACATTATGGCCGGAACAAGAGGGGCAGTCAAAACAGGGCAGCGGGTTGAGCGAGAGAGAGAAGTGAGAGAAAATTGTGTCCAAATGAAGAAGATGAAGATGGTGGATAGATAAGCTAGGCTAGGATATTTTGGGATGAAAAGTTTCACTAGAATTCTTGGTCTTAGAAATGATGAGACAAAGACTTGTGGGTCCCATCAATAATTCATCTCCTTTCCCATATCCAAATCGCATTTCACTTTTCTTAACACTTTAGGGCGAATCGTGAAATACACATGCTCGGGATGAGGCGACGTCCAAAATATTATCATTGGAACCCCCGAAGGTCCGACATCTAATTTCGAAGTTAAATTCGCGATCAATCTCGATCAATTGAAATTTCAGCGTATCTCAAACTAACGGGCGGCTTTTAGGAGTTACGCGTATCGACCCGTGATTAATATCACGTTTAAGAATTTCTCGAGCCATGGGGACTTTGGTTGTCATTCAATTGCGAGGGTCAATCACTAGTCTCGATGGGCACGATCGTTAGAAAATAATTTAGGGATGTTCGGAACCCATACGATGTCAAACGGAATCACCCATGATCCAAGCGTAGGGTATTATCCAAATCGTTCCTTAATCATTCTAGGATCGGCCTATATTGATCCAGAATATTCCCTCGACAATTTTAATGGCCAAAAAGTCAATCCAGGATCAAGTTCTTAGGTCCACGTACTTGATTTTCCTAACTAGCCATTCCCATTTGGTTAGTCCGCTCGAGAGGGATCAACTCCGAGTGAGATTAGACTGAAATACATCAATGAGATATTTCATTCATTCATAGCTTCAAAGTGGGTCGGAATTCGGGATGTCACAATTCTTCCCCCTTACAAAAAATTTCGTCCTCGAAATTTGCAATCCTCCAATCATCTCGTCTTATGGGGTAATAACGCCTCATCGCTACCACGCTTTCCAAAGTAATTCTTGTCGTCACTTGACACTTCGATAATGTCTTTAACAAGAAACGGTTTTCATCCTTCAAAGCTTGTTTCCTCTGGTCCTCAACTCGGGTTCACATTCCTCTTCTCTTTTGACATTCGCAAAATCTGTTGGTAGCATGCCCTCGAGTATTCAAATCACCTCTTCCATTGTCTATTGGTCGAAGAATAACATGCATACCTTACTACAATCCAGCTTTTTCTAATTCTAGATGAAGGTCTTTCCAAAGCATCGCATAAGACTCATGGCCTTCATCAACTTGCCCTTTATTATCCAAATCGAGTCGTAACCTTCTTGACTCCTTAAGCAAGTTCAAGATTACTTTCGTAGTAATCCTCTCTCAATCCCATTCGAAAACCTCCAACGATCATAGTAATCTTTCGATCTTCAAGGTCATGCCTCTTCCTGGCCGGCATGTCTAATCCTTGACCACATGTAAGATCGCTTCAACCTTCAGTCCATTCCATTGGACACCATAATTCTCCCCTCAAATTCCGATGAGGTCATATCTTTAGATTCCTCTCCACTATTGAACTCGTACACTCGTCTATTGAACTTCAAGGTTTCTATTCTCAACTTCAAAGTTTTTTTTTCCAAGTACTCGAAGTCTGGATTTCCTCCCTGTTCTATTCATTTCCATGACCGTTAGAAGTTCGGGTCCATTCATCGCCACATCTTAATTCCTTTCGACTTTTAGGCTTGATGCTTCAAGTAGCCATCAAACTAGTCAATTGCTAAACTTCCAATTTAGAAGTTGAATCTCTTATTCCTCGAGGTAAGATCCGTCCCGTCGTTGCCAAATGCAAGACGCTTAATTTTCGATTGTATGCCTCCGCTACTTAATTCACCATTCCTAAGTGATAAGGGCATCACGCTTATGACTTTTCCTTCGTTCCCTTTGGGGCGATTCAATATTTCTAACTCTTGTAGTTCACATAGTTGAGGGGTCACTCCTTGCGTAAGTAACACTCCCATCTCCGTAAACAATTTCATCCACTCGCTCTACGTCTCGTCCTTAGTCCTTTTCATTAATGGAATAATTCTTGTGGGGAATCTTCCTACGATCCGTCTATGACAATCCATCAATTCCAAGAAACTTCGAATTTCAATAACTCATATCGACCTTAATCGATCCATCATCACTTTCTACCCATGAAGGATTCATAGGGATCCCCTCTCTCTCGGACTTCACACGACCAATGAATTTCACCTTATCGGACCAAAAACTCACACTCTTCACACTTAGCATACAATGATTGTTTCCTTAGGGTCATGCTTCTCGTGACTCCTTAAACGAGTCCGACCATCATCTTTAAAGACGGTAACAATTAATTCAATTATTCCTTGGATACACAATCCGACTATTGTCAGCTCTTGCTACTAAGTGTCGATTCGTTTAAACTATCATTCGTACCATCCACTTGAGAGCTTATGCTTTGGCTCTCTGTCTTTATTGATTTCTAGTTAGACCATGCCGCATTTTGTTCATTTTTGTCACTCTCTCCTCAAGAAGCATCGGTGCCTCAATCTCTTGGTTCCACAACCAGTTAATGTGATCTTATCCCCATTTCATTCATTCAAATGAACATCGACATTTCCTAGAATTCAATATTATCTACAAGATAATTCCTTAGAATAATTTTACGGAGATCATTTGAGTTCCGCATTTTCTTTCTCGGTCTAGATGTTCAATCTTAATGCCACGACAATTTAGAACTTTCTCTTCCTCCACACTAGGGTCTCTTACCCTATGAAGGAAACGATACACTTCGGTGGTATTCTTCTACTTCGAATCCACTTCGTCCTTGGAATTCACGCCAATAGCGGTGTTCTTACTCCAGGATTCGATGCCTCCACACTTGACATTCTCTTCTAATAACCCGGTCATCTTTAGTGACAAGGTTCAAAGGAGTCGAGGTTCTTCCTCGATCTCTCGCACATCCACACCTTGGATATCTTAATTGATTAAATCAATTCACCTTGCGGTTACAATCCAAGTACCCCTTTTTGCTTACTCATCCATCCATGAACACTTTGTGAGTAGTCGGGACTATCAAGTCCATTTACTTTCCTTTCCATTAACGACCATCTTATGATCCAATCGCCATTTAAAAATGACGCCCTATTCTTTAGGATAATAACTCACAATACCACTTCTAATGGTCCCGATTCAACATTACTCAATCGCATATAAATCAACAAAGTCAAACAACCGACACAACTTTTTTCATAATTTTTCCCCGTGACGTAAGAGAAGAAACTTCAATCTTTCATTACAGGCTATATGCCAAGGTAATAGCCATTCCTCACAGGCACATTTTGTGTTCCACAAGGGAAAATTCCCTTACTCGCAATTCATGAACGAAAATTCTCTTGCTTATTCCTCTTCCGATCATCCACTTCATCCATTATGACCCATTACCATTCCTCGAATCGGGAGTAACAACTAGCTATAAGGCTTTCGAATTCCAATCCACGCAGAACTTCACGTCTCATTAATAGGGTCATTAACCACCCTTAGTACACCTAGACAACCTTGAGAACTCGTCTCGCATTGGTGGATTGCAAAGCTATTAAAGTTCAAACAATCCTTGTTCCCGAGTAACCTTAGAAAGATACTTTCTATTGAACAACTTGGCGAAGACAATCCAGGCAGAGATATCATGCCTTCAAGGAAAAACTCTTCCTTTAGTGATCTTTCACCAATCATCGACGGCCTCTTAAGGCTAGTAACTCGCCAGGGTCACTTTCTTTTCATCCCGTGCACCCAAAACCTCCGAGGTTTCCTTACACAATCCCCAATCCGAGAAAAGGCTGTATTAAATTCACTCTCTCTCTCCATCGAACTTAATCAATCTCACTCTTATGCATCCTTCCACAAGCTTTCTTTCAAACGATTTTCTTTTCCATTCTCTATCGTCTTTCCCACAATCTCTACCATTTACTTTGCTAACAACACAATTAATAGTAGTAGTCTTATTTGCTTTGGGCAACAACGGCAACTCCTTCTCGAGTCCGCCTACCCATCGAATTTCAAATTCCTCTCAAGGTTCTCTTGACCCCTTCAACTCTTGGGTCTCGTACAATTTACAAGCTCGGGCCAAACGCTCTTCCAGGGCTCATACTCTCGTGATTCATCTTTACTTACTTATCATGATTCCTTTCGGTTCTTGAATCTTCTCATATCTTGCTACTCGAGCCAAATGCTTCTCTAGTGACCATACTCTAGTCGTTCGACCTCATTAGGTCCTTATGGCACTTGAACCACTACAATTCCCTCCAGGAATTAAAGACTTAAATCATCTACTCGAGTCTAGCGGTTTCAAGTCGCTCATCTCATTATCTATCACCAAGACTCAACCATCCAAGGGTTCTTAGGCAACTCTCAACTACTTGCCAATTATCCAAGGGTTTCAAATCACCCTTAACCAGTGACTACCTATCAAGCCAACCTTAACGAGGCAATTTCTCAATTAACCGCCAATTACTAGGCAAGCCTCAACTAGGCCAACTTCAAGCAACCATTCAAGGCATTACTTCAGTGAGTCAATCGCTCATATTTTAAGTATAAAGGCACCTATTCTTCTAATACGAACACGATAGGCTATCACACTTTTAGAAGATACCGGTTCAACGGGGTATGAACCCCTCACGCCGTTTAATCTCTCGGTTAGACCTTCGCCATAACAATCATATGATGCCAACTACATAACGGCATCCACCGCCAAAGACGAAGCTTTTAATCATGCCAATCCTAGGCGCCATCACAAATGCCAAGCAAATTTTGAAATTTCACCTTGAGGATTAACTCGGTGCAACATGTCTCTTAATCAAGATCACACTTAACCCGATACCTAGATTTTCCCTTTCAATTTATGGCCCGGGTCATTCCCGCCTCCTTGCTATCTTAGAAGATCGTTAGGAGCCGCTCCTTGTCCGGACCTCTTTGTCCCGGCGATCACTCCCCGCCCTCATCGACCTAGTCGTTGCAGGGTTGTCCCAAGCCATATTTCTACGGAGAGAGTCCCGTTCCACACGACCCATATCATGTTTCATTACGATTTATAGGTATCCCGCCACTTGTCCCATACCAAGCGACGGTTTATTAGGTCCGATAGTAATAAGCTCATGCATGCACATTCCTCGACTTTCATTCTAATGCCACAAACACAAGCACGCATGTGTCATGCCCCGAACCTATCGAGTTCGTGAACATCCCATCTAGCCGTTTCTATTTTAGATTGGCTTCCAAGATCCTTCGCCCACAATTTCAAAAAAATCCATAAAATAGGCGGAAGCGGGTAAACATCTCCATACATCAATTCAAATGAATGACTTAGGACAAAAGTGGTATACATCATACATCCGTATATTACACTTCAATTGATATAGCGGTCAAATACCCAATGGTTCAATCTTAATCCATAAAATCCGATATAATCCATAAGGCCACAAAATATCTTATATTCATTCGACCCACATATTTCTCGAATGCTAATCCTTAGCAAACTTGATGTTCCATCGCCCGATACCCGAAAAAATAGGTCCCACGACGGGGTGAGATTTACATCTCAAAGAAGCTCACCCTAAACCTAGACTAGGCCGTTAGTACCTCCAAACAACTTCTCAAATCAAAGACGTCAAGACGTCCATAAAACCAAGTGTAAACAGGATGCGGGCGCAAGCATAGGCATTGGCAATCAAACAATTACAATAATCAAGCATTCAATATTTCAAACCAAGCTCCACCTACTAGCACAATAATCCCATTTCTCGATACGAGGCCCGTGTAATAACTCATCGGCTATATTATAACATTCCATGTTACTCCACCGACATCATACAAGTTCATAACATTGAGCCTCGGACCTTTATAGAACACGGCTATATATATATACCAGGGTCTTAGACACAAAGGAATACGACCCATAAATCTCGGTCTCGGACACATAGGAACACGACCGGATTAAGTCTCGGACAATTAGTCGAACACGACTTACTTTGGTCTCGGACGACTTAATTGAACACGACTTTCACACTTTCTCGGCCTCGGACAATCGACAAATACGGCTCACTTTGGCCTCGGACGACTTGATTGAATACGACCTTCATACTTTCTCGGTCTCGGACAATCGGACGAATACGGCTCACTTTGGCCTCGGGCGACTTGATTGAATACAACCCATAAATCTCGGTCTCGGACCCATAGGAACACGACCGGATTAAGTCTCGGACAATTAGTCGAACACGACTCACTTTGGTCTCGGACGTACTTAATTGAACACGACTTTCATATTTTTTGAGCGTAATACGCCTCGGGATATTATAATACTCATAACCCCGCTTCAACGCCTCAGGCTATAATAATAATAAAGCCCGCGTCACAACGCTTCAAGATATAATCGTCATTCTCGGACCCGCGTTAATACGCCTCGGGTCATTTAAAATCACTGGGCACTCTAGCCATTCAAAAGCACCGGACACAACATGGTAGATTATCAAGTCGGGCCAATCTCGTGCCGATACAAGTATAAATCATGCACAATGGCTAACCGAGACCCACACAATCACATAGTCAATCGAGGCTACATATACGTCGAATATCCATACCACAATTGCAGCCACATAAGTCACAAATGCATCTCAATTCAGCCAAGCATAAACTCGGTTCCTACGATCACAATCAACGTTACTTCATATGAACACGATTTGAATAGCAAAAAAATCATCATTTGAAGCTCAAACTTGTCTCTTAGTACCCTAACTTCATAGTAAAGGTTTAGAGGTCACTTACCTATCCAAACAAGCTAGCCACAACCTTCAATTCAAGCGTCCCGGTTTCGAATCAAATCTGTCCAAAACAGGGCGAATTACCATTTAGGCTCAATCACGCCGTTTAGCCACAAAATTATCTCTAATCATCAATCCATTTCACACACTCCTCCATAACACATCAATATATGTCATAGCATGTCTAAAAGGAAAATTCAAGACAAGGCGACACCCAATTGAGCCTTGAACAGAACAGTCGGTGCAGTCCACAAGCAAGGCAAAACCGGTTCTGCTCTAATCCATACCAATCAGTCCATAACTTCACTCTAAGATTCAATTTAATGCAAAACCAACTTGCCACAGCCTTATTATATATGTCTAATATGTTCACCCAAAATTTGAAGCCAATATAACACCTCTAAAACCCCCAATCAATCCAATTCCCTCGGGTGCACAGGCAGTCGAATCTCCCCCCGGAATCACCTCGCCGGCCATGAATACTCCTCACATTTCATATAAAATTACAACTGTAACTCATCCATCTCAATTACTATGAGTCAAGAGAGTCTCACCGAAATTTTGGAGCCATTTGAAGTCTTGAAGCCCACGAAACAGCTCCTCCCCCCAAAACCGGTCAGATTCTGCCTCAATCTGACCTTTGCCCATTCAAACAGACCTACCGAAAAACATACCCGGCCAAATCGAGCTTATAATATGTTCCTGGAAAGCTAAGACAATAAGCTTTCAGATGGAGGTGACTTTACCTCAAAGAGACATCGGAAGAAGGAGATATGGCCGGAACAGTGAAGGGCATCGGGCTGGTCGGGCGAAGCGAGGTTCCGCTCGTGAAGAAAAAGGAAGAAGGGGAAGAAGGAAACGTGGAGAGGGAGAGAGAAAGTGGTCAGCTGATCCCAGGAGAGAGAGAGAGACTTGTCCTCCAATTTTGTTTGGTCAAGAAGTGAATAGTGGTCAAATGGGTCAAAGATGATAATTTTCCAAAAATTAATATTGGCATTATTTCCAAAAATATCTTCTAAATCATTTACCTCAATTGACCATCTTCTCCTCACATTTTCAGCAGCCATGGAGGAGAGCTAAATGACCAAAATGCCCTTTTAAACAGCTTAAGGTAAGGTTAAGGCTTGAGGGGCAAAATGGTAATTTTACACTTTTCGTCCGAAATTTCGATTTTCTTTCCAAATCAAATTACCATTGATGAGACGACGTCCAATTCATACCCAATGTTAGAATTTTTATTTTTTTCATTTCCATGCTTTCAAATTTCGAGATTCCATCGCAAGTCAATAGTCTCAAGAGATCGGAATTCGAATGTCACAATTCTTCCCCCTTTAAAGAAATTTCGTCCTCGAAATTTGCAACCTTCTAGCCAACCAATCTTTTGGGGTATCGGCACCTCATCACTATCTTGCTTTTCAAAATAACTCTTTTCATCAATTGGCACTTCCTTAGCATTCTTGATCAAGACCTTTTCGAGTATCATATTAAACTCAAGTTCCATGCCCATCACCATCATCACTAACCCATCGCAAGAGTGCACTCTTTCTTATCGATATATCTAATACTTGACCACCGTTGGATTAACCCAAATCTTCAATTCAAACCATCGATAGTATTAAGGCAAATCTTGGCACACCTTTGTGCCACCCCAAGGGACACCATCATTCTCCCTTCGAAATTCCAACGAGGTCATTTGTTTAAGTTCATCTTCAATATTGGGCTCATACTTTCATCCATGGGACCTCAAGGGTTCTATTCTCAACTTCAAAGTTTCTTTCCTAAGCATCCGGAAGTTTGGATTTTCTTCCCGCTCTATTTACTTCCTTAATCCCTTAGATATCGTGGTCCTGTTCATTCCAACATCTCACTTTCCTTTCGACCTTCAAGCTTGATGCTTCGGTAGCCATCAAACTAGCCAATTGGAAAACTTCCAATTTAGAAGTTGAATCTCTTATTTCTCGAAGGAAGATCTGTCCCTCTATCACCAATTACACATTGCTCAATTCTCAATTATAAGCATCCGCTAATTAATCCGTCCTTCCTTAGCGATATGGGTATCGCAGCAATAATACTTGGGTAATCTCTTCGTCCACGTGACTTTCCTTCAATTCCCTTTTACGCAGTCAATGCTCTCAACCTCTTATAGTTCACATAACGTTGAGGTTTTTCTTTATACAAGTAACGCTTTCATATCCATAAGCAATTTCATACATCGGCGTTGCCTTTCGTTCAATTCCTCTCGGGAACCTACTACCTTATTTTCTTGTGGTAGATATAGATTCAAAATCTTTTTCCAACCAAACAATGTTTCCCAAACTTTGTCACAAGGACATTAGCAAACCAACTCCAGGTCATACACTAAGCATGCCAACTCATAAGGTCTTATTGTCACGGCGCATTCGCACAACCCTCTTCGATTGCCTTGTTACGCCTCAATTTCTCCCTTCCACATCACATCATTATGATTCTCTTGATCCCTTTGATTAAAACGATAACGCCATTAACCGCTTAGTCATCAACTTGACTCAAGTCCTCAAAGACTTTTTTCACGTTCATTCATCTAGCCGCGTTACATCTCGTCTTTAGCCCATTTCATCAATAGGAGAGCTCTCGTGGGGAATCCTCCCATGATCCGTCTCTAACAATCCATCAATTCTAGGAAACTTCAAGTTTCGACAACTCACATCGACCCTAGTCGATTCATCACTCATTTCAATCCTCGGAGGCTTCACAGGGATTTCATTTTCCACAAATTTCACGGCTGAGGAATCTTACCTTATCGAGTCCATAGCTCGTGTTCTTCACATTTAGCATTCAACGAGCATCTCCTTAGAGTCCATAGGATACTCTTAAAAGTTGTTCATGTTTCTTATGACTTCTTAAATGAGTCCATTCATCGTCTCTCAATACGGTAATAACCAATCCAATTATTTCATGGATACACAAGCCGACTATCATCGGTTTCTTGTCACTAGGCGTAGAACCGTTCAAACCGTCCTTCACACGTCTCACTTAAGAGCTCAAACCTTGGCCCTCTGTTGTTAAGGGTCTCCACTTGGACCATACAACATTTTGTTCAACAAGATCAAACAATTGACATAACTTCTTCCTTAATTTTCCTCACGACGGAAGAAACAAAACATCAATCTCTCATTACGAGTCTTACGTTAAGGTAATAGCCGTTTCTCGCAGGCACGTTCCACGTTCCATAATGAACATTTATTTGCTCGAAATCCATGAGCAAGGGTTCTCTTATTCATATGTCTTCCAATCATCCGCTCCCTTCATTAAAATCCATTACGATTCCTCAAACTCAGGAATAACAACTAGCCATAAGGCTTCCAGATTCAAATCTACTCAAGGACTTCATGTCTTATACAAAGGATCCTTGACTACCTTTAACATATGCTTAAACGACTTTGAGAACTCGTCTCACATTGGTCGATCGTCCTCGATCCTTACAAGATTATTAGGATCTACACAATCTTTGCTCTCATGCAATCCTAGGAAAGTCTTTCCATTAAACACTCAATGAAGGCGGACATCCATAGCCTCTTAAGGCTAATAACTACCAGGGGTCGCTTTCTTTCTTTAGCGCGCCCAAAACTTCTAAGATTTTCTCACGAAACCCTCAATCCGGAGGGCGGTTTCAAATTCACTTTCTCTATCAAACCTTAGTTGACCTCGGCCTCGTGGTCCACCTCACAAGCTATTCAAAGCCCTCGTGGTTCTTCCCACACCTTCAATTTAGAAATGAATAACTTATAGTCACCTTTCTCGTGACTTCCATCACTTAACTCATCAGCACTAATATCTCGTCACCATAGTGACTTAGGCACAATGGCAGCTCCTCGAGCTTGCCTACCCATCAATTTTTCTCATTTCCATTTAAAATTCCCGTGACCCCTTATTACACTTGGGTCTCACATAATTAACAAATCAAGCCATATTCAATTCTAGTACTTATACTCCAGTCGCTTATCTTTACTCAATTCTCGTAATCCATCTTAGTTCTTGGATCTTTTCATATCTCACATAAACGAGCCAAGTGCTCCTCTAGCGACCGTACTTTGGTCGATCAACCTTATTAGGTTCTCATGTCACTTGAACCACCGAGATTACCTCCAGGGCATCAAAGACTTAAGTCATCTACTCAAGCCTAGCGGTTTCGGATTGCTCACCTCATCATTCATCGCCAAACAAGTAACCATCCATTGGTTCTCAAACAACTTTCAGCTAGTTGTCCATTATCTAAGGATTCCAAATCATCCTTAAGCAACGACCACACATCAAGCAAGCCTCACGAGGCAGCTTCTCGATTAATAGCCCATTACTAGGCAAGCCTTAACTAGGCTAAAACTCAACGAGGTCGGCACCAAGCAAATACTCAAAGTGCCATTTCAATCGCTCATGCCATAAATCTAGAGGTATCTACCACTCTAGCATAGTCACAACAGTTATCTCAATCTCAACAGGCATCGGATCAATGGAGTATAAACTCCTCACACTGTCTAATCTCTTAGTTAGACATTAACCATAACAATCACACGATGCCAATTACAAAACACGCCCAATAGGCCAATAACAAATATCACTTTCCTTTCAAACGGCATCCACTTTGCTAAGCACGAAGCTTCCAATCATGCCAATCACAGGTGTCATTACAAATGTCATGCCACTTTCGAACATTCACTTGCGAATTAATCCCATGTCATACATATCTTCACCACAATCGGACTCAACCGGGATACCTAGGCTTTCCCTTTCAATTTATGACTTGGGTCATTCCTACCTCCTTATTATCTTAGAAGCCCGTCGGAGCCGCTCCTTGTCCGGACCTCTCTCGTCCCGGCGATCACTCCCGCCCTCATCGGACCTGGTCATTGCAGGTTGTCCCAAGTCATACATCTACGAAGGAAGCCCCGTTCCACAATCCCATACCATGCTTCATCATGGTTTTTAGGTATCCCATCAACTCGTCCCATACCAAGCGACGCTTTTATTAAGTCCGAAAGTGATAAGCTCATATATACACCCTCATCAACTTTTATTTCATATCCACAAACACAAGCATAACATGTTTTTTTTTTCTCACCACTTGTTATACCACAATCGTTTCCGGATCAACTCTTATCCACAGAAGATCTCTAATTCCACCAATGACCATCACATCTCATAGATTAATTACCTATATTCCAAAGCATATACCTCAAGTCTAGTTGCTATTCAAGTCGAATCCATATACGTTCGATCACAACCGGCCTTTAATCCCTATAGTCCTTGTCTGCTTCCTTGTAGACATCTCATCTCATATCATCCAAGGTTGTCAATAACAATCGATAACTAAAGTCATCATGATATAACGCAAATCAAGTCCGAAGTTACGAATAGCGATCGTCTCTTTATAGCTCATATTCCTCAAGTTGGGTCATTGACTAACCACGGTCAAAATCATGTAGTCTAATTGACCGCTCATTCATACGCAATTCTCTATTAAACTCAAGCACAATTACTACTTCAAATCCATGCTTATGTCTCTTTAACTCCAGCTTGCTTCCACTTAAACCTCAATCACAACATCACTCAAGATCATCCATTAAAGTCGACACTAGGATCATTAGAATACCACACAAGTTCAAGCCAATAATCCTCAAGATTCAGCGATTAATGCTTAATCCTAAAGGTCTCACTATCTAATTGTCCCCAAGTCATCACTCCTTATCACTCCAAATCTCAATCACATTAGATCGAGCTGACCTTGCTCGATACCACTTGAATGGGGTTGTCATGCCCCGAACCCGTCGAGTTCGTGAACATCCCATCTAGCCGTTTCTATTTTAGATTGGCTTCCGGGATCCTTCGGCCCATAATTTCAAAAAAATCCATAAAATATGCGGAAGCGGGTAAACATCTCCATACATCAATTCAAATGAATGACTTATGACGAAAGTGGTATACATCATACATCTCGTATATTACACTTCAATTGATATAGCGGTCAAATACCCAATGGTTCAATCTTAATCCATAAAATCCGATATAATCCATAAGGCCACAAAATATCTTATATTCATTCGACCCACATATTTCTCGAATGCTAATCCTTAGCAAACTTGATGTTCCATCGCCCGATACCCGAAAAAATAGGTCCCACGACGGGGTGAGATTTACATCTCAAAGAAGCTCACCCTAAACCTAGACTAGGCCGTTAGTACCTCCAAACAACTTCTCAAATCAAAGACGTGCCAAGACGTCCATAAAACCAATGTAAACGGGATGCGGGCGCAAGCATAGGCATTGGCAATCAAACAATTACAATAACCAGGCATTCAATATTTCAAACCAAGCTCCACCTACTAGCACAATAATCCCATTTCTCGATACGAGGCCCGTGTAATAACTCATCGGGCTATATTATAACATTCCATGTTACTCCACCGACATCATACAAGTTCATAACATTGAGCCTCGGACCTTTATAGAACACGGCTATATATATATACCAGGGTCTTAGACACAAAGGAATACGACCCATAAATCTCGGTCTCGGACACATAGGAACACGACCGGATTAAGTCTCGGACAATTAGTCGAACACGACTTACTTTGGTCTCGGACGACTTAATTGAACACGACTTTCACACTTTCTCGGTCTCGAGACAATTAGACGAATACGGCTCACTTTGGCCTCGGACGACTTGATTGAATACGACCTTCATACTTTCTCGGTCCCGGACAATCGGACGAATACGGCTCACTTTGGCCTCGAGCGACTTGATTGAATACGACCCATAAATCTCGGACTCGGACACATAGGAACACGACCGTATTAAGTCTCGGACAATTAGTCGAACACGACTCACTTTGGTCTCGGACGACTTAATTGAACACGACTTTCATATTTTCCGAGCGTAATACGCCTCGAGGATATTATAATACTCATAACCCCGTTCAACGCCTCGGGGTATAATAATAATAAAGCCCGCGTCACAACGCTTCAGGATATAATCGTCATTCTCGGACCCGCGTTAATACGCCTCGGGTCATTTAAAATCACTGGGGCACTCTAGCCATTCAAAAGCACCGGACACAACATGGTAGATTATCAAGTCGGTCAATCTCGTTCCGATACAAGTATAAATCATGCACAATGGCTAACCGAGACCCACACAATCACATAGTCAATCGAGGCTACATATACGTCGAATATCCATACTACAATTGCAGCCACATAAGTCACAAATTCATCTCAATTCAGCCAAGCATAAACTCGATTCCTACGATCACAATCAACGTTACTTCATATGAACACGATTTGACTAGCAAAAAAATCATCATTTGAAGCTCAAACTTGTCTCTTAGTACCCTAACTTCATAGTAAAGGTTTAGAGGTCACTTACCTATCCAAACAAGCTAGCCACAACCTTCAATTCAAGCGTCCCAGTTTCGAATCAAATCTGTCCAAAACAGGGCAGATTACCATTTAGGCTCAATCACGCCGTTTAGCCACAAAATTATCTCTAATCATCAATCCATTTCACACACTCCTCCATAACACATCAATATATGTCATAGCATGTCTAAAAGGAAAATTCAAGACAAGGCGACACCCAATTGAGCCTTGAACAGAACAGGTCAGTGCAGTCCACAAGCAGGGCAAAACCGGTTCTGCTCTAATCCATACCAATCAGTCCATAGCTTCACTCTAAGATTCAATTTAATGCAAAACCAACTTGCCACAGCCTTATTATATATGTCTAATATGTTCATCGAAAATTTGAAGCCAATATAACACCTCTAAGACCCCCAATCAATCCAATTCCCTCAGGTGCACAGGCGGTCGAATCTCTCCCCCCCGAATCACCTCAATCGGCCATGAATACTTCTCAAATTTCATATAAAATTACAACCGTAACTCATCCATCTCAAGTACTATGAGTCAAGAGAGTCTCACCGAAATTTTGGAGCCATTTGAAGTCTTGAAGCCCACGAAACAGCTCCTCCCCCAAAACTGGTCAGATTCTGCCTCAATCTGACCTTTGCCCATTCAAACAGACCTACCGAAAATACTACAGGGCCAAATCGAGCGTATAATATGTTCCTGGAAAGCTAAGACAATAAGCTTTCAGATGGAGGTGACTTTACCTCAAAGAGACATCGGAAGAAGGAGATATGGCCGGAACAGTGAAGGGCATCGGGTGGTCGGGCGAGCGGGTTCTGCTCGTGAAGAAAAAGGAAGAAGGGGAAGAAGGAAACGTGGAGAGGGGAGAGAGAAAGTGGTCAGCTGACCCCAGGAGAGAGAGAGAGACTTGTCCTTCAATTTTGTTTGGTCAAGAAGTGAATAGTAGTCAAATGGGTCAAAGATGATAATTTTCCAAAAATTAATATTGGCATTATTTCCAAAAATATCTTCTAAATCATTGACCTCAATTGACCATCTTCTCCTCACATTTTCAGCAGCCATGGAGGAGAGCTAAATGACCAAAATGCCCTTTTAAATAGCTTAAGGTAAGGTTAAGGCTTGAGGGGCAAAATGGTAATTTTACACTTTTCGATCCGAAATTTCGATTTTCTTTCCAAATCAAATTACCATTGATTAGACGACGTCCAATTCATATCCAATGTTAGAAATTTTTTTTTTTTTTCATTTCCATGCTTTCAAATTTCGAGATTCCATCACAAGTCAATAGTCTCAAGAGATCGGAATTCGGAATGTCACAAAGATGATTATCCTCGTTACTCATCATACCATAGTCGTTTTCGATCAATTCTTATCCACATAAGATCTCTAATTCCACCAATGACTCGTCACGTCTCATAGATCCATTGCCTATGTTCTAGCATATAACTCAAGTTGGGTCATTGGCAAGTCATAATCACAATCGTACCATCCATCCGACCCTCTCATTCATAAGCAATTCTCTATTAAACTCAAGCACATTTTCAACCTCACTTGTCCAAGCTTATGACTTCTCAATCTCCGCTTGCTTCCTTATGAACATCGGTCGAAACATCTCCCAAGTTCATCCACTATAATCATTACTACAACCATTAGAGTACCACCCAAGTTCAAGCCTATAATCCTCAAGATTCGAAATCAATACTTAATCGTAAGGGTTTCACTATCAAATCATCCTCAAGTCATCACTCCTTATCACTCCAAGTCGATTTAGATCGAGCTGACCTTGCTCGATACCAATAAAACGGGGATGTCACGACCCGAACCCTACGAGCCGTCGACATCCCACCTGACCACGACCGTGTACGATTCTCCAGGATCCAAAGGCCAACAAATACAACACTTTCGGAAGCATAAACAATTCCCCGTACAAAAACCAATTAACATCATAATGACTTGAGACGATAAAACAAACTTATGTACATATATACATAATTGTCACAACCTTCAAACCTAGGGCTTCGAGGCCATCAGATGCTTCCGTGACCACTTATAACAAAAGATTACGTGGTCGAAACCCGCTATGCTTCCATTGTAAAATACTCTACAAAAGCTCAAGAGGCCAACTACCCTAGGCCCCGTCCTCGCTATCCGGTACTATAACATCTCTCGCCTCCAACTCATTCTCGTCAAGTTCAAGTGGTTGTTCCGCATCCGATGGCTCTACAACCTACCCATCTTCTCTTGGTACCATGAACTTGGGAAATACCGAATCTCCCGGGGCGGATCATTCATTGTTGAGGCAGAGTATCTCGAAAAATGAGAGCTCACGACGGGATGAGATAAAATCTCGCAAGAAAGCCCCTAACCCTAGGTTAGGGCTCTAGTGCCTCCCGACACGTCCCGGGCGAACAATTTCCAACAAATCCTCATACAATAAAAAATTCCACAAATAAATTTCCGAATATTCCATTTTGTCTCCAAAAATTGCCACAACTTCACAAATATTCCACGTTACCCCCATATCGATATTTCACATCTCGGCATCGGAATAAAAATATTCCACGTTGCTCCAAAATCCGCTTCCACGCCTCAGCTATCATATAAAATTCCACGTTGGTCCAGGGCCCGCTTTAACGCATCGGCTATATTATAACCGGACAGACTCGCATAATAACGCTTCAGGCCATTATAAATATTCCACGTTGGTCCGAGCCCGCTTTAACGCATCGGCTATATTATGACCGGACAGACCGCGTAATAACGAATCGAGTCACTATAAATATTCCATGTTGGTCCAAAGCCCGCGTTGAACGCATCGGGATATATTATAACCGGACGCACCCGCGTAATAACGCATCGAGTCACTATCCCGCGTTTAACGCCTCAGGATATTATAATACTTATAACCCCACGTTTAACGCCTCGGGGTAAAATAATCATAGAGCCCGCGTCACAATGCCTCGAGCTATAATTCCTCAATCCAATATCGTGCCGTCATAATGCCTCGGCAACGTATGATCTTATAAAATACGAACCCCGCGTCATTACGCCCCGGGGTAGAAATTCCATATTTCCTCTCTTTTTATTCCACTTAAGACCATATACCACAATAATTTCCTCGATCGCTCGTCCGATACCACACGATCACTTAAATCCTTCCAATCGATCAATCTTCACCACGTGATCGTGCTAAATTTCCTGATTAGCGATCGAGACCATCCGGTCGACCAATTCCCTCGACGAAAGATCGGAACCACACGATCTTCTCAAATTTTCTCAATTGCCCAATCGAGACTACTCGATTAAATTGTCTTCGGCGATACTCGATCGGAACCACGTGATTCACTCACGTTAGAGAATTAATAATTCGGGATCACCCGATTAATTCACACTAATCCAAAGATTAATCCAGACTCCCGATCAATTAATACTACCATAGTATCCAATCCACGCCATGCGACCATATTACGCTAACGTAACAATATATGAATAACGTGCAATTAAAATTATACTAACGTGGGAATTTGTCGGGACCGAACAATATTAATTTTCTAACGTGCAAATAATTCTACTATAGTACTAAACTATAGTAATAATGCCACATCTAATTAGCACCATAGCATAACAATTTATTGTCACATAAAAGTAACTCTAGTTAAGATATAACTAACTATGGTTCAAAATTAACTAGAGTCAAAACTAACCTAACCATGATTAATAAATAGCATAAAGTAACTAAAGTTAGTAAAGTAACCATGGTCCAACTTTGACCAAACAATTATCCTCTTGCATTTACTATTCATTGCAAGAGCACTAATCCTCTCTCTCTCCTCTTCATCCATTTTCGGCTAAGACATGAAAATGGCCAAAAACAATCAATTTTTCACCCAAATCTACTCAATCTCAAGTCTATTAGCATCCTAGATACCTAATCTAAGGTTAGGAACCAACTTACCTTGATTTCTAGCTAAATCCTTCGGTAAAAAAGAGCTGGAAACCGAAGCAAGGAGGCCCTCTCTCAAACCGGGTCAGATTTGCCTCGTCCGGACTTTTGTCCCTTCAAACTGACCTACGGGAAAAACTACCTGGCCAAATCGAGCTTATAATATGTCCCTGGAAAGCTAAGACAATAAGCTTTCAAATGGAAGTGGTCTTACCTCAAAATGACATCGGACGAAAAAGTTATGGCCGGAACAGTGGGGCTGTCGAATAGGGCAGCAGGTTGGGCGAGAGAGAGAAGTGAGAGAAAATTATGTCCAAATGAAGAAGATGAAGATGGTGGATAGATAAGCTAGGCTAGGATATTTTGGGATGAAAAGTTTGACTAGAATTCTTGATCTTAGAAATGATGAGACAAAGACTTGTGGGTCCCATCAATAATTTATCTCCTTTCTCATATCCAATCCGATTTCACTTTTCCGAACACTTTGGGGCGAATCGTGAAATACACATGCTCGAGATGAGGCTACGTCCAAAATATTATTATAGGAACCCTTGAAGGTCCGACATCTAATTTCGAATTTAAATTCGCGATCAATCTCTATCAATTGAAATTTCAGCGTATTTCAAACTAACGGGCGGCTTTTAGGAGTTACGCGTATCGACCCGTGATTAATATCACGTTTAAGAATTTCTCGAGCCATGGGGACTTTGGTTGTCATTCAATTGCGAGGGTCAATCACTAGTCCCGATGGACACGATCGTTAGAAAATAATTTAGGGACGTTCGGAACCCATACGAGGTCAAACGGAATCACCCGTGATCCAAGCGTAGGATATTTTCCAAATCGTTCCTTAATCATTCTAGGATCGGCCTATATTGGTCCAGAATATTCCCTCAACAATTTTCATGGCCAAAAAGTCAATCCATGATCAAGTTCTTAGGTCCACGTACTTGATTTTCCTAGCTAGCCATTCTCATTTGGTTAGTCCGTTCGAAAGGGATCAACTCCAAGTGAGATTAGACTAAAATACATTAATGAGATATTTCATTCATTCATAGCTTCGAAAGTGGGTCGGAATTCGGGATGTCACACTTTGTGACTTTAAACTTCAAACGAAGGTAAATTTTACGGATGATAATCATACTTTGATGCACTTTTTTTTGGGTCGAACACTTAGGCGCACTTGAAAACAATAAACATGCGCAAAAAAAACATTCGGGATGTGTATGACCAAAGAAATTTAAAAAAGTCACAAATGATCGATAAGTGCAAAAAAAAAAAAAAGGTGCAAGGCGCATTGCCCTAAAGATTTTAGAGACGATGTTAGAGAAATTTGGAGAATAAACTTGGAGATAATTGTAACCCAAAATTTAAATTGGAGTAAATTTGTCACATACATACCAGTTTGGGGTAAATTTATCATGAGTGTGCCAATTTGGGATAAATTTATCACAAGTATACTAGTTTGGGATTTTTCCCGATATCAACGCCATGAGATTTCCTCACGGGACTTAGTCCATGTCATTGTAGGAAGCCACACGCGCCATCGATGTCGGCAAAATTGACGGTGAAATTTGACGGAAGTTAATGGAAGGTAGATTTGTCACCGGTGTATCGGTTTGGGATTCTTCGTAGCCAAAAAATTAGTTTAGGGTAAATTTATCATAGGTGCATCAATTTTGGATTTTTCCTAATATTAACTATTAAAATAAACTTTGATAGCAAGTCAGATGGGCTCCGAACATAAAACGTTCCATAAAGTTTGAGGAGGCTTAAAAAGCCAATTACACGGCAGGGCATTAGTTTGATGGGCTTTTAGCGACCCAATGCACTACTTGATTGGCATCTCTTGTATAATGAACTACTCGGGAGTCTCAAAATTACCCAACAAGGCCTTGCTTTCAGAGATAAAGAGGAAGCACATCCCACGGTGGCTTATCGGTTATTGGGATCCATGTCGAAGCTTTCAAAGACGAGCTATCTAACTCCGTTTAACAAAAAATTGTAGCATTTAAATTTATTCTTACACTTGTAACTGGAAAAAGAAAATATAATAAGAGCAAACACACGGTTTACAATGTGTTTAGGCACGTTTTGATCAAACCATGTACACGTTTTAGGCAAATCAACATGAAAGTTTCCAGGCATTTGACATACTTAGATACAACTGATCACACTTTCAAATATTTATACGGGAGAACTCATTTCTCAAATGTGCTCAGCTTGCAGTATCGTGTAATTAATTCAACTATGCAGTGTTGTTCGAATTTCAAGCTTGTGAGATGACTAAGAAACATGATGTGTTCGATAGTCAAATCTTGGAACGGAAGGATTACAAAACGATACAATTCTGACACAGAAACAAGAATTACATACGCAAATCGTACTCTGTCTTCCTTTTTTTTTTTTTAGGGGGTGGGGGTGGGTTTGGGTGGGGAGGGGGGTCAAATTACTCAAACCTTACTTCGTCATCGAGTTTTCCGACAACTATCACATGTAATAAAAGAATATGAAGACCAAAAATATCAGGTTTGACAAGGACATGCCACAACTCACTCTTACTCAATCATCGAACATTCCCACAAAATCATCTTTTATTCTTTGGCTTTTGCTCTCCGTCGCTCTAGTGTTTCTTGTCCCATCTCATTGTCTTTCTCCCCTCAAAAACATTTTAAAGTACAGATGCACCTCAAAATTCACGTCTTTAATTTGCCCAAATTTATCATTTTTAGCTTTGTGTTTGACACCAAACGAACATGGCCAAAGTTCTCCACTCAGTTCTCTTCTCTTCAATCATTCTTCTAGGCACGTCGCCCGCTTGTTATTCTTCGCAACCGCCACCAGCCCCATTAGCTGTGGCCGAACCATTGGGATCAACCATGCAAACCCCACCGGCCCTATTATCTGTACGGAATCACTCGGATCAACAACGCAAACCCCGTCAGCTCCATCGCTGGGGGCATATTTTGGAGGGTATATGAAAAGAACGAGAAGTCCTGAGGTCGATGAACAAGATATTGAGACGAACGGCTTCTTAAGTGGACTCGATGGGAAGCAAAAAGCAGGGATGGTGCTTATGGTATTGGGTGGGTCTGGCCCTTTAGTTTATCGAAGGTGGGTGTTGTATGAGAAACAAGAAAATATTTATTGGTTGTCAAGCGCCCCGTAAGTTGCTGACGCAGATCCAATCATAGCTTGACACATGGATATGACTTGGAATTAAAATAAATACAAAAAATAAAATTTTCTCTCTTCCTCCCCTCTCCTTCGCCGCTTACCTCCTCTCCCTTCAGATCTGGGCGGAGTCCCACACCCACCTGCTCATTCTTCCCCCGCCGCCGTCATCGGCGAAGTTGCCGGCTCCGTGATTAGGCTGACCTCCACCAGCGGCGTCGCCGGCTATGGACTGCATTCAAGGTCCCGTTGTCTACCTTGTTCCTCTGTTTTTCCTTCCTTGTTTAAGTTCACCATCCATGGCTTGTGGCCATGACCGAGACTAGATCTGGAGGCGCAACTCCATTCCAGATCTGGGCAGGCAACAACCACGAGCCGCCGTGACATGGAGGGGTGGCTCGACCATGGATGGGGCCGACCACGAGCAGAGGTCGGGCGACGACAGAGGAAGACGGAGCCAACCAAAAGCACGACAGAGGGAAGCTTGACAATCCACGAGTCGTTCCTCGCGACGTATTCCAGATCTGCGACCATGGCTCAAGTGACAGTCGCTCGTCCATGGCCGCGACGACGGTGGTTGCCAGAGAGGGTGGACACCCTGAACTGTTGCCTTGGACGCGCCGCCGGCAACTCCGCCATTGGCGACGGTGGAGCAAGATGGGGAGGTTAGGTTCAAGCGGCCGGAGATGGAGGAGGAATAGTAAAAGGAGATGGAAAACTGAGGTGGATTAAGATTTTCTATTTTACTTAAATAAATCCACGTCAGTATATATATGTCAACTCTTAGTTGGTTCAAGGTAAAAAATTGCATGCCATATTAGTTGGGAGTGGATGACAACCATTCTGTTTTTGAAATAGATTTACGGTTAGAAATAAAAAAATTTTATTTCTATTTCTAAATGAGTTTTTGAGCAAAAAAATGTGTCCGATAAAGACATAAAATTTTTTATCCCGAAATAGAAGTTCATTTGACAATAGTTGAAAATTTTTACTTATAAAAATTATTATTTAATATTTTAAAATAAAAATATTATTTATGTTTTATTCCGTGAGTGGCGAGCAACGGAGGTCATGGCGTTGGGCGGCGGCGGCCGCGGAGGTGGGCGGCGATTGTCGGCGGAGGTCGCCGATGGGTGGCAATCGACGGAGGTTGCCCGGTGAATGGTAGCGGCGGCGGCCAACGATGGTCGCGGCTGGATGGCGATGGCGGCAGAGGTCGTCGGCGGGCGACGACCGACGGAGAGGTCACCGGTGGGTGGCGGTGGGCGGCGACCGCGGCTGGAGACGTCCGGCGGAGGTTGCTTGGTGGGTGGCGGCCGCCGAGGGTAGCGGGGCTGGTGGCGGCGCTGCCGATGAGGCAAGGGCGACGCGAGCGGCAGCAGGTGGTGGTCGACCGCTGATAACTTGAGAAAACTTAGGGGTAGAAAATTTCTGTTTCTGTTTCTATGAGAATTATAAAATTTTTGTTTCTCATTTGTCCTTCAAATCTATTTTTGAAATAAAATTTTATTTTACAAAATAAAAAAATATAATTACATTACCAAATGAGTTTCTATTCCAAACCTATTCTAGAAATAAGTTTGGAATAAAAATAGAGAAACGAGAATGATTATCATGCGTGTCATAAATATTTTATCACGAGAAGCTGTTAGGTCAGGAGCTTTCATTCCTTAATTACATAAACAAATTTGTTGTGACATATGAGCTATATAGTTTTGCGTTCCTTCGGGCTTTCTATTTTTGTTGACCGGGCAGCGACTAGAAATGTTCATATTTTTAAAGCAGGATTAATGGCTCGTAACAAACGTTTTTAGGGAAATTCTCTAACATTTTCTTATTTGCAATTCTTTACATGATTTTTTTTTTCGTAATTTTCTCTTAAGTTCCTTGTCTCCTAAACACCAATCATCAGCTGTTGTAATATTTTGGGATAATGACACAAATAAATCATGAACTTTGTTTTAATATATAATTTGATCCATAAATTTTTAATTTATTCAATGTGGTCCGAAAACTTTAGACAAATGTGCAATTCATTCCCTAAAATTGTAATTTATTCAATTCGATCCTTAGGCTTTTAGTAAATGTTCAAATTAGTTCCCAAAATATAAGAATATTCAATGTCATGCTTCCATTAATTCAAGTTCAAGGACAATATTGAATATTTTTATATAGCCGATCAACTAGATTGAACATATATCAAAAGTTCATATGACCACATTGAATAAATTAAATATTTGAAGAGGATATTGCAATTTGGGTCAAATTTTAGGGAATGTTTTTTTTTATTTTCCCTAATATTTTGTTTGTTATGCTTTTTTATTGCTTCACGTGGATCTTGATGGGATGATATTGTTGTTCCCAGATCGATTCAATTTACTTTGTTATCGTAATTTTGACTTGTATTTTTTTTTTTTTGTTTTGGATAGAAAACGATTCAAGGTAGCTGTAGCTTGCTTCCAAGTCCAAGCGCTAGTGGTAGAACTTACGTACAACTTTGATCGGCGGACAATCGAATCCTTGGAAACCTTTTCACCTCTGTTTGCCTATGAAAAATAGTCCAATTTTACTTTATCTCGAAATTTTCTTAGAAATAATGTAGGGCATGCATAGAAATGACACATTCAAAAAAAGGTGCAAAAAAAAAATGAAAGGCTTGCATTGCTTTGCTATTATGAATACACCGCTCCGATATGAGAATTCACTCTTAAGATCGTACATGTTGATCAATCAATTGATAAGGTGGACAAAAGTCGGTCTGGATACCACTTGATCATTAAACGGAAAAAAAGGAAAAAGAAAAATAATCTCCGTTCCAAGGCACACTCGAGGTGGCTTGGTTATGTTTACATAGAAACTTTTTGTTTTGCAAAGTAGACAAATAATTTTTCTTCTAAAAACCCTTTAACAGATTATGTACAAAAGCAATTATTTCATACTAAAAACGAACACATAATTATTTCTTCAAAGTAACGATTTTTTGTTATCGTAATCATGAATTCTCAGTATATATAATTTAAAATTAATGAAGAGAAGTATTTTATGCCAGTATACTATTCTATTTTCACCATAATATAAATAAAACTTTAGTGCTCAAATTTTTGGGTGCAGGATACGACAACAAATTCAAGTATAGTTGCATATCCGTATCTGTTGTATCGATTCCTCTCATATAAAGTTGATAAGACTTACAAGTGCATTTAAAATTTTTGTTGACCTTTCAATAATGATAATTAGCTTATGTATAATATATGTTACCACACTCCCCAACAATATAAAAACATTTGGGTCCCGCTCATTGATAGATTGGGTCTAGGCCCATGAGTAGTTAATATTACATATACTCTTTTTTATTTGTAATTGAGTGATTTAACGATAAGTGCGAGGTGTTAATTGTAATGAAATCCTATACTTGAACATAATCCTAGTTTAAGGGTGAACTAGGATAAAATCTCGTGTCTCGATCTTCTTTTTCTCGCTACACTTTACTTCGTCGTGATTGTGCGCCTGAATCTTAATAGTACTATGATCGGTTTTAAGGTGATATTTGTTTTGAACTATTAATTTGTTTAATGGTGGTCTCTAAATTTTTGCTCAATGAGCAATATTGTCTCCGAACTTTTAGTTCTTTCAATAATTAATAACATTTTGTCAAATTTTTAAAACCATCTTGGTGTGATCACTCTTTCTTGCTTTTGTCGTAAAAGTGAAAACAAACAAAATTTTGAAATAAGAGTAACACTACACTACACGTATTATGACTTCACTGGAATCTCTTACTAAAGGAAATGGTTGTATATGACATATGTCATGTCATCAAACAGGTGTGGAATCAGCATTAGAATAAAGTTTGTAGGATGTTCTATCATGCGATCATTTCTTCTCAGAACTACACAAAAATCATCTCAAGCACTACTACAAAAGAATGAACATCACTAACACTGTAACGTCCCCGAGCCCGACTCCAATAGTGCGCTAGCTTAAAAGTGACGCCAATTGGAGCCGAAGCCAATCACGGCCATGAGGCCTAGGCGTTGGCGGGTGAGGTCCTTTGACATCCCAAGCATATCGACCTCAATTCGTCCCACCATATTATTATATGTGCTTAAACTAATTATGATTCTTATTACTTATTTAGACAAACTACACCCATAACAATACCCGAGCATACACATCATTTCATTTGTTTAATATTTATTCCAATCACATCACCTCTTTAGTAAATGCGTCTACTTTTATCATACAAGCCTACATATAGAGCGAGGGTACTCCTAACGCCTCTAGCAGTGTGTACACCATAATTTCGCCCCTCCTTGCATCCATTTCTCCTTAGTTAAACAAAAATTCGGCTTCTTGGTCCCTTCTACATGTCATGCAATCGAACACCATTATGGAAGCCCAAGAGTCCATCGAAGTTCCTAATCGGGCCGACGAGGTCTCCTCCTCCAAGGACTTTGTACCACGCCACATAACGATGAGGGACCAAATGGTCGAGCCCCTCATCCACATAGATAGTAGTAAGGTAGCGGCGGAGAGTAGTATTCCGTTCTACGTCTACGACATATGTATGAGTAATTTCAATTGCCATGAGAAGACCAAATCGAAGTGGCGGATTAGATGACATACTTATAAGTCTGAAAATATAAGGAGTGAGACCACATCTTAGTAAGTAAAAATTCTAAACTACTGATAGGAAGTTAGCTAATATTGAAATATAAGAATCAAGCAAGCACAATACGCTTAACATCAAACCATTCGGCCATATAGATCACCACAGAAAGCATGCAACGTGTGACATCCCCGTATTCCGACCCATTTTCAAGTTTTGAATGAATGAAATGTCTCATTGATGTATTATAGTTAAACCTCACTCGAATTGATCCCTCTTGAGAATACTAACCAAATGGGAATGGTTAGTTGGAAAAATCAAGTACGTGAACCTAAGAACTTGATCCCTGGTCGACTCTTTGATCATGAAAATTGTTGAGGGAATATTTTGGACCAATATAGGCCGATCCCGAACGGTTAAGGAATGATTTGGATAATACCCTACGATTGGATCACGGGTGATTCCGTTTGACCATGTACGGGTTCCGAACGTCCCTAAATCATTTTTTAAATATCGTGTCCATCGGGACTAGTGATTGACCCTCACAATTACATGACAACCAAAGTCGCCATGGCTCGAGTAATTCTTAAACATGATATTAATCACGGGTCGATACGCGTAACTCTTAAAAGCCGCCCGTTAGTTTGAGATACGCTGAAATTTAAATTGATCAAGATTGATCGCGAATCGAACTTCGAAATCGACATCGGACCTTCAGGGATTCCAAAAATTAATTTTTTGGACGTTGCCTTATCCAGAGTACAATTACTTCGCGGTTCGCCCAACAAGGTTTAGAAAAGTGAAATCCGTACCAAAAATGGGAAATTACCCATTTACCCTTGGAAAATACCCATCAAGCTATTTTGATCAAAGGGCATTTTGGTCTTTTTCCCCTCATGGCCGAAAATTTTGACTAGTCAATGATGAAGGAAATTACCAAATTACCCTTCTTGCAATTTCAAGAGCAAAATGAAGTGAGTTATTGGTGGACTCCACAAGTTTCTCTTTCCTCTTTGCAAGACCAATAATTCTTAGCAAAATATCTCATCCTAACAATATCATAACCTATCTTGTCCCTTCATCTTCTTCATCTTCTTCATTAAGCTTCATTTTCTCTCACTTTTCTCTCTCTACCTCTCACTTGGCGAACCACCCATTCCACCGTCACCACCGCCGTCCAAACCATCACCGAACCACCACCGGCCACCCCTTGAACCAACGAAGCTAAGCCGCCACCGTGAGCCACCCGGAGTTGTCGGATTGCCGTGAATCAAAGCCGGCCGAGAGGGACCGCCGGAGCCGCCGCTTGGATCGAATTTTTCTCGACGTTTTCACCGTAGAATTTGCTCTATTTTTAAGGTGAGCAATTTTCTAATTCTTGATTAGGTAGCTAGGATGCTAATGGACTATAGATTTGAGTAGTTACGATGAAACATTTGTTGGGTTTGCTCTTGATGGTGTCTTGGCCAAAAATGAGAGAGGAGAGAGAGAGAAATTTTGTGATCTTGATGTGAATAGTTATCCATGATTGGAATTGGGTGGCCAAGATTGAAAGTTTCTTTATGAAGATTAACCGTATGGCTAGGATTAATTGTTGCTTTATAATGCATAAATTGTGTGGTATGTATTAATTGCACGTTAGTATAATTTTAATCGTATGGTGTAGATTAATTATTGCATTAGCATAAATTAATCGTGTGGTCCCGATTGGCGATTAGCTTTATTGTAATTTAATTGGCTGGTCCCGATTAATTAATTAGTCAACGTGAGTGAATATTGAATCACGTAGTACCTATTGAATGGTGCTTCATTAAAAATTTGATCGAGTGGTCTCAGTGAGTGGTTGAAATAATTAGAAAGATCGGGTGGTCTAGATTGAGCGATCGGGGAGAATAGTGAAATCGTGTGGTCTCGATCGGTGAATCGAAAAAGAATAGTGAAATCGTGTGGTCCCGATCTCGCTATTCAAGAAATTTAGCGAATCGTATGGTTTAGACTAATCGATCGAGAGGTTTATTATGATCGTGTAGTATCGATCGAGCGATCGAAGAATTATGGTTATTATATGATTTTTATGAGGAATAATTGAGCGTGAGTGTGGAAATTTACTCAGGCGTTATTATGCGAGACCATATTTACCCCGAAGCGTTATTACATAGGGTTTTGATTATTATTTTATCCCGAGACGTTAAACGCGGGTATTAACCTAAGGCGTTATTACACGGGTCCGGACTAATATAATGGCCGATGCGTTATTACGCTGTCAGTCAATATATATTGTAGCCTTGATGCGTTAAATGCGGGCTATTGAGTAACGTGACCTTATTAAAGGATTTGTGGGATGGAATAGCAAGTTGCGGTCATTTCCTGAATTTATGTTATATGTTATTGGTGAGTGAGAAATTGTGAGAACTGCTCACTTAGGATGTGTCCGGAGGCACGAGCGCCCTAACCTAGGATTAGGAACTTTCTTACTGAGATTTATTTCTCACCCCATCGTAGGTTACCCTTTTTCAAACCCTCTGTCTCGATAATGAATGAGCCACCACGGAGATTCGAGATTCCCCAGGATATGGAGACCGTAATTACGGAGTATTCGGTAGGGGAAGACAAAGTGTATTATAGGCATGCCACGACTATCTAGGTAGACGTAGGAGAATCTTTTTGGAAGCCCCATACTTATTTGGCGTGGACGTACCGCTATGGGGATATCTTTGGTAGGACCGTTGAAGGATTTTGATATTCCCTATGATGGAGTTGGGGAATGGGACCCCACTTAGACGCCCCTCCCGATGGCGTGGTGATGTGTCCAGATACCGGCCTTGAAGACCCGTAGTCGGACCTAGAGATTTTGGAGCCTAAGGAGGACATAGAGATAGTGGAGCCGCCGGATGTGGAGTTGCCTTCCGAGGCCCGATGAGGAGGAGGAGGAGCCGGGGACGTCTTCGGAGGATAGCGAAGACGGGGCTTAAGATAGTCGCCCTTTTGAGTTTTTGAGGGTACCATCCTAGAGGGGAGTTGAGGCTTCGACCACTTGATCCTTTTGTTGTAGGTGGTCATAGGCATGTACAGTGGCCTCTCAAGCCTTGGGTTTGGCTTTTGTAAAAGATATGTGAATATGTATGAGTTTTTCTTTTACTTGTCCCAAGTCATCGTATTAGTTATTTATTTTTGTATGGAGATTTGTTTTCGCTTCCACATGTACCTATCATTCATGTTTTGTTCGAATTTCGTTGGCCATTGGATCCTGGAGAACTATACTTAAGCGTGGCCGGTGGGATGTTAACGAGCTCGTAGGGTTTGGGTCGTGACACCCCCATTTGTTTGGTATCGGAGCAAGGTCAACTCGATCCAAGTTGGTCGAGGTTTGGAGTAATAAGGAGTGATGACGTTGGGATTGTTAGATAACGAGACTTTAGGGATTTGCTAGAGTTAGGCACAAAATGCATATCATATGAATTGACGCTTGTGATTAGCACAATTAATTGATATCATCTTGGATGATTAGAAGACTGTAAAGTCTCGTACATAGCATTGCGTGATGTTTGACTATTGCCCATCCGATATGATAGATGGTTGTGTTTGTCGTGGTTATAACAAGTGCGGGTGCGTCGGGACTCGAGGTAAGAAGGAGGAATATTGGTTGTAGTACTCTTGATTTGCTTGTTGTGAGTTGATTGCATTGAGTGCGAATGTTGCCATGATATGTAGTCTATAAGCTGCTAGACTTAAGTAAATGGCTTAGGTTTCTAATTCCTTTATGGAATTATAGGGAATCAAGTGTTGTGAAAATTAGCAAAAATGGACAATCGAGGTAGAGGTTCTAGGGGAGGTTCCAAGGGAGCATCTAATTCAAGGACATTAGTTAGAGCTGACTTGAGAGTGGATGGAGCCATTAGGGCTCTAGAGGAAATTGGAAATTTGATGGGTAGGCGGACTCAAGAACGAGTGCCGCTATTATCCAAGCCGCCGAGGCTGCTGCTACTCTTCTTTGCTCATGGAGCAAATGTGAATCATGGGAATGACAATGGGAATATACGAGATGTATCGAGTTAGTGGAACAATTTTTGAAGTTAAAACCGGCCAGGTTTAATGAAAAAGGTGACCTATAGGTTGCTCCTCGTTGGATAGAGGACTTGGAGAAAGCATTTGAAGTTCCGGGGTGCACGGATGAGGAAAGAGTGACCCTGGCAATTTATCGACTCCAGGATATGGTTAGTGATTGGTGGAAGGTCATTAGAGGAAGAGTTTTTCCCGAGGGTACGGTTCCAAACTAGACCGTTTCTTTGAGGTTTTCAACGGGAAGTATTTTTCTGAAACTGCTCAAGAGCGAGAAGATGTTGGAGTTTCGGTAAGCTTCGTCGAAATCGAATGACAATCAATCGGTATGATGCAGAATTTTCAAGATTGTCAAAGTATACGCCAAGGATGGTTAAGAATCCTTTGGATAGAGCGAGAAGGTTCCAGGATGGATTGAAGCTGGAGCTTCGTAGTTAGTTGATCATGTTGAACCCGAGGGATTGCGACGAACTTTATGAAAGAGGTCGAGATGGTAGAACGGGATATGGAAGAAAGGGCCGTCGCATCCGGATAAGTGCCAGCTAGGGATAAGTGCCAATTTGGCAAAGGCCATGATGGGAAATCGAGTTTCATCCCTCCAGTCGGAAGAAATAATGGGAAACCGGCGTACCAGTCAACCTGGAATTGCCGACTTTGTGGAAGGAAGCACGAAAAAGGACCTTGTCCGAGCAGGACAGGAGCTTGTTTTAAATGTGGCAAGTTCAATCATCAAATAAGGAATTGTCCGGAGCAAGCCACAAGACCCCAATTTCAATTCCAGTAACCTCGGGAAGACCTCAAGTTGGATTCGCCTCGCAGAATAATCAAAACAGACCGCCACTCAAGGTAAAGTTTATGCAGTGGCATGCAATGAGGCTGAGAATGTGCCCGGCATGGTCACAGTATGATCTCTTTATGTGATCATGCCGCTTACACTTTATTTGATCCTGGCGCATCGCATTCCTTTATATCTCGCGCAATTTGTGGAATTAGCGAATTGAATTGAAACCGGTAGAAGTATTATCGCATGTAACCACACCCTTAAAGGATAAAGTATTGGTTTCCTTAGGGTGTTCGGAATGTAAGATAGTCATTGGTGATAGAGAAGAATTGATAGACCTGGCAGTTTTAACTATGTATGACTATGACGTTATAATTGGGATGGATTGGGTCGGAAGACAAAGGGCTATCTTTGACCGTGGTAGTAGGGTGAGCCAATTTAATCGATTGGCCATCCTAGATATGAATTTGTAGGAAGTCGAGGAGGAATCTCGATTCCCTTGATCTCGTCACATGAAGTGACTAAGCTTAGCGAAGGATGCCAAGGGTACATAGCCGTGGTGTGCGATTATCCCGATGTCTTTTCTCAAGAATTGTCGGGATTGCCACACCGAAAGAGAAGTGAAGTTTGTAATCAAGTTAGCCCCTAGGACGGAACCGATTTCCAAGGCGCCCTACAAAATGTCTCTGTCAAAGTTGAAGGAATTGATGGTTCGATGCAAGAGTTGTTGGATAAGGGATTTATCCGCCCTAGTGCATCACCGTGGGGAGCGCCGATCTTATTTGTGAGGAAGAAGGATGGGTCATTGCGTTTGTGCATTGACTATCGGCAATTGAATCAAGTAATCATCAAGAACAAGTATCCGTTGCCAAGGATAGATGACTTGTTCGATCAATTGCAAGGAGCATCGAATTCTCCAAGATTGACTTGAGGATGGGCTACCATCAACCGAGGATTAAGAAGGAAGATATACCGAAAACCACTTTCCGTACAAGATATGGACATTATGAATTTACGGTTATACCGTTCGGATTGACTAACGCCCTAGCTGCTTTTATGGATATGATGCATCGGGTGTTTAGGAAATTTTTGATCGATTAATCATTGTGTTCATCGATGATATATTGGTGTATTCAAAGAGCCCGGAGGAACATGAACGCCATCCGAATATCGTTCTACGGACCTTAAGAGAGCACTCTCTCTATGCAAAATTTAGCAAGTGTGAGTTTTGGTTCGATCGGGTAGCATTTCTTGGATATATCGTCTCCGGGAATGGAATCTCAGTGGACCCGACGAAGATTGAAATCAGTAGTGAATTGGCCAAGACCAACATCGGTAATGGAGGTTCGAATTTTTCTAGGTCCGGGAGTTATTATCAACGATCCGTGGAAAAGTTCTCGTCGATAGCTATTCCATTGACGAAGAAAGAAAATCGTTTTGAATGGATAGATAAGTGCGAAAGAAGTTTCCAAGAACTTAAGCACAGGTTGACGACAAAGACCAGCTTCCGAGGATTCCATTAGGTCCCTGAGGATTTGAAATTTATAATGATGTCTCGCTAAAGAGACTAGGATGTGTCCCGATGCAAGCATGGCAGAGTTGTTGCCTATGCATCGCACCCGATTGAAGCCTCATGAACTAAACTACCCGACCCCCGATTTGGAACTTGCAGCGATCGTTTTTGCGCTGAAGATTTGGAGGCATTATTCGTGGGGAGAAAAATTTCAGATCTACACATACTATCGAGTTTGAAGTATTTATTCTCCTAGAAGGAGTTGAATATGAGACAACGTCGATGGATGAAGTTGCTCAAGGACTATGAATGTGATATTTTATATCACCTTGGGAAAGCAAATAAGGTAGAGGATGCGTTGAGTCGAAAGTCAAGCATCGCGCATTTAATGGTTAAAGAGTGGATTTTACTTGAGGAATTGAGGGATTCGAGTTTAAATTTGAAATTTATCACCTCCCAAGTTTGCTTGGCAACTTTGAGAGTTGAACTTGAGATCCAAGCGAGGATTAAGACATTGCAATCTGTGGATCCCGACATTCAAAAGATTCTAGAAATGGATGCAACAAAGAGAAAATCTGAATTCCAAGTAGCTGAGGATGGAATCTTGAAGTTCCGTGGACGTCCGTATGCCCCTAACGATGAGGAGCTTAAGGAGAAAATTTTATCGAAACTCATCGTAGTAGCTACAGTGTGCATCCGGTAGTACCAAGATGTATCGAATCTGCGTCGGCATTACCGGTGGAATGAAATGAAAGTGAACGTGGCTAAGCATGTGACTAAATGTTTGACGTGCTAACAAGTGAAGGCATAACATTATAAGCCTGGTGGATTACTTCGGCCGCTAGAGATACCCGAATGGAAATGGGAGCACGTTACCATGGATTTCGTCATGGGGTTACCGAGGAGCCAGAAAGGGCACAATTCTATTGGGGTAGTCGTCGACAGATTGACGAAGTCCGCACATTTTCTAGCAAAGGCAAAAGGACTTTGCAATGGAAAAATACGCTGAATCGTATATGCACCAAATAGTTTGACTACATGGAGTTCCAGTAACAATTACTTTGGATAGAGATCTTAAGTTTACAAAGAACTTTCTAGAAGAGTCTTGAGAATGCTATGGGGACCAAGGTGCAAGATAGCACCGCTTATCATCTCCAGAGCAGATGGACAATCCGAGACGATGATTCGGACACTTGAGGACATGTTGCGGACATGCGTGATAGATTCTAAAGGGGGTTGGGAGGAACAGTTATATCTAGTCGAGTTCGCCTACAATAACAGACTTCCGGTAGAGTATCGGAATGACACCATTTGAGGCGATGTATGGCGGAGCTTGCGGAAACTCGGGTATGTTGGGATGAGGTCGGCGAGAGGAGTATAACGGGTCCCGAATTAGTTCAGCAATCCGTCGAGGCAGTGAATGTAATCGAGAGAAGACTTAAGACCGCTTAAAGTCGTCAAAAGAGTTATGCGGATAGACGACGTAGACCTTTAGAATTTCGGGTGGGAGATCATGTTTTCCTTAAGGTGTCGCCGATGCGAGGTTTATCTCGATTTGGAAGGAAAAGAAAATTGAGTCCAAGACACGTAGGCCCATTTGAAATCTTGGAACAGATTGGAACTCTAGCTTATCGTCTTGCCTTGCCGCCGAATCTATCACAAGTTCACAACGTCTTTCTTGTATCCATGTTGAGGAACTACAAGCCGGACCCAACCCATGTCTTTGGGTCATGAAGTTGTGGACGTGAATGAAAGAGTATCTTACGTGGAAAGGCCGGTAAGAATAGAAGACGAGAAAAGAACAAATTCGAGGAACAAAACAATCCCACTTGGTCATAGTGATTTGGGAGCACCATGGAACAAAAGGAGCAAACCGGGAAATGAAGAAGTGAGGAGGCAACAATACTCCCGTTTGTTTGAGTAGTTAAGTTTATTGTAAATCTTGAGGACGGAATTTTTATAAGGGGGAAAGAATTGTGACATCCCGTATTCCGACCCATTTTCGAAGTTTTGAATGAATGAAATGTCTCATTGATGTATTTTAGCTAAACCTCACTCGAATTAATCCCTCTTGAGAATACTAACTAAATGGGAATGACTAGCTAAGAAAATCAAGTACGTGGACCTAAGAACTTCATCCTGGACCGACTCTTTGACCATGAAAATTATCGAGGGAATATTTTGGACCAATATAGGCCGATCCTAGAATTGTTAAGGAAGGATTTGGGTAATACCCTACGATTGGATCATGGGTGACTCCGTTTGACAATGTACGGGTTTCGAACGTCCCTAAATCATTTTCTAACGATCGTGTCCATCGGGACTAGTGATTGACCATAGCAATTACATGACAACCAAAGTTGTTATGGCTCAAGTAATTCTTAAACGTGATATTAATCACGGGTCGATATGCATAACTCCTAAAAGCCGCCCATTAGTTTGAGATACGCTAAAATTTAAATTGATCGAGATTGATCGAGAATCGAACTTCGAAATTTGACGTTGCACCTTTAGGGATTCCAAAAATTAAATTTTTGGATGTTGCCTCATCCGGAGTACAATTACTTCGCAGTTCGCCCAAAAAGGCTCGAAAAGTGAAACCTATATCGAAATGAAAAATTACCAATTTACCCTTAGAAAATACCCATCAAGCTATTTCGGTCAAAGGGCATTTTGGTCTTTTTCCCTCATGGCCGAAAAATTTTGACTAGTCAATGGTGAAGGAAATTACCAAATTGCCTTTCTTGCAATTTCAAGAGCAAAATGAAGTGAATTATTGGTGAATCCCACTAGTTTCTCTCTCCTCTTTGCAAGATCAATAATTCTTAGCAAAATATCTCATCCTAAAAATATATAACCTATCTTATCTCTTCATCTTCTTCATCTTGCTCATTAAGCTTCATTTTCTCTTACTTTTCTCTCTTTACCTCTCACTTGGCCGAACCACCCATTCCATGGCCACCACCGCCATCCAAACCATCATCGAACCACCACCGGCCACCCCTTGAACCACCGAAGCTAAGCCGCCACCGTGAGCCACCCGGAGTCTTCGGATTGCGGTGAATCAAAGCCGGCCGAGAGGGACCGCCGGAGCCGCCGCTTGAATCGAATTTTTCTCGACGTTTTCACCGTAGAATTTGCTCCATTTTTAAGGTGAGCAAGTTTCTAATCCTTGATTAGGTAGTTAGGATGCTAATGGACTATAGATTTGAGTAGTTTTGATGAAACATTTGTTGGGTTTATTCTTGATGGTGCCTTGGCCGAAAATGAGAGAGGAGAGAAAGAGAAATTTTGTGATCTTGATGTGAATAGTTATCCATGATTGGAATTGGGTGGCCAATATTGAAAGTTGCTTTATGAAGATTAATCGTACGGTTAGGATTAACTATTGCTTTATAATGCATAAATTGTGTGGTACGTATTAATTGCACGTTAGTATAATTTTAATCGTATGGTGTAGATTAATTATTGCATTAGCATAAATTAATCGTGTGGTCCCGATTAGTGATTAGCCTTATTGTGATTTAATCGGGTGGTCCCGATTAATTAATTAGTCAACGTGAGTGAATATTGAATCACGTGGTACCGATTGAATGGTGCTTCATTAAAAATTTGATCGGGTGGTCTCGACCGAGTGGTTGAAATAATTAGAAAGATCGGGTGGTCTCAATTGAGCGATCGGGGAAACTAGTGAAATCGTGTGGTCCCGATTAGTGGATCGGAAAAGAATAGTAAAATCGTGTTGTCCCGATCTGCTATTTAGGAAATTTAGCGAAATCGTATGGTTTGAGATCGATCAATCGAGAGGTTTATTATGATCATGTAGTATCGGTGGAGCGATCGAGGAATTATGATTATTATATGGTCTTTATGAGGAATAATTGAGCGTGAGTGTGGAAATTTACCCCGAGGCGTTATTACGCTGGGTTTGTATTTATATGACCATATTTACCCCGAGGCGTTATTATGCGGGGTTCCGATGATTATTTTATCCTAAGGCGTTAAACGCCGAATATTAACCCGAGACGTTATTACCCGTGCCGGACTAGTATAATGGCCCGATGCGTTATTACGCTGGTCTGTCCATATATATTGTAGCCGATGCGTTAAACACGGGCTTTTGAGTAACGTGGCCTTATTAAAGGATTGGTGAGATGGAATTGCAAGCTGCGGTCATTTCCTGAATTTATGTTATATGTTATTGGCTGAGTGAGAAATTGTGAGAACTGCTCACCTAGGATGTATCACGAGGCACTAGCGCCCTAACCTAGGATTAGGGACTTTATTACCGAGATTTATTTCTCACCCCGTCATGGGATACCCTTTTTCGGACCCTCCGCCTCGACAATGAATGAGCCACCACAGAGATTCGGGATTCCCCAGGATATGGAGACTTTAATTACAGAGTATCCAATGGGGGAAGACTAAGTGTATTATAGGCATGCCACGACTATCCGGGTAGACGTAGGAGAACCTTTCTAAAAGCCCCATACTTATTTGGCGTGAACATACCGCCATGAGGATATCTTTGGTAGGGACCGTTGAAGGGTTTTGATATTCCCTATGATGGAGTTAGAGAATAGGACCCCACGCAGTGCCCCTCCCGATGGCGTGGTGACGAGTCCCGGATACCGGCCACGAAGACCCGCAATCGGAATCGGAGATTTTAGGGCCTGAGGAGGGCATAGAGATAGTGGAGCCATCGAGATGTGGAGTTACCTTCGAGAGCCGATGAGGAGGAGGAGCTGGGGACGTCTTCAGAGGATAGTGAAGTCGGGGCTTAGGATAGTCGCCCTTTTGACTTTTTTGAGGGTACCATCCTAGAGGGGAGTTAGGCTTTGACCACTTGATCCTTTTGTTGTAGGTGGTCATAGGCATGACAAGAGCCTCCCGAATCCTTGGGTTTGGCTTTTGTAAAAGATATGTGAATATGTATATAAGTTTTTCTTTTACTATCCCAAGTCATCGTATTGGTTATTTGTTTTTGTACGGACATTTGTTTTCGCTTCCGCATGTGTCTATCATTTATGTTTAGTTCGAATTTCGTTAGCCATTGGATCCTAGAGAACTGTACTTAAGCGTAGCTAGGTGAGATGTTAACGAGCTTGTAGGGTTCGAGTCGTGACACAATTTCTCCATCATTTCATATACATCTCATACTTTTTACAGGCCCACCCGTCCATCCTCGGACGAGGCATTTTGGCGTGCACTTTCGATATATCAAGGCATCCCATAGGGCAAACCGAACATGACTCGAACATCCGCTTCGTCGTTCTAATCAATTCGTCTCATACCAAATTTCATAGTCAAGATGTACATATTCACCCATGAATGAGGCATATCATATCATGTACTATAAACTTATCGTTATAGACAATAAGGCATAAAAAAGAGCATGCAAGCTATGATTCTCCTATGCAAGACACTTAGATCGATACAAGCCTTCGCCTTAGTAAAAGTTTAGAAAATTTACTTACATATCTTGTTGGGAAGAACGTGTAAGATGAGATGAGAGTCGGCGGTGACAAGAGGTGGCCAAATTAGAGAGAATAGAGTAGGAAGAGAGAGACGGCCGAATAGAAGAATAGAGGGAGAGAGGAAAGCGGCGTGAGGTAGGTGGTTCAAGAAGACCTTTGCTTATTTATAGTTGGAATTTCTAATTTATTTCTCAATTTTCTAATTTCTTGACTTGCTCTCCAAGTAAATTTTGTCTTTTTGTTCTTTATATGTGGCGCCATCTTATGAAAATTAATTTGCCACATAATTTCTCTATTTATGATCATATGGACACATGATTTTTGAAGAGTCTAGAGCATGCTACATGCTTAACATAGGTGTCCCTTCCTAGAGCTTCTCTATTATTCTTAATTCATTAACTAGTAGGGTTTTCTAATACTTCTAGGGTTTTATAATGATTCTATGGTCTTCTAATGGTGCTAGGATTTTCTAATGGTTCTACAATGTTCCTTAATATTATATTATATTATATTTGACTAGTCAAGACCTTATCATCTTCCTAGGAGTCCATGCCTTGGTCTTATCATGTAGGGATTGGTGCCTTGATCTTATCATCTAGGGATTCATGTTTTGATCTTATCATCTAGGGATTCGTGTTTGACTTGGTAAAAGTAATCATTACATTTGACTTTTCAAAACTTGTTACCCAAGTCAAAGATGATGCAGTCCCTTAAAAAACGAGTTTGACTTTTGAAAGTAATCATTACCTTTAACTTTTTCAAACTTTGATTTTTCATAAGAGTATAGAAAACACTAGGTACCGCTTGTCGCTAAAAGAAAAATCTATGTAATTTCATTGGAATTTCTAAGTGTTACTTGTATCAAAGATCGAATTGAGCTTCGGACTTCCAAGCATGGTCGGCTTTCAACCGATTCCATTGGTGGAGGCATGGCCGGAAGGGACACCACCGGGCCCGGGCGTGTGCTATGCATGGCACGGCCATGTGCCGTAGATGGCATGGCTAGGCATGGAGTCTCGACGTGTCTCGAGCGTACCTAGTCTTCGCCGAGATAAAAGCATGTTCATATTTGACTCGATTTAAGGTCAAAATCACCCATTCCTAAATCGAACATCCAATCGGAACATAACCGAGGGTGATCAATGTGGTTCGTAGCCCCACATGCCTTGTTGAACAACCGAGGGTGATCAGTCCACGGTTGGCATGTGTCCGGGTACGAGGTTCTAATAGTAGACTGTCTTAGGCGAATTCAAGATCGGTTCATTTATGTGTCGGAGTAATGCCGCAATCAATTCACAAGCCAATCCTATCGGGATTGATTTGTAATCGATGTATGTCTAATGAGATCGATCCAAATCAAGTCTCATACTCGCTTGAGAACTACCGCAATATGGCGTCTCAATTGGACGAGACTAAGGCTTGGTCGCCCGTAGATATTGCCTATCCAAGCACTAGAATCGATTGTGATTCGTTCGTAGGCGATCTTTCCATGAGTAGTGAACTAGCTCGGTTCCCAGCGTCGGCGGTTCCAGCTTGTGGCTCGTCCGTGGTAGTGCCTAAATAGATCCTAAAATTTGGGATGTTAGAAACACAATTGGCTTTGCTTTTCTTTTTCCATTTCTAGGTTCAAATTTGTATTTAATAAGCGATGGACGTGTAAGGATAACAAATCGTGAAATTAATAATAATTTACAGAATTTAAGCTGTGTGGAGCATGACGCATTATGAGCAGCTCGACTTTGTCGATGCCGTCGACAAATTGAGCAACACATTCTTGTAAAAATTAAAAAAGAAGAAGAAGTAAATAGTAGTTTAAAGAACAAAAACAAAATGAAACAATAAATGAATAATAAATAGACAAAAAATGAATAACAAAAGAAGGATCTGGAAGCGTGTCAGACCAATTTGTTTTCTCTCTCTCTCTCTCTCTCTCTCTCTCTCTCTCCACATCCTGCGAATCTGCGAATGGTTGACAAGCGAGCGAAGCAATGCAGCGGACGTTGAGAGAGAGCGCCAAAACAGATCGGGCTGACTAGCTTCCGGGCCCTTATTTTGCTATTCAGTTTTGTCTGTTTTTTCGACCCCCAAAAAAAAAAATTGTCTGTTTATTATTCATTTCTTGTTTCATTTTTTTTCTTTATACTACTACTATTTACTTCTTCTTCTTTTAACTTTTACAAGAATGTGTTACTTAATTTGTCGGCTGAAATTCAGACGTCGACAAAGTCGAATTGCTCCTACACGTCATGTTCCACACAGCTTAAAATCAATCAATTGTTCAATTATTATTAAATACAAATTTGAATCTAGAAATGGAAAAAGAAAAGCATCTTTTAACCGTCGTGCTTGGGAGCAAGACTCATCGGTTCGCTGCAACTCCAATTTGAAAATTGTATGCCTCTTAGACACAGACATGAAATATGTCACGATTTTGTTCAACCTAAAGACACGTAGACGCATGTCATACCACATCATCATCATTAAACTTGAATTGTATGTATTTGTTCGGCACATGAGCAAACCTAAGAGGCTTTACCTGCAGGCCGTCACCGAAATCGAGCGAGGGTCCTCCGCCCTCGCCTAGTTCTAGCCAAGGGCCGCCACCGGTGGGGTTCATTCACTAGTGGCGGCTCCCGCCAAATCCGGGTGAGGGCGAGGGCTGGCAACCCTCATCCGATCCGGGTGAGGGCCCCGAGCCTCCCCCAAAATCTAAGCGAGGGCCTTGTCGCGACCCTCCCGCGAGAGGGGGGGTTAATGGGTCGCCCTTCCAAGTCTAGTAATATGTGTACCTTCGAACACGATCCCCTCCCAACGCTCATTATCCAAATTGCAACGGAGAATAAAATCGGGTCGACCTTTCGGTGTGGTCTAGTAACATGTGCTACGTGTGCATGCCTCGAGTTGCCACCAATCATTTATTGAATGATATGATTGGAAAACCTTATCGAATAATTGGGAGCTTCTATTCGATTCTCGCAAGAACCAGAGAAGAGGGTTCGGGGACTCGATTCGCCAATTATCTTAATTGACGCCCTTTCGCACCTAAATTAAATGAATTTTCTAACATCGATTTCATGCGGATGAGTAGGGGGATACGAATCCTAAATCTAGAAGTTCATGCAGATTGGGAATGACTACCGTAGCAAACACAATCAGTGAAATAAATGCGCAAGTCAAGGAATCCATAACGTATATACAAATCACATCAAACCAACCATGGCATTCCTAGTAGAGTCCTATTGGCTTAGAGAATGGGTATTCGAAGCATAGGAAGAGTATAAGAGTGATTTGAAAGCGATTAGCGCATGAGGAGCAAAATCATAATTTTGAGAAAAATCGGGGGACAATTTGCCGAAAAGGGTAAATTGTCATTTTGAAAGAGTCGGGCCACAATAACCCACAAATAGGATTAGCCAATTGAATATGGCCATTTCTTATTTTTTGGCATTTTTCGAAATTTATAGGAATTTTCAGGGAAGATTTACCCTTAAGGGGTAAAATTGTCATTTTCAAAATGGATCGGGGACGCAAAATTCTAAAAATAGGATTGACTAGTTGAATGTGGTCATTCTTCAATTTTTGAGAATTTTTGAAATTTTTCTAGGAATTTTTCCACAATTTTTTTTTTTTTTTTTTATTTTTATTTTTGAAATTTATACCACACATGTTTATATGCGGAGCTCACACAAACTACCGGCAGGAAGCTCGGTCTTCCGATCTTGGGGTATGAACAGAAAATAAATTACCGAAAATAAATTTACAAATCGCTAGCAAGAAGCTCGGCCTTCTTGATTATGGGATATGAACAGAAAATAAATTGCTGAAAGTAAATTTACAAACCATCGGCAGGAAGGCCGGCCTTTCGATTCTAGGATATCGACATAAAATAAAATTGCTGAAAGTAAATTTACAAACCACCAGCCAGGAGACTCGGCCTTCCCGATTCCGGGATATGAATAGAAAATAAATTACCGAAAATAAATCTACAAACCACCAGCGGGAGGCTCGACCTTCCCGATTTTGGGGTACGAACAGAAAGTAGATTTACAAACCACCAACCAGGAGATTCGGCCTTCGATTTTGGGGTATGAACAAAAAATAAATTGCAAAAAGTAAAAGAACATTGTCTTTAAACACCACAGTCTTTGGAGTTCATAGGTACTTACTTATGATCCGATCACTTTGAATAACATTGGTAACCACCTTAATCGGCGATAAAATGAAGATCCGAAAAGTTCTTGATACTCGTCCTAAACCTTGCAATGCTTTCGAAGTCGATTGAAAACTCAAAGGTAAGCAAGAGACCACTACCAAAGCTCAAAAAATGTTTCTTCGTTTCGACTTCAATGGCTACCCTCGGAACTCACAGAGTATTTTTCCCTTTCTCAAGCAAAAAATCTACACCTCGCACAAGCTGAAATTTTTGTCCAAAAATAGCATTTTTCGGAGCCCGATTCACTATAGATCACTTCCATTTAATCTACCACACATAATAGTAATGTTAGATCCTCAAATGACATGAAAATGAAGAGTGATTGCCAACGAATCAAGGCTGAATAGCGGCTGGACAAGTAGCTCCAAATTGGCGGACAGTAGATTAAAATGGGTAGTAGGAGGAACAATTTCAAAGGCTTGGACGGGAAGCTCTAAACATCGGATTGACGTATCGTCGGCAGCCAGTGATAGATCGTCGAATGCTGAACGTCGTGGTATCCGGCACGAGTCAATCGGAGTACGAGATGGCGACGCAAGATCAATTGGCGTGAAACTGCCCAAGCTGCCGACGGGATTGGAACTCTAGATGATCACCTCTCTATCTCATGAAAATTCTCTCAAGAACTCTCCAATTTTCTATCACCAAAACTCTCTTCTCCATTTTTTCAAGAACTCTTCTTCTTTTTATAGACAAATCTCTCCATCCTCCCTTCTTCACCTTTATTTCTTCATCTTCCGTTCTCATCTCCCTTTCTTATTTCCTCTTGTCATCTCCCATTCTCATCTCCATTTCTCAACTCCCATTCTCCATCTTCCCTTCTCTTGGTTATTTGCAAAATAGACCCTCAAACTTTAAGTATTTGCATTTCGATCCCCGAAATTCTAAGTATTTGCAATCTACTCCCGAGTTCTAAGTATTTGCAATGCGATCTATGAGAAAATATTTCTTTCAAGTCCAAATCTTCTTGATGCATTTCTCACCCAATGTCTAGTCCAAACGCCTATCAAATTAAGCTCAAATGCTCTGTCGGTCCAATTGTATGCCAATGCAATGTACGCTAAAAATAAATATGCAATATGTTTTTTGTTTAGAATTAAAATTAATTTTAATTTTTATGCAAAAAATAACTGAAAAAGCTTAGTCAAAATTTAGGTGTCAATTTGTCCCTCTTTGAGTTGACGCTTATAGAGGTTTCGCTTAAAGATAAAATTGAAATTAAATTTTGACATTGAAAATGATGAATTATTTTTTTGTGGAAGTTTTAATCCCATTTTTATGTAATGAAATGATGTATAAAATGCAAACAATAAAATTAACATATGCGGTGTCTATCGTTGATTTGAACCTTCAGGTAGTCTCTACCATCGAATTGATCCTTCAGCGATTTCTACCTTGGATTTGACCCTTCAAGCGATCTCTACCATCGAATTGACCCTTTCGGCCGTTTCTACCATCGAATTGACCCTTCAGGTGGTTTCTACAATGGAGTTGATCCTTCAAGCGATTTCTACCATTGAGTTGATCTTTCAAGCGGTTTCTACTGTTGAGTTGACCCTTCAGGCGGTATCTACCGTTGAGTTGACCCTTCAAGCGGTCTCTACCATGGAGTTGATCCTTCATGCGATATTTACCGTTGAATGATATTCTCCGTATTAGCATGAATATAAGAGATGATGTGAAGCTTGAAACTTGTCGGTGCGATTCACAAAAAGGGTGTGATACAAATCTTATTAGTATGCACACAAAAAGATTATGCCATGCGAACCTTATCAAGCATGAACATAAAACGTATGTCGCACGAACCTTATTAGTGCGAATACACATAGAGGTTGTGTCTTATGAACCTTATCAATACGGATACAAAGAAAGATTAAAATGACGACTAAGGTCAATTTCGGAAAGGGTACGTAAAACTTACCTAGGTTTCCCGAGCAATTATTAAGTAATGGCTAGGCTAACTGCGTCATACCTGTTCATTCACTTAAGATAGAGCTGCAAATAATCACGCTCATGCAATATCATGAGCAAATATTGGTTCGCGGTACCAAGTTTTCACTAGAGAATTTATTAATGAGGAAACCATGTCGATCTTTTTGACAAATTTGATCAAATTGAATGAGGAACCTTCGATCGAAAGGACTTCCACCCACTCTCTTGAAACGGTTTAGAATGAAGATATACTTAACGAGGATTTAGAAAACTACGTGAATGGTACCTGCTAGTAAGGTTTATTCATTTAATGAATTTCGAGACCTCGGGAGGCGAATCGAACATCGAAACTGCGTTGCCTGTCGACAATGTCGAGGTAACATGTGTAAGCATACATGCTGAAATTCATCAATGAGTTCATGCAAAATTATCCATTGAGTTTCCATTTTCAATGATTATGAACAAAAAGTGCATGATGTAATGTGGTTCATGCATGACTGTTCTGTCGAGGTTTGCATCACCAATTCTACTTAGGGAGGTAATCACATTGTGAATATCTCGAATATAACTTGAATAGGGGACTCCAGTCAGAAAGGGCTTTCTCTTACTCTTGAAAAAAACTGTTTATCCCGACTGCAGGATTCAAGAGAAATCACTCGTCTTACCATTACGGCATTCGATAAGGATTTGAGTAATATTGCAGTTGGTACAACCAAACCGATCCTGGAGGTCTTGATTAGGACCGTAATGTATGCTAGGTCAAAGGTTTTCAAATAGGACTCCGGTTGAGTCAAGGCTTATGAAATGAAGTTGTTCGTTATCCGCCATGAGTTTACAGGCCAATTACCTTGCAAAAATGAGAGAGAAATACTCTTACTCAAACTTCCTCGAGCGATGCTTAAAAATCATTGAACTCTACGTTAACTCAAGTACTCTAGTCGGAAGAGACTTTTGAAGGTTATAACGTAGGTTAGGATTTAGGGATTAAGAAACGAAAGGGTTCGTTTGGCTTAGAAAATGTATAAGAAGTGGCTTGATGTTGGTGATCATTGCAATCTTGTCATGGATCTTGATCTTACGGAATACCATCATTACTTTGAGAATGGTATGAACCGAGGATTGCATTTTGCAATTTAACACTTCACTTAGATTTTTCTCTCAATTCCTTTAGGATTTATAAGAAAATTGTGCATTTAAGTTCAAAAGTATTCTACAAATGAACAAGGATTTGTATGGGTATTGGCCTTGCTTTTGGTAGGCACTTTGCTTTTTAAATGCCCATGAATTTTTGTGGGATTAGCCTTTGCTCTTCTTTTTTTTAACTAGCTTGATTGATGTATTTTCAGCATCTTGATGAGTTTGTTCGGGGATTTTCTATTGACCAGATCTTTTAAGTCATTAGAAATGGGCCATATTTGTCTTGGAATAGCAATGATCACAAACAATGGCTTTAGAAATGAATTTATAAGCTCAAGTGGGCTATACAAATGGGTATAAGTGTGTAGGATAATGAAATGAATACTCTTCGTCACCCTAAGGCACTTGAATTAAAGCACGAGTATAATGCAAAGAAACACCCGAAGATTGATGTTAGTCCGAGCAAGAAAATTTCTAACCATTTACCTCGTGATGCTGATGGAATTACCTCTATTCTGTCCTAATGTGGGGTGGTTCTTGACAGGAGTATAGAAATGAAATCTCTGCTAAAAAAGGCTAATCAATGGATAACCTATAGTGTTTAGGATAGAGAAATGAATGCCTCTGTCACTTCGGCAATCGTACCTTTCGCGAGAAAACCGTTCACCTCATGGAATACGGAACATAGCTATCATTCATCTCGCTTGAGAAAATGTATTTGGGACGTGTTTGGAAAAGGGTCGCCTTTCATCATCCCGTCATGCCTCGTTCAGTACATTCGATGTATCTTATGTAGTTCATGCTCCTTATTCGAGTTGGTAAACTAAACATGAGGAATAATCATGCATAAACCACGCAATGTATGAGTATTTCCGAACATACAAAATGCAATAACCTTTTATCTTGGTGAATAAATCACACAAGCACGTAAGAAAATTCTTAGGGACGTGGATCGTGAGTTGCCCCTGCTCATGCAAATGACTTGCAAAACTTTATTATCCGCTCCAAGACATGAGATTGTCAAAGATTTCAAGAATTTTCCATTCCATTAAGTTTTAGAGAGAAGGTATACTTTCCTGTCCTGGCATGGCGATGACCCCGTAAAAATCAAAAGGGAAAGCGCCAATGTTTGTTCTCAAATTTTGAGAAAATTGAAACGATACATCTTACCCTTGGTTATTTGCTCCAACGAGAGTGCATGGGTTGTGGAAATTTGCACTCCACTTAACAACACAAGATTGCCAAGTGCTCTAAAATTTCTTGAAGTTCTCGGTCTTTAGAGAGAAAGGACCCTTATATGTCTACTTGATGGCGAGCCCTTGTCAAGATCAAACATTAAGCATCGGTTTGTGTTCCCAAACTCAATACAAATTAGAATGATACAGAGTTTACTCTTGATTTACATTTTAATCTAGATGCCCATGTGTAGATCGTAGAAATCTGCTATCTGATCGTCATGATGATAAATCCTTCGCCTAGTCCGACAATGAACCTATTTCATGGGTCATATTGGAAAACATCCATTCTTTAGGTTGTGTCGGGCATTGCTGATCGTTTTTCATCTTAAAAGCTCCTTTTGGCATGATCTATATTTGCTTGACTTCGGCGAATCCCTTTGGACGTGTTCTATGTGACTCTACAGAGTTCCCTCCACTCAATCTTATATCCAAAGATTGTTTCTTGAAGGCTTGAATTCTAAAGCAAACATTTCTTTTCGCTTTGAATCCATATTGGCGAATAATTTCCTGTTGAAATGAGGACAAACTCATATCAAGAATAAGATCATCGAAAATCAAATTAGAACGATATGAAGTTATCCTTTACTCAAATTCACCATTTGAGCGTTTTGCATTTTTAATTCGCCGTCTCCAATTAATACCAAAACTAAAATCAAACTCGGGGTACTTTGGGCCACCTGTCACTTCCCTAACCATCAGGTTATGGCGCCGTTGGCATCCATCCCATGTCAAGAATGAAATAAACTCAATTTAGAGTTTGAAACGACTAAGGATAAATTGAAACGATACATCGTTACCCATCTTTAAGCTCACTTTGGGCTTTTATTTGCATTGCCTTACTTGATACTTTCAGTATTTTGTTTTATGGCATTCGGAGCGCTATCCATAAATTGATTTGCCCTAGTCCTGGTTTAATAAGGTATTTACGCATTTGACGGGAGAAAAGAAAATTGCGTCTTTACCCATGAATTGACTTTAGACGTCTAGAAAACAAGAAAAAATCCCACGCAATGGAACTAAGCAAGGAATTAAAGATGCATTCATGCAAGAATGGTTTTGCCTCTTTCACGGGCCACTCTAATAATCGGCTAGTTACGTCCCGGATCAAGTATGGATAGTGATGATCCATAATTGCAAGCTTCCGATCACAACTTCAGAGGTCTATTAGCTTTAAACTGGTTGATCGGGATGGCAAGCTCATCATCAAGGTAATCTTCCGATTTTTCGAGCAATTGATATTTGAATTGGGTATTATTTCTTGCTAACACGGGTGATAGATTCCTCACTGTTTTCGCCATGAGCAATTTGATTCCTCGAGCTGGAGCTTTCTTCCTGGCCCGAGAGGATGTGAAGATGATCAGTTGGTCCATTACGAAAACACATCCCATTTGGGGGACCGGAGAAACAAAAATGTTCAAAGTAACTCCCCGCTTGATCTTACTGGATTCATATGTTTAAAAAGCACGATTGAAAAACTTGATCTTTGATGATTAAGCACAATGACTTGATCGGCCATAGGAAAAAAACTAGCGGAAGGTTGGTGCTCAAGCAAAGGAGTCCGTATCCGCAGTGTGTGCGGTCCGTACTCTTAGTTGGTGTTAGGAGGTTGTCACGACTTAAAAAAAATCAGGTTAATGAATTATTAAGTTAATTAGATGAATTAACCTAATGCGGACTCTCCCAAGCCCTACCAATTCACAACTTAGGTTTGATTTTCAATTTAGGAGCCGCCACTAATCATTTAAGATAGGTTGATTAGAAATCTATATAAAATAGCGGGAGAACTATTTTATCTCGACGAACAAGAGAAATTGAGTTCGGAGACTTGGTTACGTTAATTAAAAAATTAGCGCCATTTCGGTACCAATTTCATGAAAATGTCTTTTTGATTGGTTTATATGAATTGGATGCTTTTTTTTTTGTCTTCCTTTTCCTGTTTTTATTTTATTTTCAAATTTTTAATGAATTTGAACAAAACTAAACAAAAATGCCCATAATATACCTTTAATTCCGAATTTTCCGAAAAGTCTTCTCATTCCCAAAGATCCGAGCCGGGCGAGATTTTATCCGCTACATCCTCGAAGATTCGAGCTAGTATGCGGATAAATATATAGAAATACAACGTCCCTTCTCGCCAAATGGCGAATACGAATTTCTATATTTAAATCACCATCCCATCCCATAAGATCATGGGCGTGGCATGTGATTTAATTTTTCGACGGTACTAGGCACCAAGGAGCATACATTATAGGCAGTTTTGTTTAAAAATGTGCAAATATTTATTGAATTTTCGAAAATCCTTAGGGGATTCCAGAATTTTCAATGAGATAGGCTCCTATCCACAAAGGATTGATATCTTTTAAATTTATGAACAATTATCTCTTAAGATTTTCAAAGTAGATCGGATAATTTTCCAAGTTTAAAAAATATGGTCAGATTTCTTAGAGGATATCAACTTCGGACCACAAGAATATCTAGAAATATGCCAACGATTCGAAATAATATATTCAAGATATACACAATTTCGAAAATCATGAGACAATATCAGAGATTTCTTACAAAAATTATTCTTGCTTTATCTATCAAATCTCGACTTCTTTTTTTTTTTTAGGAATATATGACAGAAATCAGAATCTTGATATGTGAAAATTGTTTCTGAATTTTTGAAAGAATCTGTCCATGTTCATGTTGAAGAGTAGCAAACAAACGCCCTTTAACCCATGTAAAAAAAATGGCATCTAAAACATGTGAAATTCATACCTTCATGCTCTCGCATGGCCACCGGTCATGAACATGCAGAACGACGGGAATTGAGCAAAGGAAACATGCAAACAATGTGATAGTATCAAAAACAGCATGAACCACGTGTAGAATAGCAGCTAAAAAACAATCAACGACTCACCTTTTATCTCCCGCAAATTCCTGCATGAATTGGTTATCACAGAACATGCGAAAGGGAATATTTTCGGACCAAACAGCATGCCCATAGTAACAGAAATAGCATTGAAACAGCAAGCAAATCACCCGGAAAACCTGCTTAATTCCACCCTAAAAGTGCGCGAGAGTTACCTTGATTCGTCAGGCAAAAATTGAGCCGATTCGTGATGAGAAGCAAGTGGGCAGCACCTCCACACTTGACTAGAATACGGGCGGCGCGTCAGCAATTTTCAGGATTTAGATGGATGACTTCGATGGATCTCTCTAGTTCTCTATTTCCTCAAAAATTCTGCACGTCCCTTATGAATGTGGTCTCTCAAATCTGTCGTGTATTGATAAAAGTCCCCCTTGTAACCCTAGACATAATAACATATATATAGAACAAGGGTTTGCTAGTGGGCATAGGATTTGATCTGGGCCTCTAGTGTTCAAGCTCTAATAAAGATAAGATTTAATGTTAGCCGTATGATTGAAAAATCTGATAATCAAGAGCCATAAACTATCAAAATACTTCAAAATTTGGGCCAAAAGAGGGAGAGCATGAGCTGGCCAAATTTCACCGATGTGCGGGCTCAATCACGCAAATTCGAAGTCAAATTGGGCTTTAATCAATTAACAGCTTAATTAAACGAAGGCGTCGAGTTAAATATGATTAAATGGGCTGAACTGAATTTAAATTTAGATCCAAAACTTCCTTAAGAATTTCAGTACACCATTGCAAGACCTTGGCCGAAATTCTCATGCTCAATTATGGGCTCGTTTCAAATTTTCGGGCTCTAATTAAGGCTTTCTAAAAATAATATACATTTAGTTAAAAGCCTTCATTTTTTAAATGGACTGATTTGAGCTCAAAATAGGTCCAATATAGCCTAATTAATTGCGGCACCCCGTACTGCCTTAGTCGAAATTCTCGAGATTAAGTCCGGTCCAATTGCTCGTCAAATTTAGCTCAATTGACTCACCTCTGGTCTACATGCAAGGATAACTGACGGAAAAATAAAAATGTGATGCATGAGAAATTAACTTTTTGGTGAGAACTAATGTTAATTCTCATTTTGTGCTTAAATGAATGATTTACTAAAAATCAAAATTTAAGTGTCAACAAATGCACCTCTTTGAGTAGAAGCTCATAGAGGTTTCGCTCAAAGACCCAAATTGAAACCTAAATTTTGAAAATGCAAATGATAAAAATTTTGCGGGATTGTTAATCCCATTTTCCGATGCAAAATAAATGATGCATGAAATGCGAGATCGTAAATAACATGTAGCAAGACTTCTCCTTTTCCCATATTAGAAAAGCTCTCGCATGGATCGCATATGATAATACCTGTTTTACCAAATATCTCAAAATGCTGATGATTCTCTTAATTTCTAAGCTTCTTGTAGACGCGAGGATTTCAAGGTACTGAGGTGCCTTATCCGTTATTAGAACTTTTCTTCGACGTGAGACAAACAAGCAAGATATGTATGTCTTTCGAGATCACGAGAGCTACGTCGTCGTGAATCGAAGAGAAGTAGAATCAAGACCACAAGAGCATACGTCGTTGTGATTTGATAAAAAGGACCAAGGTCATGAGTGCATATGTCATCATGATTTGGTTTGGATCAAAATCATGGGTCATGATTTGATAAAAGAGCCAAAAATCATAAGAGCGTGTCATTATGAGTCGACTAAAGGTCAAGATCACCAGCGCATATATCTTTGTAATTCGAGATCGAAATCATAAGAGCTGCGTCATTATGATTTGGCTAAAGATGTTTGAATTCATAAGAGCTACGTCATTATGAATTGACAATACATCAAGATCACCAAAGGTATATGTCTATGCGATTTGATTATAAGAGCTACGTCGTTATGATTTGACAAAACGTCAAGATCGCCAAAGGCATATGTCTTCACGACCTAACAGAATAGGCATATTGTTTGAATTGAACAATATTTGATAGGAGTACCATCGAATGGAATCAAGAAGTACGAAAGGGGCATATTGCCCGAATTGAATCATAACAACTATCATTAGAAGAGTTGCTCATTTGAAAAGGGGTTCGGAAAACTTACCTGGGTTCTCCGAACGAATAATCAAGGAACGAGATAGATTACTTGCATCGTACCTACTTAATCACTTGAGATGATCATAGTTAATCGAACCAAGCTTATAGAAGTTGATAGACATTTTGTAAAGCGGAATCTAGATGCTAAAGTGGTTCGATTTCCCTTTGTCGTCCGAAGATCAATTGCGGACAAACCGACTAAGGCGGTGTCGAGTAAAGCTTTTCACGGTTCACTTGTCAAGTTGGGTATCAAAACCATCTTTTCACCTACTTAAGGGGAGTGTTAATGTGAGCTATAAATTAGAGCTAATTTAGGAATTTGTAATATTTACTTCCTATTTTGTCCCCTGTTTATTTTATCTCCCGATAAGGAAGAGTCCTAGGGTTTATGTCCTCGGTTGTATGTATATATACACACATAACTTTGTAAATTAAGAAGGTTAATGGAGAAATTTTTCCTACATTCATATGTGATTCTACACACACTTTAAATATTGTGTTCAATTTGCTGAAATTTCAAATTTTGCTTAAGCCTATTACTTTACTTCCATTCGAGGATAGAAAGAAGATGGACAATCAATTCCACGATGCGATGAATCACTTTCTAATTTTTTCATTTCCCGATAAATTTGGATTCGAACACAAAGCTATATTATCCACACGAGATGCTTCCCGATAAGTTTATTGCTCATGATAAGATGAAGTCCCCGAAATCTCGATGTTTTTTCTATAAATACCCTATATGATCATCAAAAATCAATATCGCCTAATTCCTTGAGTGTTATGAACTCTCTAATCATGAAGGAGAACTTTGAGGAAATTACCAAAAAAGTGGTCAACCTATTGATTTTGTGCCAGTTCAGTTATAAACTTTTCAATTTGATCAATTGAATCCTAAACATCTTGACAATTTTTCAATTAAGTCCTTCCGCCAAAGTTGGTTGAAAAGCAATAACTTGGACATTGATTGTCCTACATGACATGATCGGCATTGTCGTAGATGATTTTTGTAATGTTTCTAAATAAAAATTGATTTTTTTCCTTTTTATTTACTTTTTTTCCATTGGGCTGGCGATAATGAGGGCACGAAGGCCTTGGCGATTTGGATGAGAATCGCTTTACTTAGGGTCTTCGCAGCTGCAGGGGGTTTCACCTAGCTTTGGCGAGGCGGCCCTTGCGGCCTCTCTTATATCCGGGCAAGTAGCCTTCGCCCGGTCTAAGTGAGGTAGCTCTCGCGACCTCACTTAGATCCGACCATATCACGTAAGACGATTGATGTCCACGTCACCAATTTCCAAACAACAAAACCTTATTAGAAAATCATCGAAAAGTTTAGGACTCATTCACCAAATTGAAAGATTTACTATTGAACTGGCACAACTACAATAGATTTAAGAATTTGATTGTAATTTTACCCGAGAACTTCACAAAGAAAGGCTAAAAAGGTGACTACTTTCCATGTAGACATGTAGCCTGTTATTATATTAGTCAAAGGGTGTGGTAAAAGATAAAGGGAAAATAAAAGCAACGAGCTTGATATGACGTATGAGCCTAGTTCCGGAAAATGTGGATGCATAACATGTCGCGCCTAAAAGCAACTTAAACAGATTATTCCTAGCAAATTAGCAATATCCTTCGACTATTTGAAATGCCTTTGGCAGATTTCAAGTACTCTTGTTCTTTAGACTTGTACGTGTCGTTGTGCGGATTGTAATTGGTTATTTAAGTTAGCTAGTTTCTTTATTAGATTACTTTTCTTTTGAGCTTATTCCTTTATATAAAAATACCCCTCAAGTATAATACATTGTTCAATATAGCAAAATATAGTTGAATATTTTCTCACATTTTGGCTTGATATTGGAGCTAGATTCTTCTTGTTTTGATCTTAATTCGTGAAGTTACCACCTAAGTAGCATCGGCGTCGACACGCGACATGGAACAATAAGATATGACATGCCGACACGTCATTTTCAAAAAATAAAGAATTCCGACACATTGAGACACATTGTATATTAAATATATATTTTTATAGATACAAGATAAATTCTAAAAATGATATTTATTTCAATTAAATTGATTTGATTTAATTCTACAAACAAATGAATAGTAAAAAGAAGCTAAAATAATTTAGACAAAAAATATTAATTCACCGCTTGTTAATATCAGTCATTTTTTTATTGACAAATTAAACTACTTTTTTATTCAAATTTCATTTTAATAATTTATGAAACCTAAAGAGAGAAAAAAAAATCATAAAAAAGAGGTGCAAACGCTCTAGTCCCTCATGAAATGACACTTGACTCCCCATTCATGACCAAAAAAAAAAAGAAGAAGAAGAAAACATCACTCACCCCCTTCATCTCCTCCCTATGCCATCACCTCTTCACTCTCATTTATTACGACCAAGTTTCCAAAATATGGTAAAAACAATTATTGATTTATGTGATTTTTAAAAATATTTACTAGTTTAGGGCATGTGCGCCTTCATGAGAGGTGTACACACCTTGTACGCCTCTTTGGCGGTATGCCTTTATTAGGTGCACAGATTGTACGCCTCACTGCGCGCCTACGAGGCGCGCAGTTCTACGCCAAATAAAGGCACTGCGCCTTTATCAAGCGCATAACTTGTGTGCATCTTTGGCGGCGCATAGCCTTTTGTGCGCCTATATCAGGGCGCGTCTCTCTTCTTTTTCCTCTTCTCATTTTCCTCTCTAGACCGTGACTCTATATTTTTCCCCCTTTCTATTTTGCCGGTCTCTCACGCCTCGATCTTCGGGTATGCCACAACCCTACCTAAATGCCTCAGTCGGAAGGACGATGTCCTAGGCACATCATCGACCCTCGATACTATAACTACGCATGCGAAAACGCATAAAACTCCTAGACAAAAAAATAAGAAGGGATAGAGAAGCGAAACACAACAACCAACTCAACGAAAAGATATACATATATACCACTAGCAGATACTCCTTAAACCTACGGAGCTAGCAACATACAACCCCATACTTTAGAGCGGCTCTCTAAGACCTGCAAAAGATAAAGGGGTCAAGGTAGGGTTAACATCAAATCTGCTACAAAAAAGGGGCCACAACGCCCTCATCATCCACAACTCCACAAAACTCTCCAAAAAGGCCCCCACGCCCACACTACCATACGGCCGACCGCCATAACCAGGTGGGGGAGTAGGCACATAGTTCCGGTCGTTGTAGTTCGGATCGGGTTCAAGGTCGATCACCTCACCATCTAAGGTATCGATATCCATCGAGTCCCGACTTGTTTCGCCGAGGTGTCGGCAGACGGCCCTTCGAAACCACGGAGCGGCCCATATAGAGTATCATCGTCACGAAGATACCAGGTTTTGAAACGGTGCGGCACTAGGTGCTTGAACCCTTCCTCCATCCATATCATCATAACGTGACGCTCCCAAACCCGATTTGTGTTTAGAACTAGATGTGATTCGATATCGAAGATATGGTGATATGGGACCCTAAACCGGACCGGGCGCATCTCCATTACCTTAGTCCCGAAAAGGGTCAATAAATAATGGGGTGAGAAATAAATCTCAATGAGTCAACGCGTAAACCCAACTACGGTTAGCGTTATTTATTTTTAGGCAGCCTTAACGAACAATTCATATCCATAGTATATCGTCAAACACATGCAAGCTTACTACGTCTTGGATCACACATAATGCAATACCTAACTAGACATGACAGTCAAACAACTAAGGTAAGCAACCAGAATATCACAACAGCTCGCATGCACGTACATTATACGTATTCCAATTATTAATGGCTACTTGGCCTCGCAAACTAGGGGAGGTGCATAGCACACTAGGCGATTGATGCTCTCCTATCATGACCGAGACATTGTAACATCCCACTTTTATTAGTTCCTAATCAGTCCAAGGAAGATCGAAATGGATTGGAAAGCCGACTCATGACGAGAAATTCCGCAAGATTGACGTGAACTTGAGGAGGAAGTTATGCCCAGTCATTAGGAATGTGACACGAGGGACTGTAAATTAAAAGAAATGAGTAGCCCATAGTTACCAAGTCGGGGATGGTCGAGAACGTTGAGGACGCGTGATCGGTATTATCACAAGTTGTAGAGAGATGGACACGAGGCAACATAGCTACCACGGCCGATTCATTTGGTGAATTGAAGGATTGGTTCCAATCTCAAAATGTTCATTGCGAAAATGGAGCAAAGGTGTGAAAAGGGCAAGCGCTGCGTGACATCCATGGCCATCTCACACTTTGGAAAAAGTGGCACCACAATTTCCTATTACTAAGGCCCATCACAGTGGCTTAATCAAGGAGCCATTAGCCCATTATTCAGCCATATGTTCTACAAGGGAGATCTTAAAATGATGTGTCAAGTTGTGCATAGAAAAGGACAAGTGTTAGTGAAGAGGGGCTGATACATAATTGCTAGCGCCAAATGGCATCATGTAGTGACCAAATGGCACACAATCAAGCCTTAACATCATCTCCAACCTCCAAGTGGCGTTCCATCAAACAAAACACATGCAAAACACACAAAAGCAAGCTCATTTGGGTCCGGTACACGCTTGCGTTTAAAGGAGAAGAACAAAAGCTCTATTTTGTTCCGTTGGCCACCGATTGCGAGGAAAAGGACACGAGCAAGCCGGCGACGCCACGCCTTCATTTCGAACACCACAGGCAAGAAATCCTTCCAAAATCATGTTGTATATTTCCTAAATTAAGAGATGGTGGATAGATTGCTATCTTGAGTAGAAATTAGAGTTAGTTTAGGGGATGAATTGGTTGAGATTACATGGTGGTTTGTAGGGGATCGAATAGTAATAGCTTCGATTCTCATCCGGGTGCGTTGGAGAAGTTTTGCTCATTGGTTCTAGTCGTGCAAGCGAGGTCATTGAGGGCTAGATTGGTGTAATTTGTAGACTGATCATTAAGGTAGACAGTGTTGCACAGCTGGTCGTACATGGTTCTAGGTGCCGACGAGATAGATAAGTGAAGCATGTTAAGATGGTACACTAGTCGGTTTGCATTCCGAGCTAGATAGTAGTCTTGAGAGTTGAGATGATGAAATATTGTTGGTCGGCTGGCTTTGCTTGCCATCTTAGTATCTAAATTGACTTCGGTGCCTTTAAATGGTGTGTGGTACCTTGATAGATTGCTTGTTCACTCTATCGACTATAAAGCTGCCATGATGATGTGTTAAATTGATGTCCGATGACTTGCAACAATGGAACCTTTGATTTTAACACATTAGAAAGGCCGACACTTATGTTAAATCTTGCATAAATGATATTCGGTACATCATGGCACAAATAGGTTGAACCATTGGCTCCCCCAGAAGGAATGTCATACCCCGAGTCGTGTCCGGGAGATGCTAGGGCCCGTGATCACAAATTTTTGGAGCTATACCATCATATGGTCGGGTCAACTTCTAGTCGATGGCCGCCAAATAAGTTGGGATTAATATACATTACTATGCATCATTTTTGGCATTGCATTCATTTTGTAAGCATATACATGCTGACTTTATTGAAGGCCGAACAGTCTTATACTAGAACTCGTATGGGTGGTCTTGCTTGTGAGGTAAAATCGGTATGAACCCTTTGATGTGTGCTTTGTCCACTATTCCATATCAATCGAGTTAACTTGATATTGAAATACCAGGGTTAAAGAAGACAGGGATTTTGACGTTTTTCTTTTTTGGGCTTGTGAGCTTACTCTTGCATTGTTCTTCTTTATTAGATTAGAAAGCATGGCCGCCCCTCCCGCTGGTTGTTTTGGAGTTCTCGTAGACTACGAGGTTGCATGTTATGATCTAGTTCACTTAGCCATGCCATACCCGCAGCTTGTTGTGTATGAGTTCACTCTATGGGTGGACGAGAGATTCATAATCGGAGTTAGATCCTACGGGTTCCATGTAGTGTACATATCAATAGGAGGACAACCGATAGCCCTTTCCCCGTATTATGCTTTGGATGCCGCGGATGAGCCATTCAACCTAGAAAATGTTGGACAAGAAGACAACTCTTCCGAGGAGGATACCTCATAGGATGACTAGGCTCGTTGACAATGGAGAAAGATGGAGTTCCGTAACTTTTTGATTAGCCGGCAATTGTAAATAAAATATGGAGTAGTCACCCTAAATCTCCTAGATGCGCCGGATGACCTTTTGGGGTTTGTAAATACGTTGTGAATATCTAAAATGAAAGTAGACTCTTTCCAAGATCCCTTTGAGTCTCGAGCTTAACTTATGTTGTCTCTTGTCTTTTACTTATGTAATGACTATTTGTTGCCGACCATCTCTTTTCATGATTGACACTAGCAAATAAGCTCATTAGACATAAGTAAGGCAGTAACCCAATAGATGTAGCGACCTGGGACGTTATAGCTCTGTTTTGGTATCGAGAGCATAGGTTTACCCGGAGTGATAAGGTGCGATAGTGTTTAATGTGTTAGGATGCGCTCGATTAAAACACTAGTGTATGTGTTTGTTTAATGGTGGTCCCCAAATTTAATGTGTTGGTATCAAATACACGTATAATGCTTCATTCTATACTTTGTAAAATTACCAAAATGACATTGCCTTATGAAAAGACCAAATTGACCCTCTTGCATTATTAACAAAAGACAAAAAGCTTTAAATTGTTGAAGACTTTTGAGGCAAGGCTATTATGAGGGGTCTTGTCTAGGTTGAGGCTTGTCCAAGAAGCTTTCTTGATATTATCTATCTCTCACTTTTTTTTCTCTCTCTCTTCCCTTTGAGTTGGCCGAACACTCCCTCCCCTTACTGCTCATGACCAGCCCCTCAAACCAGCTCAATCTCACCCTTTTTGGCTACCATTTGGCGGCCAAGACTGCTCCCAAGCGCCTCCATAACTTCCCGTCGCCGTACGAGCTTCGTTTGAGTCGTTTACTGCTGTCGATTTGAGCTTTATCAAGTAAAACCAGCACCACCAGGACTGTGTTGCTACTGTTCGACTATCCATAGTGGTCTCGTATGGCTTTTGGACCAAGCCACGTGTAGCCTTCGCCGCTACCGATGCGCCCGGTGTCCTTGGATTTGTGATCGGGTAAGTTATCACCATAATCCCTTGATTAGTATGTTAAACTTGATTATGATAAGTTTATATTAGTCTAAGTATATTTAGTACTAATTTAATTAATGATTAGTTGATATACTATCAAGATAAGTGATAAGTGAACTTGATAAGTTATCGAGGATGCGATAGGCCATTATTTTTTATGTGATAAGCTATCGCTATTTTTATGATATGTTATTGCTATGTTTATGATAAGTTATCACTATTTTTTTATGATAAACTATCAAGAGTTTTACGATAAGCTATCACCTATTTTATGATAAATTATCACCTGTTTTTATGATAAGCTATCCAAGATTTATGACAAGCTATCGGTATTTCTATGATAAGTTATCGAGTGTTTTATAATAAGCTATTGGTACTTTTATGATAAGCTATCAATATTTTTATAATGAGTTATAGGATTATTTCAATAATTATTATTCCTTAATTACATAAATTAGTTTTTCGGCAATTAGACATTATATTTATTAATGTGATCTCGTGAAATGTCTAATATTAAATTATGATATTGATATTTGGAATAGTCATATATATTGGCTTATGTAGTAAATTAATTGGCAATTCTTATTTATGCAAGCATAGGAAAGTATACTTGAATTGGTGAGTGAATTGTGTGTATGTGATCAAGTGCAATTCATTTACTGCATACACGACATGAGAGCTGCATTAATTCGAGAATTTCGGATAAACCGAAAGACTCTGAGAAAGATGGGCGTACCCTCGATCGGTCGTAATTGATCGATTGAAAATATTCTCGAGATAAGCCAAAATACCCCATAGAAAGTCGAGTGCGCTCTTGATTGGCCATAATGGATCGATCGGATAAATTCCTACGGAAGACCCCAGTAGAAATATGAGTGTGCCCTCGATTGGCGTAATTGATCAAATGAACATATGCTTGACGTAACCCAAAAACCCCGTGTGTGAGAACGGGTGTGCCATGAGTGGCCATAATGACAAGAGTATGCTTAAGCGCATTGTGCATGAGAATGGTTGGCATGCATTCTAATTATGTTATTTATTTATTACATTATTTGCTTATACTTGGATTGTAACGTGCAAGGCGCGTGCCAAGACAAGTAAGGCTGCCTATGATTGTGTGATAGCACATATATATATACTGTATTGCATTGTAAGTTCTAAATGCATCCGAGCCGAGTTGACCTCCTAATTGAGGCTTTAGTCGTTAACTTGCTGAGATTTACTTATTGTTGTTGTTTAACTATTTTTAGCCCCGAACATAAACCGTCCACCTCGCTTATGTTTTGGATTGCCTATGGGTATGGGTACCATAATAGTAGAATATTCGGTAGGACCGGAGAAGTTGTATCTAAAGCACATGACGAGGGATTCAAGATGTGGCAGCCGCATAAGTTCCTAGCGTGGTGTCTTAATGACGGCTTGAGCTGTACGGCCCAATTAGAGGTTTTGATGGACCCCCACCCCTTAGTGGTGGAGCCGGAGAGGAGATACGGAATCCTCTAAACCTTGGCCCTCCCGATGGAGCTCTCACCAATCCGAATACTTGAGTCTGGGATGATGATGAAAAGGATGAGTCGACCAAGAACCTCCCTTGGGTTATGGCCGGATGTGGTGATAAGCTCCGAAGGCTTATCTCTTTTTGGGTTGTTCTTTTGTAGCGGAGATAAGTTAACCCCGCCACACCGTCCCTTTTGTCGTAAGTGGTCTAGTAGGGAGTGGCCTAGTGATAGGCCCGTAAATACCGTAGTTCTTCCGGGGGTTAACGGTCATTAAATAAAAAGTGCTTTTGCTATCTCATTGTTTATTATTTTCCTTATGATTATCCCTACTTTGTTACATTTGTATGCGGAAGTAAATCACTTTCGTGTGCGTTTAATTGAAAGATAAAATTTTAAATGGGTTGGTGACACGTTCAAGGACATCACAACTTATCGACTAAGGATGGGATATTGGTGTACCATTAGGTATTTGGCGTGACATCCTCGTTTAAGTGGTATCGGATCTCTCTCCGGCTCCACCCGTGTGGACTAAACCGGGATCGAACCGACTCGGAAGTAAATCACTTTCGTGTGCGTTTGATCGAACCGACCTGGAGTGATAAGGAGCGATGAGTCTTAGGGTAGCTTTTTAGGAAAACAAACTATGCACAGTGATGGAATTACATCTTATGTTAGATAAGGTGTTAGATGCATTGTTCGCTACTTAAGACTATTTGGCTTGAAGAAGCAATATAGATCTCTAATTCCTTGATGGAATTATTTGTTGGGTTTCGTGAACACCTTGTGAGATGAGTAACGGAAGAAGAGGAACTCAAGGTTGGCCTAATGTATAAGCAAGAGCAATCGAAAACTCCAACATAGCAAGAATCTTACAAGCCCTAGAGAAAATTAGGAATCGATTAAACGGCAAGCCTAGAATCAAGCCACCGCATTGCCGTTGCGGTGCCGTTCATTCACCGCTCTTGCTTCTTTGCTGCTTTGCCGTCGCACTTACCGGAGTTCCATTGGCTGGAAACGAGAATGGGGAGCGACCAATGTACAAGCTGGTCGAATGCGGTTTCTAAAATATGCCAAAGTTCATTGGCGCGGGCGATCCCCGAGGCAACCCTTTGGGTCAATGAACCGGAGAAAGAGTTTGCATTGTTGGGGTGTTTTGAAGAAGAAAAAGTAACGTTAACGGTATACCGGTTGCGGGGGTAACGTTAGCATCCGGTGGGAAGCCACTCGGAGAAAAATCTTTCCCGAAGATACGGTTCTGGTGTAGAATGCCTTCATGGAAGCTTTCAATGGAAAATACTTCTTAGACGCACTAGGGAGCGAGAAAATGGCTGAGTTTCAACGGCTTCGTCAAAACCATATGTTTGTTGATCAAGATGAGGCCAAGTTCGCTGAAAGTATACATCAAAATAGGTTGAGGATCCCGTCGAAAGAGCAAGGAGATTTTCGGGATGGATTGAAATCGAAATTAGGAGCCGGTTGGTGCCCTTGAATCGAAGGATTTTAATGAGCAATATGAAAGGGCTTGGCTAATTGAGAGGAACATGGCTGAGATTGCAACCGTATCTGGATCGTGGTCTATGCCTAATCGAGATAATCATCGGTTCGGGAAAAGGTCGATGACCGGAGGAAAGTACCTCGTTCCTCCCAATAGGAAGAATGGTGTTGGGAAGTCTCGCATATAACTCCAATGCCGCGTGCGAATTCTATGGACGAAGACATGGGAATGCCCTTGCCTTGTTATGACTGAAGCATGTTTCAACTGCGACCCGTAAGGCCATCTTTCGAGGAATTATCCCCCATGTGGGATGCCACCTCAACAACCCCAAATGGGACAACAAGCTAGGAACACTCCACTAAACATTCTCAACCGAGCCGCAGGCGCATGGAAAAGTGTATGTTGTGGTAAAGAATGAAGCGGAGGACGCACCCTGTGTGATCACAGTGTACGGTCTCTTTATGTGATCATGTTGCTTATGCATTATTTGATCCAGGAGCTTCGCATTTGTTTGTGTCAAAATAGTTTGTTAAGTTAGTGGGGTACCCACTAAGGAATGAAGTGCCGATTATGGTAGGGTGTCCAAGTCCGTAAACTAATAGTTGGTAGTAGAGAGGAAGTAATAGACTTAACCGTGCTGGCGATGCACGACTTTTGTTAGGATTGACAATGCAACCTAGAGGGGTGAATAGCTTGACATAAATAATTTCAAACTTTGCGGAAAACTAAAGGTGATGTGAAAAACATCGGGCCGAGCAAATGTTTCGCAAAACATGATCTAGTGTTTGCAAGCAAAGATATAAGCAATTAAAGATTTGCACACTAGATATATAGTGGTTTGGTTTACACTAAGCCTACATCCACTCCACACAACTAATAGCCACAACACGGGTTGGAATGCACTAGTAAATTGTCTCACAAGTTACAAACAGTAAAGTGAACCGATCTTTCACATGATAGATCACACTATCTTGATACAGCCTCATTATTGTCGGATGTACACTAGTATATGTACAAATACAAGCAACAATAGATCACAAGATCTTTCACACTACGCTTTTTAACTAGAATAGATTCTAGAGCAACAATAGATGTTCAATCGGTTCGTATTCCCCTCTCTTCTACTCTTTGGTCTTCACGACCTCCTCCTTATATAAGCTTCAGCAAACTAACCGTTGGAGCACTTTTGAAAGAGCAAAAGAGCCATTGGAGATTGATGGGACAACTTCTCGGTGCGTTGGGATTGCTTTCTCCTTGTCGACGAGACTTTTCCAAAATAAGCGTTAACTTGTTGTTCCGTCACGACAATTTCAACACTTTCTCTCGTATAGTATAGAACTATTCCCGAGAAGCCAAAAATACTCCTATTGGCCATTTTCAGCTCATGCGAGCAACTTCAGCAAATCTTTTCGAGGCATTGGCGTGTGGTATTTTATACTCCCATTTCACTTGATCTTTTAAGCTCCGATTTCAAACATTCGATGACCGGATGTTTTGAGGACGCCAAATAATGTTTTCACGAAAGTGCTTGATCTTCACGCGATTTTTACCCGATGGCCATCTCGTGATCTTTAGCCATGAATAATAAACATCTGCATACCAAAGGTAAATAAAATACCAAAGGATAGTTTGAAAATCATCAAAATGTTTTATGAGATGTTTGTTTAATAATCTCCCCTTTTTTATGATGACAAAACTATCTTGTAGATGTTATGTGAGATAGAGTTTATAGAGTACAATAAAGTAAAGATCTGCATAGCCGATGTTTCAATTATAAGGCACAATTGCAGATAAGTGTATTCTCCGAAAAAGATTTGGAATTGAATCGGAGAAAAGACTGACTAAGATAATCTTTTGATTTTTGAAAAGATTTTGATCAAGTTAAGTAGTCGCAAAATTCATTATGTTTTAGATATAAATAGCTCAATGTAAACATCTCGAAAAAAGACTTAAACCCTTAGGCATTTTTGCCTTAGCTCCCCCTATTTTACAGTTTAAAGGTTTGTTGCCTTTGATTTTGTTCTTGGCTCCCCCTGTTTTGTAGATTCCTCTTATTTTCGAATTTAGCACTTTCTGTTTTCGTATAGAGGATATAACTCTCCCCTTTTTGTCAGCAGCAAAAAAAAGGTAGTTCAAAAAAGTAATGCACAAGATACTAATAACTTCACTTTATTTCAAACAAGATAGGTGGTGTAACAACAGGAGTACATAAAATGCGGCATAAAAACATCTTCAAAACCACAAAACATCAAAAACAAGCAGTAACAAGCGTAAGCGATAGGTGTGATCATTTTGTGCTCGGATGCTTTCGTTTCGAGATGGTGGTGAGGAAGATGAATCAAGAAGGGTGCGATGGGGTTGTAACAATCTAGGCTTATGATGGTCCGTTCCAATTTGACTAGATACTTCATGATATTTACCATGGTTGTATTCAACTCCTTAACATCGCTTGGACACCAGACAGGGACGTCCGAAGACACAAAAAGCGAGATGGTCCCGCTGAAATTGATGCCTTTTCAGGGTGAGGAGGACACGAGGCCTTCTTGGTAGTCATCGCCTGCCTCTCTACTTGGTCCTGGTTATAGGTTGTTCAAGCATACATTTCCTTTAGCAATTCTCTAGCTTGTTCATCATCACCGTGGCCAACTTCATCGACTCATCCTTTGAGTTCATCCATCATTTGGGAGTAAGCCTTAACATCATCTTTTCTAGTGTCTTCTTCCCAATGACAATTTGTGTTAGGCACTCCTTGGAGACTCGAGAAACATCAATCCCCTTCTTCTTAAAAATCCGTCCGATCGCTGCTCCATAGGGCGGATCTCCTGTTTTCCTTTTCACCATCCGTAGCATGTGCAATATGATGAGGTACGGGATTGAGATTGGAAAATCAGTGAGCAGGCCCAAAGTACTTTGGCCTAGAAACGAGATACATCATTTGAGGATGAATACTTGAGACGCAGGATGAGAGTCAAGATTTTCTCAAGAATATTCACTTTGAGAGGTAAAATATTTACTGGCACAATCTCTCTAAAATCTCAAGTAAAGTTTGGGGTCTCAAGTATATATCCATAAGCCTCATTAGAAGAAATTTTCAGTTTCCTATAGGGAAGGAAGTTGGTCTTGAGAATTTCAGCCAATTCCTTAATCAGAGCGGTATAATTCTTATTTTCAAAAGTAAAAATCGAGAGTGGAGATCCAAAAATGCAAGTTTGAGTAAAACATTATGATCTCATTTGGGCAAGAGGAATCTTCCATTGTGCAAAGTTCTATAAGCTTGTGTTTTTTCCAAACTTCAATCAAGAAAATTCCGTGAGAATTGAGATACTCAAAATCAACAACACGATGAAAAATCGGGGTACAAAGAGAAAAGGTTTTCCAAGATGCTCGTGCTCTTTTGACAAAAATTGTGGATTGGAAAAATTTGGATCAAGTTCAAAATCAACTCATGGGTTCGAAGTTTTAAAAAACATTGTCATCATCATCCTCACTACGTTTGCCACTCGTACCATCATCGGTATCGGGTATTTCTTCACTAACCTCGACTTGCTCTTTAGCATGGATCCGAGATTCCGGTAGATCGAAGAAGACGAGACTTATCTCTAATGTAGGGGTTCCATCGAGATGTTTCCTTAGGTGGACTTCTTGCCTCAGGTTCCTTCGGAGGTTCAAGTAACCTCTTCGGTTGTCGACTTCTTGGGCAACCTTTCTATTGAAATATCATGAGTATCTGCAGAAGATCCTATGGCGGTAGAATCAAGGACGGTTTGAGTAGACGGTGCTTCGACCTCCTTTTCAATCACAACCTTCGCTTTGGGTCCGAGTAATTCCAGTGTAGTTACGAACCAAGCATCAAAGTCTTCCCGAGACTTGATCGGTCTTTGGGAGAAGAGTTAGTCCTTCCTTTGGCAAGACCAATTTAGGTGGAGGAACAACAGAGCTCTCGGCTCCTATTTTCGCAACCAACGACCGAGGCATTTTGGTAGTAGGAGAAGCTATCTCCATCCGTGATCTTTGTACTTGCGAACCGAAGCACCCGACTCTCCTTCGTTTGACCACTTGGAATTGAAACATTTGGAGTTTTTGTGAGGTCGACATTGGAGGGACAAGTTGCCTTTCCTTTTCCTTTCGTGGATCTAATCTATCTTCGAGGGGCCATGGAGAAGGTCCAAGAGAGAGGTTTGAAGAGAGAGGAGTGAAGGATGATGAAGATGAGGACAAAAAGGGAGCTAAGGGCATCGATTTTTGATGAGAAATAGTAAGGCGGTTGAAAAGTGAATGGGTGCAAGTGAGTGAATGTGGTTCGATTAAATAAGCACACATGCACACACGTTTTACATTAGAGATAATGGTAATAAAAAAATAATAAATAAAAATCAAGAGGATAAGGGTAACAGGCAGGAAAGAATCACATCAAGAGTCGCAGAGTAGATATTTCGTCAAAACGGGCAAATTGTACGTTTTTTGATGCACTATAACAATAACTTTTTCTAAAAGATTAGATGTACATGATGTTTAACAAAGCAGAAATCTGGTTACATGATCTTTTCGGAGATCTACGAATCTTTTGCCTTTTGGACATGTCATTCGGGAGAATTTTAAATTTCCAATTCTCCTTTGATGAATTCGAACGCTTGCTTATCCAATGGCTTTGTGAAGATATCGGCCGATTGATGTTTTGAATCGATAAAATGTATGCTCACATCACCGCTGTTCACATGATCTCTTATGAAATGATGTCTCACTTCAATATGCTTTGCCCTTGAGTGCAATATAGGATTCTTGGTCGGGTTTACAGCACTTATATTGTCACAACAGATAGGAATATTGATAATTTGTTCTTCAAAGTCGCTAAGTTGCTATTTTATCCAAAGAAGTTAAGCGAGCAACTCCCTAGGGCAATGTACTCAGCCTTATTAGTTGAAAGAACAATTGAGTTTTGCTTCTTTGAAAATCATGATATCAACATATTTCCTACTATTTGACATGTACCGGAGGTCCTCTTACGATCAATTTTACATCCCGCACTGCCAAGATCCGAGTATCCCAATAAATCAAAACTTGACATTTTTGGATACTACAACACTACCATGGGGGATGAACCGATATACCCGATAATTCTCTTCACAACCGTGATATGTGATTCCTTTAGATTTGATTAGAATTGTGCACATAAAAATACAGTTAACAAAATATCCAGTTGAGAAGCGATCAAATATAACAGTGAGTCAATCACGCTTCTATAGAGTTTAGAATCGATCGACGTACCTTTGTCATCCATATCTAGTTTGATAGATGTGCCCATATGTGTCTCGGTGAATTTGCATCCTTCCAAACCGAATCTTTTTACCGGATCTTTGGCATACTTTTCTTGGTGAATGAATGTGCCAGCTCTTGTTTGTTTGATTTGAAGTCCAAGGAAGAAGTTCATCTCCCCCAACGTGCTCATTTCAAACTCACTTGTCATAACTTTAGCAAATTCCTCACAAAAATTCTTATTAGTGGAGCCAAAAATTATGTCATCAACATAAATCCGAACTAACATACTATTTTTACATTTCTTCTTGATAAACATGGTGGTGTCAACCTTACCATTTTTGAAATTATACTCAAAGAAGAAAGAACTTAATCTTTGTACCAGGCTCTAGGGGCTTGTTTGAGATCATAGAGTGCCTTCTTCAATTGATAGACATCATCCGAATGTGGTGGATCTTCAAAACCTAGAGGTTGCTCAACAAATACCCTTTCTTTGATATAAGCATTAATAAATGCACTTTTAATGTCTATTTGATACAAGGTAAAATCATAATGATATGCATATGCAAGCAATAGTTGAATAGCTTCCAGTCCTAGCAACAAAAGCATAAGTTTCATCATAATCTATGCCTTCCTCCTCCGAATAACCTTTAGTTACTAACCTTGCTTTGTTTCTTACTACATTGCCTTTGTTATCCATTTTGTTACGAAACACCCATTTGGTGCCAATGATTTGCTGATCTTTTGGCCGAGGAACTAAATCCCGCACATTGTTGATAGCGAACCGTCGAAGCTCATCTTGCATGGCTTCAATCCAACTTTCATCAACAATGGCTTCATCAATTGTTTTTTGCTCAAATTGAGAGATCGGGGCTAGAGAGTTCATCATGTCTTTGATTGAGGATCTTGTCTTGATTACTTCATCAATCTCTCCGATAACTTGATCTTTTGGATGATTAGTCTTGAACTTCCAATCCTTAGGTATTTGAATTGAATTCAAAAGATTGGCAGCTAGTTGTTGTTGTTGTGGTCGTTGAACGTGTACTAGAGCGGATGTTTGGAAATTCATCTCTTGTTCTTCTAGTTGAATGCCTTTCAGCCTTATTTTTGAATTTGACGTTTATTGTTTCTTCAATAACTTGCAAATCTTTATTGAACACACGGTGAGCTTTGCTATTTATAGAGTAGCCAAGAAAGATGCCTTCGCTTGATTTCGCATCGAACTTTTCAATGTTGTTATTCGCATTCTTGAGGATATAGCATTTGCATCCGAAGACATGAAAGTAAGAGAGAATTGGCTTTCTTCCTTTAAATATCTCGTAAGGCGTCTTTTCCAGGAATTGGTCCGAGATTTGCTCTATTCATCATGTATGACGTTGTTGCCATGGCTTCAGCCCAAAAGTAGCGAGAAACTTCACTTTCAATCATCATGGTTCTAGCTATCTCCTGTAGAGATCGATTCCTTCCTTGTGCAACCCCATTATGTTGAGGAGTGTAAGGCGTGGAGAAATAGTGCTCAATTCCATTCTCTTCACAAAGATCTGCAAATCTTTGATTTTGAAATTCTCCTCCGTGATCGGTTCTGATTGCTATGATCCCGTATCCTTTTTCATTCCGCACTTTTCTAGCAAGTTTCTCAAAAGAATGAAAAGCTTCATGCTTATGAGATAGAAATATAACCCAAGAGAAATGTAAATAATCATCAACAATCACCAGGTAGTACTTACTTCTTCGTAGACTTGCGGTTCGAGTAGGACCAAACAGATCCATGTGCAACAATTGCGAGAAGTCTACTTGTGGCAACATTATTGATAGATTTGAAAGATGGTCTCACTTGCTTTCCTACAGAGCATACGTTGCAAGAATCACATTTACCGTAGTTGATCTTTGGTAAGCCACATACAAGATCTTTTGATGCAATCTTGGAGATGTGCTTCATATTGATATGACCTAATTTCTTGTGCCGCATATCACCTTCTTCCTTGATGGACATCAAGCACCGCATTTCATTAAGTTCAACATTTAGCAAATATATGTTACCATATCTTTTACCCGTAAAGGATTATGTCAAGTCCCGGCTGGTTCCAATGCATTTGTTTACATCGAAGCTGATTTTATATCCCTTGTCGTACAATTGACTTATCTTGAGAAGATTGTATCCAAGTCCTTAGACTAATGACACACCTTTAATAATCAAGTTCCCAACTTGACATTTCCAAAACCAATGATTTTTCCTTTTCTCCAAAGGTGATATTTCCACCGTCCACCTGTTTGAGATCGATGAACATATTTCTTTCTCTCGGTCATGTGGCGTGATCATCCGCCGTCTAGATACCGCTTGTTCTTCTTCAGTATCACCTAATGATTTAGAAAGCTAAAATCTGATTTGGGATCCTATGATATTTGGTTCTAGGATATGCTAACAGTTCGTTTGAGGAGTGGCAAAAGAGGATTTGGAGGAAGCTTCTAAGGAGCCTTGGCAGTCAAAGAGTATCGGCATAAGAGCTAGAACTCAAAGAAATATAGGTTGAAATAGGGAAGTCTCCGTTAAGGTCTTTCCAAGTCGTGGCATTTGCTTAGAGCAATTTAGTTTTTGAATGAATGCTATGAAGAAGAATAATTGGTCGACTTAGCATTTGCTGTTAATGCTGGTAACTTGCCGTGATCTCCGGGAAATGTACTTGGTAATTGAACCTGGACTCGCCTTGGTGTAAGCATGGCTTTGTATAAGTTTCTCCTCCTTTTGATTGCAGATTTGAATGGAGTTTGATCCGGGGGATCGGATAACCTGTCCAACTAATGTTGGAGTTGGCGAATACTTCGGACCCTTGTTTCTCACACCGGGTACGCCACGTGAGCTTAGGAAACCGAAGTGTTACCCAACGACATGTGACCTCTGCGCGCGGGATGCGGGGTTTGGGGGCAGCACTCCCGACACGGGTGTCCAGCCGCCCTGTCGGCGGGGGGTTCAGGCGCGCCTCCCGACTGGGGGTTCCGCTGCTCGGTTAGAGGAGGACGGCTGCCCTCGCCGCGTGAGCAAGCGAGGGTACGGGGCGGCGCCCGAAACCTCTACGGGTGTGGGCTTTTATTTAAGCTGGCCCGTATGGTTGGAATTAAGAGATTTTAGGTTTTTTAGCCCTTTTTTAGGGTATATATATTTTGCTCGGTTTTATCATTGTAATATACACAATTGGGCGTAACCAAAAACATATAGTGAAATCTCTTTGCAGGACGTAGCCCTAATCATGGGGTGAACCTGGGTAATCTCGTGCGTCTTTCAATTTTTCTTGATTCTCCGTGTGATCGCCTGATTCGGTTGCGATAAACACCTTCAACTAAAAGAGCGACCTCATCGAACGAAATTGATCTGCGTTATTGACTGTTTTATCATTCTCTTATGTTGCTTCCTGAGTAGATCATGGGGCTAAATCCTCCTTTCGGAGTGGGAGCAGATTTGGTGGACAAGTTTATTGATAAAGCTCTTGAATACAAACCAAAGCTCTCTTTTTGGTTTGCAAGTACTTCAATCCAGTGGAGCGTTGCAGATTAGATGAGAAGTTTCTGTATGATTTGCTGTGGGGAGATGAAAGATTCTCTTCTGGAAAGCTGAAATGGGGCGTCTTGTTCATCCTTCTGATCCTATGTTCGCATCTGATGGATTAACTGTAACCTTTTCCTTTTCAGTCATTTGATTTGCCAGGGTCCTTTGATGTGAAGAGTAAACAAATTGAAGAACAGTGGAACAATAAGCCATCTTTGCTGTATCTATGGAGCCGTCAAGATTGGTCTGCAGAACACAGAAAAATAGCCCAACAAGTTGGGTCCCCTGCCGACCAAGAGTAAGAGGCCACAGTCAAACGATGACTACATGGATCGCTGGCTCTTCATTATCTGAAAGATGACCGGAGCCTTTGCTTCCGCAGTTCGTCAGTTACAAGTGATACCTCCATGCCAGGGTGTAGGCCTGAAGAAACTCAAAAGGGTATTTGTTTTAATATTTATTCTAGGATTAGATCCATAATTAATGGACTATTTGATGGTATATCATAAATTCCATGATTAGTTGGCTAGTTAATGAGATTTCTTGTCCTAGGGGACCCTTCTATGAGTAAATCGGTGGAGATATATCATGAGAGAATATATAATATAATCAAATAATATATTACGGAGGATCAAACATCCCCAACTTATGCTTCATGCCATGCGGCTAGTTGTTGGTTAATAAGCCACACGGGCGTACAGCCCTATGCAAAAAATTTCCTATTTTTGCATTGTTTGTTCGAAATTTTCCAAGGACATGATAACAGCAGAAAATTTTCAACGAATAGTAGGAAAACTATAAAATTAACTTTAAGAAAAATTCAAATCATAATGTTTAGTCAAAGCCTAAAGAAAGTTCCTCTTTTTCTGCTCACACCTTCGATAACGACGATCTTTTTCTTATGAGTTTTAATTGGTAATATATTCCTTATCTACGAGTTCAAACAAAAACAACTTTAAAAGGATCTAACCTAATCCAAATCCACGTTAATTTCGAATGACATTTCGAAAATGTTCTTTTTATTTTCGTACGGAAGCGAAAATCAAGATATTTGAAACTTAACAAACCGGGAACCGGATCCAACAAACCGCACTAAAGCAACTCGATATGATAAGGCACGCTAGCTCTATCCGCATTAAATTTAGCTAGAGATTATCACTAATGCACTTTCAGAAAAAGATATGGTTCTTTTCCTCTTTATTCCTTTACAGATAATACACATTGAACAAGCTCTTGCTTTTTTGTTACCGGAAGAGATAACCCATTCCTAATCCACATCAGATATCTGAAAAACTCGTCGCTAGAATTTAAGAAAGCATGCTGTCAAATAAAGTCACGCACTTGGTCTTTCAAATTTATTAATCGGCGTTAGTTGAACCCTTTTAAAGAGACGCAGACTCTCTCCCTCTCTCCCTTCCCCACCCCTGCCATCTTGCGAAAGCCACACGAGCGCTCCTTGCTCGCAATCATACCAAAGAAGAATGTACAAATCAAAGCTACAAGAGCTGTGCTGCCGGAGATCGTGGAGCTCGCCAGAGTACAAGGCTGTGAAAGAAGGCCCCGACCACTTGCCTCGCTTCACTAGCACCGTCTCCGTGAACGGCCACTTTTTCCAGACTCCATACCCCCGCACATCCTCCAAAGAAGCTCAGAACGAGGCCACCAGGCTCGTTTTTGAATACTTATCAGCGCTGCCGCCTCCAGTATGTTCGGCTTCTTTCAATGCACTACCGCCTGGAATCGTGCCTCCTCCTCCTTCCGGGGAAGGTAGGAATGACGCTGCAAGGCTAAATTCAGTTGGCGTTGGTAGAGTCTGTCATGCATATACATGTCTCTCATGTGGCCTGTATTCTCCGAAAACTAGAGAGATTTGTTCTTAAAGTGTCGGCTAGTATTATCAGTGCTTGGGTTTAATGACATAGTTAAGTTGAGATGGATGCAATGATAAGGACGTTTATGAGTCATGGTTGGTAAAGAATGTCATGATTATAGATTAAAAGGATTGCATAGAACGTGCTCTAACTGTCTTTTAGGCCTGTTTAAGGCATACTTGGGGTTTATGTATTGAGGAAGCCTAACTTTCTAACGTGTTTGACATTATAGGCATGCGATCTGTCTTTACAAACCAACTGCAAAAATTTCCTCGACAAAGGAGTCTTGCTCTGCCTACGTATGACTGTGAGCATGAGGCTTCGCCACACGCCCCTTTCCTTCGATTCAAATGCAAAGTTTCAATAGATGGAAGGACATATGAAACTGTGGAGTTTTATAATACATACAATGAAGCCGAACATGCTGCTGCCGGTATTGCTCTGATGTCGTTGTCGTATGATACGTTTCAGGAGGTAATTCAACAATACAGTTGCTGCTGACTATGTTTTGTATCCGTATGGATGTAGAATCTCTTCAAATCTTTTGATCTATCACTTTGATGATGCTTTATTTTTCAGGTTGAGTGTGCTGTATACAGGAATCTTTAGGTAGATTTTACTAAGAAGCAAGGTTATCGCCTGCCAATTTATGGTACTTTCATGCATGATGAAAGTCATAAACAAGCTTTTGTTTCGACTGTGGATATAGAAGGGGAGTGTTTTATAGGGCAAGAAGCAACAACCAAAAAGATGGCAGAGTGTAGTGTTGCAAAAGTTGCTTACGCCACTCTCAAAGAGCGCACATTAGGTAAGTTACTCAATTTTTTTTTCTTGGAAAACGACAAGTTGATTGGCATTAGTTGAGGCCATTCTTGGTTATCTGCATTATGGCATGCTGTGGTGTCTTAATGAAGTGAGAGATACGCATTTAGTAATCACTTTTTGTTTCCATTCCAAGCTGTTATGTGAAGTACTTTTCTTCGAAGTTGAGTAATTTTCCTTCACTTGCTCTTGTAGCAAAAAGAATGTGGTGGAAAAAATTAGCGTAACATAGGTTTTCTTTCCTGTGTCGTTTGATTTAAATAATTGTAGAATAGCTGACACTCTGAAGCCTACCATTCATGCTAAATAGTGTAAGAGGCTAATTTGATTAGTTTTTGCACGGCAGCAGAACCTGGAATATATTATGCCTTTCTTGTGTCTTTTTTGTCGAATGTAGATGTCATTCTGTAGAATAGCTGTGTGTGCTATGAGGTTTAAACTTGATTCATCTTCTAGTGTTTACAATTATATTATAAAATGACTCCTTTGCCATTGATTTGTTTGGGGATAGTAATTGTAAGCTCTGCTTCACAATCCTCCGAGCTTCGAATTGCCCGCCAGCAAACGGGCGTACCGGGTGCCAGCGGAATGTCACCACGTACATCCTGAGCAGGGGCAAATGCCGCGGAGTCTCAGGCGCCGCCACCATTGCCGGCACCATCACCGACTTTTATGGAGCCCAAAATGGGCAATTCAATTGCCAAGAAGATGATGAATAGGACACGGATTTTCTTAGTCCCTTTTTGATCTTGTGGATTTGGTTCCACTGTTTTGAGGTTTCTCTCCTACCGTTATCCTAGGCACTTGCTAAAATATTTAGTTGCATGTCTTGATTTCTTATGTCTGGTCTTTATGAAACTTTTCCCTTTTATTTCGGTATCCACTTTGGGAGAAGCTTTCTCTCAACTTTTGCACCTTCTCCGCTACTGTCCTGACTGTATATCTCAACTGCTGATGCTATAGAGACCGGTGTTTTTATTTTTCCCTTGTTTTGGACACCCAAATCACCAGGCAACGCACACTGAACTTGATTCGTGTTCCTGGGCCTCAATCAATTCAAGATCGAAAGATATGTCATGCACAATCCTTTAATGAAAATCTAGGAAGGATAAAATAATAGATATGTATGGCATTCTGTAATCATATTTGTATTGTTTCTGACCCCAAAAAAAAGTGTTTGGTGAATTACAACAACTTATCATTGAAATGTGTTTCTCGTGGGCGCCTGGAACTGCAAAACACGCTTCCATCAACGGTGTTTTCGACATGTAGGTACGTAATTGATGGCCGCATTCCGGACTTACATAACATGCGATGCTCTTGTATTCACGTGGTAAGCCATGCATATTAGGAGTTGACATTAAAGTAATGGATGGCAATTGAAAGGGACGGAAGCCAGACAAGTTTGTACACCCCATCCCCATTCCCCTGGGGGCATTGGGGTTTTGCCGGCCCGGCGGCCCCGTCTGTGCTCCCCAAATATTTATGTTGAAATTAAGTTTGATTTAAAATATATATATTATTTAAATTTGGGGCCGTGTGCTTTTTTAATCCCCTGAAAAAGCAAGACTGTGATTGCCGATTAATAGGCTAATGCAGGAAAGATGATAAAGTCTTGTTGTATTAAACCATACAAGGGGAAGCACTAAGTTCGGTATTTAAAATGATTGAGACGTGAACAATTACGTGACTATCTCATAAATTCCGAAACAGAAAATATAAAGAAAAGGAATTACAATAGGTTTCACAGGTAATTGAACTAGAGAAATGCTTATCCGACAATCTCTATTATTTCTGATATTAGATTCACACACCATCACCGCGTGTTTCACACAAACCACTCATTAATTGAAAAATCGTGGAGGTCAGAAATAATACAAAGTTAATGGTCTCGACTTCATCCACATATTTTCGACCCCCCAACAAAAAAAAAAATTCATCCAATTATGGATCTCCTTTCCTTCATGAACAAAGACCGACATGGTAACAGTCGTCCATCCCCAGAATCTCCATGAGAAGAAACGAACGAAGAAGCAGAAGAAGAGCTCAGAACCTTCATCTAAGCAATTTTTTTAGAATTATTAAAGCTATTAGGAGATTGTTTTTCTTCGTCTTCTTCTTTTTCGAGTAAAGTAAGAGGTTCTTTTTATTTCACTTTTTGCTAGAAATCTGCATATGCCATTATGGCTACGTTTAGCAGTCAGAATAAAAGTCAAGATAGGATAAATTTTTATCTTATCCCATGTTTGGCTCCCGCTTAGGATAGGACATAATGGGATATAAAGGGGATATAGCCTGGATATAATTATCCTATGGGGGAGGGAATAAAAGTGAATAGGATTTCTTTTGTTTATGGTATGAAAACTATTTTTCCAAGTAACAAGCTTCTTACATAATAAATTAAAATAGTAATTATATTTAAATATATTTGAATTCTAATGTTAAAAGAAAACTCAAAATAGAAAAATAAAAACTAATTTTCATTTTCATTTATTATAAATCTTATTTGTGATTTATTTCTTTCTTCTTTATAATACATAGTTTTTATGTGTGTGCATATCAATATATATATATATATATATATTAAGTACAACAAGACAGTTTATTATTTAATGAAAAAATTTATTAAGAAATAATGGAAGGGAATCAAAATAATGTTAAAAAGATATTTATAATTAAAAAATAAGTAAAAATGAAGTGGAAGAACCCAGATTTTTAGTGACTATATTCAAGCTTGGGAATTATTTTTCTAATTTTTGAAGAATGAGAGGCAATGAAATTTCTGAAAAAAAAAAATAGCATCCCCATCCCATTCTTCTCTATATCAATTTCGTGATCGCTTTGTAATTTTTTAGTTCACGATCAAACTCTATGAAAACAACGAGAGAGTTGAAACGTTTTCTCCTTCTTAGCTTTCCGGTTCACATCAAAAGTCTAAGAAAAGCGAAAAAAGAGTTAAACCTCCTTTTTATCCGTAACTTTGTGTTTCATGTTGAAGTTTAACAAATATAACGAGAAAGGCAAAACTTTTCATAGTCATAAAGGTGAATGGTTATTTTTTTTTTCTCTTACCAAATTTGGTAATGAATTATGAGATATTCTTACAGTTTTCGTTTATATATTTTCATATTCATTTACATTGATATGTTGTAAATATCAAATAATGAATATGATATGATATGAACATATCCGACTCTATTACTACGATTCACCAAATATTGGATAGGATATGGTAAAATCCCCGAATTTCATATCTAATCCTATCTTGACTAGAAATCGGAACGACTAAACGCAACCTATTAGTATTGCTTTCACAACTCACTAAGAGAGAAATATATCTGAGGACGATACATCCTCTAGTAGAACTTACACAAAGTCTACCTCATTGTGGAAATTCTGCACCTTCTTTTACTTTGTGCTGTTGAGAAGAAATTTAACAAAGTGCTTCATAATTGTGGACCCACGAATTTCACTCGCCGCCAGTAGTTGATGCATAGACTTGATAGTATGTAAGTTGCATATCATAGACAAGAAACAACCTATGCGACTTGTTATTCAAAAAGTCCTATACATGTCACACTTATATCAATTCAATTCTAAACCTTTCATGCGACGCCCCTAGAAATTCATTATTTGTAAAATGTAGAAATTCAATAAAAATGGGTTAATATTGAATTCCAATCGGTATAAATTTTTGGATCGTAAAGAATTAAAAAACGAATTTTGGACGGTTTCCGATTTGTCGATTGGTTTAGATTAGGTTTCGAAAAACTTAATCGTCGCAATTTAGGATTTTAAATCCTCGCATCCGAGCCTAATTCCGATCAAGTCTGATCTGTGAAAAGATCAAAATCATCATCTGTCTGTTGAGCCAAATATACAATCAGTCCTAAATTATCTGATATGCAAATGCCTATAGTATTATTTCATTAGAAGACAAAAGATTTAATGGGGGAAAAGGATACTACTTGTCATTCCCTCACCTACCCATCACCATCATCTTTTTTCTCCCTCTTCCCTCTCACTCCCACGTACTCTCTCTCCCTTCCTTTCTCTCTCTCTCTCTCTCCCCTCTCTTTCCCTTCTGCCGCGCAACTAGACGCCCCCCTTCTTCCTGTTCATCATCTCCTTCCTTTATCACCCTCATCTTCCTTTTTTATTTTTTTTAGCGACCAGCCCCTCCGCCCGATCTCGCCACCCACTGCCACTCCACCAACGTGTCCTCACCTTCGCCACGTCGGTCATCATCCGCGAGCCACGACAGCCAACCGACCCCGCGACCCCACTCTTTGTTCACCCGACACCTCAGCCCCGTCGGACTGCTATCCCGACGTCTCTGTTCCTCTGACCACTATCCAACCTCCAGCCGCTGCCAACTTAGCCCTACGCGGCCCATGAGACCTCCAGCCATCGCCTAGCCTCGTCGTCGCGGTGCAGCCGAGCCCGAGTCGCGACCTCACCTCTCATCCTCGTCAGCTCGAGCTGCCGCCACCATCTTCCATCACCCCGAGCCTCACCGAACCATCCACCCACAGTCCATTCTCCTCCCTCTCACCTCACACCGTCGCCCTCGCCTTAGCTCCGACAGCCTCTAAGACCTCCACCAGCCCAACGACCTTCGGCCGCCACTGCCTTAGATCGCCGAACCCGCGACCTCCACTCCCCTCAACTGATCCCGCAGCCTCATCCGAACTCGTGGCCACCCTCCATCCACCGAATGCGTCCCAGCGAGTCCGAGCCGCCGTATTGCCACCATGAGCCGCCAAGACCCTATCGTCGACCTGAGCCGTGCCGCCCCGCCGTTGGCCGTGAGATTGAACTTCGTTGTCACCACCGTGGATCAAGCTGCTCACCCTCCGCAGTGACGCCGCGCAAACCCGAGTCCACGAATTGCCACTAGCTACCGTCTCGAGCGCATGCCGCCAAAGTTATTATTTCGTGAACAGGACCCGACTCGTGAACAGTACCCGGGCCTAAAAATAGTAATTTGGAATCCCGACCCAATCCAAAAAGTCCCATGCCCGACTCGACACCAACAGCCAATTTTTAATTGTGAGGTAAACCCCTAAACCCCAATTAGAGCGCTAATTGCATTTAGTGATAATTAGTTAGTATAATTAGCCTAATAGAGTATTTAGGTAGTTTAATCGTGATCGGTTTAAATAGAGACCGGGTTTAAGTTAAAAGGCCACGATTAATTAAGTCGATCGCTAGTTAGGTTGTCTGCGGCTAATTGGTGATTAAATTGGATTGATTGTTCGGGGTAGTGATTGCTGTGTGATTGCGGGCGGCGATAAAGACAGGCCGAGTAGACGCTTGATTGTTGGTTAGATTGGACTTTCAATAGTTGATTTTATAAATATGGATCGACTTTTATCGTCAGTATTATTGCAATATGTCCGGCTGGTTGTCCTAATTGGGTGTATGGATGCTTGGTTTTGCATATTGGATGCTATAGGTGAATGTCGTGGGTGTCATCCCATGTTTTTAGATGCAAAGTCCGGTGGATAATTGATGTATTCATGCGAATCGAGTGTAATCAAATTGCATATTTTACCATGAAAACGGCCTGGTGCCAAATCTTTGATCATGACTGCATGAGCATCCCGGCTAAGTGTAAAGATAAGAATTTGACCGGGTTGTCGTCGGATGCGCTTGAATGATCACGTAATGGTTGTCCCCGACAAGATTGTGCCGTGTCGATCGAAATTACACAACTTGTCAAATGCACGTCAATCCGTATCGTCGGGTTGATCTAATGCCGGATCATGACTTGTGACGGACCGACGCTTCTTTTGGAATGTCCGCTATGTCGTGGCGTGTCGATTGAAATTACACTTGCATAGTAGTCGCCATCGTCGAAATAATGGGACAATGTATAATCCCGCCAAGAGAGCACCAATCGCCTAGTGTGCTAAGCACCAACCGTCTCAGTGTGCTAAGTACCAACCTGCCTAGTATGCCGGCCATGTAGCCTCATCTATTAATAATTGGACTTCGTGTGGTGTTTTGTGCATGCAAATTGATGTGATGTCTTGCTAGTTGTTTGTTAGTTGTGGCTATTGATTTGGGGTCGAACATTGCATTATGCATGGTCAAGACCGGTAAGTTTACATGTGGGTAAAGTATATACTTGATGCTTCGTGATTGCTTAGTAGAATACTACGAGCGAATCAACGCCCTAGCCGGGCTTAGGTGTTGACTCATTGAGATTATTCTCACCTTGTTGTTAACCTTCAGATTTGAAGTGATGGAAAGACCAATTAGATTTGGGATTCCGTCGACCAGTCATTTGATATCATGTCCTATCCAGTTCTAAGCACCGAGCATGTTTGGAAACATCAAGTCACGACACTCTGGGTCGATGAGGGGATGCCACATCCGGTGGCACACCTCTTCAAGGCCTGGTATTTTCGTGACGGAGATGGACTCTTTAGCCCATTCCATGGATTTGAAGGGCTGCCTAACCCCGCTGCGTTTATGCCCCCGCCTGGGATCCGATGGACCTCGATACTCCCGACGGGGAGATACTAAACCCTAATTCGACTTGGAAGAAGAACCCCCGCCTAGTAAGGGCTCGAGGGCCTAGAAGTGGGGTGTCACCTTTTGAAGCCCCGTTGATGCCAAGGCAAAGGTAGTTGTGAGATTTTTGGAGTAGATGAGAGGATAACGTTACCCAACTCTTGTATCTTTTTGTGAGTCTTAGAGGGCCGCCTCGAAGTGTGGGGCTTTATATGTAGTTGGTAGTTCCGTGAGGTTATAGATAATCTATTCTTATGATGAAATGAAATGTCTTTTAGTTGAATGACTGTTGTCTGATTCTCGCTTAGCTATCCCCGTTATTTCTATTTTTTTTTAGAGAGTTCAAGTTTTTGCATGAGCTGTAAGTGTATAGGTCGATAGTGTGCATGGGACGCTATTTTTCGTGACATGTGGCGATTTTGGCAGGGATGTCGCGGGGCCGGGGATCGAGGCGTGACATTTCAATTTTACCGATTTCGTCCTAAACCTTTTGATAACTTGCTAATTTAGTCTTAAACCTTTCAATTATGCCAATTCGGTCCTAAATATTTTACCTATTTGCCAAACTAGTCCTAAACCTTTTCATGAGTTACCAATTTAGTCCTTCCGGAATATTACTTAAACAAGAGGTTTAGGGATAAAATGAAAAAAATTCAAAAGATTTAGGGCTGAATTGGCAAGTTGTCAAAAGGTTTAGGACTAAATTGGCATAATTGAAAGGTTTAGAAATGAATTGGCATAATTAAAAGGTTTAATTCTAAATTGGCACAAGTACAATCGGTTTAAGACTTTTTTGGTTATTTTCCCGTGGGTATTAATGCAATTTCTTTGTCGTGTCTATCAATCATTTTGTAACATAAAGTGACTTTAAATGTCAATTTCTTGCGCACACACTCAACAACTATGTGCCTTTGCTAGTAGTATAAATAAATATAGCCAGTCCTAGGAAAGTTTCTGAATACAAGATTGACATGTGGACGTTGAAAGAGCTTAAAATGTAACTTGAGAAATCATACGTTCTTCCATGTTGTCGTTATAATTCCTAAGCACCGTTAATGGAGATAGTGATAAAATTTTGACTATGGGGATTCCATACATGAATTACCCATTAATAGTTCAATCAAGATAGACTATATTTGTAGCTGAACTAATGTTCTTTAAGAATTTGTTATATGAGTACCTTCAAGGCACTTGTTAAGTAATTAATTAATGAGAAATTATACTCTCGATGCATTAACAGTTTTTCTAAGCGGCACAGTCGAGGGAAGAAATCCAAGAGGATCTCGTATTCATGACGGGTGGTAAGAGATTGAGAAAGATGTAGAAGAGACCAAGGGGCTGGATCGACATAACCACCACCTTTTCTCAAGTGCGCATTTGAGTTCGATTACGATCAAGATGTACAATGTCCACCAATAGACGCGGGAGGACGAATTGGGGTTTGAACAGTTCATTTTGCCGTTTTCATGACCGTTTTATTATCATCAATCAACTCGCTAGGGCATATATTAGATCTTTGCAAATATAGGAAATTGACTATCTCTTGATTGAATTACTTATATAATTGGGGTTGTATATTTTTAAGTCGCTCTTGTCTTTTTGTTTATTTTTTTGGTCAAAAGTTTCTCTTGACTTTAGAGGTTGAGATTTTGAGATAAATTCAAAAGCTGTTTGATCGGTCCACTTTCCATTTTGTTTCTTCCAGTTCTATTCTTGCATAATTTGATTTGATATTTTTAGTTGATTATACATCCGCTCATCAAGTCATCATGGGATTCCACACTTAGAGATTTTACACAGCCCAATTCTATTAGGCAACAGCAGATACACTTTTTCTTATACGTTTGTTTCACGAATAAAATAAAGAAGTTGAAATCATTTTTCTAAAGAATAATTATCAATATCTTTCGAAAGATTTAGTCAAAGGAAATTTTTTTACTATCAACGACAATCTATGGCTGAACAATTTTTTTGTTGATGACGACAATATAATTCGTTAATTTATTTTGTACGCGAATCATAATTAGGAAAATAATGCGTTAATAAGAAAATCAAATAGCAGTCGGGAAAAAGATAAAAAAAACGATAATTTGTACACTAAAAGGATATAGTAATTCCTAAAATTGTTGGTAAGTAAAAAATAATTTACTAAAAAAATCCAAGTAATTGGCAACTTTTTTCACCAAGAGTTCTTTTAAGCTTACTGACTTTCGAGAATCTACTAGTACAGATAATAAAACCGTCTTTTTGTCAACTAAATAGTCCACACATCATACATATTAAAACTCATTGAGCATCATAAATTGGACCAACCATCGGATCAAATATTTAGATGTTTGCACAGCTTTCCCCAAATTAGTATCAATGTCTCTCCAAACAACAAAAAGAGGAGGGTGTTCCTCCACTTTTACTTTCCCATAACACCCTTAACATCTACATGCATTTTCCCTTACCTCAATTCAAACGGCACCATCATGAGCAGAAGAATCTGTTTTCCCATAATCCCTCTTCATCCGTTCTCACACCCTCAAAGTCACTCAGTTCGAAGCATCCCACAGACAAACATCTCCAACCTGGAAAAACAAAACAAAAGATGCAGTCAGTTTATAATCATGTAATAATTGAATGTTCAATCTATTTGGTTGACAATGTATTGCTAGAAAGAGAAATTTTCGGTCATGATAATCATAATTGCTTACATATCCATTGTAATCTAATAATTTCAAAGTAGAGATAGTGCATGAACTTTAGTTATATTTTCCCTAGTCAATGAATAGAGAAAACAACAAAATGAGATCAAGAGTTTAATGCATTAATCTGTGACTGGTAAGTTGAAAATCTGTGTTTTTGCATTGTTTGTTCGAAATTTTCCTAGGACATGATAAAAGCAGAAAATTTTCAAGCAATAGCAGGAAACCTATAAAATTAACTTTAAGAAAAATTCAAATCATAATGTTTAGTCAAAGCCTAAATAAAGTTCCTCAAATTCTTCGCATTCTTTCACAATCTACGAGAAGATCTGGATAGCCTAATCTCTTTGCTAAATATCAATATTACGCCTTTCTATTTTTTACTCAAATGAGAGGTCATTATTGGTATTTTGAAATACATAAGTTTTAGGGATAAAGGTTATGTCGTCCATAAGAACTACAATTATCCAATTGAAGTATTCATTGAAACAACATATATGATCTATTTCAAGCTCGAATTGATATACACACTTTGACAATTAATTTTTCCTCTCTATAAAATGGTGATAAAAGTCCCTCTTCCATCTGTATAAGGTATTAGTGTTTTTAATATCAGATAGCGCTTGTGTGTGCAAATAAAAAAAGTTGTAGCATGAAATATATTTGGGCCCTTGGAAGACCAATTTAATTAGCTTAGGAAGATTAATAATCAATATTGATGCGATTAGAAAAAAATACTATCATTACATGGTGACTTCAGTAAGCAACATTTTATTGTTCATTTATACTGCGTGCAATAAAAGCAACTCATAAAAAGAACTAAAAGGTTAAAAAAATGCTCTCGCTCTCTGTGAGCAAAAAACATACAGGGGAAAGGAGTAACGGAGATAGAACGAGGTAACATGGCTGAGTCAAACACGATCGTAACAAAAAATCGGTTTTCGTGTGGATATGGACGGAGGGAGGGGCCAAACCCAAAAAATCTCGATCTCCAGTTATCTCGGCTCCGCCGCCGAGAGGGGGCAGCACATTGGCAGAATTGGATGTCATGCGCCTTTAATCGTGAATGAAGTGGACGCTAAGGGTGCGTATGGTAACATTTCCCGTTCCTTGTACAACTTTTGGAACAGAAACACTTTTTTCTATTTTTGTTCCCGGCAACGATTTTTTGGAACAAAAACGCGTTTGAGAACCTGGAAAAAATTCTGTTCTCGGAACAAAAAAAAACAGAAACGTGTTTGGTAAATACATAAAGTTTCTGTTCCCAGAATAATAATAATAAAAAATAAATACGTTTGGTAACTACAAAAAAATTATTCCTAATTTTTTCATTTAATTAAGGGGACTATATATATATATATTAAAATTAAGATGTTTTTATCTTTTTAACTTACTAAATCAAATTAGACCAATATATATATATATATAAGTAATTTATGCATGATTTATCAAATTACAATATGGACGAGATCAACTATAAAAAAAATAATAACCTTTAAACAGGACCTCTAGAAAAATATTAATTGCACACTTTTAAAAATTTAAGAGGCCAAAATGAAAATGGAATTAAAATAAAAATATGGAATATTTTTGCACATTTTTCTGATCACGAATACTATTTTTCCTAATTTTCAGCTATTTTTATAATTTAAATAAATCCGAAAAATGTCAAAAATTACGAAAAATATTTTTTGTTCAAAATTGGTTTCTAAGTCTAGGCCAAAGATTCTGAGATTAATTTTTTAATTTTATGAATTATTTTAGTATTTTTAATTAATTTTCTAAAATAAAATAATTAAAAATCGAAAATCAACATCGTGCAAAAAAAAGAGAGGAGAGTGTGTTAAAAAACAAAATTGTTCCCAATTATTTCTAAAAAAATATTCCAAAAGTGTTTCTAAAAAGTGTTCAGAAACACAAAACAAGTTTTTCTTGTTTTTTGTTTTTGCTTTAAAAGTGTTTCGTTTTTCAAAAGTGTTCCCGAACACTTTGGGAACACTTTTTACCATACGCGTTTTCGGAGCGTTACCATACGCACCCGACTATCTCACATAACAAGGGCGGCATTAACGTGGACATTTTTTACAATACATTAATAAATTTTAAATTTTTTGATTATTTTTTTATTTCATTTCATTTTTTTTCCCCTCCTTTTTTCTTTTTTTCTTTTTCCCTCCACCATTCATCGCTAGCCCTCGTCAATTGCCGGTGGAGGTCGCCAACCTCGAGAAGGGTGGGTGAGGGCGACCCTCGGCCTAGTGCCGGGAGTCCCTTGCATGAGGTCGGGCCATGGCAAACCAAGGAAAAGAAAAAAGAAAAAAAAAAAAAAGTGAAACATAAAAAGGAAAACAGAAAAACAAAAAGTGGAAAAATAAAAACCATATTATTTTGAAATTTTAATAAAATATATCAAAAATCTTCCACGTTAGTGCGAACATGCCACATACGATGGCCAGTGCTCAAGTGAGCACTTTCGGGCAAGAATTGCGCGGATGGACTATCATTGATAAAAATTGAAAAGGCGTATGACTCAATTGGTAAAATTAAAAATTTTGGACTGAATTAGCAAAAATACATTAGATTTAAGACTGGATATTTTTCCTGCTTAGACAGCACCACTTTCAGTGCAGGTTTGAGATGGTACTTGCATTTCCTACTTACAAGAACTGATATTTGCGTAGAACATTGCCGTGAGAGTGTAAATTTTTTCCTGAATTCTCGGACTCGAAGACAAGCTCCAATTGCAGATTTACTAATAAACTTTAAGGAATGGTCACCAGAAGGATCTACGATGCATCTTGACACAAAGATCAACTCGTCTTTAGAAGAAACCGAATAAATTGCTGCTTTAGAAGTTATGTCCATCGCACTGCACAAAACTACAAAACTACAAAAAACAAGACGCATCGATTTTCAAACAATTAGGGCGCACAAAAATTACTCAAAACAAGACGCGTTCATGTTCTAGCTCTAAACTCATGCACACATGGACTCAAATTGATTTCGTCTTAATGTGCATCCACCAAACTTCCTCCTTTGAATACTCTCCGTCAAAGAACCAAAATCAGAGTAATTATAGCTTTTTCCTATACATGTTTCTTTTGAGAATCAATGTAGGCTTTTCTATACATGTTTATCTGCTTTTCCCTTGAGAATCAATGTAAGCTCGGACAAATGGATGAAGCAAGCTCTTCCAACTCTCATATAGTGGATTCAGGGGCTATTTCCAACACTAGTGTTGCACATATATGGGAGGAAATGCATGTCGCTAATGTTGAAGTTGTTATCCCACATCGTTTAAGAACGGATTTTATATGCTCTTTTTATATTCATGCAGTCTCCTCCACTTAATAGTTTAAGCTTTTAGGTTGAACTTTCTAACACAGTATCGTGAGCCAGTATTATCCCTTTCGCGAATATGCATGCGTCCACCCCCCATTAGTTAAATTTCATGTGTCCCGCTCATAATTCGGCTTGCACGTGAGAGGGTGTTAAAGTTGTTATCGCACATCTCTTAAGAACGGGTCTTATATGATTTTTATATTCAATGCGGTCCCCTCCAAATTAATAAACTTTAAACTTTTGGACGGGACTTTCTAACAATCGAAAGCCCCCAAAACCAATGGAGGCAAGAAACACCACAGCGGTATACGTTGCCGCCGGCAACTTTATTGGTGCTCCTAGCAATTCTACTGGAGCAGAGCCTAATCACACTGGAACCTAGAGCACGGCCCCACCAAGTCTTACCAATTCCATTAAGGGGATATCAGAAACTCAATCAGTGGCTGCGCCATTATGAGGCACCATGGTTGAGCTTTGAAGGCTGCTGGAATCAAACAAACTGTATGAAAACGTTCAATGTTATCTCCGAACTCAATTAAATGGAATGACAGCATTAAAAGTTTTCATATAGTTCATAGTTAACACATATCAAAAGTTCAAGGATCATATTGAACAAATTTAAAGTTTAGAAATCACATTGAGCATTGAGACAAAGTTAATGGATTACTTGTGTCATTATTCACTAATATAATATATGCAGCGATGGACACATACGTGCGGACATTATAAAATAATTTGTGTTACCACCTTTCACTGCGCTAGTTATTTCTTTGTACACAGATCACTCGAAGTACCCAATTAACATATCATTCGTCAAAAATTTCTTCAGTTCTCTGAAAAACCCAGCCACTTGTTCATGATCTTCGCCGTCAATTTGAACTTCCAGATGAAGTAAAATGGCGTAGGGAGAAAATTCTCTCTATTTTTGTCTAGGCAGGTGACAAATCTACAAAGGCGTTTTGGTGGGCGTAGCGATGGAGATATCAAAGACACACCGAGACAATTACATGGCTCACTTATTTCATTTTGTTCTTTTATATACTCAATTATTCCAAAACACCCAAACTTTTAGAATATACAAAGGTCGACACCCGATGCAATAATTTCACAGTTTTCTAAGATTCAAATATTGTAAGTATTGACACCTAACACACATATCCTCCAATTTCTCCGCCGTCGCTTTGAAGAGAGCCTGAAATGACCCAAGCCAGAATCAGGCTCCATGTGAAGAGCAATAAGCAAAATGTGGTGTGCTGTTTGAGGACCGGAAATATAAATCAGGCTTCTCGTTAATTACTAAAGGTGCATAAGGTAACATTTCGGTTCCCAAAATAATTTCTAAGCAGAAATAAATTTTTTTTATTCTGTATTAGAGAACAGTTTCGAAAGCAGAACAACGCATTTGGTAAATGTACAAAATTTCTATTCCCGAAATAGAAAAGAATAGAAATACGTTTGGTACAACCCTAAAAATTTCTATTCTCAAATTTTTTATTTAACTATAATAAATGTAATTTGATGTGGTGAGGACCGGCGAGTTGCTGTGGTAGCGACTAGCGAGTTGCGGCAGAGGCCAACAATGGAGCTGTGGTTGTAAAAAGATCCTTTCTCTTTTTGTCCTCGAGAAAAAAGAAGATACTTTTTTGTTACTTCTTATTTTTGTTTCCGAGAAACTAAAAATCAATTAACTTATCCTGGAATTTCGACGTCTATACGATAAATAATGAATTCAAGCCTGGTACTTAAATTTGGATTTTTGAGGATTTAAGAGACAACAATTAGATATTCCTAAGACATCGATCAGTTTAGATTAGGCTTATATAGGTTAGTCGTCGCATAGTAGTATCGAGATCCTTTGCGCCCGAGCCGAGCCCTAACCGAACTATAGTTGCGAGATTACTAAAATTGTCCTCAGTTTAAGTAACGTTAGACTAATTTACCCGCGAGCCACTTTACCGGACTACATTTAGATATTATGTACTATAGGACAAAATTTAAACTTGATTTGACTTAGGGTAGGGCCTCCAAGTCAACTCAGCCCCCCTCTCTTACACGTCACCCTTCCTCCCCATCTAATCAATCTCTCTCTCTCTCTCCTCCCTCCCACATGATGGACGGACACACACCCCCCACTCATTTGTTTTCTTCTTCTTCTTCTTCTTCTTCTCTTTTTCTTCCATTTTCCCCCTGGTTCGATCGACACAACCCTCCTTCCCCTCCTTCCTTCACCCGCGCGCGACCCCATTATGCCAGTCGTCCCACCGTTGCGCCGCCTCCGCCTCATGCCGTAACCCAGCCTCCGTCTAACCTCCACCAACCATGCTCCCGCCTCGCGCCGCTCTACCTCGCCACCCCTCGGCCGAGCCCCAAGTCGACACCACCTCACCCCTTTCTCAGCTCCCTCATGCGTGCAACCCGAGCCTCAGTTGAGCTGCCGGCCCTGAGTCACGCCATCCAGCCACACCGCGACCTCGACGAGCCCTGGTGCTCACTCCAGTCTGTTGCCGCCCGACCTCGAACCCGAAACCCACCAAGATCCGTGATTTTCCCTCCTCGTCCATGAGACCCACGAGCTCGGAGCCCTGCCGCCGCATCGCCAAGAGCAGCTGTCGGCCCCAGCTCAACCCATGTTCATCTAAACTGAAGCGTGCCCGAGCCCCGTGCCCAGTCGCGCCTAAGCCTATGCCTAGTCATGCTCGGGCCACTCCTGAACCCCGTAGTGGGCTGTGCCTGCGCCGTACCCAGCCGAGTGTAGAGAATTTATGCCCATGTGAAGAGAACCTGTGCCCGTGTGCCGAGCCCATGTACCGAAAACCTGTGCCCATCTGCCGAGGATTTGTGCCCATGTGTCGAGTCCATGTGACATGCCCGAGCCTGCGTCCTGTCAAGGGGCCCATGCTCGTGAACCCCATGCGAAATTGTTTGGATTAGAAATTATTATCGAAATTGACTGGCTTCAATTGATTAATTGACTCTTGAATTGTTGGGTTTCAATGCCGGAATTGACCTTTGATTGTCATGGGTATCCGATTGAAGGTTAATCGCCTCAAATTACTTGGAAATGTTAGTCAATAGAATTGTACATTCATGTGACTACGTATGAGATCAAATGCGTGATTTAAGACGAAAACGACCTTGGGCTAAGTATTTGAGCATGTGTGTATGAGCATTCGACTTAATTCAAAGAAATAAACTAGCTGGATGTCGAAGTACTTGAGTGGTTACATAATCGAAAATTTTGACAATCATTATCTTCTAATTGGTTGGTCCCCGGCAATCGTTGTCTTCGATTGCTTAGATGCGCGTCGATCATTATCTTATGACTATTTGTTTGCTGGTTGTAACTTGTGAAGGGTCGAAGCCTTTACAAAGATTCCTGTTAGCTCATTGCGATATCGACAATCATTGTCTTCCCCGGTTAGTTGAGTGGGGTCACATGGACTATCGCGTCATCGCCTAGGAAGTAAGGAACGATACCTAGTCCCCGCCAAGAGAGCACCAACCGACTAGTGTGCTAGATCTACGAGTCGTTTCTAATAATAAATGAACTACGTCTAGTGTCCTGGGCATGTAAGTGATGGGATACTTTGCCAATGAATTGAACCGGTTGGTTTGATCATTATGTCTCATCCGCATTGCATTATGAGTGGGTTATAAAGGGTAAGCTTGTATGTGGTTAAGATATTTACTTTGTGATGATGTGATTGTTTATTAGGACGTTTGAGCGAATCAATGCCCTAACCCTAGCTTAGACGTTGACTCACCGAGATTTATATCTCACCCTATTTGTCGCTAACCATTTTCAAGCCCTCAACCATAAAGAACTAGAAGTGGACGTGGACATTATTGGAGTAGTTTGGAAGTCGTGTCGATTCCGACTGGTATCTCTAAGGGTAGTGGAAATTAGCCCGAAAAATGAGCTTGTAGTTATTTTACTTCATTGGGTTAACAAAGATAATTAAATACAATGTGGTATTTGCTTAACCGTCGTGATTTGCTTGATGTGACCGTCTGTTTCCCCGCTACAATGGGATTTCCCTGCTTTGATGTGTTGTTTGGGAGTGAATTATTTTCGCATGTGCTTAATAAAAAGATAAAAATAAATGGGCGATCATGTGCCTAGGATGTTATCTCTTATAACCTGGGGTGTTTAGTAGGGATATTGCGTACCCGAGGATCAAGGCGTGACATCCTCGCCCAATGTGGTATCGTAGCAAGGTCGCCTGATCCATCCGGTCATGATTTGGAGTAATAAGGAGCATTGGGATTAGGATAGTTAGTAGGATTAAGATCCCGTGCATGTGTTTGTTATTTGAGTTTTAAGGCGGTATGACTATGTTCTCGTTAACGTTGCTTTGAGATGAGCGGGACCCCGTATGGTACCCGTTGGGGAGTGAATTTAGTTAAACTAGTTGGGTTGAGTTTAAAATCACTTGGAAAAAGGTCTTTAGGACCCCTACGCAATTAAAGGATAAGGTAATGCCCGTTGTAGGATGTTCCGGGTATAAGTTGATTATAAGTGGTCACAAGAAGAGGACAGATTTGAATGTCTTGGCAATGTTTGACTCGACATTAGTACTAGTATGCATTGTCCGAGAGCTACGATGGATGTTGTCCTAAGACGATGTGGTATAAACCGTTGTATGGAAATCGTTTAGAATTTGATGGTAATCAAGGAGGAACCTCGACTTTGTTGGGTTTGTCGCTCAAGGCGACTCATCTACCGAAGTGTAGTCATCAAGGGTACTTGACGTATGTGGTTGATATGTCAATTGAGGAACCTAGGATAGAAGACATCAATGTGGTGTGTGAATGTAGGAGTTGTGGGATAAAGGATCTATCCGGCCCATTGCGTCACCATAGGAAGCACCCGTGTTGTTTGGGAGGAAAAAGGGACAATCGTTGAGGTTGCGTATCGATTATGGATGACTAAACTAAGTAATGATCAAGAACATGTATTCGTTGCTTGAGAACAAACGATGTACTTGACCGACTACAAGGAGCTTTGGTGTTTTCCAAGACCGATCTACGAACGGAATGTCTTTAGTGAATATGCTTGAGGTTTAATGAGTTAGTTATGAACGATAAGTCGATATGGAAATGACATATCAATGGCTCTGGATGTGAAGTTTGAGGAGTGATTTTGGTGGGTCATAGGTTTGAAATTGTGTTGGTTCCTTATTGTTTTAGATACCAATTGTTGCGTAAAGGCCCTAGTTAATTGATGATGTGAGGTTTGGGAGGCGAACAAGAAACGCTTCGATGAATGGCTAGTTGAATTGTATAATTGTAATTTTAAATTATTAATGACCAAACTTGAGGATATAGTATAGTGGTCAACAAGAAATTGGATAATAAGTTCGGAAAGTGAGGATTTAGGCTTAAATCGTTGGAGTTTGGTGGTTAGCCTATTTGGAATGATTGTGATGATCGATAATTGTGGATTATAGGTCCGAACTTGTGTGGCACCTTGATGATTTAAATTGTGGATTTTTTTTAACAGCCACGATGATGAGAAAAGTTTCGCAAGCAAATGAACGACGAATATTTGGAGTAACGGCCGGTATGATCAAATGTATATGAGAATTGTCTGGACCGCAATCGGACATAAGGTTATAAATTGATCTTACGAAATTGATCGGCTGAGATGTAATAGTCGCTTGTGGAGTCAAAAAGTTCGAACCGTTAAGGATCGGAGTGAAAGCGAGTGGTGTGTGATGAGTAGAGAGGGCGATCATGCATTACTCATGTTTAAAGTTGATCTCAAAGTGAAAAATATGTTTATAAGTGCATAGTATTATATTTTGAGTAATGGATGAAAGATTGTGAGCGGATCGAGATGTCGCGAATAAGTGATGCTTCTATGCTTCGTGGTATTGATAAATGTCGGTTTATACCTCCAAATGTGAATCGAAGGGGATCCTCTCATGTGTGACTAGGATAAACTTGAATTGATTTGAGACTCATACGAGCTAGTTGACCGGCGACCCAACAATATCATGGTGGAGTGTATACGGTTTGAGGACTATAACTAATGGAACCTTAGGCAAACAAGTGGGACGAAGAATGGTGGAAATGAACAAGGAAAGTTGTAGTGGCAAGTTATAAGTGGATGTCATATTGTGGTTGGCCGATAAAATTTTGAGTATTGAGATTGATGATGACCCGTAATAAGGTTAAAATTACGAGAAGTAGTGATTAAAGAAAACTAGTGATCAAAGTGCGCATCAAAAGTATGGTAAGGCCACATAATTTATTGATATGTTGACCATAAGGGTCTTGCTTTGGTTAAAGAGGAAATCTTGTATGAAACCCATCGCAATAGCTTTTGTACTAATCTAGGTAGCACGAGGATGTGCCAGAATTTGGGACAAGATTACTATTGGAATAGAGGGAAGGCTAGCATAGCCAAGCACATGGTGAAGTGTTAAATATACTTGGCAAGTCAAGGCGCAAGATTGCAAATGCGGTAGACTACTACGGCCCACTCGGAGATTCTAGAGTGAAGGTGAGAGCATATCACGATGGAATTGTGATGAAATTGTCAAGAAGTCAAAAGAGAGATTATTTGAATTGGGTTGTAGTGGGTGAATTGACAAAGTTTGCTCATCTTATAGTAGTGCGAAAGGATTTCTCTTTGGATATATGTGTTGAATTGTATGTACTACGAGATAGTACGTTTTTATGGAGTGTCGGTGATGATCACCTCGGATCGTGATCCCAAGTTGATCGCCACATTTTGGAAAAGCCTCAGAGATTACATTTGGGAGTAAAGCTGTAGTTCAAGACGGCATATCATCCGCAGATAGATTGCTAGGTTGAAAGGATAATTCAAACACTAGGGAACATGTTGTAGAATGTGATTACGTCCCGGTAAGGAAAATAGTAACAAATTTTGTCCGTATGTAAGTTAAGAGATTGTCGATCAATAAGTAAGGGTAGCTAATTTCTATGGTAAATTGTGGTTATAGTAGGGCAAGCGATAACTGGATAGAATAGTAAGTTGAGATGGTGATAATTTAGGTTGAATCTTTGGAGTAAAATGATTTAACCTTGTTTATACGAATTATGGATACGGAATGGTGACAGAGTTGGTAATTGAGGACATAGGCTTGAATTTGACTTGTGTATTGAATGTTGCAAGTGTGGTTTCGTGCGCCGAGTAGAGATAAAGATTACTATAAAGCAATCATTGTATGATGAGCAATGAGGACGTTGTGAGGCACCAAGCATCTCTATCTTTACGAGGTTGTGCAATGATGTAATTTCGGAAGCGAAATTTCCTAAGGATGGAAGAGTTGTGACGTCCCGGAATTTCGACATCTATAAGATAAATCATGAATTCCGGCATGGTACTTAAATTTGGATTTTCGAGAATTTAAGAGACAAACAATTGGATATTCTTGAGATGTCGGTCAATTTAGATTAGGCTTCGATAGGTTAGTCGTCGCATAGTAGTATCGAGATCCTTTGCACCCGAGCCTAATCCCGACCGAACTCTAGTTACAAGATTACTAAAATTGCCCTCGCTTTAAGTACCGGTAGACTAATTTACCCCGTGAGCCAATTTACCAAACTACCCTTAGGTATTATGCACTATAGAAAAAACTTTAAACTTCATTTGACCTAGGGTGGAGCCCCCAAGTCAACTCAGCCCCCCCTCTCTTGCACGTCACCCTTCCTTCCCATCCAATCATTCTCTCTCTCCCTCGCCCCCCACGTGATGGACAGACATACACCCCCCACTCATTTGTTTTATTTTTCTTCTTCTTCTCTTTTTCTTCCTTTTTCCCCCCAGCTCAACCGACACAGCCCTCCTTCCCCCTCTTCCTTCACTTGCGCACGACCCCACCGTGCTAGTCGTCCCATTGTCGCGCCACCTTCGCCTCATGCTACAACTCCGCCTCCGTCCAACCTCCATAGCCGCACTCTTGCCTCGCGCTGCTCACTCTCGACCTTGCCACCCCGTGGCCGAGCCCCAAGTCGACACCACCTTACCCCTCTCTCGGCTCCCTTACACGTGCGACCCGAGCCTCTGAGCTATAGGCCCCGAGGCATCCAGCCACAGTAGCGACCTCGACGAACCTCGGTCCTCACTCCCGGTCTGTTACCGCCCGACCTCAAACCCGAAACCCACCAAGATCCACGATTTCCCCTCCTCGTTCGTGAGACCCAAGAGCTCAGAGCCCTACCGCCACGTCTCCAAGAGCCGATGTCGGCCCTAGCTCGGCCCGTGTTCATCCGAACCGAAATGTGCCCTAGCCCAATGCCCGGTCACGCCGAGTCGGTGCTGATCGTGCCACCGGCCACACCCGAACCCGTACCGAGTTGTGCCACGCGATGCCCGGCCATGTGCCGAGAACCTATGCCCGTGTGCCGAGGGATTTGTGCTCGTGTCTTGAGGGATTTGTGCCCATATGCCGAGGATTTGTGCCCGTGTCGCGAGTCCATGTGTTGTGCCCGAGCCCACGTCCCATTAAGCAGCCCGTGCTCATGAACCCCGTGCGTTGTAGTGGTCGTGGTCGTCACCGACCTTCCGAGTCGTCATCGAACCGTGTTTAGATGTGAGTTAGCCCCTAACTCTCTCATTAGGACGCTAATTACGTTCGGAATTAGATTAATTAGCTTGTTATGGTGTTTATGTAGACTAATTGTGGTCGGATTAGTTAGAGACTTGATTTAGGCTAAATGACCGTAATTAGTTAAGTTAGTCGATTAGTTAGATCGATACATGGCTAATTGATGATTAGAATTGATTGGTTGTGATTGGCCGATCGCATAGCGCGATAGATTAGAGACGAGTGTACGATTGATCAGTCGTTTGAACTAGAAATTGTTATTGAAATTAATTGGCTTCAATTGATTAATTGACTCTTGAATAGTTGGGTTTGAATGCCGGAATTGACCGTTGATTGTCACGAGCGTTTGATTGGAGGTTAATCGCCTCAAATTGCTTGAAATGTTCATCGATAAAATTGTACATTCATGTGACCATGTATGAGATCAAATTGCGTGATTAAAGGCCTTGGGCCAAGTATTTGAGCATGCATGTATAAGCATTCGACTTAATTCAAAGAAATAAACTGGCCGGATGTCGAAGTGCTTGAGTGATCACATAATCGGGAATTTCGACAATCATTATCTTCGATTGGTCGGTCCCGACAATCATTGTTTTACGATTCTTGGATGCGCATCAATTATTGTCATGCCCCCAACCCTTCAGGGCTCGATAACATCCCGTCACGACCGTTTACTTCGATTATTCCCAAGATCCAACGGCCAATAAAAATCGAACTTAATGCAATTGAAATGTACATACGGAAGCGATTACACATCTCCATACATAATACTACGGATGAATCGGGACAAGAAGGTACGTCTATTCACAACACCAATTACGGTCCAAAGGTTTCAATTCTAACTTCCGAGACAAAATGAAATCCTTAGGGTCTCAAAAGTAAATCCATTTTCTACGCTTATTTCCTCGAATATTCATCCTTGTCAAGCTCGGTTTCCATCATCCGGGACACGAAAATGTTAATCCCACGACGGGGTGAGAATAAATCTCGATAAATCAACCCTAACCCTAAACTAAGTCACTAGTACCTCCAGATTACTTCTCAAATCAAAGACGTCCATAACACCGGTATAGATATGATGCGGGCGCAAACATAGACATTGGTAATTTAAACAATCACAATAACCGGACATTCAGTAGTTCGTAACCAAGCTCTACGTACTAGTACAAGAATCTCATTCTCGATATCAAGGCTCGCGTAATAACGCATCGTGCTATCTTGATATACTTGGCAATACCCGCGTAATAACGCATCGGGTTTACGTATAATTGCCAGGACCCGCGCAATAACGCATCGGGTATAATCTCATTCTCGATATTAGGGCCCGCGTAATAATGCATCGGGCTATCTTGATGTACTTGGCAATACCCGCGTAATAACGCATCGGGTTTATATATAATTGCTAGGACCCGCGTAATAACACATCGAGTCAAATCCGCGTTTAACTCCTCGGGATAATATCAAAACCCCGCGTCATAACGCATCGGGGTATAAATAAACTCATCACCCACGTCATAACGCATCGGGTTTATCACAACTCATATATTCACCGGTCAATCGATCAAACTTAATCTCGGTCAAAATATTTCCCATTGGCCAAGGGTTCACAAATATGATTCTCATTTCAACAAATATTATGATCGAGTACGGCTCGACTTAGTGAGCATTTAATCTATAGCACACGAGAATACTCAAAGCCACATTACACTAGGCCCGGCACAAATTGCACCGTCATGCAATCAAGTCAACAAGCATAATTCTCGTCAATTCAATCATAATTCACTCTCGTGCCTTACAAAGGATTAAATATCATACAGTCATTCAATTCATTCGACCATGCATAATTCAACTCATAAATCACCCAATTGGATCACAAATTGGTCCCTTAGTACCCTAATGTCTTAATAAAGGGTTAAGGGCAATTTACCTATTCCAATGAGCTAGTCACGACCTTCAATTCGAGCTTCCGAATCCAAGATTAATTCTCTCCAAAATAGAGCAGATCGCCAATTAAGTTTCGTCGCGCCGTTTAGTCACAATTCTAGCTCTAATCACCAAACCACTTCACATACTCTTCATTAACACACCAATATACGTCGTAGCATGTCTAAACGACAAATTCAAGACAAGGCGACATCAATTCCAGCCTTGAACAGAATTGGACAGCACCTTCCCAGAACAGAGCAGAAACCGGTTCTGCTTATACCACTTCCAACAGTCCATAATTTCATCATAAGCTCCCATTCAATATGAAATCAACTTGCTAAAACCTTCCTCTATATGTTTAATAGGTTCACCGAAAAATTGAAGCCAATTGAACACCTTGAAGACCTCCAATTAGGCTAATCCTTTCAAGTGTGCAAACTGTCAATTTCTGCTCCTCAAAACCCACCTCAAAACAGCCAAGAACACCCATCAATACTCAACTAAAATTATCATTCCAACTCATCCAAGTCGAGTACTATATGTCTAGAATATCCCACACAAATTTTGAAGCAAAATGAGCTCTTGAAACAGTTGTAAGAGAGCTCTCTCTCAAACCGTGTCAGATTCAATCCCGACTGGACCTTTGTCCATTCAATCCGACCTATGGGAAAAACTACCGGGCCAAATTTTGTTCATAATATATCCCTGGAAAGCCAAGACAATTATCTTTCAAATGGAGGTGACCTTACCTCAAAGAGACGTCGGACGAAGGAGATATGGCTGAAACAGTGAAGGGCGTCGGGACTTGTCGGGTTGAGCGGGTTTCTGTGGGTGCAGAAAAATGAAGTGGAAGATGGGCTGGCGTGGAGAGCAAGTGTGGTTGGTCTGCTGAAGCAAAAAGGAAGAGAGAGAGAGAAGTTTCACCTCCATTATTGATTTGGTCAAAGCTTGGAATAGTTAAGCACATGGTCAATTAAGACCAAACCTCCAAAATTTGACACTTGTCCTCATGTTAATAATATCCCATGAGCATTGACCATCATTGACCTCCTCATCTTCCAATTTTCAGTAGCCTAAGGGGACAAAAAGACCAAAATTTCTTTAGACCACTTAAGGTAAGGTTAATGCTTGAGAGGTAAAATGATCATTTTACACTTGTCGTCCAAAAATTTCGATTTTTCCCAATCAAACTACTATCAATGAGGCGACGTCCGATTCAAGACCACAATTAGAATTCTTCATTTCTATTTTCCTTAGTTTGAGAACTCATTCTATTATTAGCCTTGAAGAGGGTCAAAATTCGGAATGTCACTATTATTGTCTTCGATTGTTCGTTTGCCGATCGTAACTTATGAAGGGCCGAAGCCTTTATAAGGATTTATGTTAGCTCCGCACAGTGTCGACAATCATTGTCTTACGGTTGGTTGAGCGGGGTCACATAGACTATTAGAAGCTATCGCCGGAAGTAAGGGACGATGCCCTGGCCCCTGTCAAGAAAGCACCAACTGACTAGTGTCTTTGGACCTCTTGGTTGTTTCTAATAATAAATGGACTATGTGTGGTGTCATGTGCATGTAAGTGATGTGATGTAATACTTTGCCAATAAATTGAACTGATTGGTTTGACTATTATGTCGCGTCCGCATTGTATTATGCGTGGCTTCGAAGGGTAAGCTTGCATGTCATTGAGATATTTGCTCTGTGATGATGTGATTGTTTGTTAAGACGTGCGAGCGAATCAACGTCCTAGCCAGGCTTAGGCGTTAACTCATTGAGATTTATATATCACACTATTGTCGCTCACCATTTTTAGGCCCTTAACCATGAAGAACTCGAAAGTGGACGTGGATCTTATTGGAGTAGTTTGGGAGTCGTGTCGATTCTAACCTAGTATCTCTGAGGGTTATGAAAAGTGGCCCGAAGAATGGACTTGTAGTTATTTCACTTCATTGGGTTAACAAAGATAATTAAATACAAGGTGGTATTTGCTGAACTGTCATGATTTGCTTGATGTGACTGGTCTATTTAACTATCCCCGCTTTGATGTGTTGTTTGGGAGTAAATCGTTTCCACATGTGCTTAATAAAAAGATAAAAGTAAATGGGTCGATAACATACCTAGGACGTTATCTCTTATGATCTGGGGCGTTTAGTAGGGATATTGCATACCTAAGGATCGGAACATGACACTTACACAAGCTGATTCTTTTTTTTTTTTTTTTGCTTCTGTTCCGTGTAATAAAAGATGACAATGAGGAAGCCGAGAACAGTGGTCATGACGAACGCCACACCTGATAAAGATTGAAGCTAAAGGCATTTTCCAGAAGTTCTTGTTCCAAGGTCCTGCTAATATGGCAACATCGTTATTTACCACAAAATAACAGTGCCACAGTGATCTCAGAATCCCATTTGTGAGGATTGGCAACCGGGCTTGGGAAATTCAACCATATTTTAAAGCATTATTATGGAATTACACGATCCAAGAATATAGACTTATCAGAATATTGTTCAATTTTTGTCAATTGACCGTGGGGGTGTGATTTTCCTTGAGTTGTAATTCCAATAAATGATTTACTAACCTTTTTCATCGATTCACCACGATAGTCAATAGTTTTCTCCCTCCCACAAAATTTCAGAACACCGTATTTGGCATCTCGTTTCCCGTTCAAGCTCTTTTTAATATCGGCATAGGGAGGATTGACGAAAATCTCCTGTTCTTGCTCGATAATTGTGATCTTCTTCTTTGTGAATTTTAATTGATGAGATATTCCTTATGTACAGGTCTAAAACAAAAAAAAAGAATCCAATTGAATCCAAACCCACGTTAATTTCGAATGACATTTCAATTTTTTTTTAATTTCTTATGGAAGCGAGAAAATCAAGATATTTGAAAAATTCACTAACCGCAACTCTATATGAGAAGGCACAATAGCTCTCTTTGCATTAACTTTAACCAGAGATTATCGCAAATGCCTTTTCAAGAAAAAGATATGGTTATTTTCCTCTCTTTGTCGTTATAGATAACTCTCATTGAATAAGTTTTTGGTTTATGTTACCGGAATATATAACCCTTTCTTAACCGGCATCAGATATCGGATAAACTTGTCACTAGAATTTAAGAAAGCATACCGTCAATAAAGTCACCACTTTGTCCTTCAAATTTATTAATCAGCGTTAATTAGACTCTCTCTCCCTCGCCCCCTCCCTGCCCCATCCCTGCGATCCTGCGAAAACAACGCAAGCGCACCTTACTCGCAATTAGACTGAAGAAGAATGTACAAATCGAAGCTACAAGAGCTGTGCTGCGGGCGGTCATGGAGCTCACCAGAGTACGAGGCTGTGAAAGAAGGGCCCCGACCACTTGCCTCGCTTCACTAGCACCGTCTACGTGAACGGCCCATCTTTCCAGACGCTGGACCTCTGCACATCCTCCAAAGGAGCTCAGAACGAGGCCGCCAGGCTTGCCTTCGAACACTTATCCGCGCTGCTGCCTCCTACATGTTCGGCTTGTTTCAATACACTGCCACCTGGGGTCGCACCTCCCCGGCGACCATACTAGGTAACAGCAGAACATCACAATCGCACATTCTCCTAACGTGATTTCAAATCTCAGTGGCTTTGATGGAAAACAGATTGATGATAATGGTAATTTTGTCCGTGTTTTATTGTTCTCTTTTTTTACGGTCTACATGCTATTGGCTCTTAATTGCTCTTGAACAGCATAAACATGGGCCTGGATATTGTGATAAAAGAAAATAAATTTAGATCTAAATTGAATGACAGAGAATGCTGAGCAGAGTTGCAAGCCCCGCCGCCTTCGCCGGCACCTTCCCCAATTTTTATGGAGCCCAAAATGGATGCAGCCTCTCATTGGGTGCCTCCACTGCCGTTCCTGCCAGGGCTGTTTCAATTGCCAAGAAGATGATGAGTAAGACTCAGATTTTTTTAATCAATTTTTCAATTCTGGGACTGCTGCTGCAGCAGTCATGGTTGTCCCTTTTTGATCTTGTGGATTTGGTTCCACTGTTTTAGTTGTCTCTCCTGCCGTTATCCTAGGCACTTGCTAAAATATTTAGTTGCATGTCTTGATTTCTTCTGTCTGGCCTTTATGAAACTTCTCCCTTTTATTTCGACATCCACTTTAGGAGAAGCTTTCTCTCAACTTTTGCACCTTCTCTGCTACTGTCCTGCCTATATATCTCAACTGTTGACGCCATGGAGACTGGTGTTTTCATTTGGACTCGGTTGATCTCTGCTGCACCTCAACTTGGATCTCTTCATATAGCTGAGTCTATCTCGTAATCTTATTCATGGCGGTGTCACAAAGTTTGTTCTGCCACTACGCGGAGGGATGCCCCTGATCGAGAAACAAGGAGGGTCTTCTGAGACCCGTCTTCCTGAGGCTATATCGTTCCTCTGTTTCCCACTTTATTGTCGGAGAATTGTCTTCTCACAGCCACTCCAGTTTAACATTAGTTGTTCCGTTCTAGCTAAAGAAGAATGAAAACATGCAAAGCCAGAGAAGAAACAGAGTACTGCTAATTTCATGCACCAGCAGCCACGGTCCCCATGCTAATGACTCCTCCAAACATGTTTTGCAGAACATCAGAGCAAATGACTGTTGGCACAAAAACACCGATTCCCAAATCCCAACATGTGGAGGCCCAAGCATATCGAGTATAGAAGAAACGACACAAATGTGCATTAGCGCTTATTTTGTGCATCAAACTTGGCAATCTCAAGGTAAGTAGCGAACATTGTGAAGAGTAAGAGGAAAGTAAAAGTTAACATGCTGACAATGACCGAGTCCAGAGGTTCAAACACTGCAATGGCAGTCGTCTTTTATTCTTCTTTGCAAACATACTGCAGGCAGGCGAATTCAACTATAAAAATCACACTGCCACATCTCGACTTAGCAAGCTTGCCCAACAACTTCTGTGCATCTAAAATTACTAGTCAACGACCTACATCACTCAAACATTGCACGAACAAACACAGGGCAGGTGGCGAGATTCACCTCGCGTGGATTTTTTAATATTTGAGATTACTTTGAAAGAGCATCCTCAAGCTTCTCTTTTATTTGCTCGGTGCCACCAACTTGATTGCTGATGGAGATTGTATGCATCACTTTGTCGCCATCCTTAATGGAGACATCACATTCTCAAGGCATGTGAAAACGAGAAAAAAGGCTCCAATTGCATGGGACGGAAATGGCGTTCTTATAGTTGTCGTTCCACGGTGAAACTCGCCAGGCGAAACTTCAATGAAGCGCGAGATCAAAGTGACAAGAAAGAAGAGCAAAGAAGGCCGGAGCAACGAGAAAGGCTCCATAATAAACACCCTTCCACCTGGACAATGGTTTCCCTTGAAAAAATATAAAAAACTATTTTTCTTCTTTGTTGTTTAATTGAAATACAATTGATACGTTGTTTAAAATTTTTATGTTAATGTTGGTATTGTTATTCGAGCGTTAGCCATGTTTTGTAAGTTTCAAACTTATGAGAAAAATTGAAATGCATGTGGGGCAAGATTTGAAAGAATAAAAGCAATGTGCAATAAAGCAAAGAAGAACCAACGCAGGATTTCCTATTGTCACAGACCGAAAACAACCCCGGCAGGGCCAGATCAGCAGGAACATCGGTTCAAATTCGAAATGGAGTGATTGCGCGTGCTCTTACCGGCCATCTTGGACAGGTGTTTTCTAACTTTTCCTTCGCACCCTCGACGGTGCAGCGAGACCCTCAATACGACAACGTGCAATCGTAGATCATCACACCTCTCTTCAGCACTTGGTAAAATGGAATCCATTCTCAAGTTTCTAAGCTTTGCTCTTCTTAAATATGCAGACGATGGGGTTGGCATGTTGGATGAGATTATCAATTATGTGCAGTCATTACAGAATCAGGTTGAGGTAAGCAACAGAAAGGAGAGAAATAAAAGACAGCGCCGCCTCTTTTCAAAGCCTGAAATTGCTAATTTTAGTCATAACATTCTTATTTGGATCAGTTCATTTCAATGAAACTTAATGCAGTAAGCACATTCTATGGCTTCAACGCTGAGTCCGATGCTATCAAAAGAGTGCAGGAGCCCTTGGTTGAGATGCGTGTGATCCAACTGATTTCGTAAAAAACGAGAAATAGTACGATTAAGACGCTACATTCTCAATCGAGGCTTTTCTGAAGGTGCTGTTGATATATTCGGAGGCATGTATTCACATTATTCACCGATCTTCCCATGCTTCAAGTTTGTTTATGCTCTGAGTTGCATCTTTCCAAGTCTTCGAGTTTATTGTCTAGGCTTTCTATAAGGAACCATGCACCAATTGTACGACCTATCCACTGAATGTTTTCTTAAACTTCTATATTTATCTCCAAAGTTAGTTGAAGTCCAACCAGCTAATCACTGGGTTTATTGGTTTAGGAATCAATTTTGTCAGACTGGATAGATCAACTCACAGCCTAAAATTTCGAATTTTGATTCGACAGTGATCATAGTGTGATGGATATGCGATCATAGCGTGTAGTGTATTCATTGGAGTTACCTGTTTGAGTTTTGTGTGTGTTGATTGGACATGCAGTGCAGGTATCAAGAGAAGGTTTATGAGTTTGCTACGAGGAGAAACACTATTGCGGTGCTGAGAAATTGTCCTGGAAAGATGGTGATAGCAGTGATGCTTATTGAGGACATAGCCAAATCTATCAAGTTGAGTGGAGAGAAAAATCTAACGATTTTCTTGGCTCCGACGGTCCTTCTCGTTAATCAGGCATGTAATGAGTAATCATAATCCGTGCATTCATTGTGAATGAATTTGAATTTTCATCCAAAGAAAAGTCTGAATTATGTAAACTACTGGAAAGATAGTTCTGTTTCCTTTGAATATTGTTACCATGCTTTAACCAGTGATCCTACTATTCTGATTGGTAATCGCTTGTCTTACAACAATATGAGCTTATAAACAATCACACTAGACTGCAAGTGAGGGAATATCATGGAGGCAAAGGCATTGGCGAATGAAATGTGAGAAGATGGGAGAAGGAAATCAGCGTGCACTATGTGAGTTTGCCTCTGGCCACTTGCACATGACTGTATTGCGGGGTGCAATTGTTCAATTTTTTTGCTTTTCCGGCGCTTGTCACTCTTTTTTCTCATGTTATTTCAGTACGTCTCCTTGTGAGTTTCCCTTCGTTTTTTTGGATCCCTTTAGCACACTAACATCAAAATCTCTCCTTCACTGAATTTCGTTTGTACAATTAGTATACATTGTTTTTTTACCTTTTTCTTTTTTTGCACTTGGGCTTGTATTTTTACCTTTTTCTTTCTTTTTTTTCATGCTGTGCAAATAAGAAAGTTAAACATAACCTTTTTAAAAGGAAGCACGTGAATCAACAGCCACATCATGTCGACATATCTTTACAATATTATCCTCTCTTTCCTTGGGGGTTGGGGAAGCAACTCTATACAATTCAGTCATTTGTCTTCTATCTAACCAATGCGGCCTTCGGCCATCCACAATTTTGCACACCTGGATAGAGTACCAATAGAATTTGCAAAAGTTGGAACTTCTGAAATGTAATAGCTAAATTAAGAAAGAGCTTAACAAATTTGCAAGAGATGGACCTCCACAGGCAAATAATTCAATCTTTGTGGGTTTCCAACTTGCAAACAAGGCAATCGAGTATGTTTTATCTCATAGGAGTGGGTGTCACGGAAGTACTGAACAATAGATTGCGTCGTACTTCCTCCATCTACACGAAAGCTGGAAAAGAAATGGAAGAAACAATTCTAATCACATAATAGAGCACACTAGTAGGAATGAATAGACATCAAACTTCCAGGAAGAGAGACTGGATGAATAAACAATTGCTCCAGAAAAGTCCTCACGTTAGCTCTTCTATTGTCTGTGACATTAAATCAGAGATCCGATATTTTCTACGCAGGTTGACACGGTGTGTAACTTCAACTTGCAATCCTCTTAGAGCTTTGTCGATCTGTTCAGAGGGGAAAAGGCAACAACCGGCAATGGCTTTATAAAGGCAGTAGTGGACACATCTAGAGTGTGAAAAAAAAAAATCATAAAGAGGTGAAAAAGCTCTAACGCAACAGCTATAAGTGATCAAAATGCCAAATACATGCCATGGAAAATAGTTTAATAGATTCATGGAAAAGTGTCTTGCATAAAGAATGTGTTACCTATATTTAAAGATAGCTCCATCTGGGTGGAACGAAAGCTCCAATAGAAACCAGGCAAACATTCGAGCCCCTCACTTACTAGATGTGTTTTCCCTAATACAGGAAAAAATATGATCCACTCACGGCAAAGTACCTAGATCTAGCTCACAAAAGGAGGTAAATAAAGAGCTAATTCCATACACCATGATTTGTTGTTGACATGAGTGAAGAGATTGCTTCCCGTGAGACAAACAAAAGCTACCTAGAAGCTGATTCACGCAGTACAAGGGCAAGAACTCGCGGGACTTGTTGAGGCGCATCATCTCGCCTCCCATCCAAAAACATATCAAAATGGTAAGGATCAACTCGTGCAGCAAACTTAATTATGATCCTGTATTCCTTCTCTCCCCTATAAAGGCAAACAATTGCAATAGCAATCAATGACCCTAGATAAATAAATGCGTGAATAAAGCCCTGTCATGACACAAACCTTCGGCCGCCTGATCTGTCTTCGTTACTGAGAGCAACGGCAAACTCCTTTGATTCAAAAGGCAATGGTCCAGCAGTAAAGGGATCCTTATGACCATCATAAATAGGAAGCAACCCCCAAGATGTGACCCCAGCTTCCTCATTATTTGGCAATTGACTAACCTTGATGAGACCTTCGGTGTTATAGAGACCTTTGATTCATTGAAAAACAAGCAATTTAGTATGTCAAACAATTAACCTGTATAAGTATCTTAGACAAGAAAGGTCACATCATAATGGTGAAATACTGTCGATGTTGCTAGTAGAGCCAAGAAGTGGTTTGCCTTGATGATACACCTTTTTCCTAGAGTATCATGACCGGGCAACTTCACCAATTTGCTACCAGAGGGGGTAGTAAGCTATTCTGAGACCCCCAGCACCAGTAGTGGGTACAGTATTTTGGGTAGAACCCTTGCTAAGTTGCTCTGAGACCCCAGCACGGGGAAGAGGAGTTCTCCTTTTCCTTACTATAAGGATACCTGAAACGGAAAAATTACGCCATGATGTTGGAAAATACATTTAAATATCAGCAAAGTGCGAAGAAGAGAGCTGAAAGTTGGAAACCTGAAGAATGGCTTGTCCGGTGTTATATTTTTTTTTTCCTGAATTCTTTTTATCTTAATACTTTTTTTATTGGGACTGGATTGGTGGGATTTCCACTATTTTTATAATTCCATAAACACATTAAAACACACACTCGCTATCCCTCTATTTTTTTGACAGCTTCCCAACCTCGTAAATCTACACCATTCATACAGCTAATATACAAATCACCGAAAGAAACCCTTTAAAAGAAAAAGGAAAATCCCTCATTCCCCTTCTAAATCTAACCCCAAAATTCTCTCTTTCACACAACCAACTTAGTTTTCATTGTTGTACAAATGTAGAGGCAATGAACAATCTCAACGGGCACACTCGCTCTCACTTTATACTGTGACTTCACTTGAATCTGACCATCACAAGCCTTCAAGCTTCTTGGGAAAGAATAGAATACCACACAACACAAAAAATGGTCCAAAAAGTTATAAATTTATTATACCATGGCCGATTCAATTCTAAACTTTTTAATTTGACCAAACTTTTTTTATAATTTGTCAATATAGTCCTCTCGAAAAATTTTGGTTGAAAATCGTTAATGCAGACACACTGTCCGCCAACAGCGCCAACATGGATTGTTTCTATACCCATTATAACCAAATTTATCAATTATATATCCACAATCTCACTGTATGATGTGAAGATAAAATAATGAAACTAACGTGTCATGAATTTTTTAGGCCAATTTCAATTTGGTACCTTTTATTTCAATGTATAATGACAGCGGTACTTTGACTTCTTTTCTGATTATTTCACAAAAATTGACGGTATACCGTTAGCCTCATATTTTCAATTTGGAAACCTGAAGACTGGCTTATCTGACTTCATAATTTTTGTGATTTCTTGTTAAAATAGTAAAAGCACGATCAAGCCGGAGAGATGAGTGCACGACAGGCCCGTTCTATTGTCGGCCACAGATTGTAAAGTTGGAAACCTGGAGACGACTAGTTTGTGCGGTTTCATATTTTTCCTGATTTTTCTTTAAACAGTGGAATTCCCATCAAACCAGAGAGCGCATAACAGTCCCATTATATTACCAAAATGAACCGTCTATTGTTTGCCACAGGATGTGAAGTTGGAAACCTGGAGACTGTCTTGTCCAATGTTTTTTTTTTTTTTGTCTTAATACATTTGATTGGGACTGGCTTGATGGGATTTCCACTATTTTTAAAATTCCATAAACACATTAAAACACATACCCTCTCTCGCTCTCTCCTTTTGACAGCTTACCAACCTCGTAAATCTACGCCATTCATATAGCTAATATACAAATCATCGAAAGAAACCTTAAAAAGAAAAAAAGAAAAACCCCCCATCCTCCTAATAAAACTAATCCCAAAATTCTCCCTTTCACACGGTCAACTGTAGTTTTCATTGTCCTTAAATGTTGAGGAAATGGACAAACTCAGCGCGCGCCCTCGCACTTTATACTGGGTCTTCACTTGAATCTCACCATGAGAAGTCTTCAAGCTTCTTGGGGAAGAACAGAATTCCGCACAGAACAGAAAAATAGTCCAAAAAGTTATAAATTTATTGTACGATGACCAATTAAGTTCTAAATTTTTTACGATTTGTTAATATAATCCTCTCGAAAAAAATTTCGTCGGAAATATCTAATGCAGACACTGTCCGTCGATGACGCTGACAGGGAATGTTTTTGCAAGTTGTTTATTTTTTTCATTTATTCCTTTTTTTTTTCTTTTCTTTTTCCTTCTAATTTCTTTCTTTTTATATTTTCCTTTTTGCCTGTGCCCAATTGCCAGCTTAGAATTTTTAAAAGGAAAAATAGAAAATAGCTTAGAATTTTTTTACGTAAATCGTTTACATCAGCACCTATCATGCCACATAGGATAGTCGACTGGAACCGTAATGGTAGCAATTTTCAGGCAAAATTGACTGAAATAACTAATTTAAAAAATTATAAAAAAATTAAGATTTAATTGGCCAAATTAAAAAGTATAAGATCGAATTGGCCACTGTACAATAAATTTAGAGCTTTTCCTACAATTTTTCCCACACAACACATTCATGTACTCCATCTCCAGCCCTCCGTCGACAAGCAGCTCGAGTCACCACCAATTCGATGGCAGTTTTAACAACACCTCATTTGTGGGTGTTTCATGGTTAAGATTTTCCTCAGTGAAGAAGTCACCCGAGCCGCTAAGGCGAGCTGTATCCGATCGCCTCTGTTTCACGTTGGCTCATTCTGGAGTCCTATCCTCCACTGTTTCTTTCCAAGCTTCCAGAACTTTTCGGGTGCACTTGAATTTTGTTTTGTTTTATTTTATTTTTTTCAATTTGTTTGCAAGATTCTTGACTTTGATGGGGTTCTTAATTTTATTGGGGCTTTGCTAAATCTTGCAAAGTTTTTATTTTTGGTCGTGGAGAGTGTCATTTTGAATCCCAAAGAAACGATGGCAAGTGAAAAAAATTGAAAGCGGTCGAATCTCTCTCTCTCTCTCTCTCTCTCTCTCTCTCTCTCTCTCTCTCTCTCTCTCTGTTTCCCATCGTGCTGAGTTTATTTGCTAAGACAATGACATGGGCGTCAGCACTGAAGTGAATATGTTCTAAATTGCAATGGTAATATTATTATTAACTAAAAAACGCTATACAATAATACTATGAGTTTATTGGTTCTGATTACACCGTATTTTTATTGGTAATATAAGTAATTACAATACTAGTATGATACTAAATTGTTGTCAAAAATAATAATTCTTGTCAGAGATAAAACATTATAATTACTTATAGACTTAGAGAGCGAAATTATGGGAACTTCCTAATTATTCCGATTCTGCAAACATAAACATTATTTTGGCAATAAGTATTTCTTTCATGCAAATCTAATTAGATCGGGGAAAATGACGCAAGTGGTCATTGAGCTTTAGTCCAATTTATAATATCGTACCAAAACTTTTAGTTTGTTTTATGTGGTTCACGTAACTGTAGACCAATCCATTATTTCAAGTTAAAAGAATTTGTTGATTTGGCTTTTAATCCGATGCATTTGGATGGTGAACAAAAAAATAACATGACATATAAATTATCAAAATATTCAACATTATCCCGTTTTTTTTTATGTCGCGGATTATTATATCTTGATTTGAGCTGAATATTACATTACACGCAATGTTATGATTTTATCCACTGTTCAAACAAATTGGATTGGAAGCTAAATCAAAAAATTCAGTTAACTAGTTTAATGGAAGGATAATACTTGGAGATTTTCAGATTGACTAGAGACTACATTCAAATATAACAAAACTCCAGAGATCATATTGAGCAAATTAAAATGTCATACACGATAATGCATATTGAGTCAAAGTTCGGGCATTACTCATCGAAGAAATTCTTAGTATCCGTTAGAAATTTTCATTCGATGCAGTCTTAAAATTGAAAACAATTGCTAAAGAAGATATTTTATACTTCCACATGCAAGCTTTGTTGATATTGTTGACTTGGAAATTTTCATTGCTCAATTAAATAAGCACCGCCATTGCTTTGCCAAAAGTTATGCTTCTGAACGGAAATGTGGGAATAGTTTTGAAAATAGTAATTATACAAAATTTGAAAATTGTAATTATACTTTTGTTGTAATCCAATTGGTTTTAATATAAGATACTAAGAATTTCTTCTAATTTTTTCGATTGCAGAACTTTTCTTTCTCCACGTAACTCAAATAGACCCATCTTTTTTAAATAAATAAAAAAATACTGTGCAAAGGTGTCGGTCAAGTGAATCCTCCTGTTTTTATAATTTCTTCTTGTCCAAATGCAAGTGCCCAAATACCCCAAGTCCAATGTGATGTGCTAATCCCTTCTACGCATGTGAAGGACCCATGAATTAAGAGCTAATCAGTCATACCTACCCCTCCTTAAATTTGTAGAATGCAAAGCGGCACGCTAATTGCTGAGGTGTCGTACATTTTTGTTCATGTCCAATATTTGGTTGACATTTGTTTACTGAGTTGCATTAAAAAAATAAAAATCTAATTTTTCTCTTCTTCGCCTCCACTTTTCTCCGGATCTGCCCATCGGTCTCGTGTTCAGACGTCTTTTTGGCCAGCTCTTAAGATCTGGTTCTCCACGGTCGTTGGCAACTAACGAACCATGTTGCTCGCAGCACTCCAGCAATTTTTGGCCATGAGTTCCACATCTGGAGCCATGGCCGCGAGCATGACCGCTTCTGATCTAAAAGTTCGGCTGAGCCCAGATCAAAAAGCTAGTCTTGAAATCCTTTGTCGCTTTCTCTAGACAATGCAACTCTTAAGCAAAAACACGGAGAAAAGGACAAAATGAGGATGCTTCATGAAGATTTTATTGGTCTTTGTTGACATGAATTTTAGTCACCGTTTTTGCTGAGTTTGATGATGCTTTGAGTGGAACAATGAAGGAAGCAATTGAAGCATATCACCTTACGAAAATGTTGAAGGGACAACTCCACTTTGATTTCTTATACAAATACAATGAGATCGATTGGGGAAAATTAACATGATAAAGACATTAGCCACATGACCGATTTTTTCCCAAATTACATAAAAAATTTCACCAACGGCAACAGGTGAAAATAGAATAGGGAAGCCATACTTGAATTGAAATCAACAATGTAGTTATAGAAAACAAAACGCAAACACTAAGATTTACGGGTGCTAAGTAGAAGTTACTTCATTTATTTAAAGTTACGGTTCTAACTAAGATTTTAAGAGGTTCATTAAAAACAATTACCCACAGCAACAGATTTCCCGAGAAAATCCTTGAGGTCTAACAAATCGGACGCCCTTGAAAGTCAAAGCTCAAAAATGTCTCCTTGCATGTGGAGAACTGAATATCTAACCTTAAAAGGAACAGATTATTATTTTACTATTGTCAATTAAAATTCGTAATTACATTACAAGGATCAAAACGAGCTTTTATTCTTTGTATGAAATGGATGTATATTAATCTTAATTTCGGTTATATTATATTCTCTTAAACTTTTAGTCTTAATAGTTGTGCACGCAAATCCAACACAAGCTAGAGGTACATCAAAGGGCCGTGAAAAATAGTTTTGAAGGTAGATGAGAGACCATCAGAAATACTATTATAAGCCTTGTCATTTATTAGAGTGAGAGAGCGAATGACCGACAAATATTTAATCTTCATAGCCAATTAGATCAAATTTACATGATATGTCGATATAATTTTACCGATAACCAGTTTTGACCAAATTTAACACTTTGTGCAACTAAAGAGAAATTAATATAAAAAAAAAATAGATACAAAATAAGATAATGATAACTTTTCATAAGAAACACAAAATCGCGAATACAACTTGATCAACGGTGCATGCGTCACTAGTTAGTCCAAAAATAAATTAAAAAAAAATAAAAAACAAAATTTTTGTCACCGTGAAAATGAGAAAAAAGATAGATAATGAAAAAATAAGTAAATAAAAAATAATAAGAAAATAAAAGGTGATCAAGTCGGTCAAGAAGACTCTAAAAGAATCGGTTTTTTGATGCGGTGGGGCGTGGAAAAACATGATATGAGGGACGGGAGAGGAGGACATACAAACAAAACTGAAATTTTTCTCTGGAGACTATTTACACCTGAATTTTTCCGAGGGTTAAAATTTAGAAACTTCAAGATTCAAAATCCCTATCGTGGTCTCGCTTCTCAACCCCCAAAAAATAGGTTAGCGTCCGTAGTATCGTGAGATGGTGTGTGATTACCTCGCCTATTGTTGCTCGCCTCCGCTGGGCGAGGTCCAGTGGCTGAGGAACTTTGAGTCCCAACATGTCCCCCACACTGGCGCCGAATATGCGCCACCGCCGAAGCCACCCTTCTTCAGGCGGATGCCAAGCTTTCTGGTTTCCAGGCTGACGCCCTTCTCCGCAGACAGGGCGCTTGCGCAAGCGCTAGCCGAGCTCTCAGGAGATGGAGATAGCATCAGAAGGATTACGACAGAAAGGGAGAGCGTGAACTTGATCCAGCCATCGAAATCGCAGAGATCGCCTCATGGGGCAGTTATTGTTGAATCTGAAGGTAAGAAATTGTATGGGTAATGGAAAAGATTATAGCCAAAAGCTCGGTGGTTTATCTATGCCTTTTGCTGTATAAATTTTACTGAGAACCTGCCAAGATACTGAACATGTTGCCCAGTGAGTTGAAGGTATTCTACCTATTGTTTGATTCAGGTGCTTATAGTATCAAAACATGCAGTCTTGTACCGAGGCAGTCGTGGAGAGGTGATCCTACAGATTCGTTTTTTAGATTCAGAAAGTCATATTGCTCATCCTGATGATATGTAACTGCATGTTTTTTTAGTACAACAGTGGTGAATAAGCATATGCCGATGTCGATTGGGCCGACATGAGATTCAATCTGATTCCGGCCAAATGTGCACATAATGAAGTGCAACGATGGCCAGAACTTCTCTTGGGGAGCTCTCACGCGCTATTCCAAGCTCGAACTCAATCCGTACGCTGCAATCCTTAACTTCGGACAAGTTAATGAAACAGTATTCGATTACTCTCTTCTTTGAAATGGAAAAATATCACATAGAATTGAAGGCACAATCCATGTGCTTTGGTTGAGTCACACGACCATCCGTAGCATCAACGAATTTGCAGAAAACAAGAAAAGAGTGATAGATATGAAAATCACGACGATTGTACGATCTAAGTTCCTTATATGTTCACTTAGTGACCAGTGAGGTTGCTGCTGTTTGACTCATTTTAGATCGCAGTTAATGTTTACACTATCATAATGGAAAAGGAGTTGGATTACTTGGAGATGCTGCAATGGAAGGTCGGGCCATCTAAGTCTTCACTTTTGATCATGATTTGGGCTTTTGCACTAGGGGTGAGCAAAAGAAGCCGCCCGAATCGGACTAAACCGGCCAGTTCTAAACAGTTCATACAAGAACAAATTCGTTTCCAATTTTGTAAAATTGAAACCAGTGAATATAAGTCTCGTTCCCGGTTCTAGATGTGGATCCACCCACCCGAACACGCCATCTATATCTCCTCTTTTGGAGTTGGATTACATCGAGATCCAGTAATGGAATGTCGGGTCGTGCGGATATGTACACACTGCCCTTACCCATTCAATGCGGCATGATAACTATGATAATTTGTATTGAATTCATCGCCTAAGAAGAAAACATTGTTTTGTAAATCCCGTAAAATTAGACCTAGCGGGGATTACATTTTATAGATAGGTATATTTAATTAAACATGTTATCTGTCTAACAATAAATGTGCCCAATAATAATTTAAAATAGTATTAAATTTTTTGTGCGAGGCTCTTGCAAAGATATTAGAGAAGACATTCATCCCGGTACCAACGTCCAAAAATAATTGAGAATGTGTAAAGAAAAAGGAATTTTGAAACGCGACATGAGGAGGAAAACTACGAGGAAATAATTGTCACGGAAAGCTGCTCGAAATTCGAAGTTAGACACACATATATGTTTGATCCGGTGAAGAATCTCTCTCTCTCTATCTCTCCTTTGCGGCAATTGACTGTGACGAAAAAGGCCACAGGTGTTAGTCTCGCTTCTAAGTCCGAGCAGCTTCGCTTTTAGCGAAAAATGATTTCCTCGCAGTTTCTCGCAAGTCGCGTTTCGCGATTCCTTCTTTAATTATGCTCATCCCCACCATCATGCTCAAAACTTTTTAGACTCGTAATAGAATCGAAATGATCACAATTATATGTGAATTCATTGACTTGAAAGCTATAAACCTCACAAGGACAACATTCGATCACGAAGGAGCTAAACTTTTCAAGAACTGAAAGTTCTAAAATGATTTGAACAGCAGCAACGTCACTTCACAACGAGGTCAACTAAGTGAACAACATATGAGAGGAACTTACACTGTACAATTGTCGTGATTTTCACATTGATAGACCACGCAACCATAGAAGCCCACTTGTTGTTCCCATACAACTATGGCTCGTTTTAATTTTCCAGGAACTCACCTAAGGCAAATTCAATCCAAGTGGCCAGGTAAACAAAAAAAAAATGGAGTAATAAGCAATGGTTTTGACTCTACAGATGTTCGTGCAATTCAACCAAAGCACAGGGATTGTGCTTTTAATTATGCGTGATATTTTTCTATTTCAGAGAAGAGATTAGTCGAATGATGCTTCACTGACCGGTCCGTAGTTGTGGATCGCATCGTAAGGAATGAACCCGAGCTTGAAATAGCGAGTTCGAGCTAGAGGAGAGACACTGTGCTCTCTGCTTTACGGCCGAGAAAAGAGAAAGGCCGGGGAAGCAGCATTCGACTAACCATTTCTATTTTCTAGGCACTGACCTGGCCTCGAGGGTTAGGTACTTTGGGCTTGAAAATAGGAAATTCCGGCATTATAGGAAAACATCACACGGGTGCCCAAGGAATAAATTCCAGCTCACACGTTGAATTAGTTATAATGCAGATCTTCTCAAATCTTCTCAAATCTTCTCTAAATCAGTTCAAAGAGAAAACAAAATCCTTCCTCTTCGCTAGAGCTCAAATCTTCTCGAATCCTTCCTCTTCTCTTTATTGATTTTACACCTTACAATCTCTCTTCTCCTCCCCGTCTGTCATTGACGTGCCACCGCTGCTAATATCAATCAATCGTGACCTTCCTCTTGTCATTGGATTCGGCCTCATGTCTCAGATGGTAGAGAGAGTGGAGGACGCTGACCGGGATGTCAAGCCGATTGGCGAGCCATTTAGCTTTTACGGCCAGGGGAGAGGGCGGAGGTGCCATTACAAGGCCTTCGAATCCGAAGGAATTCAATATGCGCTCGTAAGTTTTTGTTGCAAATTTGGAAGTCTTTACTTTCCTTCTTCCTCAAAACTTTTGTTTTGACTTTTCTTCTTTTCCCATTGCGACTGTCATTCAGGAGGATACTGTTCTTGTGGTCCCCAATGAAACCAATCAAAAACCGAATGTGGCTATTATCAAGGCAATTATTTTCGCATTTCATTCCTTTACTTTTTACTTTTTTGTCAATTGAAGTTGGCCTTCTCCTGAAAACTCTGTTTCTTTGATAACTGTAGTAGAAAGTTTGTACCATTTGTTGGTATTGTGTTTTGCCGAGCAGTACTGATCATCTGATTATATCTAGGATATTGTTCAAACCAGTGATGGAAGCGTTATGGTTACTCGGCAAAGGTTTTATAGACCTGAAGAGATAGAGAAAAAGGGAGGTAGGAGTTGGCAACCGTGTGACCCTAGAGAGCTCTTTTACAGTTTCCGTCAAGACGAGATTCCTGCAGAGTCTGTGATGCACAAGTGTGTGGTGCACTTCGTTCCAATTCACAAGCAAATCCCTGATCGGAAAGAGAATCCTGGATTCATAGTGCAACAGGTTTATGACACTATTGAAAAGAAGCTATGGAAGTTGACTCACAAGAATTATGAAGGCCACAAACAACTAGAGATAGATATTCTCCTTCAGAAAAGCTTGCGATGCTTGGGAGATCTCCCGGATTTCAATACGGAGGATGCTCATCCTGACCAAGAAGATCAGTTGAAGAGAAAAAGGAGCTTCGGAAGAAGGAATGTGTAACCTTCGGAATTCTCCAGATAGGAGTATTCAACAGCCAAGTTAGATCAAATACTATGCCATTTTAGTCGGGTGTAATGAACTAACTGGGGAAGGCTTCACATCAAATCCTTTGGTCAGATTGTCAGATAAGGTCCGCTTGATATGGCTTGCCCGCTTGCTGTTTTTTGGCAAGTCGAAATATGGGGAGATGTCGTTATGGAGGAAGTTTTGTTTCTGCTGCTTATCCAATAAACACTTTTACCAATTTAAGAGAGTTTAGGAAATAAACACTTTTCCTTGGCCGTACCTGTAACTTTGGCTTTGGGAAAAGCTTTGGCATCAGTAAATTATTGGCAGTCTACAAATTTTCGAATTGTTTCTTTTATCTTATTATTCTTATTTCATGAACTATTAACCTACATCATGGTCACAGCTACTGGTGTTAAAATCAAATCGAAAATCAGAAATGGAAACCTAATCAAACTGAGCACCTGTTCGATTCCGTTTGGTTTTCGATTTGGATAATAAAAAAATAACATTTCTTTTTTCTAGTTCGGCTCATTTCAGCTGAAACAAACCCGAACCGAAAATGCCCCTCGTAGTAATATTAGCTATTTACATGATCTCTCTCTTCTTTCGGTATACCAATCCCTTTGCTGTGATGCCACATCACCATGCCCCCAAGTATTCTCTCGACAATGCTTGCTTTGTAAAGATTTCATTGAAGATAAACCTGAAAAGAGTGTACAAAATAATCAGTGACATAGCTGCTAATGCTGTAGACTCATTGTTTACTTTATGATGATTGGATTCCTCGATCTCCTTAATCCACTCGCCGGTGGGTTTGGGATTGACCGAGGATGCGTGTCATTTATACATAAATGTATAGGCACACAAAAAAAGAACTAGTAGTGATTTTTTTACGCATGCAGATTTAGGACTAGAGTGAAGGTTACGGATTTTGTTAAGAAAAAAAAAGTTCGGAACAAAATTGAATTGAACCTAAAATTGAATGTTTTTTTTTAAGGGAATTAACCCTTTGACTATCCTACGAGTATACATGTAGGTAATAACCTACCTTAAAAACTGATGCTTACGTGGCTATTAAGGCCGCTCGTGAAATGTTCTTCTGTTCCATTGACTGGGCTATTAGATTCCGTGTATGGCATCCGAATTTGGCTATTTATAAGATTGCTGGAGATCATAAACCACTTATTATTTAGGCTCCGTTTGTTTCACGGAAAATATTTTTTCTGGAAAATATTTTCCCTAATTTTCGGTGTTTCGGGGACGGAAAATGAGCGGTCAACGGAAAATGTTTTCCGGTCAACAAAAAAAACTTCTAAAACTAAAGGAAAATGATTTCCTCATTTTGAGAAGAGGAAAACATTTTCCACATTTTTCATTACTCCTCTCTTTCAATTATTTTTTGTTTTTAATTATTTTTTGCTTTCTTTTCGTTTTTTATTTATTTTTTCAAAATTCAAAAAATTTTATTTTTTATTTTTCTGATAAAATTTATTTTTTATTACTTTCTTTATTTTTTTCTTTTTTCGTATTTTTTTAGTATTCCTTCTTCTCTCTTGGCTAGTCGCGTTCACGGCCGTAGCCGATGGCCTTCGGCCTCGAGCAAGGAAAGCTATAGCGAGGAACAGAACCGTGACGTCAGTCCCCGAATTCCTCGTGCTCCACGCAGAGCTCAACGGCAGACTGGTCGCGATTTAGGATCTGCATAATTGCTTGCTCGCTTGCTTTCTTCCCCACGTGCTGTTGTCGACATACTCTGCGTTTGATTATACTTGCTTCACGAACGTCAAAGTAAATGAAAGTTAGGATTTTGACATCGAGTAAAGTGAGTTGAATGTGAAAACCGAAAAGGACTGCTGAACCGTTTTATATCAGCGTGGATCCTCCTGCTGCTGGTAATCATAAGTATAAACAGTTGACCATAGAAGACTCGCCAGTGAGAGATCAGTAAAGAAATACCTCTTTCTTCTTCATTTTTATTCTTCATTTTTAATATCTTGATATCACATGCTCAGAGACCACGCCATGTCCAAGAATGCTCCCTCCCTCGCGAGAGTGATCATGGCTTACATTGCCTTAAGAAGCCGGGGACAAGTTAAGGAAGTGGGCGAGGTTGTTCAGCAGAAGGAATGGCGGGTCATCACTGGGGACGTCCACCATGCGGGGGAGCTGCATCACCGACTAGTCTTGCTGCATTTGGATGTACAGGACCTTCGCTTGAGCCACCGCGAGCTGCATCTGCAGCTGGGACACCTGGTTCTGCAAGTAGGAGATGGCCCCCACGCATCCGTAGATCAGGTCTCGGACCCTCGCGCTCGCTTCGTACACCAGGTTGCTCACCGCATCGGCTCTCGGTGCAGGGGGTTATATTATGCGCAGCGCCTCTTTTCTTCAGATTTTTCTCTCTATCTCTAGAAACCGAGTTGAAAGAGAAAGAGGAAATTTCAAAAGAAGTGAGCGCCATAGTCTTTTTTGAAGAAAAAAATAAGACGAATTTTCCTTACCAAAAGACGGAAAACATTTTCCGGAACTTTTTCAATTTTTTGCCAAACATTGGAAGAGGAAGTCATTTTCCAAAATTTTCCCTCTCTCCCGAGTCTCTCTCTATCTCGGTCGCTCGATGCTCACTCGACTCAATCATCTCCCTCGGTAACCCTAATTCATCCGTCGCTCGCTCGAACTCGGTCGTCCCCCTTAGAACGCATTCATCGCTAATCGACTCCTCGGTTTTCACCTAAGTCCCGTTCCAAGCTCTATCCAGATTTCTCGGCCAAATCCATCTCCAAACAAGTTACCATCTTCTCTCTCTCTCTCTCTCAATGGTTCTTGGATAACTATGTTGAGCTGATTGTGAAATAGATTCTCTTTGAGAATTGATTGACCAGCTTAATTCGAAAAGCTTTTAAAGGCTCTATTTTTCTGGTTGGCTTTGTTGATATGGGAGCTCTGTTGTGGTTCTTGGGGCATGGGTTTGGAGCTACCATTGTTCTATTTCCCCATTTTCTTTTGAAAGTTATGTAGGTCAAGGGGATTATAGCGATGAGGGTAAGGTTGAGTTCTCTATCTTTTGTGTGCGCAATTTCGTTCAAGCATTGTCTAGGCATTTTTGCTATCACATAATGAGAAATTATATATCCGATTGAAATCTAAGTTGGCCTTTCTCTTCTCAATGCTCACTTGTGCATAATCCACTGCATACTCCTTATGTCACAACTTTATGTATATTGTCTTGAGAGTTGCTTCAGAAGAGATTTCTTGCGTGAGGTTCACGTTTTTTACAATGTTTGTCCACTAGTTTTGTTTGTAGTTTATACATGATTCGAGTGCATATCTTGTTTTGTTGAATCTATGGCAACAACACATGGGAGTAATTCCGAATAAACATCAACATTTACCTTGGATGATTTTATATGTTATGTTCATAGTTATTGACATCTTGTAGTTATATTTTTTTATTCCATTCATAATCGGTATGCTATGAATCCTAAGGTTTGGTGGGTCATTCATGGTGCATGTACACATATGCTTCAAAGTATAGCCTTAAAGCTTGTTGCACAACTCTCTTTTTCATTATGTGCCGAGAGGAATTGGAGTACTTACTCCTTTGTGAATTCAGTAAAAAGAAATAAGATGACCCCAAAACGTGCAGAAGATTTGGTTTTCATTCACGAAACCTTCGTCTTCTATCAAGAAAAAGCCCACAATATGCGAAGGAGAGATCAAGACGTAGGATATTGCCAGGAGAAGCATTTGACACGTTTGAAGATGTTGGGGTACTTGAAGTTACAAGTCTTTCACTTAATGAGCCGGAGATTGAGTCTGCTATTTCTTCGGGAGCAATGGATAATGTAGATGTAGAGGAATGACTCCTTAAGAGCATTTCTTCACAAAGTGCGAGAAACGCCTCTCAAAAGAATTGGCCAGTCACCCATTGGTTCCTTGATTTTCATGTTGCTCTTATGAAAGCTAACATTGTCATTTAGAAGAGATGTATTTAAGATTCTTGGAGGATTTCATGTTATCACCTTTTGTAATGCTTTCTATTTATATGTTTTTTGTGATCTTGTTGATCGGAGGACAAAATGAGCGAAATGCTTGAACTATTATTTCCTAGACTTAAAGCTCAGTGTCTTGAAGTTAATGTTTTGAAGTGTTTCGGTCAACTCACACTGCCTTTTTTTTTTACTTGAGAAAATTTGTGTGCGACTAGATCAAAAGATGCTTTTCGATGCTTTTTAAAGAGGTTGTGTCTTATCATTTTGTGAAAAAACTTGTCTTCTCTCGTGTAGGCTCATCCCCATTTTTTGCCCAATGAGACATGTGGAAGCAAGTGGAAATTGTGCCTAAAGATTTGAAGCTTTGTGAGACTTTGATTCATATGGCTCTTTGGATGTTGGCAGACTTCGATTCATATGGCTCTCTATGTAGTCTTTATTTGTTTTTGGACTAAGTCTTTGTAACCTTCTTGGATGTGAACTAAGGTCGCGGGTTCGACGGTCTCGAGTAACCTTTTTTTTTTTTCTAGCCAATTCTTGTTACAATTCTCGAGCTTATCAAATTATTGACATAAGTACAAGCTCGTCCCTCTATGATTCGAATTAGTGCATATGACACCTGTTTTGGCTTTGTTTATAATTTTATATTTAAAAATATATATTTTATATAACGTGTCCCCGACGTGTCGAAATTTTCTATTTTTGAGAAATGCGGTGTCGGCATTTAATATCGTGTCGCGTGTCGATATCGGTGTCGGTATCGATGTCGGTGCTACTTAGGAGACAAGTGCGCACGGCAAAAAAAAGAGAATGACTTGATTTGGGACTTAGGGCTTAAAGGACGTCTGGGAAGAAGACTGATGTTAGAGAAGAGGGGCACGAGTTGAGTTGGCGAAGAGGGCCTCGTTTTCGGATAAATGAGTCGTCTCGAATGCATATTTTGCGGACACGGGCGGTTTTACTTCAGCTATTTGCCACACGGGAGTAGGAGAGAGAAATCATTAAAATAAGCCACGTCGGCATTTTTCGTTGTCTAAATTTGATGAAATTAACATAAGTACTTAATTGTACTTTTTGCAAGTTTTAGGACTTCAAATGCACTTATCTCTATATGTTATTGAGAAGTTATAATTTTTTTTAAGGGTTAATACCACGAAAAATCCTAAACTAGTACACATGTGACAAATTTACCCCAAATTATTTTTTCGACCACAAAAAATTCCAAACCGGTATACTTGTGATAAATTTACTCCAAACTGATATACCTATGATAAATTTACCCAAAACTATTTTTTTTACTACAAAAAATCCTAAACTGGTAAACTTGTAATAAATTTATCTCAAACTAATATTTTTTATCACGAAAAATCTCAAATCGGTACACTTGTGACAAATTTACCCTTTGTTAAATTGGGTTAATATCATAAAAAATTTTAAATTGATATACCTATGACAAACAGAGGGTAAAAACCTTAAACCGGTATACGTATGAACCGCAACGTGCCATCAAACTCATCAATTGATTGTTAAATTTATATTTTATAGACTTGAGCAATATAAACAAGCATAAATCTAGTATCAATCAAGGCTCATAAATCCGAAAATTTTCATTTTAGAATGGGCATGCCGTGGATTGAGGTCCATAGGAAGAAGTCGGAGGTCTACCAAATTGCGGATCTAATAGAGAGATGAAAAGAAAGAAAAAGAAGAAGAATAGAGAGATGAGGTCATCCTTTTTTGCTGGTTTTTTCTTTTCGTTCCCCTTCTATTGTTGGGTATTTGGTAGAGATAAAATTCTCTTGCCCAAGAAATTTATTTTACATTGACACGTACGCCGAAGAAGTAAGTTTTCATCCTTCCTCTGTAGTTTTCGCCTTGTAGAGACAATCTTTGCTTAAAGAACGAGCAGTCCAAGAAAGGAGTGAACATTTAGCAATGTCCAAATCAAGAAACAATCTTGAAAGAGCAAGGAGGTTTGGTGTCAACATCCCCTTTGCTACAAAATCCGTCGCACCAACCACCGGACTTCACCTTGATGATTCTTGGGTGCATAAGGCCACCCGCTAGAAACTCAAATTTCATTGCACGTTTCATCATTGTGTTTGAAGCGGAATAAACCTCTGCTTGCTCGAGTCGTATTTAGTCGTTCGTTGTTGTGTTGTGTCACTTTTCGTCTGCTACCCAATCATAAGCTGCTTCTTTTTCCCCTTTCATATGTCAAATTAGTAAAGGATTGACACAATTGGCTCAATCCTTTGCAAAAGCGATGATGGAACATTCTACCACTGGACTACCTGAGCTGAGACTAAGACGAATCCAGGCTTCAAACACTCCCTCAAACTTAGAATGTACCGGTGCAGCGTGGGATAAGAGGTTAAATGTTCTCTTCAGACTAATCGGGAGCTGAGCAAAGACCCTAAAGTAGCGCGCAAGATACAACGAAAATAAATCTTGGGGCTTACGACCACAAGGTTGCCATATTCTATGACCAACATAATTCTAACGCTCACAAATGACTCGTCCAAAGGCAAATGAGCCCAGAGGAAGACACCAATGCCGGCGACAGGCCGTTGTCTGGTGTTTGGTGATAAGGGAACAAAACCAGACCCTCGATGAATGATTCTAATATCATCAAATCTGCTTTTGCTAGAGGATCAGGGCCCAGTAAGGCGAACCAGCAAGAGTACTATAGTCCATAAGAATCAGGTACAGACTAGAGACTCCAGGCACTTCCTTTCTTTTCCCCGGCGCGCACCCAGTATCGGAGTTCCCCTTCATTGCAGGCTTCAGCTCAATTTGGATTAATAGGCCACTCAGTCAACTATTGAGTCCAAGCCCACCATCAGTTACAAGCTTCCCTCCTCTGATCTCAGCAGTGTCATGTGTCCAAATTGAGAAATTCTATAGCCCGAATCTCCAGAAATTTCATCGAATACCATCTCTAAGTTTTGTGCACTCTGTCATTATGTTGCTGTATCAACAGCACATTCATCACGCGACCATTTTTCTTCACTCGGTTGAAAGAAAGGATAGTTTGAAGCGCATACAAGTATAACAGCACAGCTACACCATGCCATCGGACGCTACATTATGCCAATATTAACCATCTGATTCCTTGAGGACATATCATGGAAACATTCCCTCGAGAAACTCATTAAAATTCTCATCATCGTCATCTTTATGCTTGCCCCTCCAACTTGAAGCCTTTTCCCATGCACCAAAAAAAAAAAAGGGAGGAGCAGCAAAAAGAATATGAAAGCATGGGTACGATGAGTGCACCAATTACAGAATAGGCACAACTCTATAGCATGTGGATCTCAAACATGAAGTTGTCCAGCTCCATAGACATACTGTGGGGCTAAAGTAAGGAAAATGCAGAGCATCACTTCCTTGGGTAGTCAGGGCCCAACAGGTTGTACAGCAATTGAGTTTAACAAACTCAAACATAATACTCAGTGGTCAGCCCGTGGAGTGCAATCAGCAGAGCACTTAAATTATTCTTTGCAAAGTCACCTCCATTTTCAATGAACAGGGAGAGATTATATAAAAAGGAGTAACATACATGGCCTGTGATACCCGTATAGCTTTGCTTAGAGCACAATAGAATCATATGTTGCCTTTGAGGGATCAATCTGGGAAACAACCAAAAAAATAAAATAAAATAAAAATCCAACTTAATGCTTGGCCCTCTGTCTTTTGCTTTCACAATTGCCAGCTTCACCAATTTCTCCTTCTCTTTCCTGTCCATTAACTCTCTCTTTTCTCCTTGTAATGAAGCTTATGTGCACATCTATTATCATTAACAACAACAAAAGCATGTATTCCAAGTGAATACGTATAAAGGAATATTCTAATAGAAGTTTTTCGCCACATCCAGACTCACAACAAGGTGAAGGAAGAACAGCGTTGACAAGGCATAATTTTGCCGTCACAATAGCAGCAAATGCACAAAGACCACACTCACATTTCAGGTACTGGCTTTGAAGAATGAACAGTCCAATTAACTCTCCCAATAGTAAAAATTTAGATAGACAATGAGGTGCAAAAGCAAGCACTGACATTTGTTGCAGCCATCATCAAATAACATTTTACATAACATTAACATATCAATTTGTGAATTAGGTAAAACTTAAGAATGTTCAGAGATAAACAGTGATTTCCACTGACCTCTCCCAAGTTACCAATTTTACCAAGGCTTGTTTGTTTTCCCCTGCTTCAAAATAAGAAAAGTTTACCTGCCATGTAACATCAAAAGATGAGATTCTACCACCAGTTGACCAACATAGCAAGGTCAAAATTCTAATATCATGAGCAAAATTCTGATGAGAAAATCCGGTCAGAAAGTAGGAAAGGTTAAAAAGAGAGGAGAATGAGTTCTCATTCTGCATCCTCTTGACAGAGTGAAGCTGCAACTTACCAAATACTGGAGAAATCAAAAGGCCAAAGAAATGACTGAACAATCAGGACAAGTTCCTAAAGCTGATCACTATGAATGTAGAGGTCTGACATTTAGTAACTGAGCAAATGAATATTTGCACGATTCAATAAGTTCAATCTATGGTCATCAGCCTAAAAATGGATGAAAAACTGCATGCATGTTATGGCTGGGATGCCAATGGCATCGCGTGCGTCAAACCTAGACATGCAATGATAGGCGGAAACAACGCATGCTTGTTTGTTTCGCTTCAGTTTGGAAAGAGGATGCATAACAGAGGCTGGGATTAAAAACAATGTTTCTATAGTGCAATATTCATTGTTTAGAAGAGGAGAGAAAATGGACTGAAGGAAAATTGAGGTCGAATAGGAGATCTCTGTAGATTAAAAGTAAAGATAAGAATAAAACATAGCAAATCCACTTCTCATTTACCCTCTTTAAGGCATCCTCATATATCGATTCAACAATGGAAGTATATTTTTATCTACACATGTTATTACTGCATTAGTATATTTTTATCTACACATGTTATTACTGCATTAGCCTTGGTTCCTCCTATAAGCCCTTCATCATGTCATATTTTCTCCAATCTTCAGAATTAGTCCACCCATATTCAATATCAAACTCCTTATTTCTTCCCTTCCCCACTCTTCTCCCAAAAAAATAATCGAGGAGGAGGTTAGCACCAAGATCAATCAGGAAAACTAGCAAAAAATACTTGCCTTGTAGCTTGCAAGGCCATCTGTCCGGTCACAAGGTTACCACATATTAACCGCGCTGGCAGAAGAGGATGTCAAGAGTCTGCTTTCTAACTATATATGATATCGTTACTAACAAAGAACAATAAATCTGAAGTACCTTATCGATTTTCCCACCTAGACAAAGTCATGCTATGTCACTGAATTACGAACTCGTAGGAAAATAAAAAATAATGCCAAGAATGACGCACAGAAAAAACAGCCGACCTTACAAATGAACAGACTATGAACATGAAGTTTTGAAAGGATGAAAGGGTCAACAGAAACTTGTATAGATCTACCAGTGATGACATGACTACTGAAGATCATACATGGCCTGAATAGCAATTGACGGCAAAATTTATCTCTGATGTCAACCCCCTCTATCCTCCTGTCCAAGGACAGATGTGGAGCCATGATATGACCATGTTCAGAGCAACCCAGGCTATGGAAGAGCCTGCCATTTCTACCATGTCTGCCCACTTTAAGAGGCTATGTCTGTGCTTCTGGGCATCCATCCCACACACTTCACTTCATCTTCTGACCTCAGACGCCTCATTCAACAAAAAAGCAAGAGCATAAGCCCGCCAAACAGGCTCACAATCACTAAATCAAGTGTCCTTGCATTAAAGGGTTATAAAGCAGCTAAAGGAAAAGTCCATTGGGCAGAATTCAGCATCAATCCTTCCTCTTCTAATACAGAAAAAGGGTGCCAAATACATTCATCCACGGAAGCTACACTGACCCATGACATGCTCCCACAAAACAATTCACCTTATATTTCCCAATATACCCCACTCCACACGATTCTCACCAGAGCCAACGTAAGCTTCAACACACGAAGTGAGAAGACTTTAACAAGGCATATTCGTGGTTCCGACAAAATTGGAGCACTGTATAGCAGAATAAGCAAATAGAAATCTAGTTGCAAAATTTTGCACTATTTGAAGAGGCAAATGTCTAACCAGCATAAGTATTGATCAACTCAAAATATGAAAGATGAAAAAAATCAAACAAGGGAAAAAGTAATTATCAGTTTCAGAGTGGAAGAAATCTCACATTGACAACCTTGTTTTAAGACCATAAGAGAACTTGCAGAAGACATTCGTCTTCAAAGCCTCTTCCATATTCATAATCAACAACATGATTTTCGAAAGACACCGACAAGTAACAACAGAATAGAAAGCACTAGACAGAGATCTAATAAACCAGTGTACAAGTAGCATAAAGAGTATGGGCAGGGAAACTGGATTTTACATTAGAAATGAATGGAATAGTCTCGTAAGTATGTGAGAGATGATAACTAGACAGGATACTCTTTGAAAAGCTTGTCATAGCAATGCTTCACCAATCTTTGCTCCCAAGACGAATCCATATCATCTTCCTCCGTTCATCTAAACCTAGATCAATCAATTAATCAAAGTATTAAAATAAATCTTGACAAAATTAAAAACGCATACGGTGAAGTGCAAGAGAAGAAATGTAAAACATAGATGAAAAGAACATCCATATAAACCAAGCGAACTCCCATCAATAGCTCATGATTCATAGAAAACTACTAAAAGCTACCAAACGGAAGAACCGGTTGCAGTGCAGACCATCCCTTCATTCAATCTAACCTACATAAGCATGAAATTATCATGTAAAACCATGAACGGAAGATCAGTTGTATATCTACTCACTGTTACCCGGACTCACAGAAATAGCTAGCGGCAGGTAAGTTCTATGTACCCTCTGATTCACACACAAGGAAAACGGAATTTAAAAACCACGAGTCGTGGATGCATCTTTATAAAGATGGAACGCCATGCCACACAGTGATGCATTTGACTTTGATCATATGCCCTCTCTCTTGAGTCATAGTTCTCAATAAATGTATAACATCAGCGCTCCAAAACGAAATAAATATGACTAGCACCCACTGGCTCAAAATAGCTATATTGCATACCCCAAATGCTATGAGAACGTACAGGGACACAAGACGAATATACTTACAGCCTTCTCGTGAAGTATCTTGATTGGTTTTAACTGGCAAATTAGCTTGTACAGATCTTTCTTTGCCATAGAAACTAGCTGCAAAACCAGTAAGATGGTACACTGAGCTTTGCCTACAGAGAAACGACAAGGATACCTCCATGATAGACATGCTTGAACATGGTGAACAGCTGTACTACCATAAGAATTAACAGAGCTAGAAAAAACGACTTAAGATGAACTCTAAACATTAAGAATTTATATGTAAGGATAAGTGTAGAGACCTTCTCCATGAACCTGCAAGTAAGAAGCTCAGTATTTGCACTCTCTCTTGGCATCCAACTTCAGCAGACAAATAAGTCCCACTTAACAAAATCTTTACCCAAACAATAATTCTTCTCGCATAATGAGGAACAAAATCAATATCAGATGTCATGATTACATCAGGAATGAAGACGAGAATATGAGGATGATTGTAGCCCCCATCCTTCTAATTGGAGGGGACTCCATCATCCTATCCATATAGAACCACGGGAAAACCACACATAAATAGCCCATGTCATGATGTGTATCGTTTCATGTAGTCCGACTCTAGAATAAAAACCTATGGCTAACCCAATCACACCACAAACTCAAACTCACGTTGTAGCTAGCTAGTACACAGAGAACTACCGCAGACATGACAGTACCTAAACCAATTCAGCCACCCAAAGACAAAGCGAACTCCCATTCTATTCAGAGGGAGATTCCAGACAAGAAAAGGAACCACGTGCCGTAATCATGGACGAACTTCTTGAGCCGATCTTACGCATTGAGACCTCTGATATGAGCTTGGTGTTGCCTAAGAGAAATGAAGCAATAAAGCACATATAAACTTATTAGGCAAAGACGAAAACCATGTTGGAGGAGGCAGAAAGGTTTTGAAGAAGGTACTGCTTTCTCTCTTCTCTGTCGAATATCTGTGACTTGAGAAGACCAAAAGATGACCTCTTCTTGTTCTGCTTGTTCTCTTCCAATGAATTCGTTGTGTATGATGTGCAGCAAGAAAGTTAACTCTCTTGTCCCTACTCTTCCTAAGGCCTTTGATTTCGTTGACTTGTCTGGTGTCTTTATTGACTTGAGATACTGACCTTACTGGGTTTAGATAGGTTCATTTCACATTTATGCATGATTGCACGAGGGCCGTCCACTAGCACGGGACCAATGCCGGTGGAGCGTTGGAAAATCGCCGGTGAACAGAGAGATAGCGAGGAGGAGGAGGCGAGGCAGCGGCGCTTGCGCCTGCCTTTGGAGGTCGGTGCTGCTGCTAAAATGAGCGACAGCAACTACGATACCAGACTGGGGATCGTCTTCTTCTTCTTCCTTTGTGTTTTCTTCTTGTTTCTTTCTTGCTTTCTTTCTTTCTTTGTTTGTACTTTCTCTGTCCTTACAAAGACGAGTCCACTCTCTTCCTTTTCCTTCTCTTTTGTGTCAGAATCTCTGTCTCTCTCCCCCTCTTGTGCTTAGTTTGGTTCACGACTTTCAGAGAGAGCAAGAGGCGCTCGTTACGTGCATCATGCTAAAAAGTTGATGCTAAAAGTGGAAATCCGCAAACCAAGAAAAGTGCAACAGACTTTTGTCCCATTCAATTTGCAAGACGTACCAACATTGACCCAAGGCTTATTATGTTATATAAAACAAGGCACACACACATCCCATTCGATTTCAGCTCCAATTGATGTTGTTGGAGACTCCTTTGCCCTGTTTTCACGGAGCCTGTAGTCGCTGCTTGGCCCAGGTGAATTTAGACTGATAGTAATAATAATATCCAAGACATGCTTCTCCTCCTTCATGCTCACGTTCACCGCGGTTCGACACACCCTCGGATCATCAGATTCCGACAGTGTCTGACGCGCTACTTTCTTTTTGCAAGTTACCTCACCAGTTTCGGATTTCACGACCCCCCCTCTCTCTCCGATTCAATCTCGTGGAACTCGACCTCTTGGGATACCTGAGCTGTGAAATTCCCCCGCTGCTTTTAACCCAACCCAAGAGCTTCATCTTCCTCTTCACCCTCGCCTTCTATGACCCTTGGGCTTTCTCCAATACCCGTTCGTAGTGAAGAGCAGGGTAGTTATGCAGTATGGAGTTCGCTTCAGCTGCCGATGATTGATCCATCCAATCAAAGGTCAAGATTTTGCGCTTGCAAGCCAGCGTGTATTGCCCATAAGATGGAAGACTAAATGCTCACAATTGGAAAAACTATGATTGGTGATTCTTCTGACCCAACAATCTTGCCATCGATCGTCACGAAAACTTCCCTGAAAGCTCGATGCTTGATCGCACGAATGTTGGAGTACCAAAGCTCGTCGCTTCCATGAGACGACTGATACAGTTTGAGCACTGCTCAGCTAGCATTGCACTTGCAGGGTAGCTGAACATCAGTCGACTGGATGGTACTCTCCTTGTGGATTCTTAGCCAGAATCCGCCATCCCTGTTGACCAGTATGATCAGATCGGACGGTGTATCATACCAACTCCGTGGAGCTTCCCAACGCAAATGGACTTGTGCCGTCGGAAGAATGCTGAGAGACCGAATCGCGCTTCAAATATCCACCCGACACTATGGCCGGGAGGTCGATCTTGTCGGAGATTACAGACCTTCAATCATGGTTGTAGTAAAACAGAGTGACATTAACCTGGTGGGGCCACGAAACCGCAAAGTTAGAGGGCCATTGGAGGGATGTAAGCACGAGATGGATGCTGGATTGCGAAAGGAGGGAGGAGTAATTGGTGATGTCCTTCCGGACCTCCCAACGCCCTTCTCCGTCGGTGCTGGTACGGAGCAGCTCTGTTTTACTACAGAACCAGAGGCTAAGCAAATGGTTGGACCGGTCCTGCAAAGGAGAGGTGGTGCGATGCGGATCTGGAGGGAGAGGGGCATTCGAACGGCGGAGAATGGAGGACTGACATTGGAAGGGGTTGGAGAAGGAGGGCCACCGAGAGGACGCAGGATGGGGTCAACAACTTCAAGAGATCGGACGGTGAAGGATTAGCTATGTTCGGCTCGATGGTCTGAGTTGAGAGATCGTGGGAGGCGATGAAGAAGAGGATGATGTCTTGGGGTAACGAAGGGGGAGGGAGGAGGGAGGAGGAAGAGACGTGGCCATCCTCAACCAAGAAGAAGAAAAGGAAGACAAGAAGCAGCTTCGACGTTTTGTTTTCTGCAGATGGTCAAAGTAAGTGGAGTGAGAAGCGTAATCACATTTTCTTGAGCATGACATACCCAGCTTTTGTTGAGAAAATATTGGGTGTGCCGCCACTAAAAAAGTATAAAAAAAGTCTTAAATCTATAACATCGGTCTAATATTTAGTTCCAAACTTTTCAATTGTAATTTAGTCATAAACCTTTTGTATTTGTGTCAATTAAGTTTCATTTAGCAACACCATGACTTGGAAGAAGCAATACGGAAAAATGATGAGAAGATGATGCGCAAATATTCAGAGGTATTTCAATAATCAAGTAAATCTAAAATTTAGAGAACGAAAATTTTTTTAAGGGGTAAAGAGTTGTGATATCTGAAAATTTCAAAGCTAATAATAATGTTTAGATTATAAAGGTAAATATTATTTAGCTTATAATTCAAATAAATTGGAGTGCTCCGATAATCTTGCAAATTTCAATACTGATATTTGTTAATATAATTGATTACCACGACTAGTTCAACAATTAGTGACTGATTCTACTTATTAGGGTGGTTGTAGTGGATATCATTATCAGGTGTTCACTAGAGTTTTCGTGCTGTTCAGTACGCCAACTGAAGACAACCACGTTGGAGTCTTATTCTGCGTCTTGTTTAGGAATCTACCTTCTTTTTATAATTGGGATATCTAGTTCTGATTCTGGTTATATTTGTTAGCCTTTTCCTCTCTTTTTCTTATGTTATTCCTCATAATTGTTTATATCATTTTTATAATTGTGGGCAACAACCGAAGGCCCGCTTCTAGATCTTCCAAAGTGATTCTTCTTAGTTCATTTCGCCCAGGCATGGTTGCTGCTAAACCTGCATTAAGTTTTAGAAAAGATGCCTCTCGAATATATATGCGATCTCACCTAGTCATTTTCACGAACACTTGGTGATTCATTCAAACAAAGAGCACTTAAGCATCACCGAACAACTAATTCCAACCCAGGCGATTTCGGGGACATTAGGAATATGCTCAAACAACCTGTCTTATCCTAATCAGTACTTGGTTTTTTTTTCAAGCTTCAAATACAACTTTCGGACTCGGCTTACTAAAACAGATCAATGTTGTAACATAACTTCAGCGGCATTAAAATATGAGAAAATTTCAAAAAAAACTCAAAGTGCCTTCATTTTCTCAAATAAGGGCATGAAGTTGATTTTATTTCAAATAAAGGTCTAAAGTGCTTTCATTATCTCAAATAAAGGTTTGAAGTATATATTGTTTCAAATAAGAGCCTAAAGTGACCTTATCGCCTTCAAAAAAGGGCCCGACTCACCGGTTAATAGGGGCGTTAGTCATTTAATAACTTTTTTTTTCAATTTTTAAATTTTTAATTTAATTTAACTAAAATTAGGTTAAACATGTATTTTAACAAAAATACCCTAATCGGCTAAAATTTTAGCAGATCGCCGACCGAGACCGGGCCGAGCCGGGAATACATGATGGAGCCGCTTCCTCTCCCTCCCTCACCTCAAGCCCTCCCCTCCTCCTTCTTCGCCCCTTCGTCCTTGTAGCCATCGTCGCCTTTCCGGCTCCAAAAATTGCCACCCACCTCTTCCAAAACTCAAGATATTTTAAGGAAATTTTTTTAATAAGGGCCTCAAATATTCTCATTTTCTCAAATAAGGGCCTAAATAAAGTGGCCATGACCATTTCAAATAAGGGCATCACCTCGTCGGCCGACCGGTCCGCTAAAACTTCCAACCGATTTGGGGTATTTTTGTTATAGTATACTTTTAACCTAATTTTAGTTAAATTAAATTAAAAATTTTAAAAATTTAATAAAATAAAATGAAAAAAACACAGGCCACCGGGCAGAGCTTGCTTGTGCTAAGTGCTTTTTGCAGTGGAGAGAAACAAGAGTTCCTTATTTTAATTTCTCATTTTTTATCTTTCCCATGTCCTAGGACATGTGCCATTTTTTCAGTGGAGCACGCACAACACATAGGCTGATGACGTGGTAGTTGCAAATCATCGAATGTTTTCTCAATTAAGGTGTATTTCCTATGATATTGAGATTATTTAAGAGTTTCGGGGAGGGTCATATGATGTTCAAGAGTTATTAAGGGTAGAGGGATCATAATGATCGAGATTATTTGAGCTCATTTTGAAATTATTTAGGGTCTGTTTCCTGTTTAGAGTTTTTTTTTTTTTGTTGGAATAGGTTAATTCAAAAGTAGGGATTTTCATATGTTAATTATCTTCTACCGTTAGGAGGTTATGTTTTTATTTATATTTTTTGAAGTTCGGGATTTTATTTGGTGCTCTTAGGAGTTATTTTATTTATTTATTTAGGAGGTATTTACTATTTAGGGAATATTTGAGAAATGTGTGGATTTTGGTGATAATTCGAGGCTAAAAGTAGAAGAATAGCAATTTACCCGCTCCATTGGGTTAGTCACACCACCCTGTGCGCGCATCCCTATAGAGCGAAAAAAGCCACAACTAATTAATTTTTGGTTAGAGATAAGGTGAATTTATTTAAACACACGCCTCTAATCATATTTTCAAATTGCGAAAATTTCTAGCGTTGAGCTAATTTCTTTGTATGAGTTGTATTGCTTTTGTAACTTAAAGTTTCTCATTCTCTCCGTGCACTCGAATGGAAGAACATTTTTCCAAAACGGAATTATTTTGAAAAAAGAAAATGTTTCATTTCCCCACTGACTTTTATTAGGTTAAGGCACGAATCCTAAAGTCGCCGACTTTTTCTTAGCCCGCCGCGGGTCACCGTCTCTTGCGCCGCCGCCGTCCTTCGTCTTCCCCCATACTTCTACTCACCGACCGGTTCTTTGTCTACAAATTTTGTTGGAGGTTAGGGTTTTAGAGAGTAGGGAATGTCGCCAAGTATTACACCAAGAGACGTCGAGTTTGGAACGTTCATTAGTGTTACCTCCAACAGAGGGAAACCCTAGAGTTATATGCAAGCTATTGGGCCCCACCATATGCCTAATTAACTACGCATTCACCTATCGGGCCAGATGTGAACATATTATTTATGGATTATATTAACAATATATCCAACAATCTCCTCCTATGTTCACCATACAAAGACAATCCAATACGATGGTCGATGTAATGTTCAAACAAACATGAATCATCCACATTCAATCCAAATAGTGAACCAATGTTATCATGAATACGTTACCGAGATCGAATACTCATCCAAAATAAATCTCGAATCGAGTCCACAATCAACATATGCATAAAAGTCAAGTATAAGTAGGCTAATCAAAATAGTTTAAGGCCTTACAAATACAAGAAATGAGCAGAAAATGTTCACAAAATAGATATAACAAAATGTAAGTCTCAAGTAAATGGACTCAACCAAAAATGGGCAATAAGCGGTGACATGTCAAGTCCCCCACATTCTTTAAATGATCCGTAACCATTCATTCGTCAAGTAGATCATCCCGATCGGGACTCCACTCAATAAGCTCTCCTCCATTTCGTCAATCCCCTATAGAATATCAAATATGAATTTCATATTAACATGAATTCAATCATTTGAACAATCTCTCAAGTGTCTAGTTCTACTAAAAGAACTTAGCACCACAAAGATCGAGCAAAGAAGAACATATATTGATGTCCATAAGGCATCATAACATCATGTTCATAAGCATCAAGCCGGTTTCATAAAAGATGAACAAGGCCTAAACAGTTTAAATTACAAAGAGCCATCATCATGAAATGTCAAGTTTCAATTAAGAACAAGACCAACAGGCTTCTTATGTAAACAACTATTTCTATGTTTCAATTTGGAATGTCACAATCATCGATTCCTTAAAGTCAAATAATCTCGCATCAAGTTTGGAATGGGATCATTTAACCAAAGGATAGTCCAACCTAGTTAGATTGTATCATCAAGTTTGGAATGACACAAGCTTTCCAGGAAGAACCTTTGAATTAGGTAGAAATCGTCTTCATCAAGTTTGGAATGAGACAACTCACCCTTTTCAAATTAGTCAAGAACCATGAACATCGATGAAACACATAAATTGTGCTTATCGGTTTGGCCAATAAAGGAAGATTCGATAATTCAAAACACAAAATTAGAAGGTAAGTAAATGATAATTAAGACTTGTCTACACAGTCTTTAACCCCATTTCCCCACTGTTTTGAATAATCGATCTTTAGGCAACCCTTTTGTGAGAGCATCGGCCATATTATCCTTCGATCTCACATCGATCAAGGTGATAACTCCTTGTTCTCTTAGATAATTTAACAATGCATGTCTCAATCTCACATGTCTTCTCTTTGAATTAAAGAGAGCATTCTTGACGACTTGGACAACTGCTTGATTATCACGTAACAGGCTTAAAGAATTAATCTTTAGCCGAGTCAAAGGAATATCCATAATCGATTCTTTATCCACTCGCCTCTTCGCCGGGTAAGCTAAAGCAAAAAGTTCCGATTCCATGTACGACAATGCAATACAAGTCTGTCTTTTGGATTTCCAAGTAATAGCAGCTCCACCCAAAGTGAATATATATCCACCGGGTGGACTTACTATTTCTAATTTCGGAGCACCACGAGACATCGAATATCCATCCACAATGGAGGAAAACCAGAGTAACATATAACATAATGTTTGGTACCTTGAAGGCATCTCATCACCCTACTAAGGGCATCCCAATGCTCTTTACTAGGATTACTAGTGAAACGACTTAGCATGCCAACCGCAAAGGCGATGTCCGGTCTAGTGCAACTCATAGCATACATGAGACTACCAATCGGTTTCGAGTACTTTAACCGATCCACGCCGGTCCCTTCATTATGACTCGGTCTTTTATTATAATCATATGGTGTCTCACACGGTTTGCACTCACTATATCCCCAGGTAGAAAGTAGTGCTCAAGATAATGAGTCCGGCTAAGGGAGATAACTTGCCTTTCAAAGTTTACTTTCATACCAAGAATGGTATTAGCAATACCAAGATCTTTCATGTCAAATTCTTGAGCTAAAGTAGCTTTCACGTCACTCACTACGTAATGATCGGAGCCAAGAATTAACATGTCATCAACATGCAAGCAAATGATGACTATCTTATTTGACACAAAACGATGGTAAAGGCATTTATCCGAATAACTGGATAGAAAGCCATAACTCTTTACCACTTTGTCAAATTTAAGATGCCACATCTTAGGAGCTTGTTTAAGACCGTACAAGGATTTGTTCAATTTACAAACCTTGTCCTCAAAACCTTTCATGACATATCCTTCCGGTTGTTCCATGTAGATCTCCTCATTTAACTCTCCATTTAGGAAAGCTGTTTTTACATCCATTTGATGCACTACAAAGTGTTCAATAGATGCCAAAGCAAGAAGAATTCTTATAGTTGATAGATGACACACAGGTGAATAGACATCAAAAAAGTCTATTCCACTCGTTGTTTATAGCCTTTAGCTACTAAACGTGCTTTGTATCTAGCTATTGATCCATCATTATTCGCTTTCTTCTTCAATACCCACTTACACTTATAGCAACTTAGCCCCTTTTGGCAAATTGACTAGGCGCCAAGTGTGGTTTTGTAATAGAGAACTCATTTCATCATCAATGGCTTCGCCCACGTAGAGATTCCCTAGATCTCATTGCTTCCCGATAGGAAAATGGATCATTCTCTATATGGTAAGTGACAAAGTCCTCACCAAAATTTTTGGGAACTCTTTCTCGTATAGATACTCTAACCTGGAACCGATTCAACAACCATCTGTGTGGGATTAATGTCGAAGGGCCTGCTTGATTCTACAGGAGATTCTAAAATTATATCTCGTAGATCCGAAACATTCAAGCCACGATCTTTGAGAAACTTATTCTCAAAAAATTCCGCATCTCTAGATTCTATTATTGTGTTAGTAGATAGATCCAAAAACCTATCTCATGAAGACTATTTTCTCGCACCTGCCTAGATATACACAAGTAATGGTTCTAGGTCCCACCTTAGGTCTCTTAGGATCTTGTAGCCTTACATAAGCAATACAACCCCATGTCTTAAGAGTATCATATCTACAAGGACGCTTATGCCATATCTCGTAAGGTGTCGAGACAACTTGGAGTGTGGCAACTGCTCGTAAATGTGATTAGCGATTAGAACCGCTTCTCCCCAGAGGAGGAAGGCATGCCAACTGTAAGTAACATGGAATTTAACATTTCGATCAACGTTCTATTCTTACGCTCGGAACACCATTTGACTGGGGTGAGTAAGGAGCGAGTGGTTTCAAGTATTATGCCCTCTGAAGCACAAAATTCCTTGAACCCCGTCATTGTATATTCTCCTCCTCTATCACTCCTAAACTTTTTAATTTTCAAGTTGAGTTGATTTTCTACTCTAGACTTGAAAATCTTAAACTTTTCAAAAGCCTCATCTTTCGATTTCAACAAATAGACATGACAATATCTAGAAAAATCGTCTATGAATGTTATTAGATACTTCCGACCACCTTTTGTAACATAATTTCTAAAGTCACAAAGGTCGAATGTATTAGCTCAAGAAGTTGTGTGCTTTTAGAAACCGACTTAAAAGGTTTTTCTAGTGATTTTAGCCTGTGCACACACTTCACATTTGTCAAATCGAATAGAAGTGTCCAATGGAATATTGTGAGTCTTAGCTAGATGTTGCATTTTCCCGTAGTTCACATGTCCAAGTCTATTGTGTAACAACTTTGGATCAATCGAGTAGAACTCACATGATTTATGCTATCGGTATCTAAACTCAACCTATACATACCATTAACCATGAATGCACAACCGAAATAACATGAGTTAACGGATAAAGTTACTCTACCATTCATAGTTGAAAAGGACATACCAACTTTATCAAGTAAACTCATAGATATCAAATTCTTCTTAAGTAAAGGTACTACTCTAACATGTTTCGAGTTAGTAATTTACCCGAAGAAAGCACCAGATTTGCGGTTCCAAAGATGAGTTACCTTTGCCTCACCACCATTGCAATTTTCCACGGTGTCTTTCACTTCGTAACCTCAATGAGTAAGTTCTTGTCATTTGTAGCATGACAAGTAGCGCCACTATCCAACCACCACTCGGAAGAGATATCGGCTTTTCCATTCTTTATCATTCCGATAAAGGCATGAGGCTCGATTCTCTAATTAGCATATTAGCCTCATTATGTGGTGTGTCATTCTTTGGCTTCTTTGGTAGCTTACACTCGCTGCCTGATGACCCCACTTTCCACGCTTATGGCACTTGCCCTTCTTCTTTCTTTTGAAGATAGTCTTTTTGGCCTCTAATCGTGAAGAGGATTCACCTTTTGGTGACTTGAACTTTTTCTCGAGGTTTATAGGAATGTGAAACTAAGTTGGCAAATCGACTTTTGTTGTCCTACTTGTTCCAAATTCTTTCTAGAAATATTTTGATCCTCAATGTGAATATACCTCTTTAATTCGTCCAGTCCCATCTGTTCTTTCTGTCTGTGCATCTCGCTCTTGAAAGAACTCCATTCAGCAGGTAGCTTACTCAACACAAGACCGACAAAGAGATTATCGGACATATCGATTTATCCTCTTTTAACTTGTTCCTCATGTTCTCAAGTTCAACTAACTCGAGAGGTAAAGCTCAAATTCATATTGAATTTAAAAACAAAGAACTTCTCTCGCTAATAGAGTTTTAGAGAGCCCCTCTTGTTTTTGGAACCGAGCGTTCAAGTGATCCCATATCTCTTTCGCCGTCTTATACTCACTATAAGTCATCGCTAGACAAGGATTTAGAGAAGTCAACAAGTAATCTCTACGAAAATCTTCATCTTTGTTCCATTGATATTCATCCACATCCTCGGTGGTAGATGCAAAAACACTCAATACAAGATAGAATATTTCACGTTCTTTCATGCCAAATTGAACGTGTAATTTCCAACCATGAAATTCGGTAACATCAAATGATTTCAGCTTTATAATATCATAGGAACTATGCGTCGCCATTTTAATTAGAGCGAGAGAAATAGAAAGAGTGCATCTTAGAGTCTTCTGAGCTCCCAAAGTCGAATAAAGCCTCTAACCTTGGTCAAACTACTGTAGAAGTGAAATTTGCCAAAATAGACCCCAAAAACGTGTCCGGAGCGCCCAAAAACCTTAAGATAGGCTGCCTCGTTGCTGAAAATTCACCGGAAAAATTCGATGCTACGGTACCTGGTCTCACTATAAAGCCTCGGCGCTCTGATACCACCTGCTCACTGATGCCCCGGTCTGATACTGCCGGGTTGATACGATACCGGTGCTACGATGCCCGATCGCTAAAGAACTCCGCCGCACCGTGAAATTTCCAGAATTTTTCCGACGGCCGTAACTTCGCCGTCCGACCTCCGATTGACGCGAGTGACCACTCAAAACATTCGTATTGACGAGTAGAACAAAACCCAAGTGGTTTCACCTTCTAAAATTAGCTATATTTCCCGATTTTCTGAATCAAAGATTTCATCCACCGAATCTTCAAACTCGGATCCCAACCGGGTCCGCCGTTGAAAACGGAAGTAAATTATACCCGTGAGTTCGTCTCGACGAGATCTTCAAGTAGACACCTTGCTCCCTCAAATCCGATACACGAAGATAATACTTCAAGATTGTTGGAGGTTAGGGTTTTAGAGAGTAAGGAATGTCGCTGAAGTATTACATCAAGAGACGTCGAGTTTGGAACGTTCATTAGTGTTCTCCCGTAGAGGCAAACCCTAGAGTTATATGCAGTATTGGGCTCCGCCCATATGGGCCTAATTAACCACGTATTCACCTATTGGGCCAGTATGTGAACATATTATTTATGAATTATATTAACAATATATCCAACAAATTTTGCGCACGCAAGAACCCATTTTCACAGTGACAAAGAAGTTGGGTAATGTTTCCGCATCCGGTGGCTTCGGCTGTCTGAAACAGTAGAAGTAAGTAGCAACTCATTGAACTTCGTAAACCCGAGGTAATGTGAAGTAGTGTGTCGCCTCGCCCTCGGTAGTAAAGTTGAAGGGCGAGGCAAATCTGGGCATTGCCACCCCCAACCCCAGGCTAAACGATGATATTGAGCTGGTCAGCTGCAAGTGCAAGGGTTCGCAGGCTTTCCTTGTCGCTGCTGAGTCTCAGTCGTCTACCTCTGTCCGACGGCGATGCCGGCTGTTGCGGGAGGTTCTTATCTTCTTCTTCTTTCAGTTCCAACCCTTATAATTATTACCTTCATCGTGTCGCCAGCTTGGGTCGTTTTTCTACCTCGCGATCCCTCTCGAGTATTGCAAGCGAAGTCGAGAGCGCCGCATATTCGGGGATAGAAACGGCATTGGACTCGGTTGTCAAGATTTTCACTGTCTCCAGCAGCCCCAACTACTTGCTTCCCTGGCAGAACAAGCCCCCTCGCGAGACTTGGGGTTCTGGTGGGTTACCCCCTCCTCCTCTCGTTGCCTGTTTGACCATTGTTGTCCCTCGCATCTAATCTAATCTAATCTAATCTAATCTGTTTTCCTGCTGACCCAACTGAAGGATTTGTCATTCCTGGCGGAAGAATTATTACCAACGCTCATGTAGTTGCGGACCATACATTCGTTCTCGTGAGAAAGCATGGTTCGCCTACCAAGTACAGGGCACATGTCGTGTCTGTTGGTCATGAATGTGACTTGGCCATTCTGGTGGTGGACAGTCAAGAATTCTGGGCGGGCATGAGTTTCTTGGAGCTCGGAGACATTCCGTTCCTACAAGAAGCTATAGCTGTTGTTGGGTATCCTCAGGGTACTTGCTGCTCAATTCCCCACCTATATTACACTGATAGTGAGTAACCAGCTAACTCTTACTTCGCTGTAGGTGGGGACAATATTTCCATAACCAAAGGCGTTGTCTCCAGAGTTGAGCCTACTCAATATGCACATGGTGCGACTCAACTTATGGCAATCCAAATTGATGCAGCTATAAACCCGGGTAATAGTGGGGGCCCTGCTCTCATGGGTGATAAAGTTGTCGGTGTAGCTTTCCAGAACCTAACCGGTTCTGAGAATATTGGGTGAGTTCTTCTGTTCCTTTTGTGATGAGAACATTGGTCACGCTCTACATACCAGACATCTATTGCACTGACCTTGCTTTATTCCCTCTTATTTGCCATGGAAGGGTTTATTCTGTTAGAACTTCCTCTTGCACTTAAAAATTATGCTAAACCTTTTCATCTTGTTGGCTTCCATACATGAATAATTTCTTTTTGACTTTTCCCCACACACTTTCAACTTCGTTCGAGTAGAATCTGCTGTTTGCTTATCGACGAGATGTACTTACTCAAACCTTTCATTCCTCTTTGTTCAATTTGATTGCTATCTAGCATGCATCAAGAATCCTAGACGAAATGTGCTTGAGTTGTTGATTCATGCCCACTTCTGAACAATTGTACTTGATGAATATTTTCTATCTTCCCACAATCATGTGGATATCTGTCCTGTTTCGAGGATGGAGAAGCTATCACCTCAGCAGCAAATCATCGACCTTCTTGTATCCTGCCAGTGTTCATGTGGCTACTGTTCTGCCCCAAAAACTCCTTGGACTTCACTTAAGCAAAAAGTTCCAGTACCGAGGCTTGGCTAGCAGATCACTCTTTGCAACATTAAGGATAGAGCAACTTCTTAGCATGAGTTTCTTATCATATACCTAAGCGTTCGGACTTGCCTCGTAGAGTTGCCCTTGCTGTTTCATTTCTTCTAGCTTCATATGCATGGTTGTGTACCTAGACAGGCATCATTTGGATATTTAATGAGTTCTTTTCTTTTTAGAGATCTCAACAATGAACATGAGAGTGTTTAAAAGATAGTTCTTTCTAGCTTGGATTAGTTTTGAAGTTACAATCCTTCTAGTAGTCGAAATAGTGAATTTAGGTGGTTGGAATTGCTAAGAAGTTGTGATCACTATTTTGGAGGTATATTTTCTTGTAATTCTCATAAAGTATTCTCTTAGTTCTCCACTAATTTTTTTTCTATGGTTTGTAGCTACATAATTCCTGTTCCAGTAATCAAACACTTCATTTCTGGTGTTGAAGAAAGTGGAGAATACGCAGGCTTTTGCTCCCTTGGCTTGTCATGCCAGCCAACTGAAAATTCTCAACTGAGAAACCACTTCGGGATGCTACCAGAAATGACTGGAGTTCTTGTAAACAAAATCAACCCTCTTTCAGATGCTTATAGGATCCTCAAGAAGGATGATATCATCCTTTCATTTGATGGTGTGCCTGTGGCAAATGATGGAACAAGTATGTTTGTACAATTATAGCATTCAGCCTTAGTTTGCATCATAGTAATGGCAGTGAACATATTCGTGTTGATATCATTCACGCTAGTCAAAATGCATGGATATAATTTCATAACCACACTGGCTTTACTCTCATCTTCCCTCAATAAGCCATGCATTTTTCATCTTTGGCATCTCTGTAATCTCAGTCGTTTTGAGTCTGTAATAGTTAGACACCTGTACCTGGCTTTTCGTCTTTGTGACACTGGGCTTTTCTAATGGTTTTGCTTTTGAGGGTTTTTTTTGTTTTTGTTTTTTTTTTTTTTTTGGGGGGGGGTTTCTTGGCATGTGTTTTGTTGGACCTAATGTTCCTTTTATGTGATGCATTTTGCAGTTCCTTTCCGGAACAGAGAGCGCATTACATTTGATCATTTGGCATCCATGAAGAAGCCTAATGAAACGGCCTTAATCAAAGTTCTTCGGGATGGAAAAGAGAATGAATTCAGCATAGCCCTCCGACCAGTGAGTCATTCTGACATTTTTTCTTTCAGATTTATGTCTCAGTTATGTTTGTATGATACCATATATTTGTGAGCAGGTACTGTTCTTGATGGCAAAGAAAGGTTAATATCTCCTAATATGTAAAGCCAAATTGAAATTTTTAAGAGTTTGTTCAACATAGAAGATTTCTAAAGTGAGAAATAGCAGGTGGATTGACGATCCCCTATTTCACCTTTTGGATTGACGATTTTGGGTTGAGGATGGAGATTTAGTTTCTTTGATTAGTGAGGAGAAACAATTATTTATGCTTCTGATGGGATCATATCATTAACGAGTTTAATAAAATACGAATAATTCTCATGCAAATTCTTAAGGGCAACTGTGAACGACAAGAGAGCTATGCTTGGAACTAGAACATTGACAGATCAGGTACTTGCGCAATTTGACTGCTGTTTAAAATGACCTTGGAGCAAAGGCATGAATAGATTTAGCCGCACTATGGCATAATAAGGAGCGAAGCTTTTACCACTGAGGTGGTTGGCTGAGTGGATAGTGTTTACTTCTATCCCAACTTGTCCTGTGGTGCACCGATGACGGCCTCATTCAAAGTGAGCAAGAGTTATGACTCTCGCCGAACATTCCAATTGTATTTTTCTTGTTAATTTCTCTCTCTCTCTCTCTCTCTCTCTCTCTGACAAAGGGGTGGTGGTTTATTGGGCAACTCTATAGCATTCCCACTTATCCAGTATCGATAAGGAAAGCTTTTAATATACAGCAAAAAAAAATTGAAATTGAGTCAATCGCTTATTGGCTTCTATAATTTTGTGTTATGGTCTTATTACCGAGTGGCTCAAAGGCACAAGTTAAGACCACTAAAAATAGTAATCAATACATTTCAAAAGTCACCTACTTCAAAGGGAAATATCTTTGTTCTCAAAGCACAATTAATGGCCCTAAGCAAGTGCCTTGGGGGCACTTTTTAACATTTTCCTTATGCTGTTATCTTGGCCAATCCTTCGTTTTCTTATTCTAAAGATGCATTGATACTATTTTATCCCGGCAGCTATAATGCTCATATTTTGTGAAGTTCTCTTTCCCTTTTCTATAAAATTATATAATGCCACTCTGTGAATGGGTTCCACTATCCAGTTGTTCGACTGCTTTAGAGCAGTGGAAACTTGTTGAAGAATTATTAAGTTCTAGCCCTCATGCACTCGCAAAATTTTACACAATTGTTCGGTTCCCACTTTAATTATTAAAAGATCTAGCCCTCATGCACCTTCAGGGTCACTTAAATCGTTGCTTGTTCTCGTCCCACTTTCATGATGTGTTCATCAATGTTTATAACAAATTAGTAATTGGACATCAATGAACTTGCATTTAACAGCATCCTCTTCGATGTTTGAGAAGGATTCAATGTCAAGCCTGTAAATGGCCATTTGAACTCATCTAACGCTGTGTCAAAAAAGGAAAAAAAAAACTCATCTGACATTTGTCTGTAGAGTCTAGGGGCACTTATTTTCTTACTCAGATCAAAAAATTAGGTGTCCAAACTCATTCACACCATTCCCACAATTATTATCCAGTTATAAACCAGATGAGGCACGCACAACTATTTTCCTGCCTCTTTTTAGGTGCAGGGTTAAATATGAGCCTACCTTCCACTAGATTCAAGAGTGTTTTACTGAGGACTTTTCTGGCTGGAGATTAAGATAGGGGAAGCAAAAGTCTAGCTGTTACAAATTCTGAGTTCGTCAGAGAAAAAGATAATCTACCTTAATAAACAAAAGAAAAAATATGAGCCATATTTTTTTTTTTGCTGAGCAAGCAAGGATTCTTATTCATGAAATAGATTAGGGCAGTATGGCATTAGCTTGAACACAGCAACAACAAAATTACAACAACCTCCATCTACGACAAATGTCTGTATGCTGAGAGAAAGCAGCAGTGCTAACTTGAGAAACACAGCAGGAATGGTTTACCCCTTCAAGTCCTGGAAGCCCATTGCAATTCTAGATTCCAATGCTACAGAGATCTATCAACACATACGCAATAAACTTGCTGCCATACATCTTTAGATACCATATATTCCATAATTGATGATCTCAACTCCAAGTGAGATTCATAAAGAACACACCACTCATTCTTAGAAGAAAACCACTTTCTATCCTATCCGTTGTGGATGATGTGTGTTTAACATGGCCAGTCAGCATGTGAAGCTATGCCTTGGTTCGACAGTGGAGAACCAAATCAGCTTGTGCCACTCCGCTTTTGTTACTTCTTTGAAGATGAAATTGTCTAATGCCCCTTCTCAGGCTGCCTTGAGTTGGTCGATAGAGTCACACAAAGATGATTGAATCAATACGAAATCATCTGATCTTGCAATAGGCCAGTTCCATCTGCTATCTTCAATAACATCAGCAACCTTGGCTTGGAGAGAGAGACCGGAATCATACACAATTCTTCTTTCGAAGATTTCCAAAAAAGCGCCCAATGTATGCCATTGATCCTGCGACAGAAAAGTGCTCTTTCCTACATATTGGACTAAAGGTCTAAACTCACATCTAAGCTTGAGCAATTTCCTCGAAACATTAGAGGAATTAGCAGGAGAAGCAACCTGCCATATGCTATTATTCTTCAAGAGATAGTCTTTAATCCAAGCTATCCAAAGGGATCCAGATTCAACCAATAGCGGCCAAATTAATTTCGAGGCTACAGCTTTATCCCAGTGGTATATTTGCTTCAATCACAATCCCCTTCCTTGTTTGGTAGATAAACAACCTCCCATTTCACTTTCAGTTCTCTCAACTTATCACCAGTACCAGCCCAAAGAAAGGAATTACATCATGTCTCTATTTTTTTTTTTTCCTTTTATGACTTTGTTTGGGCAAAATTATGATAATGCACCAATAAGAGACAGTGTCATATGGGAATGAGCTTATGAGTTTGCAACCTGCCAGCAAAAGACAGCCTCCTAGCAGTCCAGCTTCTTAACTTTGTCCTTCAATTAAGGCCTTGCAATCGGCTTCAGATAGCTTCCCAGATAATAAAGGAAGACCTAAATATTTAACAGGTGGAGAACCTCCTTTGAAACCACTCAGCTGAGCCAATGTCCCCCAAAAGTAGCTTCAGAGACTCCAGAAGTAGACATTGCAGTTTTCATTTGAGTCAACTTTATGCTTGAAAGGTTATAGAAGCACTGAAATGTTTCCAATCTCTCCTTTGGAGCCCCAACACTCCCATGAGTCGGAATCAAAATTCATCAGCAAAACAAAGATGAGTGAGCTTTATTTTTAGCACAAAGGATGAAACTTCTGCTTTCCTTGCTCAGCAGCCTTATAGAACAATCACCATACTAAAAATTTGCTCACCTTTCCTGAGATCCTTACCACCTTGAAAAAAACCATCAAGCCACCATTAATAGTAACAGAGAAGCATGCAGAAGTAATCGAAAATTTTGAGGGAAACCCAGTGCTGCCATGATATTGAAAATAAAAGGCCAATGCACTAGCAAAGGCCTTCGTAAGATCTGCCTTTATAACACTCCTAGAAGACTTCTTTCTTGTGATAGTGCTTAACATCTTCATGAGCAAGTAAGATATTATCAGCGATTTTCCTATCCTCAGTGAAAGCTCATTAGTACTTACTGACAAAATAACAGTGCTCTATATTGAATTTATTTGGCCAGGATTTTAATTATGCATATGTGGACGTCATCCAGCAGGAGATAGGCTTATAATCAGCCATTTTAGAGGCACTGTGAACTTTAGGGACCAAAGTGATACCAGAACGCTCAGCTGCTTTCACCTATTGATTTTCCTGAAAGAAGCCAAGTATAGCAGCACTACAATCTCTACTAGTGATGGACCAAGAATCTTTAAAGAAATGAGAGGAATACCCATCAGGACCAGAACAAAGAGAGGCTTGGATTTCCTCAGCTGTGCTAAGAGCGCCCACGAGGTCCTGTAGATCATCAGAAAGCTGATAGTTGAGCAATCCCTTCAGCTGAAAGATGATTCCACTGGAGCAATTAACATCTGGAGCACCCCGTAAGTCGTAATAATAGCCCACAGGTTCTGCCACAATTTCATCATGCTTCTTATGAGATACTTCCATAACTGGCCACCGGGGATCTAATAGCATTCCCAAAGTTCTCACTTTCACCACTTAATGAGAAAAACCAGAATTTGGATCACCAAGCTTTAGCCAGGTAATTCTAGATTTTTGTTTATAGAAAGCTTCCTCAGCTTGCTGCAGATGCCCCAATTCAATTCTAATTTTCTGCTCTTCCTCAGTTGAACTCTCAGAGTGATTACTCCTAAGGGCACGCTGGACAGCAGCAAGCCCAAGGTTTTTTATTTCCACTTTCTCAAGCAAACACCAAAAAACCTCCTATTTAATGAGCAATGAGCTCTGACCAAAAACAACAAAAATGAGCAATGAGCAGTACATTGGATATTCAGTGACCACTTTATCCAAACAGAATGCACAATTCCCTTGTACTCATCATGATCTGTACAGAAGTAGTTGAAAGACCGCTTGGGTTTAACTTCATTGATCTGTAACTGAAGTAGAGCACGAGATGATCAAAATAACTTGCTACCCTCCAAGGCCCGGCCTCATGGGATAATTCTGTCGTTCTTTGCATTTCACATGAGCCCATTCTAACTGCATAGCATGGAGCAATAATGGATGAACCCAGTAGCCACTAGAGTTACCTCCTGTTTGTGGACTAAGTGTATGCTGATTGATCTTTGTATATATGTTCTTGCCTTGTCAGCAAAGAGAGAATTTAGGGAGACTGTTATGGTTGTTAACATTTGAAAAATAATTGATTTCGCAGTTGCAACAATTAGTTCCAGTACACCAGTTTGACAAGCTTCCAACTTATTACATATTTGCGGGTCTGATATTCGTTCCACTCACCCAACCGTACCTTCACGAATATGGTGAAGACTGGTATAACACGTCGCCTCGGCGGTTGTGTGAACGTGCACTAAGGGAACTTCCAAAAAATGCTGGCGAACAACTTGTTATTCTTTCACAGGTTGGTATTCTTTCGCATTCTACTAGAGGCTGTTTGACTTCTTTTATCAGCAGTAAGTTTTTGTTAGATAGGATGTCCGAGGACCTGTGTTCGATTGAAAGCTATGAGGGATGTATATGCTGAATTTAAAGTGATTTGAGAAGCCTTTCTTTGAGTCTGATTCTTGGTCATTGTGACTGCAAGATGTAATATCGGTTGGGAATCCTGCTCCTTTTCATCATGCGCAAGAGGTGGCCGCCAGATTTCTCAAACTATTATAGTGTTCCAAAATTTGAATCTGTTGAGATTATTATAGGAGATGAAAGAAGACTAGAAAGTTAAATCTAAAGGCTATATTTGAATTACTAACAAATGCTGACTGCTACAGGTCCTGATGGATGACATTAATGCGGGGTATGAACGGCTTGCAGAATTACAGGTACCTACACTGTGGAATGGATGAATTTCATTATTGAACTTGCGTTTTAAAGAACAGTGGAAATCTCCAGGGGTCACTTCAAGAAATTGGAAGGGTAGAATTCAATCGTTATGGTTTCTTTGTCACGCATACAATCTCGCTATTTTAATAGTACTCCCAACCAATTGGAAAAAATGAAGGTAGAAAGGAAAATCAAAACAAGCATTATGAAGAAAGACGATGCTGTCAATTTTAAGTCTGGCCAACTTACAAATTGCTCCTGGATAAAGCCAATATGCGTCTGATCTTAGTGGGTTATAGCCGTTGGTTTTTTCTCCACTAGGAAGTTGTCCTTTTTTTGTGGAACTTGAGTGCTTAACTATTACTCTTATTTTGTGGTTGACAGGTGACGAAGGTTAATGGAATCGAAATTGAAAATTTGAGGCATTTGTACCGGCTTGTGGAGCATTACAGTGGTGAAAGCATACGATTCGATTTGGACGAAGAAAGGGTAATTGTATTCGACTATCGTACAGCTAAAATCGCCACCTTTATGATTTTGAAGCGCCATAGGATACCCTCTGTTGCGTCGGCTGATCTCATTGAGGAACAAAACAGCCAGGAGGACTTGGCTTGCCCTGTCTAAACATTCTCTTGAGGCTTTATACAACGCAGTAAAAGGCCTTCCAAGTTTTTTTATCCGGAAGCATTCACTTATTGTCCTGCTTGACCTTGTGATGAGTTAGTCAATGATCGAGTAAGCTGGAACTTTGTTATGCTTTCTGGGTATAAGGTTTAATTGAACCAATCGAAAGGCTTAGGACTCAATTATATTTTTTAAAGTTTTACTCCTTGTGCAATTTTCTTCAATGTCCAGCACTTTTTAAAAATTACCAACTACTTCTGAAAGTTTGCCAATAATTATTTATGAAGCTTAAGTTATCAACTCCTATTTGAAATTACCAACTCTTATATTTAGTCGATTATTGTCATTTATTCGATTATTTCAGAATTATTGATTAGGGCTCCGTTTGTTTCATTTCACGGAAAGTAAATGATTTGAAAAATAATTTTTTGAAAAATGATTACTTGCATTGCTTATAAAATTGGACAAACGAAAAACAAATTTATCGTATATGAAGATGTTTAAACCTAAATTGTTGTCGATAATGAAAATATTTTTCATTAACTTATTATTTTGAGCGATACAAATGATCAATTTTAAAAGATATTTATGGAAAAAAAAAACTCATTTTTCATGATATAAATAGAGCCTAAAAGATTAAAATCTTGAAATATCTACCTCTTTTTGGGACAATTGCAAAAAAACCACGTTGAATCACAATCTGAAATCCATATTTGTGCATCTTCCCGACTTAAAAAGACTTATTTGCCCCCCTCATGGGCGCCGAAATTTACATCCAAAAGGTGAAATGCAAGGTTGAGGATGGGATAACTTAAGAGTAAAATGGGGACTAGTAAATTATCTGTAGGTGATCTAACGCAAAAAATGTGAGGACGATAATTATAGATTTTAAAATGCGAACAGGAGAATTGATAGGTGAGATATAATGAATTGCCGAATTATTCTAATTTTTCCCTTCATGTAATAAACCCACAAATTAACAATATTCAATGATGGGAATCAATATTCCCATCAAATATTTAGTAAACGTAAGGAGATAAAGAAAGAACACTTTCTTTTCTAGTTGAAGGCACCGTTAAAGGCTCTCTACTGCAGTTATAAAGCCACATTTTGATTTATTTCCCAACAAAATGTTGCATTTATCTTCATTCCTTAGCAGTTGAAAGGCGAAAGCTGCCTTCCGAGCATTTTGTAAATGCAAACATATGCTAGATTGATTGGATGAGAATGGTGGGACTTTTGGTGGAAAGCAATTGGGAGAATGACTCTATAAGTGCCATAACTTTTATACGGCGTTCATTTGAGCGTCGTAAATTTTTTTCTTTTTTAATCACTTGAATGTCAATCACTTTTATACGTCGCTCATTTGAGTATCATAATTTCGACAACAATTTCGAGCCTGCGAAAGATATGAGGAGCCTTTTATCTAGCTGCAAGACTTCATCAGATCTCAACACTTCCTGTCGACTTAAGGCGATGGCTGGATTTCTTACTGAAGCTGTTTCTACTTCTAAATTTGAGGATACACTGTCATTGAGAATCTGCAGAGACCTCAATTCTTTGCCAAGGTCATTTTACGCAGCTCAGTGGACGAAAGAACAGCAGTTTTGTGAATGCCTTGAAGGCTTGAACAGCTGACTTGGACAAGAAGCTTGGAATGAGTAATGACTAATGAGAACCTAGAGTGGACATTTTCATTCCTGTAGTTCAAAAAAATTGGAATAGAATCAAATCTTCCATGTATATCCTCTGATTTCAATGATTAAAATCGTTGCACGTTTCAAATTTACTATGCACCAAACTAGGTGATACTTCGAATAAGGTGTGCCATACTTTCCTCTATCTCCTCCATTTGTAACTCGTCAACCAATGGTTGGAGAAAGTTTTTTCGGACCAGGAATGAAGCAACATCATGACCATTTAAGTATGAAATCAAAGCTTAAGTTTTTATTGTGACTACCCGGACCCGATAAGTATGGAGGGACGGGCTAGTGCAACGCCTTGGCAGTACGCGGGCAAGGCCAAACGCATGCCTTCTGTCCCACATCTCTCGGGGGAAAGTCCTAAGCTAGTTGATAAAACTTGAGGTTCTCTACTCTGTATAAGACGTTTCAAAACTGTGAAGGCTTCGGCTCAAAGTGGACAATATTACATAGAGGTAACTTTTAGGATCCAAATTGGGTGTGTTATCAGAGTAAATGAGGTGAAGATTCCATTTCTTTTGGTTTCTCAATCGTAAGTTTTAGGCTAAACTTCAATCTATGCATTGGGGAGAAAGGCAGAAACCCTTCTAATAGACGTGCGGTTCATGGACGGGGTTGAGGAGGGCGAAGATTTGGGAATGGTTCGAATAAGAGAATTGCTACAAAAAGGTTGGCATGGACTACTTTGATGCAACACAAACAACCCTTAATATGCATCTTCCAAACCATAATAGTGCCGTTAAATCTCGCAATTTTCATTTCCTTCTTTCGCCATCAATCTACTTCAACCTTTGTACCAAAGCTCCCACACCAATTGCTATGTGACCAAGCTAATTGAACGCAGTAAATAAGAATAAAACAATACGGAAATTAACCCCATATCGTTTGACATACGTCCATAAGAAGAACAACAAAATAATTCACTAAAAACCGAGTGGTACAAGGGATATTACAACAATCCAGTAAACTCATCTAGAAGCTTTTCAGGCAATTCTCAAGAAACTTCCACTCTAGTCTCTAGAAGAGACATTACACGCCCTCATCACAGACTGTGTCATCTTCATCCAACATTATCAGGAGACGCGACATCTATATTCATATAAGCCAGGCAGAAAACTGCCACCAAACTAATATCCTGCACTCGAGCTCAAGACATAATGACGACATAGCTACTATTATAACTATTCAAATTGAATCCAAGAATAAGATAACCTGCATGAAGAGTAAACATTACCCTTTCTGACTTTGCACATGTTTAACTTACAATTAGTTATGACAATAAGCGAAAAGAAAAGTATACGAGAAATTACATAAAGCAGTGTAAATCATCTATATACAACGCCCATCAATCTCCTAAATGAATTGCTCACATCTTCATAATCGACCACATAAGCAAAAGTACAACCTCACGGCTTGGTCAAACATTCTGTATATAACAGGAAAAATCATACAGGAACCTACAAATCCATATCCGCCTCTTCATCAGATAATATCATAGTCAAAAGAGAATACTTGACTCGAAGTGAAATCTTCCCTTTATCCACTTGAAGCCTTGCTCCTGATACAACCCAGTACCCAGGAGAGTCCTGTGGCCCTCTGGTCATCTCCGTAGTATCAATGAACCTCAACAGTTTAGGAGTTTGGGATGGCACAGGAGGACCTCCAGGATAGACCGCAGAGTTAATGTTCACTTCAGATGGTTGGGGGGGAGGTTGTTTCTGACCAGTTGAAAAACGAGTGCTAATCAAGGTCGAGATAATGCCGGATTTTTGGTGTGAGGCAGGGGAATCAGCCCATTCAGCTTTTCTCACTACTGTAGCACCGATAACTTTTGAGAAATGAAGCCTCAGGAACAGAACTTTCTTCAAGCCAGAGTCCCTCACTTCAAAATGGGCCCCTGTGACAATGGAGAGATCTTCCTCGGACTGAACAGGAGCTGTGCAAACATGTGAGAAGCTCTTCCATTGAACTTTCTCATAGTACCTATGGTCTGATGAAGGATTGGAGAAGTGACCATTTGACTCATCTACTAGTTGGAAGGTCTGGGGCACTGATGAAAGGTGCTGCAAGTGGATCGCCAAGCAGTTGCCTCTTTTTCCCTCCAGATACAACCGAAGGCCAGTAACTGGCTTCTTGCCCACATCAACCTGCACGCACATCATATATGATGGCATTACTCATGCAGCATTGATATTTGACACTCAGCTGGAAACGGGAAGGAATTAGTGTATGTAATAGAAGATCTGAAAGCAGCTGCAGAAAGTGTGATTGCAGTTCAATCATCTAGGCTGATTCTTCGATGAGTAGTCTGTCTATCCTATGGAGGATATCAAAGTCAATCCGCATCTGAGGCGCCCCAGTGAAGAATAAGATTAAGATGTTATTTCCCACCATTCTTATTAAGAAAATTACTGTTCAGCTCTTATTCGTTTCTTGCCGTGGATGAATTTTGAATAAGGAAACTGATAAGCTAACAAAATTAAGAAGATTGCCCACTGCTGCTTTTCGTTTATGGTGCTACATGAGATCATAAAGAAAGCCTGAAACTGGCATTTTCATCCCCTGGTCCTACCATTCCATGCCACATCGGTGGGACATGTCATTGTGCTAAGAAGTCGCTGATATGACATTATTTGTTGACACGAGCCTGTTTTGAGGCAACACTTCTATGATTGATGTGAGAAGACGCACTCGGCCAAACTTCCAAATGGGAACAAAAAGGTGGAGGTACAAGCTTCTAACGAGCCGATTCACTGTTTTTCCTAATAATTGATTGCATTTGTGTGTCATAATTATATTTACCTCAAAGCTTCTGGCGCAAAGACATGTAAAAGCCTACTACTTGAGGATGAATCTATGATAACAGATTTCTTAGGAAATATTGATCCCGAAACATGAAAAATCAAGTCGTAGTTTAGTTTAAAAAATAACTAGCCATTAAGTTGAACACAATACCAACACAGAAGGATGCAACTATTCTCACTACAGGGCATTACCGGAGTTGTGTTAACATAGAGCTTTGGACCCATAAAGCTCAACTGAAGAGATGCACTGCTCTGTTGCTTCTTATCAGGACCAAGGGCAAGCTCCCCAAATACAGGTGCCCACTGTTTTGGAAGTTGAAACTCTAAAAACTGATGTAGCTCGTCAATGGGTGGTTTATCTGCACTTAGAAGCACAAAAGAGGATGATTTTTCTACTCCTATCACAGAGAATTTTCGCAGCACAAAGCATCAAAAGTTTAGAAACTTCTACACTGTTTTTTGCTTACTTGGCATAAAGGAAAAACGCATGATAATTGCTTACAGAGCAGAGAGTTACGTTCCAGAGACTTGACTCATTCTAAAAGAGATGCTGACGAAATTTATAATGCAATAGCGCTTGTACCTTTTTTTTTTTTTATGAATCTCTGACATGGAAGTCCATCATCATTTTCATCGATAAATTGGAACATAAACCGGCAAAGACATTTGTACAAAAGTGGGTACCGAAAACCGAGAGCAACAATCCAAAAAGGCGTAACCAAGACACTTTGACAATGACAAGAGAAAAGCAACCTTAAACCAAACAGGCATTAGACCCAAAAAAAAAAAAAAAAAAGCAAATAGGCAAAAGAAGCAAGCCAAAACACTCAAAGCTGCATAGATATTGTCACTATACAGGCAGCCCCTTTTTTTGTCAAAATTCAACATCTCTCTAAGACAAGAGAATTTATTCGCTGATTAGTAGGTAGAGAGTAGCCTTTCCACATCTTAATAGCATTGATACCAGGTAGATCAGTGGACGAGGCCTTTCAAAGATTCTTGCTTGGTCATTATTTACTAGACTTAGATTGTCGCACTGCAAGAATCACATGGCCCCAGTTGTTCTCTGGACAGGGTAAAATAGTTATGACTCAAGCCAAGCATTTTGTAGCAGAACTAGAACTCCCATGGTAATGCATGGGGGTTGCTAAACCTACTGTCCCTTCCCACCCTTCATCTCCATTCCTCTATCTCCCTTCCCCCAACCCACCCACACACCCACAACCACCCCCCAAAAACCACCCCAAACCCCTTTTTCCCTTCCCCTCCTCCTCCCAAGAAAAGTTTGGTTGGAACTACACTGGTCTTATTTCCACATCCTCAGATTTCAGAACTTGAGGTTGATTCTGGCAGCCACATCAATGATATATTTTAAGATCCTCAAAAGTGTCCCAATTTTGAGGTTTGAAGGCACATGGTCATCAGAAGGAGCAACAATACCATAATGACAAGTAACCCAAGCAAGCCAAAACTTATTATGCTCAATACAGAAGCATGCATCCTCTCATATTAATATAGCAATACACCTACTGCAAATCCGAAAATTCTGTCCCTCCAAATTGACATACCTCTTTCTCTACTCCATTTGACCTGAAACACTACCATTAAGTCATATGTTTTAACTAGAGCATTTGCAGACATTTAATATGTCGACCACCTTTAAAGAGGCCACACATCATCTTCTTGAACCTAACGAATTTGTCCTCGTAGATTGTATACGTGCAGAACAAATGATAAAGGAAAGTAAAAGTAGAATTGATCTCTCATAATTTCCGGACCATGCATGCATTTACCAAAGAATTCCTATCTTAACTACCATAGCATTTTACACGATTTGGTACTTAACTACTAAGCGTCCGACCAATAAATAGCCAGTCTTACTACAGCGCACTTCTCCAAATTCGTGCATCCAAACAATATCCCCTGGGATGGCATCTCGATCTACTTTAACATGCATAAAATATACAGAATTGCTAGCTTTTCATAATTCATTATCCGTAACTCCCACTACTATTTACTTCAGGTTGAGTCCTTCATTAATCTTGCACTACAGTTACTCCACGTTTTCACAGTGCAATGCAATTTCACCACCCATAATCTCAATTTAGAAGTTTTAAGCTACTTTTCATTAAGTCCATCCTAAAAGCCACTCAGGAGTAGAACCTATGGAATATATTAATCACTAGTACACACCATTGACATCAGTTTTTATTACTCAAATTCCAAGCAATTCCTGGTTAGTGAGATTGTCCACATGCTATGCTTCACTCAGCCATGTTTGAGGTGGTGCTCGGCAAGAGTGTGTTTTTCACCAAAGAATTATATAGAATGAGACTTAAAGAACCAAAAGGTAGAGCTTAATACTATGACGTCAACCTCTCTCAAAAGGCAAAAGAATTTAAGAGAAGTGGTTAACTAAAACATATGCCTCTCAAGAAAGCACTAAGAAGATTCTGGGTCAAGGAGAAGATGACAAATATCCATCTACAATCATTATGGTAAGGACGGTGGGCCTTAGCTTACTATTAGCGACGATAAATTGCACCTGGAAGAGAACTAAGGAATGCGGCAAGCTAGGGAGAATTTGAAAATGTAATAATGAGACAGTCTCCTACTGGAGCATGACATGTAATTGGCAAAAAATAGCTAATATATATCCTCTGGGATGTGGTTAGCTTGGAAATGTTCAAATACACAACCCAACCCATCATGCTGTTTCTGAATGCACCATTGTTTCAACAAAATGCAAGCTCTAAAGAAACACAGAGGCAGATCAGTCCTTACAACGCAGATAGAGGTTAATGGCATGGCTCAAGAATCCGCTTCCATGAATCCCACTTAGCATTGATGCAATTGGGATCAATGTCATTGAGACAACATCAGGTTCGTATATAACAGTTTGACTCCACTCACTGTGAGATAGTTTTTGTCTAGCCTTTCCACCTTTACGTTTGCAATCAAATACGATGTCCTGCACCTGAACATGACAGAGAATTTGATTGTTCGAATAAATATCCTATTTGACGCATCAGAAGTACCAGCCCCCAAACGTCAGAGGAAACATACATATTGGCCAGATACAAGGATGGATACGAAGCTATCGAAGCAACTATGCAGAAACAGGTATAACATGATTTATGATAGGTTTAACAACGTAAAACTGACTTAGAGATCTCCACTAAAGGAATGCAACATGCTTCAAGTCATAAACATTGATCTGCACCTCCATTCTAGAGTAAGAACTGGATGGAAATGCGTCCATGAGGTTTAGCCCGCGATCCTAGACAAGAAATTAAGATAGATGAACAGAAGTTAGTATCGTCTGACAGGACATATGTTTTTCAACATTCAGTGTTTCAAGAAGACAATATGACTTAGCAATCAATGCCTACACAGACAGATTTATGAACTCTCAATGGCAAGACCATGAAAAGATTAAAAAGGAACATAATACACTTCTTCGAACAGCATTTACTGCATCACGTGTAAAAGGAATGCGAGTGCATCACCCTGAAATTCCCAACTTAACAGAAATACACATCAAAGGATGCACAAACAGCATGAACTGTCAGGCATGCCCATAAAACTTATGCCTTGAGCGCATCTGGATTCTAGGTTCAAGATGATAAATTTTCAAGAAGCAGAAACCTCTCATTAATAAGCCAAAAAACCAAGAAGGCTTGATATCCTTCTCATCTATCAAAAAAGATTGAACATCCTTCTGGCTGATCAATTTTTCTGCTTTAGACATGATATCTTAAACTATACTTCTCCCAGTCTTTTCTGCACTGTTATATTTCAAGCAATGGAATACCCATAAGCTGGCTCCACGCATATGAAAATTTACATGTGTAATTGACAGCTTCGACATTGGGTAGAAATATGTTCAAAAAGAGATTTATTCGGTGAGTTAGAAAGAGGGAGCAGGGCTGGACTGGGAGGTAGGTCATAGGTCATGCTGTAGTACTCGAGAGTAATGGGTCCAGAAAATGCATGATTTATCAAATGAGGCGCTTCAACTATCACTTGATCATTCCAATGACATTAAATCAGCATTTTCTAGAACCAGCAGATGGAAGTTAATACAGTCGATTTTATTTTGGGGTCCCTTTTTCAATAATTAAGTCCCAGTGGAAAATCATCATCTCACCAATGTAGATCACTATTTGCAAGGTACCTCTGTGTGTGTGTGTGAGTGAGAGAGAGAGATGTAATTGGTGGTTTCGGGTCGAGTAGAATCATGCATATCAATGAAAAAACATATTTCAATAATTGTCAGACCTTTTCCCTTTTCTGCACAGCCCCCTCAATAAAAAGTTTGTCTGCCATTTCCTTCAATTTTTTCTGCACATCTGCAGGTTGAAGAGGGGATGCATGCTGCTGCTTGGCATAAATCACATCGTTCCCACCCATTTTTACACCAACAATAACATGGGTACCATACTTTCGAATAAACCTGAAAGTAAACCGTCAATGAGAAACAACACCCTAAACGCTATGTATCATCTCCAATAGTTTCAATTATATGCATCATACTATTGATGATATCAGGAAAAGTAAGTAACCAATAACCTTTCAGATTTGCAACGTCGCAAGAATGAGTGTCATGTTACTTACCCAGAATGATAAGCTTTCCTCCTGAACAATTCTCCTAAGCTAAGGGAAATTGCGGCAAGAGCACAGAAAGCTCATTGCAAATGAGTGAACTCGCCTTTATCAATCGTCATTTGAGTTTGGATTGCCTTATTTACTAATGAACCAAACCAGTAATTTCAAAGGTAGAAATCCCACGATCCTACTGTGAAATATTTTCCGTATCTAAAATATAATTGCCTCTACAATCAGTCGCACAGTATATCACTATATAACTTTGTCTAGTCGAGTGTTTTTTGGATTTAGCATAGGGAATACATGGGAAGTGCTTCCTTAAGTGTCTGAAGCTCAAACGTCCAAATGGATTGATATTCCCAACTCTCTTCCTTCTAGCAGAGAAGATGGTCTGAAAGCGGATTTATTGAAACAGCCAGACTAGATGGCAGATTAAGCTGTAAGCTAACTTCTTGAGGAACTCCCTGGCCTGGAAAGAGGAGCTTTTGGAATAACAAACCAAATGAAAAACTTCAATTCAAGTGAATTAAAAAATTTACCATTAGTTTGGGCAAAACAGAACCAAGAAAACACAAAGAAACTGATGAGATGAATTCCGTTTGATTTGATCTGACAAACCAAAATCACTTTTTTATCTTACCAATTGCGACAAAAGATGTTTTGGCCGATCTGTATATATCACGACAATATTTCCTTTATTATGCCCTTTGCTTTTGGACTAAGTAAAAGTTGTAAAAGAAGAGCTCTTGTGCAGATGTAGAAATAGCAAATTAGCTTTTTTGGCCAAACGTTTTGATGTGAGATGGAATTATCCACCTCTTCTGAGGTTCTCGTTCAGAGGTTATTCAGCAAAGGGAATTGGAGGATGGGAGCATTGCCTAAGTTTACCTCCTGGGTGATTATGTCAACAGCCACATGCAGTTGGATCTAACAACAGAAAGACTTAGCAAATGCACTTGATGGTCAGTAAAGATGCAACTGATGAAGCAAATCTCATTATCAACTTTGGTTTTTGGGGTAACTATGCAAGAGTCGCTAGGTCTCAGTTTGTTAAATTGGTACTGGAGAAATCAACACGTTTCTTCTAGTTGAGACTTTTTAGAGTACCACGCTTCATCGGACGATGAGGTGACCATGGCGCGAACGAATTTGAGTTTCGAGTGTGGGGAGTGTGCTATTCAGGAAGTTACAAGAATGTCTGCAAAGTGTATCAAAATGTGCAGACGATTTACCGTTTCTTATCCTCATTCTTTGCTGTACCAACCAAAGCGATATTTCTTGCATATTGTCCAGACACCTCCTAATAACAAAATGCACATGCACTAATGGGAATGGAAGACGAGAGGAAAAGAATCTACTAACTGGAGATACTTGACAAGCTAAGCGAGTCATAGATCCAAAGGAACAAATTTAAGCTCCTGCAAAGAGACATCCGACTCTATAACAATCCAATAAAGGAATAGGTACCGGGCGAGAGCAGCAGGATCCCAGGTAGAGGGAACGGCCTGTTTGACGTGATCAGAGAGGAGGAGCTGAGACTTGCGCAGCTGGATGTTGTAGAGGGTGATGAACACCCCATCGAAGGCCAGCGTCTTGGTGTTGGCCGCGTCTATCTGCCATCCCTGCCTGAAGTCGAAGGCCGCGTTGAAATGGCCGGTCGGTATCTTCCCGGACAGCGACAGCCCTTGGTTGAACTGCTCCGACATCTGCAAAAAGAGATGAAGGCGTTTCTCCGACGATCACGATGACGATGGCTTTGTAACGATTAGTTAAGCAGCACACACACGACCACAGAGAACAATTACCTGCTGGAAAGAGAGGACGTCGGTGCTGAAGCGCAGGCGCTCGCCCTTGTCGCAGTGGACGGTGGTGGGGACGTTGGGGATGGAGATGCCGACCGCCGGGATGGATATGGTGTGGTGGAGGGCGGGATCGTCGGTGATGCTGACCAGCCTGGCCTTCTTGCAGTACCTGAGCCTGAGATCGACGGTCAAGTCGTAACCCAGCCCCATCGCCTCCACGGCGGCGCGTGCGGCCTCCCTAGCCCCATCCAGCGCCTTGCTCCCCATCGCCTTTGTCAATCGGTGGTGGGATGCTTCTTTCTTCCGGGTATGCTGTCTGTCCGTCCGTCTCTGTTTCTTGGCCTGCCTGCGGGCGTTTAGTTGGTCATCATATGTGTGAAAGCAAGAAAAGAAAGCTTCAAAAAGTCACAAAGAAGAACGAGTCCTCCCACCCTCAAAGCCTCCGCCTCTCCTTCTCGATGGATCAAAGTCAGCACTTTCAAATCAAATCAATCGCTCCATTGGGGCAACCAGTAGAACCCTCCATTCTTTCTTCTTCTTCTTCTTATTATATTTCTTTTTTCTGTTGCATTAAAGAGAATTCAATCTAGCTGACTGAGGTGGGTTAGTGTCCTTCTTGTTATATTAATAGAATAGACATCTTGGCAGGGAGATGCTGGGATGAGAACGAGAAAGTGGGTGGTGGGCGGATGAGATGAAAGAAGGGTCAAAAGGTTTGACGGTCTTCGATTGGATGCATGCTGCTCTCCTGGCCATTTATACAATTCGTCCTTTTTCCTACTCTGTTTCAAAACATGATCAAAGTTCAAAACCCAATTGATGATCCGAGATGATGATATGAAGATCGGGAGGAAAAGGGTGGTTGGGTGGAAGTGGGTCAGACTGGGTGGGAAGGGGGAAGGAACAGAGGAGAAGAAGACTGGGTTGGGAACGAGGAAGTCAAAGCTGTGGTGCTTCGCCTGTGTCACGTTTCTTGGCAAGAAGGTGCGAAATGGAATTGCAATACAAAAAGAAAACCCACCTCCAACTCTGTTTCTTTCCCGCTCTTCATTCGAACCAAACAAAAACCAACAATGGTTTTGCATCCTTGGCGGCATCCGGGCAGGATTGGCTCAGTCTTGTATTGCCACAATCATGTAAATGGTTGTATCTTTCTACAGACACGACACGGCTCAATTTTATTTAGGTTTTCGCTTCTTCATTTTATACCTCCTTCTCTCTCCCCCCAAATGCTGGCAGCGATGCCATGGATAGATGTGCTTCTCATATCTTTCGCGTTTCTTTAATCTCTAGAAGGCAGAAATTCGCAATCATTCGACTCTTATTGACGTATCTTAGACCATTTGATATACCTCATTATTATCAAGCAACCCTTACTTTCTCCCAAAATGAATATCTTTGGTCGATCTCATATGAAGTATGATGGTATTGTTGTTTCAACCAAGAACGGTCTTCTTCGAAATTAAGAGAAGGCCTTTTTTAACGGATATAATATTTACTTGGTCTGAAAGGATATTATTAAGAGTTGATTTGGTGGACAAGGTTTGAGCTTTACCCACATATGGACTTTGTATAAACGTATGACTTGAGCAAACACTGGTTAAATTCAGCCAGAACTAAAAAGGGCTGCTGCTGCTGCTCCTCTTCTTTGGGGGCTGGGGGCCCAAGCAGAGGAGCCCAAATGAAGCATTTGGAAGCCCAGGCGGATAGGTGGAGAGATTGATCAGAGACAATAATATATATATATATGTACATATATATATATATAATGCGCCTCCCAAACAAGCAGAGGAGGGGGAGGGGAACGGGGACGCAACGCAAGGAAAAGAGCGAGCGAAGAGAGAGAAGGCCTCCTTTCGAAACATAACTCACCGCTCTTCCCTCTCCCTACTCCTCCCCCCTCCTCCTCTCCTCCCTTTTGCTTCCGCGTCTCTCTCCTCAGATTTGACCCAACCCCCCCTGCACATTGAGCTCCCCTTCAAGGTATCCTCTCTCATCTCATCCTCCTCGCTTCCCTTTCCACTTGCACCTCTCTTACCCTTTTGACTCCCCATTCTGGCGGGAACGCCTTCTTCTTGGTCCGCCTTCGCTCCTTTTTACTCTCTTCTACCTGCGCCCCTCTTGTCTCTCTCTTCTTCTTTCCACCTCTCGCTCTCTCTGGTTCCATGGGCTGTCGGCTGTTCTGATCCTCGCGATTCTCTAATTTTATGCCGCTCGTCGGTTACGTGTCCCCATTAATTGCGGCATCATTGGGTCCGGTCTTGTGCTTCCGTATTCCTCCCAAAAAGGGCCCTTCTAGGGTTTCTGTTGTCATTCCCACCGCTTCTTGTCTTTGCTGGGTCTTTTCCCGATTGCGTCCATTGGGCGGCGAACAACTTCATATCTTTCGCCATTACTTTTGTCGGACGATCATCGAACCGGACATTGTAAAAATGCTCTCTAAGTGGCGTTCCTTGAAACCAAATCCACGTTTTCGCCTGTATCTTTTTCCCCGGTTTATGTCAATTGTGAAATATGTAGACAACTTTGGGTAACCCGCATCTTCTCATATATAGACTACCCAAGCAACGTGGTTACCAGATTGTTATCGCTTATTGCATTAGATAATTTTTTTTTTCAGTTCTTAATGGTGGTCGAGCATATTTTTCTTTTGGGTCATATAGAACTCTATGAGTTTTCTTTCACTGAATAACTTCATCATTTTGCCATCTTGCGGAAGTACCCTCTTGTTCTTCTCATGCTCGGATGTGCTCATACTTGCAAACCAAATGAAAGCATTGGGTTGATTGTTGTGCATTTTCATATGATGGCTTTTGCTAACAATTGTAATTATTACCTGCTTGTTGGTTTAACTAGTCTTCACTGAATCTTCTTATGTTTTACCTGTTGCAGGATTCAATTTGCTTTCTTAATCATTGCCGTTTCTGTTGTTTGTCATTATAGTGGTGGACTGGAGTTCAAGTATGCCCCTCTACAAGAGAAAGCCTTTTTCCCTTGTAGAAGTGCCAAATGATTTGGATCCTAAGGAACTTGTATTCCAAATCCGTTTTACAAAGGAGATATTTCGTGATTACCAGTATCCTTCTTGTGAAATTGTTAGGAGTCCTTAGTTTTCTTAATATCTTTCGGCTGAGATTTTAGTTTCTGACGTGGCCAATGAAAGGACCCTGTTTGTGTGCCTGTTCTCCGCTTTTCATGCAGGTAGGCAAAATCGTATATAAATTCCATCAACCAGGTTATTAAAATGTCTTTACTTCTTTCCTTAACCTGAGTAAGAGAGTATTTGAACCGCATCAATTTGTATCGACAAAGACTATGGACCTGTAAAATCAGCGGAAAATCTAACTTGACCTATGAAGAGGCTCTGGTGTCCGAGAAACGTGCAATTGAGAAGGTTCAACAGTTCCCGCATGAGCTAATGGGGCCTATGCTGAGCATCATTCAGTTCAGTAAGTGTTAGATCAGCATCTGGTTTTTAGGCGAACTGTCTTCCAGTTTGGACTGGCATTCTACTATTTATGTTGGAGACCTGATAAAATACAAGGTTGTCTGGGTAGCAAAGATGATGGTAGAGTTTAGCTGTGTATGTGCTCCATGGGCAAAATTATGGAGCTGTAACTTATTGGTAGATTGCTGTTATATCGATGTATTGCTCTTTGGTTTTTAACTCTAAGATGCTATCTTGACAACATATAAAAGTGAAACGTTAGAACAGCTTTTAATCTTCTAATTGGACAGACTCCTCTTGCTGCTTCTTTCTTGGTGTACATTTTATTAAATTGGATGGATGGGTGTTGCGGGCCGGAGGGGAAGGGTGTACAAGCTATGGGTGATTTTTTTATGGATCTGGATTTGGAATTTTGAATGGGCATGTGCTGCAAATTATTCTAAAAGTTGACTTCTTTTTCTTCATTCTAGAATCGATAAAAAAGTTCGCTCCTTACTCTTAGCTTATGATAAATCTCAATGTTTATCTGGCCTTTAGTGTGAAAGAACAGAACCTTGTATTGTGTTTTTTTTTTTTTTTTTGGGAGGGTGGGAAGAGGGGGAGATAGAGATTGTCACATGGAGGCACACTGAGATGAGGAAAACAGAAAAGCATGAAAGTAGGAGTAAAAAATAGAATGTGCAGCATCAGGTCAGGTGGGCATTGAGAAAGCTAGTTTCTACTTTTGTCAATTTGTCACCACTTCCGTTATTCTCTTGCATATTTTGTTCTTTCCATGTTAGGTAATAGAAGCTAAACATAACTCCACTTGTAATAAAAGTTGGTGAGGTTATCTAAACTCGAATTCCAATTTTTAGTTTTTATTAGTGGGGAGCTTCATGCTTGATGGCTTGAGTTTTAAAGGAAAAGGTTTGACAAACAGAAGCATACCATTGATGTGGGAGAAGCCCTGCTTTTCAATCCATTCCTGTTCCCCTGCACTATGAGAATGTATTGTCATCTTGAAGGTTTACTGTTCACAGTTAGTTAAGTATATTCCTCCAATATAAGATTGATTCTCAATGAGATTGATTGCTAATGCCCTAGTGTCTTTTTATTATAGTAGGAAAAGTTTCTTGGGTATCATTTTTGCAAGCTCATTTTGTTTGGAACCTTTTCTTGTAACATGTGCTGGAGTTCCATTATAAATTTATGTGGGAACATATATATACATATGTGTGTGTGTGTACATGTAAAACCTGCCATTGATATTGAAAATATAACATACAATGCTACATTGTTCTACTCTTTGGAGAATAAATCAATATCATTGATAAATTTTAGGGAATTAGGTTGTTATCATGGCCCAGTTAGCAAAAAGTCAAAGTTCAACTCAAATGTAAAACCCTATTTACTATGCCTTTATAGGTCATGCATAATGTGTTAATCCTCTCATTCCAGGTAAAACTTTAGGAAATTTCTTTCTAGTAAGAAAAGTTCGAACAATGAAGGAGATCTCTGTATTCACTAGAATATGTAAGATATTATCATATTGCACAAGATCTTTGGCTATATCCCCAACAGTTTCACAAATATTTTATTCCGTTGCTTAGTGCTTACAATTGTTGTGATGTTCCCCCTAAGGGATGCTTGGTGCTATGAACTTGCTATAGTTAGTTACTTTCATGACAATGATTCCATACCTTCGTCTAATAACTTAAGCTTATAGAAATGGTTGGGTGGTGGTCCCGTAATAAAGCTTTACGTGGTATCAGAATATGTGGTTGTAAGTGATATTCCAACCTATGCGTATGAAACCATGCATTTGTTTAATAGCTTAAACTTTGATAACAATGGGTAGTGATCCAATTAAATATTACATTCTTATTGATTGTCGCTATGACTAAGCATCATGTGCCTGAAGACATCCAAAAGATCATTTATCATGAAGGAACTTACACAATGACTAAACAATGAAACTGCTCAGAAAAGGTTGTATTAAAATTTCAATCGGTCAATAACATGGTAATTGCCCCTGCTAGTATCAGAGGTGATAATAAAAGTGGGAATGCTGTCACTGGAACGGACCACACAAATAAGTTAGTCAATGGTTAAAAATTAAGTGAGAATGCACTAGCGAACAAGAGAATGAGGCAGGGCTCAAGCAAAAGAATGTACCATGTTTTGTGTCCATCCCTGGATCAAAGTATAACATTATTAGTCAGATGACATTGCAAAGTTGACATTTGTGTAGGCCTGTTCTGCTTTTTATCTAACACAAATTTCAGGTCTCATTTGAAGCAAATTGAAGATGACATAGGGCTATACATACTTTTTAGCCCTTCATATGATGGGACAAATGTTTGCATCGGGCAATCTGCAGCACTCCATGGTCATTGTTTTCTAATGACTGATATTAACTAGATAAAGAAGCTGCAGTATGACTGAATCGCTGACCGTCATATGCTGAGAACATTGAGATTAGTGGAATTAGGATGGTGGGTATTGAAATGTTAATGTTTGATTCATCAAAATTTTCGCATGACTTCCCTGTAGACATAAGATTGTTGCATGGTGGGTCAGCTGTATTGTACCTTCTTGGCATGTTCATTTGGATATAGACAATTGAAAAGAGTTGCCTTGTGTGTCTCTAGTAATAAACAGAAGGAATTGATTTATATAGGTGCTCTTGACGAGGTTACTATATATTTTTATTTTTTATCTGGCTTTTACTTATTACAACCTTTTGATCAGGCAGTAAATCTCCAACATGCATAATTACATTTACATTGGCAGGCATGCTTCCGCTGAGAGATCTTGCAGACAAGATTGCGCTAAAGTTCCAAGAGTGTTTGTTTGCTGGACTGGAATTATATGGACGAAAAGAAACTGGTGTGTTTCTATGCAGAATAATAAAGACATTGCATGATTCTACTGGCAAAAAACAACACAAGATTGCCTGGTTGGACAAAGATAAGGAAGTAGTTGGATATGATTTAGTATATGATGAGGATCTAATTAAGAGAAAGCTCCCATTTAGTAGAGAAATGGTGAAGTCTTTTATTCGAGAATCTACATACCGTAACGCACCTTGGGTGCTCCATGGTAGACTTGCGGAAAAGCATGGGATCTCGACCCATCTTCCAGACGAGTTAAAGAGCAAGTTTTACTTTCAGAATGGCACTCTCATCAGTTACAAGAAGAATAGAAAAAACGGGGAAGAAATGGTACTTATCTAGTTTGGTCTGGTATTTCTTTTTCTAGATTCATTAATGTTCTTCATATATTCACAACACTTTCATCCAGGATGGGGAAGATGAATCTGGAAAGAACAAAGGAAAGAAGAGAACAGGGAGGGAGAAAGTTGGAGCTTCACAGATGGAGGAGAGAAGTGAGAAAGGTAGATTTAAGTACGGACGATTTACTTTTTCCCGATCATTTAATAACACATTTCCCTCAACGATTTATCTGAGTTTGCAGAAAACCTAAAAAGATTAGAAGCCATCAAGTATCCCATTGAAGACCTCTTAGTACAGCCTTGTCCGGATGATCCAATATTTACTGAGAGACCTTCTCCATCAAGAGACTTTAAAGTTCCAATGAACTGCGTCGGGGAACTTCTGATGATTTGGGACTTCTGTTCATCTTTTAGCAGGCTGTTGCATTTGTCACCATTTTCTCTTGAAGATTTTGAAAATGCTGTCTGTCATAAAGAGAGCAATTTGACTCTTATTGTCGAGTGTCATTCAGCTCTTCTTCGGTTGCTTATAAAAGACAATGGTGAATATGCTTCAACTATAGTAAAAAGAAAGCGCAAGTCTAAGGTTAGTCCTGTTTGTCACATCTACTCCTTGTTTTAACCAGAAAAAATTCATTTGGTTGTATTGGATTTTTTCTGTTGGCTGTATCGGATTTTTTCTGTTGCTTCCCTGATATCATTTTATTGATGTAGATGTCTTTTCCACTGCAGATAACATTAATCACTTGGGGAGAGTACTTGTGTGATTTCTTAGACAGGAATAACAGTCCCAAATTTCGCCCTTATATGGCTACGATTAAGAGAGGACACTATGGCCTTTTAGATACACATGCTAAGTTGGAAATCTTCGGGGAATTGCTGAATTGTGCCCTTGAGACTGATCTGATCAGAGAGCAGCTTGATGAGTATATTGAACAGTGGCAGAAAATTGGATCAACAAGAAGGGGAGAAGCATTGGAAGAAGCCAAGAGAAGGAGAGAAGAACAGGAACGGTTGAAAGCTGAGTCCGAGGTAAATGGATTCACAAATGGCAATGGCTTGAACAGCTCAGGAAACAACCTAGGTGTGCTGGTGAATAGTATTCACAATAAGCAGAATGGTGTAGCAGAATCCGAGAAAACGAACCTTGTCTCAAAGAAAAGGTTTGACTAAGGGCACTAGAGGCTTAGATCTTATTTTTTCCAAATTAGATGTGGTCTTAACTGTATTCTTTCCATCAGAGAGAGCAGCCAAACTGATGGTGCCTTCAGAAAGAGAACCAAGAGGCATAAGGGGAAAGATGAACACAAGCTTGAGGATGTGCAACATATATCTAAGAAGGAAGCACAGAAGATTGCACTAAAACATACGGAAACTGTTGAAAGGGAAGAAATTGAAATGAGCAGCAAAGAACAAAGGGTTTGATCTATGCTACTACTCTCTTTGTATCTGTTCATCAGTCGCGTACTGTTGTCATAACAAGTCAATAAAAGGATCCTTTTGACACGTGCAGAAACAACATTATGAGACTGAAATGGAGAAAAGATTTATACGCACAAATCCTTTGGGGAAGGATAGGCATCATAATAGATACTGGTGGTTTCGGCGCGATGGGAGGATATTTATCGAGAGTTTGGACCACAAAATGTGGGGCTACTATGGTACCAAGGAAGAGGTATTTGAGTCATCATGCTTCTTATTATAATAATTATAATTGGACATCGTTATGATCCCAGTTAATTTCTTGAGCAGCTTGATGCGTTGATGGGTTCACTGAATCGCAAGGGTGAGAGGGAAAGGGCTCTCCAAACACAGTTAGACAAATTCTATGGCAAAATCTGGTACTACTTGAACTATTTTCTTTTTTAAGAAATGAATGACTCTGGGAACCCTTAAGGTGGTACATCTCTTGGATAGCTTTCAGGAAATTTGCACTGTTTCTGTTGTGGTTGGTTTGTGTAGATGTAACAACTGATGGGCATGAATTGTCTTCATTTTCAAAGTGCTCGGATACTCTTTTTATCAAAATTTGACTGGCTAATACGATTTCACGGTTCTTGAGGTATCACCGCATATGCACGTGTGCCTTCTGTGCCAGCATTAACTTACATGGTTGGTATGTTTCAAAATGGATACAGAAACCAACATGTGATTGCCATTTTCCTTTACTGTAGTTCCATGTTGGAAAGACAATCAGAAGGATTTCCTTTTCAATGTGGTAAACTGGAAATAATTGTTGAGTCGACTATAGGAAACTTAATCTATTCATATAGCATACAGACAGGTTTCTCACACATATGGACTCTTTTTAGGATGGCCTAGGCCTAATCCACTTAACTACTCTGCATGTATTTGATTTACCAGCTTGGGGCTACAGAAAAGATCGAAGCGTTCAGCGGACAAGGTTGCACTGGAGGAGGCAGTGCTTCGGAGATCAACACGTGTGCGGGCACCTCCTAGGGATAATCCTGCTGATGCTTTCCTTCGATATGTTAACAAATGGAAAGAAGATTAGTTGGCCTTAGTTTTCAGTAGAATTCTATTCATTATAGCTTCATGCTTAGTCCTGCAATTTGCAGGTTTTTGGTGTTATCCTTGATATTCTTAATGTCCCTCCTTCATTTTGTTCTTCGGAGTTGGTGGGACCTGGCTTAGGGCGTGCAGCAAGGATGAGGTACAGAATTATACGAGCAATGGCGATCGTATTAGATCTTTTCTTTCCGTTTAATTCATTAAAAGAGCCAAGCACTCTTGTGCTTGCTTTCTTGTAAATGACTTTGGGCATTTCCTGCATCCGACAAACTTTCCTTTTTAGGGCCAATGTTGCAATGTAAGTTTCAAGATAGCTGTGAATGAAATGTGTTCCTATTGCTCTGTCTCTTTAGTTGTGTTTCTGAGGTTGCATTCAATCTTTACTCTGGAGACATGGCAAGCAACCGTCTCAGTCTCACTGAGGGTTACTCCCTTCTTATACCCAATTTTCATCATATTTTCCAAGGAATCACGATCACACTACGTGGAGCAATGGTTATTTTCCTCAACCTAAAGTTCAACAATATATTGACCTCATTTATACATGTTCCAGGGTATAGGATATAATTTTCTCTTTGTATGAAATTTTACATACAAAATACTACTTTTCGATAAGAATTGGGCATGATCTAGAAGAAGCGATAAATTGCAATTTATCAAGATCGAAGTATAAGAGATCGACGATAAGTTTTTGTGAGGTCGATAATGTTGAGATAGAACAATTTCGTTACAATGGCTTAGGTTGATTCTGACGTTCAATATGGCAAAATTCGGAACATTACGGCGTTGGTATATATCAAAATCTGTTTGGCAACAAAATTTTCTACGGCTTCTTGACAATCGGTATGCGTCGGTAAGTTTCCAACACTTTTCTGAAGGTACCAACAGGTACTTGTTTGTTTAATTACTAACTATTTCAATAATTGACCAATATCCTTTTTACATTGCTTTCTATACGTTAAAGTAACTGATGTTTATAGAAAATTATCAACTCTTATCTAAGTCCATTTATCAACGTTTATATGATCGATTTTGAAATTACTAATTGTTTCAACAGTATACCAACATTTATTTGTTAAAGTTACTAATGCATTAAAGTACTAAGTCTTATAGGAAATTATCAGCCTTGATTTGGAAGATTTAACAATTTTCACGGTTTAAGTTGCCAACTATTTTTTACTTTACTCTCATTTGAGTGTGTTCCTTGCCTGGTCGAGGCCTCACCATTGCACCTCCAGCCGTCGTCGAACACCAGCCCCTTGCCCACTTGCCCTCTTAAGTCGTCTCTATGTCCCTCCATCTCTGTCTTTCACCATTCGTGAAGGTTTGCATGGGTGGGCATCAATAGCTGCAATGGTGGTCACATGGGTCTGCGTCGCCAAATCTGGCCTGGGCAAGCCTCACCCAGGCCAAATCTAGCAACATTGATCCTCGCCTGGGCAACCCTCGCCTAGGCAAGCCTCCGGGGACGCCGATCCTCGTCTGCCACAGGCGAGGCTAGGCCTCCCTAGTGGCCTCACCTAGGCCAAATCTAATGACGCCGATCCTCGCATGCCTCGGCAAGTCTACCCCTCCCCAGTGGTCGGCCACCTGCAAATAGAAGGGGGATGGTTAATGTCCACGTGGGATGGTTAATGTCCACGCTAGCAATTTTGGCTAAAATTGATCGAGATGAATTCAATTGGTTCAAATGCAAAATGTTTAGAATTAAATTGTCACCAATAAAAGGTTTATAACTAAATTAGCACCAATGCAACAGATTTAGGACTTTTTTGACACTTTTCTCATGTTTAGTTTATTGTTTCAACATTTATTTAGAGACAACGACACTTACAAAAAAGTAGCGAATTGATTTTGAGTCAATTACCAATATTTATTTGAGTACTATAAAAGTACCAATTGTTCCAATAATTTACTGAGATCTATGACAACTTAGCCGCCGGAAAAAGGTTATAACATTATCAACTATTATTTGAATTAGTCAGCAGTGTTCAGTTGATTGTTTCAGAAATACCAAATGTTTCAATAAGTAGCCAAATGTAATTTGGACAACTCCCCCATCATTTTAAATTTACTACTCCTATGAGAAATTACTACTCCTTTCAAATCACGGGCTACATTTCAGTAATTTACCAACATTTTTTTCCAAAACTTAAGTTACTGACTCTTTGTGTCACTTTCCAACTTTTATTCAATCGTTCCAAAAGTACCAACTATTCCAACTGTTCTCATGATTTAGCCACATTTCTTTGGGCAGCTTCCCAACGTATTAAAGTTACAATCAAATAGACGTCGGCAAGCGGACTTAAAAAAGACTTAGTAATCTTTTATAAGAGCCAATAACTTTAACATGTTGATAACGTTCACATATAAACGTTGATAAATTAATACAAGGGTAGTGATCTCAAACAATTAAATAGACCTTCGGAACTCAATCAAATAAAAGTTTGTAAAACTAAAACTTGTTACTAATATGTGAAAAGTTTGTAAATCATTCGAATTAATATTTGCAATTTGCTATAAGAGTTAAGTAGCTTTAATACGATGTTGACTTCAGCAAATGAATATTAGTAGGTTCTTTGAATAATTGATGACTTTGAAACAACAACTAAAAGTTAATAAATGGACTCAAATAAAAGTTCTAGTACTTTGATAAGCTACACAAGTTAATATTGATAATCCAAAGAAATAGTAATTTAAACCAACCACATAATTGTTGGTAAATCTGCAAAACTAGTAGTAACTTACTAAGAAATCACAAGTTAAATAATTATCAATAACTTACTAATATGTTGCTTGGTTAATAGGAGCATGCATGACAACACTTCTAGAAAGAAAATTCGTTTGATAATGCAATTTCTAGAAATCTATTTAATTACACAATTTCTTTTTTTTTTTACTTATAGAGATTATTTTGGGCAAGAAATAATTTTAGAGCCACTAGAAAAAGTAAACAAATTTATTTCCCTCCAAAAGTTGATTTTAAAAGCAAAAGTGTTGCCATGAGCGCCCTAACTTGCCGGTCTAAAATTTAGTCACTATTTGAGAGTCCGTTTGGCAATGATTCTAATTCTATTTCTCGAACAAAAAGAATGAGAAACATATTTGATAACATAAATGATTTTGATTATGATTACTGTTTTCGAAACAATTTTGAAGCAAAATCAAGAATTAAAAAAAATTGATTATGGAAAAGAAACTTACTTTTGAGAATCACAAAAAGAATAAAATTTCATTTCTTTTAAAAGATTAAGTCCACATAGGCTTTCACGTGGACTTCGAACTTTAAAAAAATTAAAATTAAATTTGAAAATTTACTAAAAACTAATTTTTAAAATAAATTTTTTAAAATTTAAATTTAAAAATAAGCTTTAGAGTTTAACAAAAATTAAAAAAAATTTAAAAAAGGGGAGTGGGGGAAAGAATTTTAAAAAATTCAACAAAAAATTAAAATTTTTAAAAAAGTAAAAATTTAAAAAAATAAAAAAAAGTTAAAAAAACATTGTAAAAAAAATTAAAAAAGATGAAAATTTTTAAAAAACGAATTCTCACCACCTGGATATTTTCGGGAGCAAAAATTTTGTGCACTTACTCAAAGACATTTTTGTTCGAGAACAAAAATTTTGTGCGATTATTAAATACATGTTGATTTCTAAAAATTATCTAAGGAACGAATTAGAATTGCTTTTTTGGATCGAGAATCGTTGCCAAACAAATTATAAGTCTACTTATATTTCTCAGGAAATGCCAACACTCACCGCATTTTCACACACGGAATGCCAGAAACCTACCCATACTAAAGGTATAAAAAGGGCAGGAATATTATTGATTTTGGCTGTTTATTAGAAAAACAGCAGCCAATTCAAGTTGATGTGCGTTATGGAAGAGTGAAGCTGCTCTCTGATCATTTAACTGCGAAAACACACATTTCAACAAGCATTCAGAGCTGAGTGTAGGAGTGATGGACTACACTATCTCAACAATTGCTCTGCTGACAATTTTTCCTTGGTCAAGGTCTTGAAATGCTTTGCCAGCCTCTTCAAATGTGTATTTCCTTGAAACTGCACTGGTGAGATTGAAGATCCCTGATTCCGCCAACTTGACCAATTTGGGAAGATCCTGCCTTGCTCTTGCTCCGTACGAGCCAATGACTTTAATCTGATTAAGAAAATCATTGCTAATTGTTAAATCATTTCAGTCTTAATGCAGCAAGTTCATCCAAGACCATACATATTCATCAGTCTTCACAATAGCCTAAGAATGAGAGTGAACAACTCTAGGTGCTACTACTTTGACATTCATGATGATATGAAATCTGAACTAGGGTGTTGATGAGTGCCCCTAAAACACTTGCTCAGTAGATTTTATATACGGGGACAATTTATACAGTGGAAACCATAAAGTTTCCCAAATTGGTTGTTAAATAATTCTCTAAACTATTCAGCAGAATTTCAGCCAAAAGTTTATCAAGATGCAAGTATACTACTAGACTTCATTTAAAATACATTAAAGTACTGGGGGCTTCGCATCAATGCACTGTGTTTATAGTGCATTCAAATTCAAACATGCAGTACGACAAAAAAAAAAAATTCAAACATGCAGTAATTATTACTTGAAGTAGTCCCACCAACTTGGTACAAAAGGGATGAAAAAACAGTTTGCTGTTATTTGTTACCCACAAAACATGTTTTACAGACTGTGCTCTTATAACCATTTCTTCGGAAAGATTGTAGTCCCTAAAACTCAGTAGTATCTACCTTACCAGATAGGTTGCTTTTGAGGACAATGGCTGAACAAGTAAAACAGCTATTGTCCTTCAGTATTCATTTCTTTAACTCCCTTACTTTTCAACAAGAAGGTTTCAGCTAATAACAAGGGAACAGCAACTTAAAACGTAATTTAGTGACTGCAAGATAACTCTGTGACTAGTGTCATGCAAATGGAAACAAATTCTCACATATCACAAGTAGACTCAGTTATTCACCTTTCTGCGGACAAGTCGATTTATGTCTACCTCCCCCACAGCACCAGATTTTGCAAGTCCTATCATCACAGCTTTTCCACCATCCCTAACACTTTGTACACACTGCATGAACGTTTGTGGTTTTCCCAGGGCTTCTACAGCAATATCAACGCCCGTCCCTCCAGTTATTGTCTGCCAAGAGACGGGAGAAGCGCTTAGTCGAGAAAAAGTATAATGACAACAATTACAATAACAGTGTTAATAAGATGAAGAAGAAGAGATTACAGAAAGCAAATTGAGCCAGTTCACAAAGCACACTAGAAGTCAATCACTAGATGAGCATGTCAAGGTCAAAGCTAAGTGCAGAAAGTGAAAATTGATGTGTATGGAGCATACAATCATCCATGGGTTCAACAGCAATTTACCTGCTAATCTTCTATCAAGTCATCTAAGACCCGCTTTTATTCATCTTAACATCTTCCAGAAACTAAGTGCCAACAAATCTTCTTCCCCCTCCCCACAAGATTAAGATGGGGTAGCCATGCAAATAACAACCTAAAGTGCTGTAAAGAGAAGATGGTTCTCTAGGGCTGGTTAAAAGGACGGGTTGACCAAGAGACCATGGACAGACCTCCACAAAGGATTGTTGACTCTTGAATAAATGGATCTTGCGGGCATTGTACTAAATGAGCAATTATTACATGCTCCCAAATATTGCTCCTCGTACAATTGAACCATTGAATCTCGAGGATGTAATTAATGCATAAAATTATCGTGCATCCAACTACTCAGATCCAATTTTACTAGAGTACCCGTAACAAACCATATTAAATAGGGCAACATGGTGTGGAAAGATACAAGTGGCGAGCTCCATAGAGGGAGAAGACATCTGTGACTCATGCTTTTACACCTCGCGGTGACCCTAAAAGGGATAAGCCCAAAAGCACATACCTTAATCTTTTCAACAGCATCCTCTTTGATTGCATTCACGGTGTGGGTGGCCCCAAAAATTTTAGCTTTCTGTAATTTTTCATCACTGATATCCACAGCGATAATATCAGAGGCACCAAATGCCTTAGCTATCTGCAAACAACTGAAAGATTCAAAAGGTCATACTCATGTAGGAAGACAGGACTAAGGTATCAAAGGAGGCAAAGCATTAGGGATAGGATGGAACAGCTGGCAGACCTCCCCTCATACCAAAATGACAAGTTCAGGCGACATAAATGATGGCAATTCATTGTTCTCACAGAACATAAAATTTCAGCCATATATGTTGAATATATTACACCATTTAACCATACCAGCTTAAGGAATATCTTTTATTTGTTAAAGGAGATCCACTTTTCTTGGTTAGATTACATCTTAGACGGATACCTAGAAACCTAGTCTCTAGACAAACAGAGGTACAGAAAAAGCAGGTTGATTAAAACCTGCAAACCTCGTCTCTAGAAATCTTAAACATGATATTTAGGGACTTTAGGTGATGCCTAGCAAAATAAACTTGATGGAAGTTATTGCTTGCAGCAAGGAACTTGCACAAAGAAACTGTCAGTTACATCGTGTTATGAATCTGAGCGTAGTCAGATACTAAGATTGGTTTATTTATGGGGCATATGCAGGGTTCATCTAGGGACCCTTCAACAAGATTCAACAGCAGCTAGCAGGGGAAGAAATTTTCAGAGAAAAAGGGAAAGTATGAATGTCCCAATTCCTCAAATGACTGAAGCCAAAATGAAGAAATTGGAGAACTCTCAAGGGCGAGAGATGAAAATTTTTGAAATCAAATAAGAATGGCCAGAAAAGGCAAACTGTTTGACATAGTGGTAGAAACTTCACAGATAGATATAACTGCCATGGAGTTCATCAATCGCATTTCCAGCCACAATTGAGGTGCGGAACTTTTCGCACAAATCAATGGAAAATAATCAATCACCTTAGTCCCAGGAGAGTTCACATGATACCATACCTACTGGTGCATATTTACAAGGGAAAAAAAAAGAGACATGTCCATATTTGATTGCAGTCCTATGCCATTCCATCTACCTTATAGTTGGATCACTGTGCATTTTTCTATGCCGTAATAAAATTGATGTTCATTTAGGCAAAGACGCTGAGGATGTTTGTAAGCAAAAATACTAGATATACCATATACATTGTTGGCTGTGGCTTAGATGATGTGGGAGTGAGGTACCTTGATCCAACACCTCCAACACCAACAACAGCAACGGAATCCCCAGGACGCACCTCAGCTGCGTGGGTCATAGCACCATACGCAGTGAAAACAGCACAGCCTAGAATGGCAGATTCCGAGTAGGGCAATGAACCAGGTAATACAGCTAATGCATTTGCGGGCACAATGCAGTATTCAGCCATCCCTCCCATACTATACATATAAACAGGTTCACCTGCAAATATATCTGAGATTCAGGCAGAGGCATCGTGCCAAAGTAGGAGAACCATCGAACCTCCCTACACTTTGTCAATTAGAGATCAAAGAAACTCGTACAACCATTGGGACATGAAAGAGCATTAACAAGAAGGGGTAAGGCTAAGTGTAACATGCATCTACAAATTTGGGAGGAGAGGAGGAGAGAGAAGAGAAGAACTTGCCAGTGCCGTGGAGGAAAAGGCGAGTTTTGCCGTCATAAAGAGTGCCCTGCGCACGGTTATAAGCGAAGAAATCCTCGCACAGGTCATCGTGACCCTGGAAGTCAAATCAGAGAAAGTGTCAGGCGAGCCAGAGAGAATAGTCTTATGCAATCAAGGCTTGGCAAAAGAAGAAGGGAAAAAGGAGGGACCGACCTTAGAGCAGTGGAAGCAGGAACCACAAGGCATGATGAAGGCCCCCACGACGAGAGACCCAACTGGGAATCGGTGGACGATCTTGGGATCGGTGAGGGGGTGGTGATCGACGACTTCGCCGGTGATCTCGTGACCGACCACGCAAGGGGAAGCGAAGGGGAGCTCACCTTTGAGGACATGGAGGTCGGAGTGACAGACGCCGCAGGCTTTGGTGCGGATGAGGAGCTCGCCGGGCTGGGGACGAGGGATTTGGAGGAGCTCGAGAGAGAGGGGGCGGGTGGGATCCCGGAACACAGCTCCCTTCATGGACGACGATGGGCTGACGTGATACCCAGCAGAGGGAGAGGATGAAGAAAAGCATCTCGTACCGATCTCCGTATCGCGAACGTGATGATGAGCAGCTAGCCATCTCCAGGGGAAGGAGGAGGGACGAGAAGCAGCAGCAGCAACAGAAGACGACGACAACTTGGACAGGAAGAACACCCTCTTTGCCAATCTGCTCATTTCTTCTATCTTCCTCGCTTAAAAGACTGAGCTTTGGATATGGAGTCAAATTTTCACAGACGACGACGACGACCACCGCCACTCTCACCAGTCACCAACACCAAGTAAGCAGCACTAAATAGAAGACGACCAGACCACCACCATCGAATCGAAGAGGGTGACGCCACGCCAGACTGCGGCTTCTATCGCTGCCGTTGATTTTGGATTTACATTGCGGGCCCCACCTCTCTCTCTCTCTCTCTGTCTCTTTCTCTCTGTAGCAGCATCAGCAGCAGCAGCAGCACAGCTCCAGGCTCCAGCTCATCATCGTGCAAGTTTTTCTTTCTTTGGTATTTTCTATTGCAAATTGCAAGTGAACATACCCATTTTCTGATTTATTAAAGGGGAAGAGGAAGGGAACCAATGAACGGTTCAATCTTCTTTCTTTCTCTCTGTTAGTTTATGAAGACATTCGGATAACCATCACCTTCCCCGAGACAAGAATCACCGGCCGTCGCCCTCCCTCACTTCACTCATATTAATATTTGAAAAAATATCAATCAAGGGCACCTCATTTTCTTAAATAAAAATTCAAACTAAACCTTATTTTAAGTAAAAACCTGAAATAATACCATTTTCACTTTAAAAAATGATCTGATCAATAGTATTTTCGTTATTTTTTTTTTTGATTTTTTTGCATTTTTTTTTCTTTTGATTTGATCGACGGCACTCACCTAGGCATTGTCGGCCATGATAAGGCGACCCTTACCTAGGCCCTCGCCGTCGCGCATAAGGTGAGCCTTGCTTGGCCCCACGTCCAAGAGGGCGGCCTCCAAAAAAAAGCCCTTCTAGGATCTACATTAATTTAGCAAGGGGCTTTAAAATGCAATGGGTTAAAAACTTAAAAGAACTTTGGCCAAACTAATTTATTTTCTTTTAATTTTAAAGCGATGGCTAAGGTTATCAAGGGTCGCCCTCCGCCCAAGGGACGATAAATGGAGTCGCGGCCCTCACCGTGTTGCTGGGGTCGCGCACGACCCCTAGTGGCCCGAGTCGATGCCCGCTGGCTTGCCAATAGCCTAGGATTTCACTTTATTTTTTAGAAAAATTTATTTGTTAATAAAAAATAACGGACAAAATCGAATTTGGAAAAAAAAGTGAGAATAGTTTTGGAGAAAAAAAAACCCTAGCTCAACATTTAGCCAAAAACTAAAAGCTTAATGTTAGTCCCTAGCAAAGATTGAGTTTCAAGGATTCTCAAGGCCAACTTTCATCCCAAAATCCCTTGATGATAGTTGCCAAACTCACTGCATTTTTCTCAAGAGGCTTTGAGGCTCCAATGTGCTTTGTGAAGTCGAATCAAACCCACTCTTGGTATCTTGATATTTCTTTATAGTAATGATTGTACGCTTGTATATATATACACACACATGATGAAATTCACAAGATTCATTCCTCTATATATGGGCCGCTACATTGGTGCTGACCCAAACTAGCCCCACATTCAACTCCATTACTCTTTCATGGTGCTAATGATGTCCGTTACTTTTAATTCTAGCGTTTCTTTATGTTTCCCCTATGAAGTGAAGAGGCCACTTAGGGCGTGCATGATAATATTTTTGAAGTAGAATTTCTTCTTCATAATTATTTCTAAAATAAAAATCCGTTTGATAACGCAACTTTAGAAGGAGAAATCCATTTAATGACGCATCTTTATTTTTCCGCTTATGAAGTAATTTTTTGCATCAAAAGTTGTTTTCGACTCACTTTTAGAAATAAAAATATCTTGACATCGTATCTCTCACTTCGGCCTCTTTTCATTCTACGTGCATCTCTCTCTTTGCTTCGAATCACTCTCTATACTCACCATCAACCACACTGCTGTCGCTACCCACCGCCACTAATCATTTTCGGTAGGTCGATTAGAAACCTAAATAAAATAGCGGGAGAAAACTATCTTATTTCGCGAATCGTAGATTAAGAGTCAGGGGACTTGGTTACATTAATTACAACTAATGCCCTTTCGGTACCTTAAAATTCATGAAACAAATAATGGATTTGACAAATTTGATGAATTCTACTTGAAGATCAAAGAATCAATTTTTTTTTTTTTTGGGTTTTTCTTCCCATGACATTTTTTGAATTTTTGAGTATTTTTAAAATAAAGAAATTACATGAAATTAGGACGAAATAAGTTCAAGATTACTCCCCAATTTGAACTCGCACCAAACTTGTGCTTCGGGCTTGTCTTAACCATTGGATGATTTGGTGACTCGTTAGACCGAGAAATCTCTTGGTCCTATCTCTCCTTCACGCTTCTTTCTCAACTCGCTAGAATTTCATGAGACCGCAATCCGGGCGTTGATATTTTTCCCTTTTGCTCTCCTTCTATTCTCGTACCATTGATGTCTCATCGTTGATATGCGGCTGTTATTTAATATAAAAACATAGAGAAAAATCGTGTAGAAAATCCGAGCTAATTTGTATTCGAAATTAAAGAAAGTTAGGGAATCACTTAACTTTCTTTTTTGCCGCGAGCTTGAACGATAGTGATGAACTTGTGGCTTGTGTTGATGGGTGCGAGAAATTGGCAATGGTAGCACCGAGCTTCAAAACACTCAAGCCCTCTCAAAACTCTCTCCAAATTTTTTCTCAAGAATTCTCTTTTTCCTCTCTAAAGAATTCCTCTCAAAAACTCTCTCAATTTTCTTCCATTCCAAAAAACTCTCCATTCTCTCCTACTTCCCAAAAAAACTCCCCTATCTATTCAAGAACTCTTCTTCTTTTATAGGCAAAGTTCTTCATCCTTCATTCTTCATCTTCATTTCCTCACCTTCCATTTTCATCTTCTTTTCTTCATCTTCATTTCCCCACCTTCCATTTTCATCTTCTCTTCTTCATCTTCATCTCTCCATCTTCCATTTTCATCTTCTCTTCTTCATCTTCATCTTCCTTTCTTCATCTTCCATTTTCATCTTCTCTTCTTCATCTTCATCTCTCCATCTTCCATTTTCATCTTCTCTTCTTCATCTTCATCTTCCTTTCTTCATCTTCCATTTTCATCTTCTCTTCTTCATCTTCCTTTCATTATCTTCATCTTCCTTTCTTCATCTTCCATTTTCATCTTCTCTTCTTCATCTTCCTTTCATTATCTTCATCTTCCATTTTCATCTTCTCTTCTTCATCTTCATTTCATTATCTTCTCTTCACCATCTTCCTTTCCCCATCTTCTTTTGGTATTTGCAATCCAGTCCCCAAGTTCAAGTATTTGCAATACGATCCCTAAGTTCCGAGTATTTGCAATACAGTCCCCGAGAAAATATTTCTTTCAAGCTCAAATTTTTTTGGTGCATTTTTTCCACCCCATGCCTAGTCCAGACCCTTGTTAAATTAAGCTCAAATTATATGCCAATGCTAAATGAATATGCGAGGTGATTTTTGTTTAGAACTAAAATTAGTTCTAATTTTTATGCAAAAAAAATATATTAGTCAAAATTTAGGCGTCAACACTTGCCCCTCTCTTTGAGTGGAGGCTCGTAGAGGTTCCGCTCAAAGACAAAATTGAATCCTAAATTTTGATAGTGCAAATGATGGATGAACATTTTGGCGGGAGTTTTAGTCCCATTTTTTATGTAATGAAGTGACGCATGATATGCAAGATCAGAATAACATGTGTCATAATTTCTCTTTTCCATGTTAGAGAAACCCGCACATGGATCGCATACGAGAATACCTGTTTTACCAAATACCTCATAAGCTGGTGATTCCCTTAATTTCCAAGTTTCTTGCAAACACGAGGACCTTAAGGTATTCGGCCTATCTCGTTATCGAGACTTCTCCCTAATGCGAGACAACAAGAAATATGTGTATCCTTCCGGATCACAAGAGCTACGTCGTTGTGAGTCGAAAGAAGTAGAATCAAGTTCACAAGAGCTACGTCGTTGTGAGTTGATTAAATGTCGAAATCGCCAGTGCATATGTCTTCACGATTCGACAAAGGGGAACCAAAATCTTAAGAGCTACGTCGTTATGATTTGGTTTGGATCAAAATCACGGGTGCTTATGTCTTCGTGATTTGATAAAGGAGCCGAGAATCATAAGAGCTATGTCATTATGAGCCGACTAAAGGTCAAGATCACCAAGCATATGTCTTCGTGATTCGAGACCGAAATCATAAGAGCTACGTCGTCATGATTTGATAAGATGTCAAGATCGCCGTGCATATGTACGCTTACACGACCCGACAGGGAGAAGCATATTGCACTGAATTGAATCGTAACAACTATCATCGAGGAGTTGTTAATTTGGAAATGGGTTCGAAAAACTTACCCGGGTTCTCCGAACAATTAATCAAAGAACGAAACAGATCGCTCGTATCGTACATTGTAGACATTTGCCGGAGAACTTGCTCATTCAATAATCCTTGGATGAATTTCGAGACCTTGGGAGGAACATCGAACATCGAGAATATATTACCCATCATAGAATGTCGAGGTAACATGCGCAAACATATTCAACAATGAGTTCATGCAAAACTTTCCTACCAAGCTTGCAATGATTAGAAATAACATGTGTATAATGCAATCACTCATGCCATGGTTTATGCATAACCATTCTATCAAGTTTGCATTACCAATCCTGTCTAGGGATGTTCTCACATTATGAATACCTCGAATGTGAGCTGAATGGGAGGACTTCATCCAGAAAGGGTTTTCTCTACTCTCAAGAAAAGTTATTTATCCCGTCTCACAGGATTCAAAAGAAATCACTCAATTTTTCCATCATCGCATTCGATAAGGATCCGAGTAATCTCGCAATTGATACGACCGAGCCGATCCGGAGGTCTTGATTAGGACCGTAATGAGGGCTAGGTCAAAGGTTTACAAAGGGGACTCTAGTTGAGTCAAGGCTCGCCGAAATGAATTCTTTCGTCATCTCTCCCGGGTTTACATGTCAAGAACCCCGCAAAAATGAGAGAGAAGTAATCTTACTCGAACTTCTTCGAGTGATGCTTAAAATCATTGAACTCCACATTAATTCAAGTGCCCTAGTCGGAAAAGGCTTTTAAAGGGTTGTGATGGAGCTAATGATTTAGGGACCGAGAAACGAAAGGGTTCGTTTTGGCTCGAAGATGTTTGAGAATGGGCTTGATGTTGGTGATCATTACAATCTTGTCACCGATCGTGGCCTTCTAGGATACCATCATTGCTCGAGGATGGTATGAACTCAAGATAGCATTTGCAATTTGACACTTCATGGAGATTTTTCTCTCAACCCTTTTAGGATATACAAGAAAATTGTGCATTCAAGTTCGAAAATATTCTACAAATGAACAATGAATTGAAAGGGCATTGGCCTTGCTTTTGGTAGGCACTTTGCTTTTTAAATGCCTAGAAATTTTTTGTGGAATCAGCTTTTCCTCTTTCTTCTCCCTTTTTTTTTTACTCCCAACTCTCTTTTACTATTGCATCTTGATGAGTTCATTGGGAGAATTTCTATTGATCCAGATTTTCGTGTCCTTCTACTCAAAGATAGGCCATATTTGCTTTGGGACAACAATGATCACCAATAAGGGCTTTTAGAAACGAATTTGCAGGCTCAAATAGATTGTGCAAATGGATATAGATGTGTGGGATAGAAAAAGAAATGCTCTTCGTCACCATAGGGCTCTTGAATTAAAGCGCAAGTACAATGCAAAGAACCACCCGAAGATTGATGTTAGTCCAAGCAAGAAGATTTCTAGCCATTTGTCTCGTGATGCTGATGGAATTACCTCTGCTTTGCCCCAATGTGGGGTGGTTCTTGACAGGGTTGTGGAAGTGAAATCTCCGCTCAAATGGGTTGATCAACGGATAACTTGCAAGTGTTTAGGGTAGAGAAATGAATGCCTCCATCACTTCGGTTATCGTACCTTTCGCGAGAAAACTCCTTACCTCGGGGAATGCGGAATTTTGCTACCGTTCATCTCGCCTTGAAAAAATTGGACGTGTTTGGGAAAGGATTGCCTTTCGTCATCCCTGTCATGCCCCCCTTCCGTACATTCGATGTATCTTATGTAGTTCATGTTCCTTATTCGGAGTTGGTAAATTAAACATGAGGAACAATCATGTGCAAACCATGTAGTGTATGAGTGTTTTCGAGCATATGAAATGCAAGCAACTTTTATCTTGGCGGACAAAGTTCGCAAGTACATAAAAAATTTCTTAGGGGCGTGGATCGTGAGTTGCCCCTGTTCATGCAAATGCGTTGCAAAACTTCATTGTCTACTTCGAGACAGAGATTGTCAAAGGCTCCAGGGAATTTCTCATTTCATTAATTTTTCAGGGAGAGGGGATACTTCTCTATTTGGACAAGGGTGACCCCTGTAAAAATCAAAAGGGAAAGCATCAATGTACGTCCTCATGTTCTAAAAGAATTGAAACGATACCACTTTACTCATGCACGTATTCCTTGCGAACTTTGAATTGAAAAGATCAATTCATCTGGATCGGATTGTATGTCCGGGACGTTATCTCTCCTGGTTCTATAACCGTCTGGGCTGAGCTTCGATCTGCGAAGCAAAAAATGTTTTTATTAATCTTTGTACATTGATGCCAAATCCCAAGATCGACCCCGGATGCCTCGGACCACCGCTATTCCCCCAACCACTATGCTGCGGTGTTGTTGGTGTCCACGGGTGGTTCGCTTTTGTTATATTGTTCTCAAAGCAGTTGGCAATCTCTTGTCGAGAATAAAATAAGCTTAACTTAGAGTTTGAAACGACCGAGAATCAATTGGGACGATACGGAGTTACCCATCTTTGAGCCTCGTTTGGTCTTTTACGTGCATTCTCCCAAGTAAGGCTATTCGGAATCTCTCTTTACGGGCGTTCGGGAGCGTCATCCACAAATTGATTTGCTACGAGCCCTAGCTTAATAAGGAACTTACGCATTTGATAAGAGAGGAGAAAAATTCGCCCTTTAAGTCTAGGCAAATTCTAGACAACTAGAAAGTAAAAGTATCCCACGCAGGGGAACTATACATGGAATTAAAGGAGTATTCATGAGAGATTGGTTCCACCTCTTTTGCTTGGCTATTCCAATGATTGATCGATTTTGTCTTGGATCATACACCAACGATCGTTGTTTGAGGATCCATAATCACTTGCTTCGGATCACAACTCGGGAGGTCTTTCACTCCGAACCGGCGACCAAGGCGGTGAGCTCATCATCAAAGTAACCTTTTGATTTTTCGGGCAATTGATACTCGAATTGGGCATTGTTACTTGCTAACATTGGCGACGATTTTCCACTTTGTTTTTGCCGTGAGCGGTCCGACTCCTTGAGCTTGAGCCTCCGCCGTCGCCGGGAACTCGTAGGGATGATCAACCGGTCCGTGCTAGAACCACCAACGGAAGGTCGGTATGGCCGTATTCTTGATTGGGAAGTGGTCGGGTACTTTTTGCTCCGTAGGTTTTCCCGGGATTAATCTTCCAATCAACTTTGCTCCGGTCGCCTTGGTTCCAAGCTACATCGTGCTTCTTCACTTATCTCTAAATCCGTGAAGGTGATTTGTGACACTTCGTAGGGTGAGTCCGTCTATATTCATCATTTTGAGTACAACCATTGGTCGTCTTTGAATTGATTCCTAGCCGTCGAACCGCCTCGATGAATATAGAATGAAGCTCGGCGGACCAAAGGGGCCTTTTCTTTCCGACAAAATCGTCGTAGTAAGTTTGGCCATAGTTTTTTTGTTCGAGTAATTGCTTCCTTACAAGCATGTTGCCAAATGTTTTGGAGCACTTGAACGCAGCACGGCTTCTTTAGGATGTCCCGAGCACCATGCAATATGGCCTTCGTTTAACTGGCGATCATCACTTGCTGATGTGACGATGACCGGTATATTCAACTCGAATCAATGATCTTTAAGAGACCGAGACCGTCCATATCGATCCCTACCATGGCGGACGACGATGTCAAAATCATATTTATACTGTCTCTCGGCTCCTCTAAGGCTTTCGTTGCTTTCACATAAGTCGAAATCCTATACATGCACTTTCTCGGCATGGCAACGAGGATCGAGAGGGAAACGGGGTTACCATCAATGGCCATGACTCGCAGATCCTCGGGATATGAAACTTCCCATACTTCCGCCCGGGAGTGAACGCATACTTATTTTCCTTTCAAAACCTTCCATATGTAGACCGAAAAATGGGTGTTTCGACTAGAGACCGAGCTTTAGATGTTCTTTGGACTTGCAAAGACAAAAGCGACGATGGCCTTTCGTGACAAGTTCGGGAGGTGCATGGAGACTTCAAGTTCTTTATAAACTTTTTTTCGATCTCGTTAGTCTCGCAGACGCCTTTTCTCTCCTTTTCGGTCCTAGTGCATTGAATCCATTTCGTAATAACTCTTACCTCCCGTTCAATCCGTCGTTCTTTTTTACTTTTCCGATATGGAGGAGCCCTCAAATCTTTTCACTTTCTCTACGAACGAGGCAGCTTATTTCCCTCTTCAAATCTTTTCGCTTCCTCCTACGAACGAGGCGCTTATTTCCTTCCTCAAATCTTTTCGCTTCCTCCTACGAACAAGGCGCTTATTTGCCCTCCTCAAATCTTTTCGCTTTCTCCTACGAACGAGACAGCTTATTTGCCCTCCTCAAATCTTTTCGCTTTCTCCACTAACGAGGCAGCTTATTTCCCTCCTCAAATCTTTTCGCATTTACTTACGTGAAGGTTTTCAATGCTTAGTCAAATTTGGCGAGGAATTCAGGCATTTAAACATGATGATGTTCGTGGATAGTACTCTTCTTTGCCCCTGGATTAAAAGAAGAATGTCTCACATGGGGATTTTGTAACAAACAAGACATTCATTCATACATGTCACTACTTCTCTTGAGGATTCGTAAGGGCTGGCTAGTAATGCTCAAAGAAGAGATATTTTGAGAGCCCATAATAAAAAAAACTAAAGCTTCATGTAGGCTACACATTCGGAGTTCCATCGAGTTGAATTGGCTGGTGACATCAAGGAAACTCCAATTGTAGTGATGCATGTCTCTTCCCTCGAAGGGCATCGGCTTCGCTCTACAAGACCGACTTTCCGGGATGTATCTCCAACGAAATCGGATTGTACGAGAGCTTGCTCGGGGTGATGAACTGGTGAATGAGCATTTTCAATGCTCGAGATGTGGCTCATCGAGGAACACGTCACCAAAGGAGATGGGGCCGCTACGTACATGGCAAACAAGCGGTGTTAATAGCATCCCTATACCTCTTGTTCTCTCGCTCGAAGCTTCTCACTTTCTTCCCTCGAAACGTAAGTTCATGACTTTCATTTTTAACCTTCAATCGGGTCCGCTTATTTTGAAACCAAAACTTGACCTTCAAGGGCTCCATTCCTATCATCCGGCTCAATTCATTTTTGCGTCTCTTATTCACGTAAGAGCACTCCTTGAAGGCAACTTCAAGCACTTTGATTTGATATTTTCTTTTAACATGATATGGCGGCTGCCGCCGCCATTGTTGTTGCTTTGTCGAGACCTTGAATTTCACCGCCAAGAGAGTTGGGTTTTACGGCTCCAGGCGTTGGATCCGGTCTCGAAATCCAGCAGTTCGCTTTCGGGGATGTCTAGGTTGGTTGCCTCTAGTAAGTGCTTGATGGCCTATAAACATGTTGGATTGAAATACCTCTTACCGCCTTTTGTTCACTCTATTCTCCGTTGTATGCTTACTCTCTCCAAATTCTTTCGAGTAATCGGGTATGTTCCAAAGCCTCCCTTTTAATGCGGATGAAAATCACTAAGCCGACGTTTTTCCCAAGATTTCGTGTTTCCCGCTTTGTCATATTTTTTCAACGTGATGGGACCCCGAATCCACTCGCACCGATTTTCTTTTTTTGATAACCATGCTTGTCTCCCACTCGCTTTTCAATCATGGTGGGACTTCAACTCTTTTCGTAACTTTTCGGATTTTTTAGGCTCGAGATCACGGATTGACGATAGATCCAGGGATCCAACGAACGAAACGCCCGTAGTTTTACCCGAGTAACTAACGTGGCTCCGCAAGAATTGCTGTTTCTACTCTCGGAAAGTATGCTTGTCTCCCACTCGTTTTCAACATGGTGGAGTCCTCAAATCTTTTCGTAACTTTTTCGGATTTGTGAGGCTTGATATGGTAGATCCAGTGATTCACTGGACGAAACGTCTGTAATTTTGCCCAGGATAATTAACTCGGCCTCCACAATAATTATTGCTATAGCTTTTCCCCGCCCTTTAAATTAGGATATAACGCCGAGACAATTATCGCTTTCATATCTTCATCTCCAACCTTCTAAGCACTCTTTTGCATCCACTCTTTTTTAGCCGCTTCAACAACAATGGCTTCCCTTCCTGCACACGCCTTCTCGGTGAAGTTTTGGCCAAATGGGAGAAACTTTATAATCTCCTAGGCCAGGGCTACTCTTATATAGCCAACCATCCGAGGCCGAAACCGAAATTGCCTTATGTTTAGGGATATGGACACCGCTTCTATTGAAGGTACCAAGTTAGAAGAGGAATACAGGATCTTCCCCACCCTCTTTACTAACTTCCCGGAGGCTTACCATGTTGCTCATCAAGATGTTACTTTGGCCCACCTTGTGAAGGCACGCTATCGGGATCGGTCGGACAGCTTTGGTGTCCGGTCTTAGTAGGCCGACAATTATAAGAAGGCCCTCGACTATGGTAATGAACAAGTCTCCCCGCTCGATTCGTGAGAGGAGAAACTTGATGGAACGTTTGGCCACGTCCCGGATCATCTTCGAGCGCGATCCGCTCAACATTGTTTTAAAGTTCCAATGCACATGGCCGGAGGAAAGGCCGAACGATCCGACCCTGGATATAGCCAGCGGGAGAATGCTGATCCATGACTTGGAATCTGCCGAGCATCACGAGGACAAGGTAGCCGACTCAAAGAGAAATGTGAGCTCCTCCTCTTTAAGTTGGCGGATCTCGATCCTCGGAGCGATCAACAGAAAGGAGCATCAACCGTATGGATAGTCGGTTAAACTCCTTTGTGATGCTCATTAGAGCTCGGTTTGGCTTTACGTTCCCACCCCGTTGATCTATTTGTAAAGCTTTCCGATGAATGAAATGAATGCAAGTTTTTACTCATTTCATCTTGGTCGTCATATTTTTTTCGCAAGATAACCCCTTTTACTCTACGAATATGTAAATCTCACGCTCCCGATGGTCAATCCAATTGGGCCGAAGAGGCTCCCCATTCGAAACAATCTCTCAACAAAGATTAGTAGCGAGGAAACAAACGAATGCTCAAATGTGAACAACTCGTGAATCAGATAATATTCTAACTCGATTATGAAAACATCGTAGTAAATCGAGCGTAATATTTCTTTACAAATATTAATTGACTGGATTGATAAAGACACGACCATCCATCTCAACTTAATCAAAGCACCACCAGGGAGCACCTTCTTTACTATATATGGACCACCATAGTTTGGAGCGAATTTTCCTTCCGGGAGTGGGACTATTGGCAATAATTTTCTCAAGACCAGGTCATCGATCCGAAAATATCGAGGCCGAACTTTTTTATTGAATGATTTAGCAACTCTCTGCTGATAACACCGGCCATGACATACAACCTTTAAGTCTTTTTTTCGTCGATCGGATTCAATTGATCGGTCTCTCATTGGATCCATTCAGCTTCCTCGCTTAGCTTGAGACAAGATACGTAAGGAAGGAATTTCCACTTCAATTGGTAGAATAGCCTCCATTCCATATACAAGAGAATACGGGGTTGCCCCAAGAGATGTCCGGATCGAGGTCCGATACGCCATAAGTGCAAATGGCAACCTCTCATGCCAATCGCGATAATTTTCAGCCGTCTTCGCTAAAATTTTCTTAATGTTCTTATTGGCGGCTTCTACTTGCTCCATTCATCTCGAGGACGATATGGGGAAGAGTTCGAGATGCTTGATCTTGAATTCCTTAAACAATTCGTCCATTAGTTTGTTGTTTAAGTTTGAGCCATTGTCGGTGATTATGGCTTCAGTGAACCGTATCGAGCAATGATGTCCCGACGGATAAATTTCGCGATATTTCGTGCCGTGATTGCTAAATAAGATGCGGCTTCGATCCATTTGGAGAAATGGTCAATCGCCACCAAGGTGAATCGATGCCCATTGGATGCTTTAGGGTTAATAGGACCAATAACATCAATCCCCCACATAGAAAACGACCATGGTTCGGATAATCGATGCAACTCATTTGGAGGGACATTAATCTTGTCACCATGAATTTGACATTTGTGACAGTTCCGAACATGCTGAATACAATCTCTTTCGAGTGTGAGCCAATAATAACCCAACCTCATAATCTTCTTAGCTAAAAAGTGGCCGTTCATGTGTGGACCACGGATCCCTTCATGTACTTCCATCATCGACGAACCGCTTTCCGGTTGAGTCAACGCATCTTAGTAGGACGAATCGAATGACCGCTTGTACAAATTCTCTCCATTCAAGAAGAACTTCAAGCCATCTTCTTTATATACTTTTGATCGACGCAGTACTTCTTCTCGGAAACTCCCGCCTCCGAATGTATGTCTTAATGTCATGGAACCATGGCTTGCCATCGGGTTCATTAGTCACGGCCATACAATATGCCGGCCTTCTTAGTACTTAGATCTTCGGGGTCAACCCTCAAGTCCATTGGCGACTTGTAACATTGAAGACAAGGTAGCCAATGCATCGATGAATCGATTATGAGTCCTGGACGAGATATTCAAATGAGATATCTTCAAATTCCTCCACCAATTCATCCAGATACTCATGGTAGGGTAGCAATTTAGCATCTCTCGTCTTCCACTTTCCAACAATCCCGAAGGATAATCAAAGCGGAATCTCCGAACACCTTGAGTCGAACTATCCCCATTTCAACCGCAGCCTGCACACCGAGGATGCATGCCTCATATTCTCGCTATGTTATTTGTGCAAGGGAATACCAATTTTGCTGCCACAGGATAATGTCCGACCACCTTGGAGATATCGTAACCGCGCCTGTGCCCGACCCCCGATCATAGTCCGGATGTAATCCTCCACCGACATGATTCGATCCTCGAATGATAGGCATTATCATCTCGCCCGGATTTTCAGTTAGGACATCTGCTATGGCTCGTCTCATGATTGACTTATGGGACAAATATTGAACGGCAAACTCGGAGATGAGGATTTGCCATTTGGCAAGTCTACCAATCAAGGCGGGTTGATTAAGCAAGTATTTGATAGGATCGCATTCCGTCACCGAAGCACTTGGTAATGCAAGGTATATTGCCGAAGCCTGCAGCACCTGCACTAATGCCGCACATATTTTCTCTACTTCGGAGTACTTCATTTTCGAAGTTGTGAATTTCTTGCTCGATAATAAATGGCTCGTTCTTGTCCATCCTCCCCGCTTCTCTTGGGCTAACATAGCACTAAGGATTGTGAGGTAGAGGATTAAAGGTTGCCCTGCGTCGGAGGAATAAGCACGGGTGGATTCATGAGATGCCGTTTCAGTTTCCCAAAAGCTTCTTTACATTCGCTATCCCATTAGACTAGCGCATTCTTCTTTAATAGCTTGAGGAATGGCTTAGCGGTTTCGATAACCGAGAGATGAATCGAGCAATATAGTTTAGCCTACCCATCAAACTTCGAACTTCTTTAACCGTCAGTCGGCCGCTTAAGCTCACGAATAGCCTTGACTTTCGAAGGGTTGACTTCAATGCCCTTACCGCTTACCACGAAACCGAGTAGCTTGCCCGAGCTGGTTCCAAAGACACACTTGGCGGGGTTGAGGCGTAACTTGTACTTTCGGAGTCCGTCGAACAATTTCTTCAGCGTTTCGACGTGATCTTCTCCATGCCTTGTTTTTGTTATCATGTCATCGACGTAAACCTCAATCTCATTATGCATCATGTCGTGGAAAAGGGCAACCATGGCTCGTTGGTAAGTGGCTCCAGGCGTTTCGAGACCGAACGGCATTACCCGTTAATGGAACATTCCCCATGGTGTGGTGAAAGTGATTTTCAACTTGTCATTGACATTCATCGGGATCTCGATTGTACCCGGGAAGCCATCCATGAATGAAAACAATTCAAACCCCGCAAGATCGTCAACAAGTACGTCGATATGCGGGAGGGGAAAATCATCTTTAGGATCGGCCTTGTTCAAGTCTCGATAATCGACACAAACCCGAATGCGGCCGTCTTTCTTCATGACAGGGACTATGTTAGCGACCCAATCGGAATATTCCGTAGTCTCAATGAATCCTACATCGAGAAGCTTCATGATCTCCTCTTTGATCTTCTCGCACTAATTCCGATCCGGCCCTCCTTGACTTTTGCACCACCGGCTTAGCCGAAGGATCGATCGGCAAACAATGCTCGACAATGGAGCGGTCAAGACCGGGGCATATCTCGCATAGGACCAGGCGAAAAAGTCCCGGTAATCCTTCAAGAGTCTCGATTAGGCGCTCGAGACATTTCGAGGAAAGGCTTGCCCCGATCTTAACTTCTTTAGGGTTTTCCGCATCGCCTAGACCGATCGAGATAATTTGTTCACCGGTCAAGGGCTTGATCTCCTCATGTCGTTCGAAATCTTGACGAACTTTCTCATAATCTGGATCGAACTCATCCAGGTCGTATACTTCGAATCCACTAGGTTTCCCTCCTCATGTATCCCCCGTGATGACAAACTTGTTGGTCGTTGGTTATCGTCATCGGGTTAGTTTGGGGAGCTTGGAATCGAGGGTGGTATGCTCGAGCTCACGCCCGTGAAGATCCAATCTTCTAACGGCATTGTCTCGATAGAGAGCATTTTCCACGGCATTCAGGAGTTGTCCGTAAGAGGAATTAGAGCAGGAATGGTTAGCGGCGGGCTGGAGGTGGATGATTGAAGTTTGGCGGAGAAGGGGGCCATCATTTCCTCCATCTTTCGGGACATCATTTCTTCAAAGCGCTCAATCAAGGAGCCAAATTTCTCGTGCAGGGGCAAGACCGACGGTGGCGTTAATGTCGGCCATCCTCTTTGCGACTAATCGAGTAATATGTGGAGGATCCGTGATAAATTACCTGTACGCAGTAGAACAAATCAAAAGTGAGTATAGGGAGCAAGAATAGCGAGCCGGCCTATGGCATCCCTCTAGACTCAAACGAACAAAGTGATTATGACCAAAGGATTGAAACATGTAATTTTCAGTTTGTCCGCTTTTACGAAAAAATCCGTATTAATTCGTACGTTGATCAAAATACGTCCAAATTTTACGAGCTTATAGTTGAGAAGATGATGAACAACTTTTATATTGACTAGTCGGACTAGAAATAAGCGGATCAAATCAGTTTAATGTGTCTTTCCGAAAAATCGCATTCAGAAAACTGTTATAACCGCAAGTAGTTGAAAAAATGAAAGGCCATCTTAAAATATGAATTTAATTTTGAAATTTTGTAGGATATTAGTTGAAACATAGGTCTACAACTTTCATGTTTGGCACTTACTCAAAGCTCGATCGTAAAATTTAGTAAAAATCGTACAACAGAACAAGCCAAATCGGAATTGAGGACAACCGATAAAATTATAAAAACTACGGAAGCAAAGTGTGAAATTGGAAACAAGACAATGAGATTCATAAACAATCAACCTAAATCATGAACCAGCCCAAAATAAAAATGAGATAACAAGGCGTAAGAGACAAGAAATTACCGCTCATAGGAAGAAAATGTCAATCACAAAGACATGCGCATGAATCGTGGATTCGATTTTAGTTCTTTTAGCAAAAATGAAATGAAAGACAGAACGACATGTCGCAGCCTCGCGCACGTTCATCATGACTAGTTGTCGCCTCGCATACATAGTCATGACTAGTCGGGTCCAATCATCTCGGCTTGGTTCGGTCGACAAGGGCAACTCTCATGCATCATAGCCTCACGTGCATGAGAACAACCCTTGAGCCATTTTTTGAAGAACTCGGGATCCAAGTGGGATAACCTTTAACGAAGCCTTACCGCCAAGGTTAAAGAACCACATAAATACCATCCTGAAACTATTGGGTGACCCGGGTTCGGTCACAAGTCAAAGTGGTGTAATGCAATTATATTAGGGGCATGCGCAGACATTTTAAAGGCAATCAAGATCCGATAGTTCAAAAATTAATATTCTCATCATCAAGCTCGCAAAACGTAGGTTAGTCACGAGACTCCTCCCCTTATAACTCCATTTCCTGCAAAGCCATTTAACACCTAGGGATTAAAATTCAAGCAAGATTGTCAAATCAAGTAATTTTCCTTTTCATGAACTTATCCGGCTTAAGTCCTCTTTGGGTCCCCAATGGAGTCGCTAAGTCGTCGCGACATGAAAAAAAAATAAACAAGTTATCATTTCCGGGCTAATGGATTATCGGGTTAATTAATTAACTAACCTAACTCGGACTCTCCCAAGTCCATACCAAATCGCAACTTAAGGTTCGAATGATTAACATGCAATGTGATTTGAATTTGGAGTCGCCACTAATCATTTTCGGTAGGTCGATTAGAAACCTAAATAAAATAGCGGAGAAAACTATCTTATTTCTGCGAACCGTAGATTTTGAATTCGGAGACTTGATTACGCTAAATTACTCTAACGCCCTTTCGGTACCATTTTCATGAAAAAAATAATGGATTTGACAAATTTGATGAATTCTACTTGAAGTTCAAAGAATCAATTTTTTTTTGGGTTTTTCTTCCCATGACATTTTTTGAATTTTTGAGTATTTTTAAAATAAAGAAATTACATGAAATTAGGACGAAATAAGTTCAAGATTACTCCCAATTTGAACTCGTGCACCAAACTTGTGCTTCGGGCTTGTCTTAACCATTGGACCGATTTGGTGACTCGTTAGACCGAGAAATCTCTTGGTCCTATCTCTCCTTCACGCTTCTTTCTCATATCGCTAGAATTTCATGATACCGCAATCCGGGCGTTGATATTTTTTCCTTTTGCTCTCCTTCTATTCTTGTACCATTGATGTCTCATCGTTGATATGCAATTGTTATTTAACATAAAAACGTAGAGAGAAAAAAAATCATGTAGAAAATCCGAGCTAATTTGTATTCGAAATTAAAGAAAGTTAGGGAATCACTTAACTTTCTTTGTCACGGCGAGCTTGAACGATGGGGGATGGACCAAGTAGCTTGTGTTGATGGGTGCAGAAATTGGCAATGGTAGCACCGAGCTTCAAAACACTCAAGCCCTCTCAAAACTCTCTCCAAATTTTTTCTCAAGAATTCTCTTTTTCCTCTCTAAAGAATTCCTCTCAAAAACTCTCTCAATTTTCTTCCACTCCAAAAAACTCTCCATTCTCTCCTACTTCCCAAAAAAACTCCCCTATCTCTTCAAGAACTCTTCTTCTTTTATAGGCAAAGTTCTTCATCCTTCATTCTTCATCTTCATTTCCTCACCTTCCATTTTCATCTTCTTTTCTTCATCTTCATTTCCCCACCTTCCATTTTCATCTTCTCTTCTTCATCTTCATCTTCTCTTCTTCATCTTCATCTCTCCATCTTCCATTTTCATCTTCTCTTCTTCATCTTCATCTTCCTTTCTTCATCTTCCATTTTCATCTTCTCTTCTTCATCTTCCTTTCATTATCTTCAATCTTCCTTTCTTCATCTTCCATTTTCATCTTCTCTTCTTCATCTTCCTTTCATTATCTTCATCTTCCTTTCTTCATCTTCCATTTTCATCTTCTCTTCTTCATCTTCATTTCATTATCTTCTCTTCACCATCTTCCTTTCCCCATCTTCTTTTGGTATTTGCAATCCAGTCCCTGAAGTTTCAAGTATTTGCAATACCCCTCGAAGTTCCGAGTATTTGCAATACGGTCCCCGAGAAAATATTTCTTTCAAGCTCAAATTTTTCCGGTGCATTTTTCCACCCCATGCCTAGTCCAAACCCCCGTTAAATTAAGCTCAAATTATATGCCAATGCTAAATGAATATGCGAGGTGATTTTTGTTTAGAACTAAAATTAGTTCTAATTTTTATGCAAAAAAAATATATTAGTCAAAATTTAGGCGTCAACATCATTCTACGTGCATCTCTCTCTTTGCTTCGAATCACTCTCTATACTCACCATCAACCACACTGCGCCTGTCGCTACCCACCGCCACTAATCGCCGAACACATTGCCATCTCCCGCCGCCGCGCCCATTGCTACCGCCACCTCCGTCCGTTTGCTTGCCCATTACCTCCAACCATTGCTATTGTCGCCCACCGCCTCCAACCACTGCTGCCTGCCGACCACCGCTCACCACCGTTGCCCACTGCCATCATTATGTCATCATCCCCTGCCGCTAGAGTAAAAAAAAAATAAAAGTTTTTTTATTTTTAAAAAACTTAAAATAATTTCAATTGCATGAGAGTGTTTTAACAAAATCATTTTTCTTTATAAATCATAAGATATAAAATATTCTATGACTTGGTTAAATATAGAAGTTTTTTAAGTAATAAGGGTTGGATCGGGTATGGGTCATTAAATTTGTACTATATAAAAATGTGTCAAAATGAATTAATTGGTCAATATGGGTCGGACCATATTCAACCCTACCTAAACCCGGCCCGCCCCACCCATTTAACACTTTTAGGCATAAAGAGGAAGCATCGAACTATCGATGCTTTTAGAATAGATATATAAGCTCGGCCATCGTACTCATTAATATCATTTTCCCCATAAAATTGGTCCCCATATGCACAAATAATTAAATGAAAAATTATACATAAATCCGTCAACATTTGCATTTCACTTTTCTCAAATAACATACATTTTAGGTTAGGATAAATAATTTTCCGTAGAAGATTTTATGTTGATCCCAAAAGTAGAAAATTTCGATCGGTACCAAACAAACTTTTGTTCTAAAAGTAGAAATTTTTTCATATCTGTCAAACGTATTTCTTTGATCAAAAATCAACTTCTAGTGAAGAAATAGAAAAGTTAACTTCTATTTGAAGCAAAAGTGTTGTCTTGCATGAGACTTAGCTTCTTATCCGATCGGTATGTTTTCCTTTTGTTTTTATCGGGCACTATGTTGAAACCCAACAATAGCCAACATGAATATCGATTTAAGTGAGATATTGATTTTACAATGAGTTGATCATATCATATCCCGAAAATTTTTACTTCTCCATGCTTTGCTTTTATTGTGTACGTGTAATCCACTACTTTGATCTTGTGCTTCAATCCATGGGGACTTAACCTTTGCACCAAGACTAGGGACCTCAAAGCCTAAACTTGAATCTGATTGGTGTGTCGTAGACACTTCAGTCCTGGATCATGCGATGTATATATTTTCGAATTTTGAGATATGAATATTTGATAAAGACTTTTAATTCATTTGGAAAGTCGAATTATAGAATAAATTTGCTGGAGTGTTGGTTTCACGAGCACTTAATAATATATAAAATATTTTCATTGTTGGAATTTTTAGAAGATTAGTGAACTGAAAAAAATGTATTGATTATAAATAATAATTTATGTTAATATTTTTTTTGTCGATAATGAAAATATTTATTTTAGGTGGAATATAAACAACAAAATTGAGAAGATATTTTTTAAATCGTATGTTCCCAATTTTCCCCTTTTGAAGGAGGTAGTGCGTACCCAACAACAATATACATCCAATCAAATCCCCCTCAAAAGAACAACTTTTCTTTACTCAAACCCTCCATTGATCCTCGAAGAAGATCGGAGACTCTGAATCAACTTTTTGCGAATAGATTTGACACCACCGGTGCATCAACAAGGCTGCATGTTTGCCTAGGAACTAAGTGGGAGAAAAACGAGGAACGAAGGAAATGGGATTTTGCTCTATCATCATCAAATCACTTTGGTATGTCTGAGCCTGAGGTCCATTCCCGACTTTACACTCGGTCTTTTTAATCTTCGATGGGCGTTCAGATTGAGTACCAAGTTCCAGCACTTTGTCCCGACACGAACTCTCTGTGTGCTGAACTGGGTATCCGTGATCGAGGGGTTTTTTTTGTCAAAGCCTTAATACGTCCTTGTTTTGCTGCTTTCACTTCAGAGTGGAAGCTGCACAGAGGGAGTATGCTGCTGCTGTAGTGTCCATAAAGGCAAAACTCTTCTTTCGGGTTCTTGCTTTCTTTCGCTTTTCCTTTTCCGAGTATGGGCATTTTGTGTTTAGCCTGATTCGTTAGGTGTTTGCAATTATGTGATTTTGTACAATTTGCTGTCCTGAAATTATACGCCAATGAAGTACTGATTTCCTCTAATCGAACTGTAGTTTCTTTGTGGCTCGTGGCTTTGCAGTAAAAATCTACCCTCTTGCTGTAAGTTCTGCCGGCTTGATTTTCTTTTCTTCCTCGTGGTATATTATAGTTGGTGCAACACTATTAGTATATTATAGTTGGTGCAACACTATTAAGGTTTACTTCATGTGGGATAGGCAGCTGACTGCTTCGGTCTTCCTCGGCTCTGAAATCCTCGTAATGCTTTGTCAGTACTTGTCTCTGTTTGCCTTATCAAGTTCTTGGGTGCAACTTTGGATGGTTTCATAGTGAATTGGAGAAGCCATGCGCAATCATAATTGAAAAACAACTAATCTTGACAATTCAAACAAATTTGAACCTTGCGAGTAAAATCTTCATGTTCTGATGTGATATTCTTGGTTGGTTCTGTTGCTGCAAAATATGATCATCAATAAGCATGGTCCCGCTTTCTTTAGTCTGCATGGTAGTTTGACTATATATGCCCCATAATAAAGAGGGTTCTTCCACTTCCAGCTCCTTCTCTTTTGAAGTCAATAAGTATTTGAAAGATGGCTTCTGAGCTTGTCAACACGGCAACAAGTAATAAATTGGCAGAAATGGATTGGGCGAAGAACATCGAGATCTGTGAGTTAGTTGCTCGTGATCCAGGGTAAGTTTTCTTTGGCTTTGGTATTTGAGTGAAACACTGCGATTGTGAAACCTAGAGTTATCATCTGGTTACTGCTGTTAAAATGGAAATATTTTTCGGATTAAATAAAAATAATGTAAAACTTCAGAACTTTTGCTTTTTAATGGCAAACTTTTGGTTTTAACAGAATAATTATAACCTTTCCAGCATATCCTCAGTCAACTCCATTGGTGACAAAAAATGCACTTGAATTGCGAATGACTTAGAGATGTCATACTTGCTATGATAACTTGCAATATCTCAACTGTTAATGATTTTTCATCATCGGTTGCCCCCTCACCCCACCACCCCCACCCCCCCCCCCTCCCTCCCCAGCCCAAACACTCCACCCCTGCTAGTTTCTTCCTTTATATTTCATTTTAGGTGTTACTCACGCAGTTGTAGATGAAACCAGTTGTATATGAAACCAATTCAATTGGCACTATTGCCAATATCATGGTTCAACTGTTGCTTACCCTCTAAGTACATTTTTACTTACCATGTGGTTATGCACAATCCTGGTTCTAAACAGCATACACTATATCGGTCTGCCAAATAGTTGGCCATATACTGCATATGCAGTATGTTTTCTCAGCTATAATAGGCGATGAACACAGTATCTCCAATAACCATGCAGGGTATCAAAAGATATTATTAAGACCATCAAAAAACGACTGCAGAGTAAACATTCAAATGCACAACTCTATGCAGTCATGGTGAGTGCGATTCTTTTGTTGCCATCCTCAGTTCTCCATTCTGTAACTTTCTTCACTGTTAAATACAGTTTTATACTTCTTTATTGTTGTACTTTCTTTCCTGAATGCTGTTTAATTATTATTATTATTTTTGCATCGATAGTTTTAGCAGCAACAGCTGCCATAGTGCTGTCCTTTGCTGTTTCTTAATGACTCTTTGAAGAAGGTCTATTGTGTTGCAGTTGTTGGAGATGCTGATGAACAATATTGGAGAACCTATTCATAAGCAAGTCATTGAATTGGGGATTCTCCCTATTCTTGTGAAGATAGTTAAGAAAAAGGTTTGCATTTGATGTCACGTATTCTAGATGATTAAAAAAAATTCAAATAATGCACTTAATGGAAAATTTCTTTCAGACTGACTTGCCAGTACGAGAGAGGATATTTCTCCTTCTAGATGCCACACAGACAGCCCTTCGTGGTGCTTCTGGGAAGTTCCCTCAATATTATTCTGCATTTTATGACCTTGTGGTAAGTACTAGTCTTTAACATTGGGATCATGTTTTGGATGTTATATTGAAAACCTTTGTATTTCCGAACTTCTGATTTGAATTGGTCAGAAACTTAGGCATTAAAATCTATTTGAATTACACTCAGAGTTCTGGAGTTCGGTTTCCCCAGAGGTCTCTGTCCTTATTGTCAGACAATGCTCCTGCACAAGTTGTGAGGAGATCCTCAGGTCATCCTACTGCAGCAGCAAATAAAAAGAGTCCTTCTGGCAGGGAGCCAGCATCTAGCAGACAGGATGGGTTTTCTCAGCAATCAGGCACATGTTCTGTCTCTGAATTGAGGTATATTCCAATTTCCATCAGATAATGTTGGCTCCGTTTGGGCAATTGACTCATCAGCTAGATGTCCCTTTCCCACAGAAAACTCTTAAGCCATTTACATTAAGCTCCTTCAGTTCCTTCAGTTATCATATTAATAAAATAAAACATAGCAATTTTAGTAGCAGTTTCCATGTTTTGTGGAAGCTTTAAGGCTGATATACTGAAAGCATCAGGCATGTAATCCAAAGCCTATTTAAAGTTGAATTTCCTGTCAAATTATTCCTTTCTTCTTGGCATTTTGTCATAGAGGCCTTATGCAGAATTATTCTCTTGGAAGTTTTCTTGCTTTAGTCAACCACGAAAAGACTTTATGCAATTAACATACTTAGTTTTTCTTATACTTTTAGGACTTCAAACTTTCTCGTGTAATATCTTTGTTCTTCCTGGATTTGAGTAGTGCAGGCAAAAAAACAAGCTATAACATTATTACTTTGGTAAAATTAATATCAATGCACTTTCTGCACAAGTCTTCGCAATATTTAGGAGTTCTTTTTCTTAATGGGACGAGATTGATTTCATAGAGATTATTTAACCCAGTTCTTAGTTCTTGTCTTGTTTTGTCTGTGTAAAGTTATGGTCAATGATGTTGATGTCATTAATCTCTACACTTGACTAAGAATCATAATAAACTAAACTCTGCAATTTTTAATATCATGATGATGGGACCGTCATTGACAGAGGAGTTGTGATCAATTTAGGAAAGGTGGAGGGCTGTCATTGTGTCATATGGACTCTTTCGCTATATTGGAAGAAATTGAACTAAGTTTTCAGCTTTCGGGCATACAAAGCGTGGCAGCTGGTGAATTTACTATGTCATTGAGAAATTAATAGCTGGTGCAATCTATACAACAAATTGATTGTTTCAGACCATCAGATTACTTTATGTTTGCAAAAAATGTCCACTTTTTAATGGTTAAAAGACTTGCGCTCCTATAGACTACCGATTTTGCTATCAGTCAATTAGTCAGGTAAAAAAATAGAAGAATAATAATAATAAGTCAGGTCATCACAAGTATAAGAGAGTGGTTTTGGGATTTTCATGGACCTTCTCTCATACTTGTGAGGAGTATGGTAGAAACATGTGACAAATCCAAGTCCTCTGATGATTTAAATGTGGTACGGTCATGTGGTTCATGTGTTAGGAGGACCCAACCCTGCCTCAGTTGACACCCATGAGTGCCTCCGACAGTAGTGACCCCCTGGCTTAGCTGATAGCAGTTGAATGCTTCTGTGGGTAGCATGATCCACACGGTTTGGAGTCAAGCTATAGATGAAATATCTGCTTCTTTTACCAAATGCATGAACTACAGCCTCCACTGAAGGAAAGATAAGTAGTTATCATAGTATACTGGATGATGGCTCTATGTATTGGTAGTCATCCCTCTTGCCTAGTTGTCTACATCTTTCTCAGTGAACTTGATATGCACGGCTCCTCATGGATTTGAATGAATTTGGGATGGGGATGAAAGCCTTGCTTTGCCAGGCATTAGAGCAATGGTAGAATTGTGTCAATGAGGATGAGTGGTCATTTTTCTTTGATAGATATAAGTGGCCGGTGATCGATAGTGAGTCATTTCTCTGGAGGGACACGTTGGTTGGTGATTAATCTTCATATCAATGGAAAAGATACTGGCGAATTTTTTCTTGCTTGAAATAGGTTGGTTGAAGTCACAGTCCAGGAAGGAGTTGTAGAGCCTTATGAATGGGCTATGGAAATGAGAGATGCTGCCGAAAGTGTGGGGTTTGGATTATTGTAACATTAGTAGGAGAGTATCTTTCGCCTAACTGTTTAAGAACGTCCAAACTAATATGGCACTCCCATGTTTGATTTCTTCAAACTTGAAGCTAGAGCTGTAATCAAGCAATGCCGAGTCAAGATAAGCTCGATTCTACCTGGATTTTAGGGATCAATACTCGTCGAGTTTGATTTATCTTGATTTTTCTAGCTCGAGTGTCACTTCATCAAATTATTCATGTGCTTGAACTGACTCAACTAATTGAGCTTGAATCAAGCTCACACGACATGCAAAAAAATAGTATCGTATGTATGTTTTTTATTCTTTAATTTATGGATGAAGTTAAATGTGGGAGAGTAATTTGAAAGTACTAGGAGAATGCTTTTTTGTTGTTTTGGTTGGGCTTTTCAGCTACTAGTATGTAATGCTTTCATAAAGCCATATATGCTCCAATTTAAAGCAGACCTTTACATATGAAGATCCTTTATGCTTTTTTTAGGTTTCTACAAATGGGTCCTCCTCCTTGGTGCGTAAAAACGAGATTTGTGTTTTAATCTTCTTAGAGAAAACGTTTGCCATCACCAGTCAATTTTTCCTTTTTTGTTTGATCTTTTTGCATGTGTGGGTGAGGAAAGGGGAGTTGGGTGCGTAGGTGGAGGGAAGACGGAGAACCATGTTCATGTCCTTTTTTTGTCTGATAAGGCATTTAGCACTCGATCAATGTTGTGCAGTGTCGTTCAGAAGGCCCATAATGCATTAGAGGTTCTGAAGGACGTACTTGATGCTGTTGATGATCGTCATCCTGAGGTAAAGTGAAGTTGAACTCTGGATTTTATCATTTATATTGCACATAACACCAAGCCACTGCAGATTTGGAATATGGAAATAATGTCGTTACACTAGTACATTAAAGCTTCGCACGCATATAAAAACTAGACAAACATACCTTTTAATGAAGTATTCCTAAGTAGGGATGACTTACTGTAACTTGAGTTTGAATAGTGTATTACCATGTTGAAGTGCACTGATCAGAGCCTGATAACGCAATGCTTTTTTTTTTTTCAATGGCCTGACAGATTGCAAAAGATGAGTTCACACTTGATCTCGTGGAGCAGTGTTCTTTCCAAAAACAACGAATAATGCATCTTGTGATGACTTCTAGGTGAGTATTCTTTCTAGATTAAGTTTGAGGTAGTATCTTTGGCCAATTATCTGATGCATGAGGATATCTTAAAACTGTGTGGGCCGAAGTAATGTTTTTAAGACTAAGCTTACCATTATAATTGCTGACTTTAATAAAGCTGTTGAAACATCCAAGACTTTAACTAAAAAAATTTTGAAACTGAAATTGATCCTGTCCTTGCTTGTTTAAGTCACAAATTTTTAGTTGGCATTCTCTTCTTCTTGTGTCAGTAGATATATAGTTTGTCCAGCAAAGACACTAGATTAGCAATTGGTTATCGTTTAGATGAAGCAGGAGATTCTATGGGTAGACGACTGAATTTAGTGAGCTGATGGAAACGTATATTTTATTATTACATGATACCACTGGACTATGAAGGAGGAGAACGATTGGAAGTTATCCAAATATGTTGTCAAAGACTTGCCAAACCTTCTGATGAATTCAAGTCTTGAACTAGAACATGGGGCTTTCCGATCATCATATTTGCTACATTGAAAAGGTTTATATTTGCGGATGTTAATAGATTGATACATAGTCTCCACTCATGTTAATTGTATGAAATTCCACCCCTATTTCATGATTCCTGGGTTTAAGGTTTATGTTGCCAGGTTGATTTGAGTAAGTTGAAGAGATCTTTTGGTACTTCCTAATATTTCGTGTCAAATTGTGCTACTAAACTGAATCAGAGACTTCTCTTGTCCAGGGATGAGAAGGTGGTTTCTCAAGCCATCGAGTTAAATGAGAAGCTTCAAAATGTTCTTGCACAACATGAAGCTCTTCTCTTGGTTAGCTCTGGCACACCAGCCAGTCAAGTTAATTATAAAGAGATTGAGGAAGAGGAAGACGAACAGCTTTTTCGAAGGTTTGTTAGCAACCTTCTCTCAATTTCCCAAGTATTGCTTTACAGAGGTTCTCTGCTGGATTAATTCTCACACTTCATTGTTGGAACTAGGGAAGCAATTGAGTGAGCCCATGCTGTTGAAAGCTTGAACTTGACTCAGGATAGTTTCAGCATACTAGAGCTCAGCTTGATTTATCTCAATTTAAGATTGCGCTTGGATTAGAGCTCAACTAACCACAAACAATATAGGGATAAACAAAGATAAGAGGACAAGCACAGTGAAGCCAAAGAGGAGGATTCTCCCAACAAGTACCAGAAAAGAATCAAACAATACAACTTTCATAAGAAATATCTTGAACAAATATTAAGCACCATTTCTATCCCTACTCACGCACAGACTAGAATCCAGCAAAAGGAAAAAATTTATAAAATAAAAACCCTGGGCAACATATACTGTAGAGGAGGTGATCCCTCTCTGAAGACAGTTATATCACTTCGACTCATAAAAACTGATTCTCTTCTGAGATTCTATAACTAAATAACAGAAAACCAACCCCAGTTGACAAAGCATAGAGGCTTAACGAAACATGCTAGATAATACAGATCTCAAGGGATATCCCTCGGGAATTTGTGATAGAATATTGATCTTCAGCCTAAACAGGAAAGCACGACCGTTTGTGTTCCTTGAGTTGCCTGTCAGATGCATAACGACAAAGAGAGGGAGGCAGCGAATCAGGAAGGATGAGGGGAAAATAGAGGGAGCCACACAAGTTTGGGTTGGGATGTTTGACTTCCATGGATGGCAAATGGCTGAGGAATTGAAGAAAGGGTAAAAAAAAAGTAATAGAATATTATTAGCACTTTAAAGCATTTGAAGGGCATAAAAGGGTAAAATATGCAGGAAATTTTAACCTGAAGTTTAAACAAGCAATGGAGGATACTTAAACAAAATAGATTGAAAGTTTCCATGACTGTGAGCTTGATGTAGAACTATGGCAACAACCTTTGAATACTTACAACAGGCGTGCCAAATTTGGATTCATTTTTCAGATGATCATCTTATCTATTTTTCCTCATTAGATTAAGAATCTTTATTGAGTGCTTAGAATAGTCGAGTCTTTTTAGAATATTATGTTTCCTTTTTAATTTAGGATGGAGCATTATGTTTGCAAGTTTTTACGATATTATGTTTCCTTTCTATTTGAGATGGAATATTATGTCTACTCGGATTTTAGATATGAGATTTCTCAAGTTTTTTATTCAAGTGTTTCCTTTGGGGAATAGGGTCTAGTAGTCTATAAATTTGCTCTTCCTTTGGTTAATGAAAGTATGTTGAGTGAATAAAATTTCAGCATTTCTTTGCTAAGAGTTGCACGATGCAATTCTCCCTTATGTGTGATGCTCAGGCGCTTTGCGTGAGAAGCCTAAAGATTTTTCCTTTTCTTTCCTAACCTTTCTTTTATTTTTATATATTTATTTTTTTATATAATTATTTCTTTTTCCTCAATTGGTCTTGGTTTTATTTTATTTATTTTTGGGTTCATCAACCGCCGACCCCAACTAGTTTGGGATAAAGGTGATGTTGATGTGATGTTGATGTTTCCTAACCTTTCTTCCAACGTCTCCCAAATCTCGTTAATTTCTCTATCATGCGCTAATTAACCAACTCATACCTCGCATTGTTCACTGGTGCTGTTCACGGGTACTATCCACAGCCCCAAAACAGTTCTTCCAAATCTGATTCAACGTGGTCGGATTGTCGTATATATTAAAGCTAGTCTTTTCAATACCACCCAGACTTGCTGGTGGCCTATGGTCTGCTTCACAGCCTCATGTTGGTGGTCAGGACTTGTCTGCTATTTCAGATAAAAGTGGATTAGCCCGTCTATATTTTGACTTTGTAAAGGATGAAAAGTGGATGAAAGGGACGGGTCTTGAATCTCTAAGCTGTTGCATATCAAGCAGGCATGCTACAACTGACTGAGAAAAAGCTGTTGATATGAGTGGCAAACAATGTGTTTAAATTGATGCTGTTGCCTTTGTTGAAGAAAGCTGTTTACAAGAGTTGAATTCTTAGACTTTTTGGAAAAAAAGTTGCTTAATTGTGGCCTTATTTGGATATGGCAGATAGAACTCTGCATAGATACCAGGTCTTCAAGTGATGGTGCTAAAGCTGCCACTCAACTGCTGTATCATTTGATTTCTGATTTCATGTGCATTCTTGTTACTTCTAACCATTGCAGGTTACGAAAAGGAAAATCTTGTGTGAGGCCTGAAGATGAAGAGGGGATAGTGCAAAAGCCATTGGACCTGTTCGGATCATATGTTCCTGGAGAAATACCGTACCGTCCACTTATACGGTCTCCATCGACAGTGGTATCCGGGGAATCCAATGGGCAGGGTCCACCTGTGGCAATCCCTCCTCCACCAGCAAAACACGTCGAGAGGGTAAAATTTTTTGAAGAAAGCAAGTCGGATAGTTCTGGTGCGGCTGGACACATGAGGGGGCTGTCATTACATAGTCGAAATGCCAGCAGTTCACTTAGTGGAAGCATCTATTCCAGTGACTGATGGGACACTGACCTATTTTCATGCTTCAGTCTGAGATTGGTGCGAACTCTGCCGTCATCTGGTGGGGAGCTATATACTTCTTTCTGAACGCCGACTCATGGATGTATGCAAGTTGCTCCTTTGTATTGGCAACAAGAACACAATGACTTGGTGATATGGGCTATTCATCAGTCAAGCGTCTCTCACTGTGTTGTGTAGTCCGCAATGCAGGTAATTGCATTGGGGGAGAGCTTTGGATGTACCAAATCCTATATATATTCATATACGGTTGAGTTATGTGATCAGCGTTTGCCTTTGGTACTTTTTTTTTTTTTTTGGTATGTAAATATGAGAAGAGCCCATCTTTCATAGGAACCCATTAATATAGAAACCCATTATCAATCAACACAATCCACAGAAGATTCAGCAGCCCACGATTTAGGATGACAGGGCCCATCTTTCATAGAAACCCTTGCCCGCCCCACCTCGCGAGGACAGAAAAGAAAGGTGAATTTCATACCGAGGTGAAGAGTGTTCTCCATTACCATCTTGAGCATGCCAAGGGGGTCGCCAGCAACCAATTCACATAATGGCGACAAGAAACATGGGGAAGAATTATCCAACTGAAATCAGTCTTTTGATAGTTTCGTAGTGCTATTTTCATTGTTGAACTTGCGGTCGTTTTTGTTTTATGAGACCTTGATCAATACGCCGAACTCAGAGAGCGATGTGACGTATTTCTTAGCATCGTATAGCCATGACCAATTGAGTTGCCAGATTTTAAGTAGTACCGTTAGGTAAAACGATGGCAAAAGGTTTTACGATGACCACGGCATAGCAATCGATCATAGATATAGCTTATGCTGGGAGCTTCTAATGCTTAGGTATTCCGGAGAAAGCAAGCAGGGGGACTGTTGCTTTGCTGTGGTTTTCCGCTGGTACTAATGGCAATGGAATCCCAGTTCTTCATACCAGCATATTAATCAGCCGGCCTGGAGGAGATACAACTTATACAACAGCACAGAAGTAACAACTCACGTACGAAATCCGGTTTTGTTGAACATCCATTTCTCAGCTATCCGGCAAAGGACCGAAATACCACTGGTTAAGTGGGACTGCACTTGCTGTTCCGCCTTGCCGTACGGCGCTTTCCCCCACGGGAACTGCCCTTGCCCGACCTTTCACAATGTTCAATTATGCATATACCATTACATCTACGTTGTCCAAAAAGACTGTCAGAAAATGAAGCTCACAAAGATAAGAATAGAACAAAAGAGGACATCAGAAGTTAGTGATGCATTTGCCGTTTGCTGCATCAGATGCGGTAGGCAAACAACGAGAGTACCTGCACTGGACGAGATGGGTCGCCAACCTCAAAAAGATTCTCTCCTTTTTCTTAATTATGTAATGTTAATTTTTTTTAAATTTATTCCACACTCCCCCCAACAGTACTACTTCCAACTCCAAACCCTTCTAGAAGGCATGGATGGCCGTCTTCCTTTTTATAAACACATCATATGTGAAAGCGGGGTTGGTCGAACTGTGAATACGACCGCAAGTAATAAATAAACTGATTTGAGCATCTCTTCATAACATCATCCTTGTTATCTTCATGGTTTGCTCCAAATTAGTGTCTTGTTTTCTAGCAGACCATCTAGACGTGATGAGGTGAACCCCCCCAAAATTTAATTATGAACTAGCTAATTGGGTGTCTATTCTTCAACAAATCATTAAGATGTAACATTATTTGAATCTGATGGGACGCCAGATAAGATCAAATCAACTTGCTTTGGACATTCAATCTTTTGATTACAAGTAACAAATGGAGTCTCTTTCTCCAGGAAAGCCCAACAAATATTTACAAAGCAAGAAAACACAAAGAATAAATAATTTCAAGAGAAGATCAGAATGGGGATGCTCTTGAAAGAGTGCAATGGAGGGAGGATACCTGGTCCAATCAGCAATCTATGTCAGTGAGAGTAGGAACATTCAGCAAAGAAATTAAAGTTAATGTCAATCATGGGAGGTAGGTAGGAGGTTTTTTAGTTAAATCTTTCTCTCTCTACTCAGGAATTGACAAGAGTTAGTGGAGCGAGTTGGAATGGGTCTTCTAGAACCTCAGCAATATTTAAATGGAAGAAAGCTGGGGGAGGGTGGAAAACCATCCAAGAATACATTTTGTGTTGCAAGAAAGAATAATGGTTTTAGTAATGGCACACATCATGTCATGTTATATGTGTCTGTTGAGTTGAGGGCGACTCTTAAGTAAATGGGGAGAGAACACAGAAATTTGATGCCTTTCTGTGATATGCAGAATAGGAAGTTGATGGTTGGTAGGTCCATTGAAATAATCTACTTTTAATTCTTTCTTCTCTATGCCCTCCAAATCTGCGGTAATTACGCGGTCCCGGCATCAAACCATCCCAAATATTTGCTTTCGACTCCCTTCGAGATGACCGAGGAGGACGGCAACTCTGTACCCTTGACCGTGTCTATAAAAAAGGGCAAAAGTATACTAAAAGTGTCAATATTTATATAAGGCGCTAATATTTTTAATTTTTTGAATTATTAAGTGCCAATTTTTTTGAAAAATAGTTATTTCAGTCCAACTCTTGTGAGTTTCGCCGGAAATTTGACATGGCATCTACGTGGCTTGCCGGAGTATTTTAGTCAGCCAAAAAAATAATTAAAAATCACGTAATAAAAAAAAAGTAAAAATAAGCTTAAAAAAAAAGTTAAGAGCCCTCACCGCCGCCCACCATTGCCGGCCAGGCAAGGGGTGGGAGGGTGCCCGAGGGGGCCGCACGAGCCCCGCAAACTCATGCTGAGGCCTCACCAGGGGTCGGCGAGGCTTGGCCGAGGCCTCACGGACCCCACCACGAGGTCGGAATCGCCTAGCCACGACCATGTCTAGCGGTGGCTAGGCGATTCCGACCTCGCTCACCCACGCCATGTGGACAAATTTTTTTTTTAAAAATTCCACATAATATTGAGAAATTAATAAAAAAAATGTCATGTGTATTGTTTCACCGGAATTGATATTTAAATGATTCTTTTTTGTCGGAATTGGCACTTAAGCGGTCGTTTTTTCTCCGATTTGGCACTTAAGTGATAAAAAAATATTAACACTAAAGTGAGCACCATATATAAATATTGACACTCTTACTATACTTTTGCCGTGAAAAAAACTCTCCACAATGCTAAGTATTTTACAGCTGAGAGAGCCTGGTAGGTCTGGATGCAGAATGTTGACCATGAAAAACAGGGGGAAAGTTTGATCTGCCAGAACCCTTTTATGCAAATGATGATTTTGTAATACCTGAGAAGTATAAGATTTGGAGCTAGGTAGGTGTGGGTGGAATTGGGAATAGAGGAAAACACAGGGGCCTACACAAAGAAACTAGGAAACTTCAACATAGAAAAACAACATGTAAGGGCAGACTCCCAAGAGGATCCAACAGAAAAAGTAGAGCTACCTACCAAACATCCATCCATCCATCCATCACCACTAAACCTTTAATTGCAATCCCCTCTGCTTTTCTCAACACCAACTTGGTCAAATGCTTTAAAATAAATATAAGAAAAAAAAAAAAAGATGACGTTTCCTTCCTTCCTCTCCACCACCACTCTCTCTCTCTCTCTCTCTCTCTCTCCTTTCCTCCTCCATAAGTATGAGTCCTCTTCAGGTTGGATGCCCCATTTCACATTCGACCTCAACACATGAACGTCTTGTGATTGGGAGAAGAATAAAGATCAAGAGAAGAGGAGGAGATGGGGAGGTCGCCGTGTTGCGAGAGCGAGCACATGAACAAAGGGGCGTGGAGCAAGGAGGAAGACGAGCGCCTCATCGCCTACATCAAGCGCCACGGCGAAGGCTGCTGGCGGTCCCTCCCCAAAGCGGCCGGCCTGCTCCGCTGCGGCAAGAGCTGCCGCTTGAGGTGGATCAACTACTTGAGGCCCGACTTGAAGCGTGGTAACTTCTCCGACGACGAAGACGAGCTCATCATCACCCTCCACAGCCTCCTCGGCAACAAGTAAATGACTTACCATATCTCATCTCCTTTTCTTCTCTTGTTCATGTCTCCGCCAAAGTCCGACTCAGAGTTGTTTTTCGCGCGCAGGTGGTCGCTGATAGCGGCACGGTTGCCCGGAAGGACAGACAACGAGATTAAGAACTACTGGAACACCCACATCAAGAGAAAGCTTCACGCACGCGGGATCGATCCCCAAACCCACCGCCCTCTCGACTACACCAACACTGCTGCTGCTGCTGCTGGTGCTGCTACTACGCACGTTATCTGTACCAACGCTAATAACGGCAGCAAAAAGGCGGAGTCTCCCTCGACAACTCATGAAGAATTATCATCATCGTCGTCATCCCTACTCCCTGCAGCGGCAGCGAAGAAAAGATTGAATTCATTAGCCAGCACGGCGGTGGCAGCGCGAGAAGAAGAAGAATCAACGAATAACAGCATGAGCAGCGGCGTGACGACCACCACCACCATCGCAGAGGAGGTGCAAGTGCAACTCATCAATAACGTGAACGTCATAAATGTTAACAAAGACATAGATGCAGATGTAGACCTCGACCTTTCGCTTTGCCTCTCCATTCATCGCCACCAGACTATCGTCCGAAACAACAGCACCAGCAGCACAGCAAGCAACGAATTACTAAGTAGTGCTACTCCTCTGCCAGCTAATACTCATAGGGATCATGAGGTGCTGCTCTTGAGTCTAGGGTTTCGTCATGGCGGCTGCAGTGCACCCGCGGCCACAACACTTGACTTGTTAAGCGACCCTTCTTCACACCCCATCTCTAGAGCCTCTTCTTGCTGGTTGTGATGCGATGTAATCTAGTCTTAGACTACTGCTAATTACAGTTCGCCTTGTCTTCAAGCCCTCGAAACCAACTTTTCATGGGAGAGATACCACAGCTCATGTTTGCTTGTTCGTTTCAAGTGATTGATGAATTCTCACGACACAGGTAGAAGATGACAGTCATCGAAACTTTTGGGGAAGGGTTCTATGCTAATAATCAAATCAGACGCAGGCACGCACAAAAGTAGAAGGAGAGGTCAATGGACGGACTTTGAAATGGAAAAGAGCTGAAGCTTTCTTTACCAACAACTTTCATGGTAGTAATCTACATATAAACTGACTTAGCAAGAGGATGGCCTTCTCTTTTTTGCCAAGCTGACTATGTAAGCCTAATCTCTATGATGAGATAAAATTTTTGACAAACTTTAGGGGGAGAAATTCCAAAAATCCCCCTAAAATCTCGTTTGTTTCTATAAAAAAAAAATTGACCTTAAACATGACTTTGTTCCAAAAATTCTCTACATATGGATTGCTTATGCTTAGCCCCTCTGAAATGGTGCCTATATGTTGAAGTTCCCCCTCCTCATATTCGATTTTATCCCAAAATAACTTCTGAACTGCATCACTTCTATCTAATAGCCTCCCCGAGCTCGTCGTCGATGAAAGTAATGGTCAGCCAACGAACATGTTTCGCGCCTTTCCATACGGCGCTTTGTTCCAAATGACCTCCATATATAGTTGTGGAATTGAAATTAAAATCCTCAGTTGACCTTTACGCCGTGCTTCTCACAAGCAAGAAAATGCCTAACTGGGTTTGGTTCGGTCCACGGCATTCTCATAACAGCTCTCTCCCCACGTCTACACTGATCCTCGATCTATGCTCGAGAAGCCCTAGCCTTTTCTTTTGTAATATGTGAAGTTGGGGCAAACATGGGGCATCCTCATGGTTTTTTATGTACACCGAGTGGCAAGGGGAGAAACATATTTTCCGCCGGTTAAAATGCCCTGGAAAAAGGGGGCGGGCGGCGGATCGCACATGCGAAGAGCACGTGTTCATCGAGTAGTCATTATTTGCAACGGTGATTGCAACGGTGATGAGCTCAGATGGTCACTTAGTCAAGATTTAGGACAAACTCAAGTGTAAGGGGAATTTCGAAGAACAAAAACGTCACCATTTTAGGGGGAATTTGGGAATTTTCACAAATTTAGGAATTTGTGAGGGAGGAGCTAACGTTGTTTTCCATTCACACTGCAATACCCAACTTGAAAAGGCCATAGTTTCATTTAGACATGTAGTGTTAAACGTATACCTCAGAGCAGAGCGGTTCACATCACAAGGACAACAGACACAAACACAAGCACTAAACTAACCAAACCGCACGGACACATAATACATGGACAAGACACGAAGGCACTGAATGTTTGGACATCGAAGTGTCAGTTGCTAAGGTCGGGGTCAGGTCACTAACTAAATTTATTCGAACCAGAGGAGTGGTACGAACATTCAAGCAAAGGAGGAGGGAGGGAAGATGTACGGCCTTAGCTAAAGACAACGAGACAACAATCCTCTTCCATTCCCACCACGATTTGACTAAGAAGAAAATCATCACCCACCTGTGGCCGCCGAGGGTCACCGGCGTTGCCGGGGTGGCGGCGATGCCACCGATTTGTCAAGCCCCCGGACCCTAGTCCCCCTCCGTCTCCCTCTCTCTCCGGCTAGTTGATTTTTCTTTTCTTTTCTTTCCTTTTGAAGTTTTGCCTTCTTTTTCTTGTTTTGTTTTCTTCAAAAACTTTGGCTTTTCTGATATTTCCATTCGTTTTAAGAATTCACCTTCTCTTAGATGTGCGACTGACATCTCTTAGATGTGCTACTATCCACATAAAATTCCAATGTTACCCCCGGTCAGCGAAGTTGGCTAAGACAGTTGTTGTCTAGAAGAATTGATTTCATCGGATAAAAAAATATTTAGGATTTGATTGCATATTTTCAAATGTTTAGGATGTTGGTGCAATTTTCCCCATTTTTAAGCATCTTTAACATTTCTTGTTTTCGATATTCTATATATTCTTTTACCATCGAGGTTTGTCTCTTCAGTGATTCTTGCATTTGCATCTTCCCCTAGGTCACAAGCTAGAATCCTAAGAGCAGCTTGAATTTTGCAAGGGGACTTGTCCATTCTTGCGCGAGGAGAGTCGCGATCCATTGATACGTTTGGTGGGACTGCGGTGCCAAACCCATCAACCCCAAGTCTCTTCCATCACGGATGATGTACAATAATAATAATTCAAATCGTATATTTCTTAGCGAGTGCTTGAACTCCCGTAATTGCGCGAGAGGGAGTTGCGTTGATTCTACTAACCTTATCATCAAGTGAAACAAGAAAAATGTATCAATTATCTCCAAAATGGTCAAAGTGGACACAATTCTAATGCATGTGAGGTTTAATCCTGCTGGCCGGCCATGTGACATCAATTGAATCTCAAGTCACCACCATGTGTTAACCTGGAAAAATGTTCACCCTCAAAAGGTACTATGTATCTCGTCTTTTTTTATTTTATTTTTCTCATGCCCCAATGTCACCTAACTCTTCTGTCGTTATCCAATTTTTTTTTAACAAAAAGAATATTTAATTGTTAAATATCAACAGATGCTATTATGCCCACCAAACAACTACCCTTTAAAATCCCCAAACCGTTCAATCACATCTATAAATGTCTCCCTCCTCTTTCTCATTCAAATGGCAAATGAACAATGTTGTTACATCCAGGTTTCTCCGAATCTTATTATAGAGATCTAAAGTGATATCCAATCCGTACCGGTCTAGAACAATGCATGCATTCCGTTGCGAGGTCATGCTCTTCGTACGTAACATGTCTTACACACAAGAACTAGGCCAATACCTTGCGCGTGTGTATGGCTCACGCCGATGTGCAAGTGACATTGATGACCACCGCGGTAATGACCAGCCAGCTATTCATAAGAACCTATATCAAAGAAGGCTCAAGTCATCTCGTTATCATCGGACCTTCTAGGTAGCACTGGAGTCACCACTTGATTTTCGCCTCTCTCCGTTAAAATGTTCCATTATTGTACAAGGCCCGAAAATACATAACGACCAAGACATATTCAAACTTCAAGGGAGGGGATCGAACTTGAAATAGGTGCATGTGCAACCTCCACAACCAAATGTTGAATACAAGGAGCACTCCCGTGGGATCTGGAGGATGACCAGAGATGAATGTAGCAACGTAGCCCAAAATGCATTAAAATAGAAGATAATTCCCAACATCAAATGATTTGCTTAATTATGAACAATGGTGTTAGACTTTGCCTTTATCTACATTCAGATTTAACTAGCAATTAACATGCACCCCCACTCCAACTTATAAGATATCTTGGTGTTTATAGGTCTGGAATGAATTAAGGGCACAAATTTAGCTATTCCCCTACAGCAAAACCTGGGGCTTTTAAAACAGATATCACTCAGACAACAGATTTTCTGTTTTAAGATTTACAAATCGGAATATGTCCAAATCATGCTGATCATAGGTTGCAGATCAGACGTCAACAGCAATTAGTGTGTATTCTCCAACTGCAAATGTGTCTCTCAGACTAGTCGATTGACATCGCAGGAATACATGATTTTTCTCCTCACTCTGAATGAAAGAAAAAACCTAAAAGCATCCATCAGACGTTCTGTTTCCTGGCATGCACATGACCAAGATGCACACACAAAATGCAACCAAATGAACTACGAAGAGACAAAAAATGCGAACACGTTTATGGGAGACCTACTGCACAGTAGTATATACAACGTTCAGCCAGACTGATAGGATGCACTCACGACACGAGGCCTATGGATGAGTCCCTCGGGTTGGACGGCAAACGTGATTTCTTTTCCGAGCATGTTCCTCACTGTGGTGCTGCGTCCGACATGCATATCCATACCAACAATCTTCTCTCTTGGATGCATCCGGTGGTAGAAGCTGTGAACATGCACATCGAGAGAAGATGAGACTATAGAGATCCTTTAATCAACACTTTACAAGTACATCAGATTTCCAATTGCTGCAGTCATTCCCATTCTAGCTTCAAACATAATATCAGGGTCCACAACCAGCTGATTGTACAACCAACCCCGCAATTGTAAGCTAGGCAAATGCCAAACCAAACGGAGTCTTGTCATTGTGTTCAAGGACAATGCTGTAATCATCAGCACATAGGAAGCACTGCTCTCTCCCCGCTAGTCTTCCTATCCTAAGACCTACTAAATGAAACGCTTTCACCTCGTAAAACCTTTACACAGTGAAATAAGTACCATGGATGAAAGGGACTGCAACTCCGTGCCATAAGTCGTACAATTCTAATGTGCTTTAACTATAGAATCTTTTGACCCCCCTCCCCCCCAAAAAAAAAAAAAAAAAAAAAACTCTAGAATCTACTAATATTACCAAATTGATGGTATTTTATCATTTAACTAAGAGTTCATGGAACTTCCCCTCAATAATCCAGCTGAGAATTTAAAGAACGTTATGTACTTCATGGACATTTAAAACATGTATTCAACAATCGTGTGGCAAAACCTAACTATTTCAATTTAGAATAGTCTGTCATTTGGATTAGTTATTTCTCACAATGACATCTGAAATACTGGTCATAATATATTAGCCGTAAGCTAATATTGAAGTAATGAACAACATGTCACAGTAGTGGAATCTCCAGAGGTAAGACATTAAAGATGCATAGTTCTATAAATTGGACATCAGCCATCACATTAACACGATAAGGTCCACATAGGATAGAGATAGCATAAAACCAAAAGAGAGATCATCTTAATGCTTAGTTGTAGATACTTACATATTTAGGCATTGAAAAGCGAAACCAGTACAAGAGGAAGGATACCAATTTGTCGTAACAATCACTGCATTCACCACAAAGACTCAGGTGGAAAAAGGGCATATATGATAACATGGGGACAAAGTACTTTGCTCCACAAACAATATAATTATCATTATGAGACCAGATTGATACATAATAGAAATGGTGTATCAGGGCAGGAAATAGGTCAAACAAAGTTGTTCTGTTCATTCAAAATGTAGAAGGAACATAATTTCCACCAATAATAATATCCAAACAATAAGAAGAACAAGTAAGGACATCTAATTCTTTATTTACCTCCATCTTAAAGCTAAAAACACTTCTCTACTTTCAGATAAATCCCTGTCGATCAATGCCAAAATGTAAAATTAAGCTTAGAAGCAACTATTGGCTCTTTAACATTCCCTGTATTGTTGGGAAACAAAAGTCAAGTAACCTGAGCTCTTCCACAATTAAATTAACAAGATTTCTATCCTCTAAATCAACTTCAAGACTTCTAGAGGCAATGAAAGGAACATCTTAAGTCATGCTCCTATCAGCCGCTAGAGAAACAAGTTGACAGACAAGTACAGAATGCACTTTATTAAAAGGTTAGCAAGCTCTTTAAAAACTCACGACTTAAAGGATCTGACACTGGACTCTTCTAAACATGAGGACTACCTTCAGCAACTAATCACTAGCAGAACATAATGAGCAATGTCGCAGCCTTGGAAATACGACAAAGATATCATGCGCACAATGTCGAACTGAAAGAGTTAAAATCTAACCCTTCCAAGAAAAGACAACATCCAGTTCAGGAGAACATTTATGTTAAAAGCTTAGTGACAAAGAAAGGCCGCACAAAAAGTAGAAATAGCAACTCACTTGCATATATGTGTTGCAGCAGTTATCATATCAGCATGATTAAGTGGCATCCTGGATCGATCTGGTCACATAATACAGATTCTATTAGACAAGGACACAGGTCAAGTGTGATTAGATTCATTAATGGTACTGTGTTTCACAGAAAATTTCATGTTGCGGGAAATGTTTTTCAAGCTAGTTCAGGGAAACTTAGTTCCACTTTCCAAGTGTATGGATGGACATCTAAAGTGACACGGAAACTATTTTATGGTGTTTGTCACCCACCAGAATCAATCAAGGTGCTATCCCGGACTGGCATTAGACAATATTTTAAAAACAAAATTATCTTGAACAAGATGACAGGGTTTGGTGTTGCGTGCCCCGGTTCAGGTATTGGGGATCAACGCGGACACCAAAAACTTGGTCTGGGTGCTGGATCCTTGGCCCTGATACCATGGTCACCGGTTGAAGTGCCTACGCCCTGCATCCCGACCCCAGGGTCCAGAACTGGGCACATCAATTTCTAGTGCAGTAGCTGGGGTCCTAGGTCAAGGCGATTGAGACGCCGATACCAGTAGTGGAGGTTGAAGAGAATTACAAAAAATGATTTATGTTAGTCAATCATTTTTTAAGCATTTACGCAAGTTCTACTGAACATGAAAAAATATTTTCGTTGACGCCTCTTACTATGCCAAAGGACTGGAAATGGAGGAAATGTTTTCAAGTCACTCTTTTTCCACCAAAAAAGGCACCCTAAGGAAACAATTGACTCCATAGAGGGAACCCAGCATAGTATTTACAGTAAAAGATTCATCATTAGTCAGAGGGTCAAAAGTCCAAAATTCAAAAAGACAAGTATTTTTCGGCATTTACATGCAAGGCTGGAGGACTCTACCCTGGCTTTTCATCTGTTACAAGACCTGAGATTTGCTTCTTCACTTTATCTACTGATGTCCAATCCTATTGATTACATCTACATCAACCTCTCCATCCACAAAATTGATCCGAGATCATGAATTAACTGAATACTCAGTGCTATATCAACTGCTCATTACCACTTCAATTAGACATGTTTCCTCTTCTCAGAACTTGCACTCCATGTACTCTACTTTGTTCCTACTAAAACAAAACTTTGGGATTCAAAGTTTACCACAATAGACTGAGCTTCCCATCTAAGATCATCCGAGCTTCATGTATTAAAACAGTATAGACTTTACATTATACATTATGCTAACCAATACTAGTGATAGTGAATTCCTCCATTACCAAAAAGAGGTACAGTTCTAACAACAAATGGAATTTTCAAGTAGCCTTATAGTTGTGTGAACTTATATATTCCACGTGTTTTGAATGATGTGAGAACTACATCCTACATGCTTTTGTTGCTTGAAAATGTGAAGCACAAACCCCATCCTTCATCACTATACATGTCCTCGTAGATTGTATACGTGAATGACAAAGAAAATGGATACACTCAACTAAAAGAGAATGTCAGCGAACCATACATTAATTGTGGTTAAACATGAACACTTGAATTGACTCACCAATTTCACGATTGTCAAATTTTCCAATCCATTCAGAGATAACATCTTGGAGTGTTCTTCCCAGTTGTCTAATTGACCTCTCCGTGATCTACCGAATGTTGAACAAAGAAAGTTGAATAGACTTGCCTTCTATGCAAAGACAGAAGAATTACTGATGATAGAGTTCATACATCTTGCTCATATCTATTTGTTTCATGCGCAGTGAATGGAATTCTTGAGATAGACCGCTCCATGATCTGCAACAAATGCCAATAGTTGTATGTGTGGCTCAAGAAACCAACTTCTCATTGATATACTTGCATAGGAGACTAATGAGAAAATACTGCGAGATATCATCCAGCCAACAAGCAACAAGTGGCTGCCTAGACTCTAGACCACTCCATGCTATGAGTAGCATGACTTAAGCGACAATCCTCATATTACAAGCCAACAAGGACAGCAGAAAGATTATGTACAAAAGCAGCTGAAAAATGTTGAACGAAGCAAGAGTCAATTTGAGAAAAACGATCCCAATAGGACAAGAATGGGTATAGAGAACTCCACATACAGGTCTAAAACTGTCATACGTGCAGAGAGGGTGACCATCAATCCTCGCAACCCCTTGAGAGTGCCAATAAGCACCACAAAATGCTCTATTGCATCCCAAACCTGCAAAAGAGGTACAACATTCCAGCATGTCCAAAACAGCCATAACATATCAGGAACATTTTAAAATCTACTCTCAACTTAAGTGCTCATTTGACAACTGCCCACTTCTCAATATTCAAACACTGGATGGCATTGCATTTCTGTGAAAAATGAATACAGCATTCCAACATAACTGTAGAAGAATCTTAGATAGTATCACTGCTCAATATCCCATAATAGGACAATTTGCAGCTGATGGCTACAGCAATTAGGTCCATCGTTAAGTTGCTGATTACATCCCTAGTTAAACATTATTTTCCGTAGTACAAAGCCATCCATGGATATGCTGGTCTTCAAATTCTCCTTAGCTGATGAAAAATAATTTGAGAAATCAACTGCCAAATTACAAAATGAACAAGAAACAACTATACTATCACAACAACAAACTAAGTCTGATCCCAACAAGGTAGTTCTAATGTGTGAGTCAGTTTATATCATTGCCTTCGATTCTGTATCAAGCCCCCAATTGGCCCAGTTTGGCATAATAAAACTGGTCTACTTTTCCATTTTCATATATATTTGAAAACAGAACTAAAAATAAATCTGATCACAAACTGAAAACTATTCAGGTGAACCAAGGGAAAATTGTTCACTTTTGGTACTACAAATTGAAAAAAATAGAGTTGTGTTCATTTGCTTTCATGTATAAAAAAAAAAAAGGGTAGCTTAACATTAAAAATCAATACAACTAAACATGCTTTCAAAACTTTTATTCAAGTTGAGAATTTTATTTGTCACGAACCAAACACATTTTAGAAAAATGGAGAACTGGAAATAGAGAACGGTTTCATTTTCAATGACACTGAATATCACTAACCAAATAGACCTTTAAGCTCCAAGGTCCATTGGTTTCAAGAAAGATGAATTTTGCAGGAAAAGATTTTCATATGTGAGTTTGTTTCATAGAAAATCAAATACTTAAAAAAAAATCATCCTAAAAAGAATCGCTTACAAAAATGAATGAATGCAATATTTGTTTCATTATCAACAGAAATACATAGACATGGATTGTTCTGGACAATCAAAACCTTTTTTATTGACTCACTTTTCAAGCGATACAACAATGTTAGGAAAATGTTGTCCAAATCACTCATTCTTTATGAAACAAACGCACCTGAAGTGTTACCAGAAAACTCACACTTTTGAGGAAAAAGAGACTAGTACAACGACAGGACCAAGGTCCAGATGACGTGGTCTCAAGTCTCGACCACCAAGTCCTCTGTTCAGGCTGCATGGAGCATCGAGAACCCAAGTCTAAGACGCAAAGACCAAGGGCCGAGGCATGATCGGGTCATGGGTCCAAGCCATGGAAATTTGGGTCTAGCTGTGCAGACCCGAGTCAGTGCCTTGAGGAACTAAGTTCAGGCCATCCGAGGACCCAGATTCAGGCAGGTCCCTGGGTCCGTCAGCCAGGCAAATGGTCCAAGCATCCAAGACAGCTTGTGGTCGTGGAGGTCATATTGTACTCTGGAAAATGATTTCTGATTTCAAACATTGAGTCATTTTTTGTGAATTTAAGTACGCATTTTTCGTTGACTCATTTTCCTAAGTGATCCTAACACCAGAATATGAGGAAAAATTTTTCCAACAATTAATTTTTCCATGAAATTCAAGAAGCCTTATTACCAAAAATAGGCTAGAGTATTCGTAAGCATTGAAAGTTTAGAAGGACAATTAACCACAGCGAAAGGCCTAGATGAGGATGAAACTAAAGCCAATACAAGAACTGTCCAGGCTCAAATAAAGGAGGGGGACGGTGGATGGTTTGCAAGGTGCTTACAATGTTGTGGTACACTAATGTTTGATCTGGAAGGCATCATTCCTCCACATACTTGACATGGTATGTGGACGGTATCCTGATTGCAGCGAAACCCACCATATTCCGTGCCTAATTCATGCAGAAAACTAGTCAATCACAATGCTGCATCCTATGTAAATCTAAATTAATAAAGAGTAAAAAAAATATTGCAAGGAAAACTCGTTCCTTTTTTTGGCACTAATTGGACCTTAGATGCAGTTAAAAGAGATGCATAAATAATGCATAATCTTTCCAGGGTACAAATTTAACATTTAGAAATTAACATGGGAAAAGGAAATATGCAGAACTTGAAACTGATGCCAGATACAGAAAAGCTTCTCAAATATAATACTTGGTTCTGTCAAGGAAACTGCAAAAAAGCAATTGATGAAGGAAAAGTTGATTCTGTCACTATGTTGTGCCGCAAGTGAAGAATCAAATTTTGACTACCGCATTGTGGGCATGCAAGGTCAGGACCAGAAGTTTGCTCATCCACTGCCAAGTGAGGTCTTTTACGTTTTCTTCCACTGCTTATAACCTAACAAATTGCAAAATAAAGACATAAATTGACAAAGCTATGATCTTAGAACTAAGCTAGAAGCATGCAAATAAAACTGCAGGCTCGGAAACCCAGACGGCCCGATTTTTTGGGCTCAATAGTACCAAGCTGGGCTACAGGACCTGAAAATATCTGAGTAAGGGCCGGACTGGCCTGACTCATAAATCAGAACAAAAATAATTTATATACACTAATGTCTAAAACCCTAGAACAGCATCTCAGGGTGCCGCCTATTCATTTCCCTTTCACACACTAGCACACAACTTGATCTCTCCCATTCTTGTATCTCGTGCTCACACTGGCAAAAATGTTGTGCTCCTCGACAGGCCGTTATTCCCACTTATCCCTCGTGTCTTTGGGTGTGTCTGTTTTATTCATAATTTACGTTCCGATACCAATAAACTATCCCCTCGTGCCACCAAATGTGTTCTTCTCAAATATTCACGTACTTAAAAGTGATATCGGTGTTATGATCCTAGGACTTGTACTCAATATGTCAGTGCTGATGTTGCTTTCTTCGAGGGCACACCAGACTATTCCACCGAGGGTAAAAAAATTTCAACCGACAATGTGGACGATCCTCCTATCCACAACTTATTCCCTTAGACTCGGTTAGTCCTCCTCCTATGTCTCCCCTCTTACAAGTGTATTAGCGGCGAAAGCAATATACGGCACCACAAGTCTCCAGCTCTTCCATGCCCTCTCGTCCAATCTCTATCCTTGTCTCTTGGTCCGGACGATCTTCCTGTTGCCCTTCGCAAAGGTACTTGTTCTTATACACAAAAATCCTCTTTTGCTTACCCTATCGAGCATTATGTTTCTCTCTCATATCTTCCTTCCCCATTACATGATTTTGCTCTATCATTACATACTAACACAATTCCTACTTCCACCACCGAGGCCTTATCTCGCCTTGAGTGGAAGAGAGCTATGAATGTGGAAATGGAAGCTCGGTGTCCCGCCAAACGAGGTCTTTCCTTGATCTTCCTCCCGGGAAAGATGTGGTGAAGCATCGGTGGGTGTACACTATTCAAGTACAACCCGGATGGCTCAATTGAGCATCTTAAGGCCCGGTTTGTTGGTAAAGGTTTTACTCAAACTTATGGGATGGACTATTTTGAGACATTTTATCCTATGGCACGTCTTAATTTTTTCGTCTTATTATTTCCCTTGCTATGAATTTTGATTGGCCATTATATTAATTGGATGTAAAGAATGCTTTTCTTTACGGTGATTTGTATGAGGAAGTATACATGGAGCAACCTCCACGGTATGTTGCTTTGGGGGAAAATCATAGTAACGTATGTCGGCTACATAAGACTATTTATGGGTTGAAATAGTCTCTAAGAGCAGGGTTTGAAAAATTCAATTCAGTGATTTCAAGGTGTGGGTTCCACCAGTGTTATTCCGATCATTCTGTTTTAGTTCGCAAGGAGTCGGGAGTGGTCATTCTTGTTGTTGTATATGTGGATGATATAATTGTCTCCGGGCAATGATGTGACCGGCTTTTCCGAGGTCAAGTCTTTTCTTCAGCAACAGCTTCAGATCAAAGACTTAGGTGCTCTTAGCTATTTTTTGGACATTGAAGTTTTACGAAGTAAGTAAGGTATTAATTTGTCTCAGCGAAAGTATGTTCTTGACCTTTCGAGTGAGATTGGTACACTAGCTTCCACGCCGCCTGATACTCCTATGGATCCAAATCAGAAGTTCAAAGTTGATGATGGAGATAATATTGAAAATAAGCATCATTATTGCCATCTAGTTGGGAAACTAATTTATCTTACTGTTACACGTCCCGATATTTCCTTTGCTGTTGGTGTGGTGAGTCGGTTTATGGAGTCACCCAAGAAGGCTCATGGGGATGTTGTTTGTCACATTCTTCGGTACCTTAAAAGCTCTCTTGATAAGAGACTGATTTATAAACTAAACGGTTCTTCCACTATAATGGGCTATTTTGATGCCGATTGGGTCAGGTCAACATGTGATCACCAGTCTACGACTGGGTATTGCACCCTTCTTGGTGGTAATTTGGTTACTCGGAGAAGTAAGAAGTAGACTACCATTGCCAGATCTAGCCCGAAGCACACACTGTGGCTGAATTGTTGTGGTTGAAATCCCTTCTCCAAGAGCTTGAATTTCTTATTAATCAACCTATTGATATGATGTGTGATAATCACGCAGTTATTTATATTGCTAAGAATCCAGTTTTTCATGAGCGAACTAAGCATATAGAAGTTGACTACTACTTTGTTCGTGATGTTGTGAAGTGGGAGTTGATTGCTACTCTAGAGATCAGTTTGCTGAAATCTTCACTAAAGCGTTGTTTTGTCCTACCTTTGTTGTTGGTTGTTCCAAGCTGGGCATGGGTGACCTATATGCTCCAGCTTGAGGGGAAGTGTTACGTTACTTAAAGTAATAGGGTTTATTTTCTGGGCTTTATTTCTTTTAACATACATAAGGGTACAATATATAGTAAATATAACAATAGGTGTAGGGTTTCTGTAATAAAGAAACAAAGAGCTCCTTATTGAGATTTTACGATATGTTTTCTTCCTCTCTTCTTTCTCCTTCTTCTCCTCTCTCTCTTGGCTATTTACCACAGATTCTCTAATCAGCTTTGCAATACTTCCGAATCCTTTCTAGCTCAAGTTCCTTCATGTTATTCGCCTAAAACTTGTTAGCCTGCCCTACTCCTTTTCCAACCCAAAACGGACATCTTCTCATTGAAACATACTGTCTCTTAACATGTTCAAACTACCTTGACTGGGTTTTTCCCACCATATTGTCAACTAAAGCAACTGGGACATTCTCGGATATTCATTTCTTGCTCTCAACTACACTGCTGATCATAGAGTATAAAGCCTTATAATGGTCCTGTAAAATCTATACTTACCACTATTTAATCACACAAAAACAAATCCATAGACCCTTTTCCAAAATGGACCAAAGACACCGAAACTGTTCACTTGTTTGTACTTCTTCACCTTTGATTTCACTACTGCCCCACTCTTATCTCATCCTTAACTAATCTTACTTCCATGTATTTCATTCCTGACCTAATAGCCAGATGTCCTTTGCTAAGGGTTCGCTCCACAATTCCAGCTTCGCACTCACTCCTGCCCCATTGGTGAATAGCATAAAGGACTCTATACTGATGTACCAGTAAGCTCATCCACCTATGAGGGAAAAGATGAGAAATCAAAACAGCTTCTTTAGACTGTATAATACGTACCAGATTTGATTGGATCAACGCGTGTGGATCTAAAATGGCAACATCTTCTTTAGACCGTCCTAGGGAAGTATCAGCTTGCAGGATATCCTATGTTCACGAAGAATTGCAAAAAGTAAAGAAAGAGAAAAAATCAGCAGTAAGTATGGAAGCTCCAACTGACAAAAAGAGTGCACGACATGCTCTGAACAATATATGGCATTTGATGGATTCAAAATTCAAGGAATGCCATGAAGAAAACCTTCAGAAGATCTTTACACATTTATATGATATAGTGACTTCTTATATTTGCCAGCATCCAAAAAGGCCAAACTGAAACATGTACCCAATCCCTCATCAAAAGGTGCTTTTGGCAATAAGACTCACTCTTGGCTGGTAGAGCAAGTCCAATATATAAGTTATGGCAAGAAACAGTCTTAGACCATGTGATAATGGCCAATTTTACGGAATTTTTTTTTGCTTTTTGGCATCTCAATATGCTTAAACAAAGCATTACCTCCACAACCTCACGTAAAAAGTGATTTTTCCCAGCAAACTGCACAACTGCTCTACATTGGGGACAGAGTACTGTAGTACGTCTTTCTTGAGATCTCCTTAGCCACTCAGAGAAGCATCCATTGCTGCAATGCACCAGGACAGGCCAATTGATGCCCAGGTATCATACCATTGACCAGGAAGAGATTAAGTTCCAGACAGACCAGAAGTTATGAAGGCAAGGGGCAACGGAGATGACGTCGTGCCATATGTTCAAGCAAATGCCACATTTTGCATTTTCAATGTCTATAGAGATCTGGAAGACCAAAATACAACATTAACTGATCTTGATTTCGACAGACAGCCAAGCAGTTATATACACACCCATAATGACATGATTAAATATTTAGGGGATAAGTGCATTGAAAGTCCTAAAACTTGTCACGAAAGTGTAATTGAGTATCAAAACTTAAAAAAAAAATGCAAGTAAGTCCTAAAAAGTGCAATCGAGTCTTAAAATTTTCAAAAAGTACAATCAAGTCCTAAAATTTGTCAAATTAGTGAAATCAATTCCTTCCATTGATTACTCTTTTTGAAAGTTCTAGGACTCGATTGCACTTTCGTGATAAGTTTTAGGATTCTATTGCACTTTCGTAAAGTTTTAAGACTTGATTACACTTTTTGAAAATTTTAGAACTCGATTGCACTTTCGTGATAAGTTTTAGGACTTCCAATACACTTATCCCAATATTTAATTACCTTTAACCGCTTCTCACACCGCTCTGCAGTGGGGATCGTTTCAAACCTATAGCTCAGATGGCCTGCATAAATAACACACTCAACAATAAAAAAGCAAGCCAAAAATTGTTCATACCAGGCATTTGAGAATTATACGCACAGCACAAGTATAAATAAGATGCTTTAATGATCTAAGTCTGTAAATGGAAACACAATAGCATTTAATTAGAAAATAGCAGATGCATTAACACCCTCCATCTAATACTTATCATTTATTAAGCCCTCTGATCGCACCAAAAAAGAAAAATAAATCGACAAACTTGAAGAAGAAACATTGTGAATAAAATAATCATAATAAGTTAGACAAAGCATATTTCAGTGTAAAGATGACAAGGAAAAGTTACAATCAAACGCCCAGAAAAAAGGGGACATGTCACTATTTATTCTCAAAAGCATAAAGAAAACACTAAGCTGACCTTCTCTGTCAGGCCCCGGAATGATTTCAGAGCCAGACTGTATGAGCATAATGTCTTCACTTTGAACAGTTGCTCCATCAATAAGAATCGTGGATGAGCTACATCAGCCAAAACCCACCAAAGATGAACCCTCAAAATCAACAAAGAAAAGGGGAAGGAAAACAACTAAAGCAGCAAATAACATAATCAGACAAAAGGTTTCAACAACAGCAGCAGCACCAATGGAAGTGTCGATCCATGACAGCAAAATTCAAAATGAATCCCTGTGAGAGCTACCTAAAGAGATTGTAGACAAATTACCCCAGCAAAACTAAGCTTGCTGCACGTATTTGCATTTCTCTAACTGCAAAATTTAGTGTAAGACATTCAAGGATTTAAGAGCCAAGCAAATTTATCATTTGGTTTGATGAAAGCCAGTAGGTTATTCCTACACACATAAAATGAAGGAGGTTATATGATGAAATGGACAGATTTCTCATTGTTCTATCCACCCTTTGATTAAACAATGCCAATCAAAACATTTGTTGGAACAAGTTTAGCATTAAGATGTCCCCCAGAAAAGCAGTTCCCAGAAGTGTAAAATAATCTATCAGCTAGAATGAAGTAATCATTTTCATCCTCTCTCTTTCTTCGTACAGAGTTAGTGCCCATATATTGAAAGAAGGGTAACTTGGAACATAACCTTTTTTAAGAACGGCACCCTAAGAGTTAAAGGCAATTCTTTCGTTTCTTCCCTGCCCGTTCTTCGTATTGCTTCTACCTTTTTTGATACCCCTGTCTCTTCTTAAGTTCTCTAATTATGTAGAGGATCTTCGTTACGTACTTTCTTTGTGTCAACACCATGGTTTATGCAAAAGCAATAACATGATTTCCACTTGATTCTTTGGGAAGCCATAAATTTGACAAAGGAATAAACAAAATGGAGTAAAAGTGGAAATTGTTCGATGAAGAAACAAGTGATTTAGCCACCTCAGTCAAATATTAAAAAAGAAGAAGAAGAAGAAGAAAAGCAATTTCTCGTTTCTAGGGTAAAAGCAACATTGGTAAGACCACAAAATGCACATTACATTGAATATAAAAAAAAAAAGGAGCAAAAACAACATATCAAACAATAAAGCAAGAAACTTTTGCTCACATGCCATGGATTTTACTTTACCTCTTGTTCTGAATCATAGCAGAAGATTGATTTAAACTCCGAGTTATTTTGCACCACTCATGCTTGTTTTCGGAAGAGCATGAGATCTCTGAGTAGACAACCGTCTCATTTGATCTAATGTCAACAACCGAGTACATCGAATCTGCTGGAACTGCAATTTGGAACAGAGCAAGTTAAATCCGGCATCTGGCATCAGACATAGAACCATACTCTGTAAGTAAACCTAGATACATCTATTCAATTAAATTCTGGATTAATTCTTTTTTTTTTTTTTTTGAGCTTGACAAACATTTCTTCTAGAACAATAAGAAAACACTTTTTTTTATTATGGATCTACGATGGGCTTCCTAGAGACCCCCCGACCAATTCTCGCATGAATTGCCAAATATCCAATGAGTCCAATATCGATTCCTTCAGACACATAATTTCGACAAAAGACCCACACCCAAGTTCCATAGCCTTGGGTCGGCTATCCTGACACATGCTAAACAGATTCTATTTTTTTCATTGGATCCGTTACATTAGAGAGTCCCTTCTCAAAAGGCATGAAGTTAAGAATGCCTAGGCTTTTCAAGTAGCATGTGAAAACCTCTATGTCGTACATTTGCTTGACAGCAATCTCCAATTTCATTCTCATCCGAAATTCTCATTATGGCTAAACAAGAATTCTATGTACCTATTTCATGTGGTAACATGAATACGTGCAATTAATTGTGCCATTTGCCAAGATCCATGGTGCTAGAAGAGTTGATATTTGAAATCCTTAGGCATAAAATGGTTCCACATATGAGAGGTTTATGTGGCTCATCCCTTCAAAATTTCTGATAGAAAACAGTGAATAAGTAAACTATCCAATGGTCTCAGGTGACATTCAGCTGATAATGTTGTTTTCTTTAAATCAGCAACTCGATTCTCTTCCTCTCTTATTTTATTGAGCTTTCTTTCCTCATCTAGGAAAAATTTTTCCCCTCAACAGTACGTTGATTAAGTTGCTTAAAAAACAAAAGGTATCAACTTGTTTAGTTAAAGTTCATAGTTCAATCTTATTAAGTGAGCTCGCACTCTTGCCTATGCTTGTAGCTCTTCCTTTGGTTTCTCTAGCCTAACTCAAACAACTATCTGTTCGGACTCTTGATCATTGTCTCAAGACAAAAATGGATGCGGCAATCCCCGGCAATAAAGCAAAGTGCCAATAACTTCGAGCACATGAATAAGCATGGGTAGTTAAACAGTGTTTCCTCAATGCCAACCAATATCTCGGTGTTACTTTCAATGAGCCTTTGGTTCCTCCTAACCACATTCCGTTTATGTCTGTAAGCCTTCTTTTGGTACGCGAATGCGAAAGAGAATGATAAGGTTGCACGACAACCTAGAAAAATACATGTGAAGATACGGCACTACCCAATTCATTCTTCATAGTAGACAGATATCCTGCAAAGACTGATACCCAATGAAACCACGAAAGCAATAGCCTTGGCAACTGACGGAAAAGTGGATTCTTTTTCTTCCTTTTCCTATTCAATTTAAATAGACAAGAATGCGTTCCATTTTCGCAAGGTAGGGGAACAATCACGGCATGCTCTTGAAGTGAACAGAGGGTAAAAATGAAATCTTTTTTAACAAGTACCGCATGCTTCATGGAATAAACTGGAAAAAGAAATGGAAGCAGAGAGAGAGAGAGTACCAAGCTTAGCCCAAATATCGGCGTCAAGACAAGGTTTTGAACCAGAGGATTCTGCCATTCCCATCAGAAATACACTCTCAAGACCGATCAAATGGCTTCCCCCAACGTAGAAGGGCGCACAGATATTGGGTGAGAGGGAGTTGTTTATACTGCAATTGTAAAGGACGAGGAGAAAACGTGCCGAGGAAGCACAGAACCAATCTCGATTTGAATTTATTGGTTTAGGATGGGTTGGGGCACTCCCCTCTCTTCACCCGGAGTATTTTCCTTAGTTTTTTCTTTCTTTCTTTTTTACGAAAAAAAGTAATCATCTCAGCCTTATATGTATTTAAGGAAAATTATCTCCTAATTAAGAACCCTTCTCTGAAAAAATTTCATTGATTTTCATGTCTATTGATGGAGATTAATCGCAATATGATATGTGTCAAATCTGTTGGATTAAAACGTAAAGTGACATTATAACATCTTCATATAATTTATAAATTGAATGGCATGCACGATGTTTAAAATTTAATTTATCGAATTTTCTCTTTTTGGCTTGTCTTTGGCACTTCGTCTCCCTGCCTTAAACCTTTCTCGTACACGAGATACAACGATCATTGTAATAAGAGTATAGGGAAATGCCCCTAGACTAGAGTAAACATCAAAGCTGCATAAATTCAAAAAGAAAACAAACGAGATTAACCACTCTATTGAACTTTTGGTTTTTCCTTCAAATACTACGACTCGTAATCTTAGTTTTATTTACCACAAAAAAACATGAAACCTTTTGAAATATGCAGATATTGATAATCCATTCCATATTTTTTTTTCCAATTTCATAAGAAGTATTTCAAAATTAGGGAAAATAGTCATGAGTGTTTAGTAAAAGTTACCAGTAGAATGAACTAGAAACTCCCGTGGCTCGACCATGATGCCAAACAAGCACCAACATAATAGCGAAAACTTCAATGTGGCGAAAGAACAAGTGAAACCACAAATGGTGGCGTCGAGATCTCGATGGAAAGTTACAACCCTCATCGCAAGTCTTCGACTTCAACGTGGTTATAGTAAGTCTGGAAGACAAAGCCAACTATCCAAACTAAAGGCTTCCTTAGCACATTCTCCATGAAATTGGATGTACTACCGCACAAATTGATGATCTTATACCATAGGTGAAAACCGATTAAGAACTTGGTGTCGATTGAAGTGAATTATTCAATCAGACATCTAAGTGAGGTTGCAATGTGTTAAATGGGCAACCCAACGACCATTTGAGCCAAAAACGACTGGTGAAGTACGGCACCCTCCCTGCATCCGCAATAATGCCTTGACAAATAATTTTACCAAAGAACGCCATAAAATGTTCAGGAGGACCAAATGAGTTTTAACATATCCAAATGATCCAAATAGTCATAAAGTAACTTTCCCATTAACTGATCAGCTGATATGAAATACCTACACAAGTCACAGAAGCTGATCACTCGCGCCTTAACTTTATAGCATCCTTAAGAAAGTTGCCCGGATCTGCAACAAATCTTCGCATCTATGTACCCTCAAGAGTTGGTGCAGCTCCTTCAGCCGATCAGACTTGCGGCTCCCAATATAAGTTAGATGTTTGTCCTATTGGCTAGGCACTTGTAACTGAGGCGGCTAGTAAGTCCTGTACAAATTCTAAATCCTACAATTTCCTAATGTTCTATTTGCCAGTCAACCTCCATGGCCTAGAGGCATGATTCCAATTACAATGTCAGATTTCTTCACAGATAAAAAGTTGACGGTCCAAATGAAGTAAACTGCCTCGCAGTCTGCATATTACTAACAGCATTGTTGATCTCCACCAGTTGCTGCTCCACCTTGCCTTTCCATTTCGCTAACTCCTTGAACATTTCCTTAACGAAAACAAGGTTATGACATTAGATTTGCATGACCTAAAGGGCTGAATGAAAGTCAAATTATGTGCATATATAACCTATCTGCTTATTGGACCACATAACCAATTGCAAGGCTTAAAGGTCTTACCTGCAACAGACGGAAAGAATTATCGAACTCCATTTTCGAGTTCACAGTGAAAGCACCTTGTTTCCCGTTATCTACAGCTCCATCGTGCTTCCTGGGTACAAGATCCCACGAATTTCTGACCATGAAAGTGAAATATATATAGGGTGAATCTCATGTAACAAGTCGTTTTTCGAATCCATGAATCCCAGATTTTACCTGAACATAGCCACTTCTTCCTTTGCTACCTCCAACTCCCTAGCAGACGTTGAATTATGCATGGGACCATCAACAGGCTTCGATCGAGGCAGAGAAGAGAATGGATTCTGCATCACAGCATTACTCTCAAAATTTCCAACGTCAGCACTCTCCAACCAAGGTGCAATATCCTCTGCCTGAATGTTATCCAGGTTAGTGCTCTCCAACCAATCTTCCCATCTTTCTGATGCCGGAGGACTAAGAGTTGTCTTGTGCTGCTTCGCAGCCATGGTGCTCAATGAATTGGAAAGTTCCGTGAGCTGTTGCTCAGTTTTGGTTTTCCATGCAATCAGATCCTTGTACATTCCCTGCTAGAACATCAAAGACGCTAAGCCCCGAGAATCTATGTTAATAAAAATTCGTAGCAACTAAAGTAGACCACCTGCATGCCACTCAAAGAACTAGATATTTCCAAGAATCTATGTTAATAAAAATTCGTAGCAACTAAAGTAGACCACCTGCATGCCACTCAAAGAACTAGATATTTCCATCAAACGCTGGCTGGTCTTTGCTTTCCAGTTCATCAATTCTTTGTACATCTCCTGCCAACAGAAGAGGCAGATATAGAACAGGATGAGGCAAAGAGGGAAGGATATGAGTAGTTATATATTAAGTGACGATTAACAGGCACCTCCACTAGATTAAGTTGTCCCTGCCCAGGCTTCTTGTCCGCCAGCTCTTGGAAATCTCTGGCAACACAGCAAAAGGAATCACATGTTACAAAAAGTAAGCTTCTTGGCTGAGTCAATCCTTCCAAACAAATTACCTCTTCATATTGGCCATTTCTTCTTTAAGCTTTTTGAATTCTGCAGCAGAAACAGTCTGCTCTGCAGGAGCATCCCCAGGTTTCCATCCTGATGGTGGAATCCAAAAAGGATCCTGCACTCCTGCTTCACGGCGAATATCAGCTAAATCAGCACTTTCCAGCCAATATTCCATAACTCCGTCTGTATTATGCCATCGCCTGAATCGATCTTTCCCACCTGGCGCCACTTTACCATCAACATGCTTCAATAAGTGGTCAAGCAGCCCAGTATCACCAATTCTTCGACGGCCAGCTAATCTGAGTTCTGGTCGTCTAATTGGATTGCCAAAAATGGCCCCTTCTGCCTTCAAGATCTCCAGCAAGCTTTGTTCTGCTTGCATATATCTTCATAACCGAAAAGCAAAACAAAATAAAATTTGTCAAAAATGAAAAGCTGAACCATTAACTAAGATTTCTGATCTCACCTCTCTGCTGACCATCTGTCTACAGGATGATCACGCCTTTTTGATTTGGCTTTGACCTGTGTACTCTTCTTCTTTTGCTTTGCCTTTCCACGTTTATATGGTTTAACATCTTGACAAAGGTGCTTTCGTTTCCCCTTTTCATACATTACAGGGGATTCTGCAGTTCCGGCTTCCCCCTCATCATATCTCACATCATCCTTAGAGGTGCAAGCAGAAAGTTTGGACTTCCTTTCTCCATCCTGACCGCTAAAAGGATCTTGACGATCAGAAACCCACTGTGCCATCCCAATGCGTTGCAGTTCAAACCAACAGAGACCCTTTTTAGAAGCCTCTTCCCATCCTTCAGAGGTATGTCCTAAAGAAAAGAAACATATAAGGAGTTTCAAAACACCGCAATATTAGTCCAACTTAACTCAGAAAATAAGATAAAACAAAAAACAAAAAGGTACACGACAGGGTGACACAAGCGACTGTTACTTGAACTGGGACTAACTTTTAAGGGGAAGAACATACCCTTTGTTAATTGTGAGAACACTAAAGCACCCAAAAGGAATAGAAAGCAACACAAGGGAACACATGCATGAATGTGTTATGACACCACAAACACGCATGATGAATACTCTTGAGGCAAGAAACAAAATGAACAGGCTTTCTACTTTGACAGCATGTGCTCGTTCTAATGAAAGGAACCACTCCGACGTATATCTCGCTTCACAAAAGCAAGAACAGATTTATCTGATCATGCAAAAAGATATGAATGCCCGAGTACCATAGTTAGATTTGCTTCAATAAAGAGCTTGCATAAAACGCATTTTTCCTCACAAGCCAGATCGAAACGGTCGGGCAAATAAAAACAATTCCCTTTATAGAAGAAACATTAAACTACATACAACTCAGCAAGATCTTGCTTTAAATGCATGCCCTCACAAGCCAGATCGGAACGGTTTGGTAAATAAAAACAAGTCCCTGTCTAGAAAAGAAGTCAAACTACGTATAGCCAATGAAGTTTGAAAAAAAGGAAAAGAGTGTACTTCATGACGATGAGTTCACAAACCCAGTATCATCATGTCAATGAAACAACCAGAGAATAAAAAGTCGATGTTCTTTACAAGACACTTCCATCACGAGGCCCACAGCCAAGGTCTAACGAGCAGCTCAGAGGAGAACAATAGGAAATATACGGTGGAAACTCTTTCCTATATTTTCTAAAGCTTAAACAGCCATATATCTATAAGAAGAGGCAATTATGAACTATTCCTCACAAAGAAACCAGGACTAATGCGGAATCTTCCTCATACAGTGGACCACACCTTCGACTTTGCAAGCAATGATATGATCGAAGTGGCTGTCTTCGCATGACCTGAGCATCAGATGAGCAAAGAAGTTTTAGTATTAAAACCACAGTTTTCAACACGCTCCAGCACTCCATCCTCTCATTTCGCAAAGATGAATGAGGAAACTACGTAGTACTTCAAGTCCTTCAGACAACTCAAAAGAAAGATGACCAATGAATTGGATGCATGGTTAACACATAATAAATAATCACACGTTTTCGTGCTAAGTGGGTTGAATATTAAGGAAGAAAATTCACTGGGGAGAGGGAGAGAATGGGAAAACAAAATTGTTAGCTGAAATTCTGTTCAATCAGATGCCTTCTGGTAGAACAAAATTTTTCACAAGCACTTTCGTGGGTCCCAAGTGGCTCGTTCTCAACTTTTTGTATGTTCATAGCATCGGCGGCTTCTCCTACACAAGATTAATCACACGGAAGAGAATCATCGATGACGTCATTGATATTTCGATTCCACGGATGCCCCAATGAGTAAAGACAGGTTCTAGAGGCAACGGTACAACCTCCACAATGACAAATTAAGAGCAACAAGTTAGAAATAGTTGCAACGGTCACAGCAACAAGCAAAATTTACGAAGATGGAAGATTACCGAAGATACCAAACCTGTTGTAATTGGCGACATAACTTAAAAATACGGACAGCCTCTCGACCAAGACAGTCGATATAAGGTATTTCGGAAGCATGCTGTTTTGTTTTCCTTTTCCGGAGCAAAGATACAACCTCTGTTACCGACATTCCGGGTAAGGCTTCAAATGTACCAAACTCCCGAAACCCGCAACACAAGGATACTTATAAACCAACAGGGCCAGTAGATTAAGCACATGAGACCTCGCTCATACACACACACACACCACTCAGCGTACCATACAATGTCAACCAGACGCGCGCGTCAACGTGAGGACGACCCATTCATCACTCTTTTTTCTGTTCTTTTCTTCTTCTTCTTTTTTTGGTTTTCGGTGGAAGACCCATTCATCAGTTTAACAAGTAGACAGGGGTGCAAATGTTACAGGTCAACCACGTGCAAACTCAAAGGAACAAAAGATACACAAACGAGACTGCAGAAAGAAGCTAAAACAACCCCAAGGAAGACCACCCGAACGTCGAATCTCACCTCTGCGTTCTCCCTCGTTCGGTGCTGCATTATCGCGGGCAAAAACATCAAGAAAACAGCGACGATCATGGAAACCAAAAACACGAGGAAGAGGAGGAAACGAGAGAGAGAGAGAGAGAAGGCAGGGGCAACGGAACAGTACCTGGAGCCGCAATGCGGGTTGTTCAACATCCAAAGGAACGCGCGTCGAAGGGGGAAAAAAACCCTAAATTCCCTGCAACCGCAAGGTAAAAACCCTCGCTCGTAAAGCAGCCAACAAGGAGAGAAGAAGGAGAGCAGCGAGAGAGAGAGAGAGACAAAGACCTGTTTTTTCTTTTACCTTTTAGGGTTTTACAGTGAGAGTGAGCGAGCGAGACGACCGACCCACCTCTTCTCTTCTTTTCTTTTCTTTTGTGGTGTTTTTTCTTCCTATCGGAGTGAGAAATGATATTTATATTATCAATGGAAAACGAAAAAGGCGTGTCACAAACTGACAAAAAAAATATTATATGATATTATATTGAAATAAAATAGTTTAAATAAGGAAAAGCAAAAAAGGAAAAATCGAATGCTTTTTTGGTGGTGCCTCGTCATCCCTAGTTCACATCCCTTATAATGATTTGGGTACCTCATTCACGTCTACAGAAATTTATAATATAATCCTGAAAATATTTCAAAATTTTTACTCCATAATTGATCAAGCTTCAGCTTATTGGAAAAATATTTGATTGAAATTGAAACGAACCCCGGGTTTTAGAGTTCCAAATCGACCGGTCCTCGACTTGGGAGTGTGAAATTAGGAACACTCCGAGAGTCGAGTTTAAGCCGAGGTACGAAGAGCTGCGCCGTCTTGACTTCACTCCACTCGATTGCACTATTAATTATGTGATCGTGTACCCAAACCAGCCCCGATTTCTTTGGTGCCGAAGCATTGATTCTTTTAGGGGCCGTTATATTTTGTCGATCTCTATTTTAGAAGGCCGTTAGATAGCGTTACTTTGACCCTAAAAATAGCATTTTCGACGGTTTCGAAATGGACCGTTTAATTTGCATTAGATCCATGGAATCACGAGTTTAAAAGCATTTTCCCGCTCGAGAAATCCTAGCCGTATTTGGAAACCCAAGATACCCTACTGTATCGTATCACCGATTTTTTTTTTCCTTTACGGCTTTTTCACACTTAATTACGACAAATCACCATAATGTCATAAATCACACTTAAGGCGTATTTTGTTTGTATTTTATACGGTGTAACAGGTTATATCGTAGGATCGGGGTACCGTCAAAAGCGCTCATCAATTGCATCCGTATTACGTTCAAATAGTGACTATGTAGGATCACTTCTTTGCATCTATCAATAAGACCCCTAAAGCTGTTGCCATCTATACGTGATGAGAGATCAAGTTAAGGGCCGGCGGGATCACAATTCACTAGAAATGCCCGACCGGGATTCCTCTGCCAATCCATTCATTGTTTGTAAATCCGAAAGGACAGCATCATCGCAACCCTTTCATCGAGAAATCTCTCCATACAGATGTAGAGCGGAAACCGATGATGGAGAAAGCAACCCAATTCGCGCAACGAATTGCAGCCACCTGCGGTGTTACTGCTCTCCAATCCTCTTTTTCTATTCAACTCTCTCCCTCTCACTAAATAATACACAGGCATATAGATAGTAAGAGCACCGGATATTACATAAACACGCGGCCACTGACGAACTTCCGATTAGGATTCGGCAACGCACCGAGCAGAAAGCAACCCCCCAATGTCCTACAGGGCTCCGGATATCACATAAACACGCGAGGAAACGACAACATAATCCTCCTAATCTGCAACATTAGCACATTTAAGCAATAAGCTCCTAGGCAATCAATCAATTCACAGCATGTTGAGAAAGGTAACAAAGAAAAGGTCAATAGACTTGGAGGGAGCAAACTACTCCTTCATTCTTTAAAATCCACAGCTAGAGAATGGACCGAATTGGCAAGTATGGTTGAGTTAATTCGGGAAGCTGTTCATCTATCTGAAACGGTTAACAAATCTTTGCTGTGTGCACAAATAGACCATGACCGCCATCTCCTAGATGGACACCCAATCCGATTGTTCCCCTTTGTGATACCGAATTTCGCTGAATGGGTATGAGCAATCTTCAACATTCAACTCTGTTGGGAATTAGACTCTACTCTACCCCGAGTTCATTCCCACAACATCCAGCTTCAAGTTTCAACCAAAGTTACCGTGATCGAATCCCGAATAGAGATGAGCAAGCTGACCTGAAAGCCCCTCAGTAATGACTGGTTTTCCCCAACTAGTAAGTCTTTACGAAAAAAAGATGTCTGCATTGTCATTCATAAGGGCCTTGATACAAAGCTGCAAGTCTTAGGGTCCTCAAACAGCAACAACAAATAGCATGAACCAAACAAACAGACAATTAATCCTGCACATCGGAGTTCTTCATATTCCACCTAAACTCCCCAAAGTTGAACTGAAAACACTAGCAGATTAAATTAAATGCTTAGACCATTTTAGCTGTCATTTTCAGCTGAGATAGGCAGAAATACTGCATAAAAACTTCCTCAACGTACCATGATTACCAATAAGCTACATTCATGATTGCATGTAGCTGTCCCCAGGCAGTTGCGGTATCCTGGATTCTCAATTGTGATTGATCATCTGCTCAGGCACATTTTAGAAAGCCACTGACTTCACACTAACCTCATCATTCGTGTATAGACAAAATAAAATGATAGATTTGACCTTTTGACAATTAGCCGAGAAAATATAGCATCTAACAAATCCAGAACCGTACTAAAGAATATAAGCTTCAGAAATCTTTCATAATCAAATGACACGAAAGTATTCAATTCCCATGAGAAACACTGACGAATAACGGACATGTTCTGCACGTTGTCAAGCTGCTCACATTTTACTAGGCACAGCAAGATACTTAGTATGACGCCCCTGAGCAATAATTTTTCCACTCCTTTTCTTTCTAAACTCGACGCTTGTGACACCAACAGCCTTCCCAACACGCAAAACCTTGGCCTCAATCTCAACTTCCTCCTGAATAAAGTCAGAGAAAATTTTCATGTCTAATCAGCACCTACAGTACACGATAACACAAAGTAAAATCAAACCATGTGTTGCAGCATTTCATTGTTGCTTAACCTAACAAATTTAAGAAACAAGATGGTATATGCAGTGCCCTGGAGGAAAACATTTATCCTAACAGGAGAATTTAGAATATCAGAGGAACTGTCCATTTAAAACCACCATATTTCACCAACAAACAGTCCATCCCTTCATTGTATGCCAACAGCTCAGTTCATCCAACAAAATTTGCTTTCTAGAGTATGAAGAATAGGTCAAATGTTTTATGAACTTTGCAGTGTCTAGGTTCATGCTTTAACATGTTAAGTGGTTTTATTTGTCTATCTGTGGCTTGGCAAACTAATTTGCTCAGGTACAATGCCAATGAAAAGCTTGTTTTCTTTGTGCTTCTATAGGAATAACCATTGGTAAGTAAGAAATCCAGTACCGAGGTTTTTCCAGATTAATTTAGTTTCATTTTCCTGGGACCCCAAATCTGAAGCAAATTAGAGAAGCAGCTCCAGAAGGAGACTATTAGATGAAGACCTTGTCAGATGTGGTGATACCCTTGGTTCTTAATCAGTGTTTGTTTTTTGCTTGGCAAACTAATTTTTAAAAAATCAATCTGGTGAACCTAGTTTCTGTAGGGGCACTTCTTTGCTAGGGAAGAGGTAAGAATATTAAGAAAAATCTGCATGAGGGTCTTGATGCTCCTATTTGGACATGTGGTTCCATCTCTTTAAAGCACCATTTGTTTTAGCTTAAATCTGTTATCACAGTCTCAAGTGCTGTGTCTATTCTTCACTTCTTACATATCAGATTTAGTCAACCAAAATAGAACAGAAGCATCAATGCTCAGGAAAGCGCTGTGACCGGGATGTTCTAAAGAGATGCATTTTCTTAGTGGAGCAAGAAGACAAGAATGAGGGAGTGGCAGGGAAAGGAAACAGAGAGAGAGAGAGGCTCACATCGAGAAAAGCAGCATCCAAGTAGGAGACGTTAATCTCGACGGAGACACCCGTGAGGGGGGCTCCGACGGTGAACATGACGGCGGAACCCACCACGTCCACCAGCGTCGCCGTTGCTCCGCCGTGCAAGAAGTTGCCCGCGTTCTGCAACCGAAAAAATCAGGAGAGAAGTTCCCTAAGTAAGAACCCTAGATGAAGCAAGCACCAATAGCAACAGGACGACGGATCCCACATACCCAGATGAGCAACAGAATGAGATGGAGATGGGGGGAGAGAGATATCAGGTTACCAGTAAACGAGGGGGGACGTTCATGGAGCAGACGATGCGACCGGGCTCGACGAGGTCAAGACGGAGGCCTGACATGACGAGGCTCTCGAAGAGCTTCGGAGGCAGCTTGTCATCACCGTCACCCCCCGCGGCCTTCTCCAAGTATCTTCTCACTTCATCCTCCATTCTCTCACCAATTCAACTCTGTCTTCTCTCTTCTCTCTCTCCTCTCGCTATGGCTATGGGAAAGATGAAGCTTTGACATGCTTCTTAACATGTGACATGAACCATGTGATGTCACACCAAGATCAATGGACAAACAAACAAAAAAAAATTAGATTTTGTGAGTTGATGATTTGACGTTTTCTAAATATGTTTGAAGTAGAATTCAAAAGATACCTTAGGATAAAATATATTCGCAAACTCCTTGCATTATTCGAACATCAAAAATAATATACTCATCTTTCGACGTAAAGGAAATAAAAAGATAATAACGTGTACATTTTTCATTTTCATGCACCATAAAATCATTAGAGACTGTGTCTTTTTTTCTTCTTAATAAAAGCAGAAAATTAACCCATGGATGGACACGGTGGCAAAATTCTCGTGCTTTGATCTCCCAATCCGATGATTATAAAATCTGTGACGGACTTGATTATGTTTCCTTATTTTGGCAATGGATTCAAAACAATACCCCCAATCATTTTTAGTGTTACCCGACGGAGACTGAGGCTTGACCTAGAAAGGCCAAAAAATTTCGGGTCGGTCCGTATTTTTATTTAGGTATATGGTTTGATTTTGACACCCATACTACTACTTGATATTTGATGAAGTTGTTGTCTATTGAGGTAGGCTGCGTGTTTGTTTAAAAAAAAAACCATGTTTTTTTTTTCCTGTTCTCAACGACCCAGAGGGAGAATCCTTCTTGTCCTCGTCTTGCAGTCTGTCGCAGCAAAGAAGGGATCCCGCCTCCACCTTGCGACCGCCAAAGTCCGAAGAAGTAAGCACGGGAGGAATTGAACTCGGTCGTGCGAAAACAGAAACGAAAGAGAGTGCCGGTGACGCGAGCATCCCGATGCAGCGATAATGCCATGAGAAGTGATTTTTGCTATCTTTAGGATTGTTTTTTGAGTCGAAAGAGCCGTGTCCGAGTGAACTGTCAAGTTTGACTCTAGTCTCGTTCAACCAATAATGCCAACCAAGGAGAGAGAAAGAGGAAGAGAGGAAGTTGAGGTTGTTTTGCCTTTTTGTGTAACGAGGGGTTGCATTTGGTCTGTCCTAACTGGCTTTTTGAGTGCACGCCAAAGACCTCCTCATTTTCAGTTACGAAGACCAAACAAATCACTCACTCTTCTTTTCTTTTCTGTTGTTGGTTTATGGATTCAAGCATGATTGAATGAACGCCTGACTGCATGGGCTGGGCGTCTCTCCCCCACCATCAATCTGCAAAGTCCCTCCCAAGGTACGATCCATTCGCTTCCAATCCATGTTTCCGTCTGTCATCGGCGCATCATTTCACATTGAACTCCGTCCTTGAATGACATTTAATTTGCATCGTCATAGACCGACGTACTTCGTGATGGAAGAAATGCAGGGTCTCTGTGCATCACCAACTGGGATCTAGAGCTACTAATAATGATCAACAGGAGTAAAATGTCACCAGAGTTCCTCTCCCCACAATATTTCCCCAATATGCTCTTCCTTTCATCTGCACAACTCATGTTTCTCCTCCTGCATCGTCAATGCCTACCTTCCTTATCTTAGTAAGCCTACCTTCGTGCCACTAATTTAACTGAAATGATGATTTTGAAGTTTGCTCTGCCTAATTCCATGTGCTAGTTCATGGCCTTCATGTTGATCCCACTTTTCTGATGCCGGTAAAGTCAAGAAATACCAAATCCACTATAATCCTAAGTCAATTGCCCCAATCTGATCTTGCTGGTCTCCAATCAAAAGACCAGAGATTATACTGGTGGTAGAGCAATGCACTTTTGCATGTTTGAGGAGGTCTTTTTACCCACCGCTTTCAACACAACCCAATCTGCATATGACACTTGACAGATATTGACAACGATAGGGGGAAAAATATGAAGCAATAAAGCCCCTGTTACTCGATTCTGCATTTCTCCCTCCCTATCACATACCAGAAAGGTGCTTGACTTCAGAATGATAGTTTCCACACCTTTCTTGTGGGTAACCAGCACCATGCCATCTTTTTAGAATTTGCCATTAAGTTTTTGCTGTTGCTCCTGGTATAAAGACTCCAAACAAAAAGCCATTAGAATACACGTCATGCTAATGAACTATCAACAGAGACGACCAGCATGTTTTTCACACACTAGCATTCTGATGGAGTCACGACAAGAATTTTGATTAGTGTTTTCAAACCTTACTACAAAACTTCAGCATGCAATATACCAGGCCATATATTAGCATAACCATTGCTCTTACTACTTGCTAACCATCTATTAGGAGCATTTGGAAATTTTTTTTTTCTTGATTGTTATATAAGGCAAAGGTAAACACAAGGTTGACTCTTCTATTCATGAGTCAATGTAACAGTACACATTTGAGAGTTGCAACTTCATGCCATTTCACCAATTTCATTAGGATGACTTTGAATTTGATTGCAGGCTGAAGCCATACCCTTAGCAGGTGAAGAAGCCTCAACTGGGGACAAAGAGAAAAGTCTTCCGTTTTCGTTCCAGAAGTGAACATTCATGGAGAAGCCAGCAACGCCAGGTGCAGCTGTTTCCAGGCCCGCAACCACGTTTGTACAAACCGACACGAACACTTTCCGAGAGATTGTACAGCGCTTAACAGGTCCATCAGAAACTGATGCATCACAGGAAGGCTCCCTCAACAGAATTGGGATCACAAAGATGAAGAGGCCAACAATTTCACTGCAAGAGAGAAGGCAGTCCACAAGGCAGAAGCTTCAGATAGTCAAACCCACCATCCACCTCAAACCTGGTTCATCAACTGACCAACACTCCTCACTTTCCAAATCAATCAGCAATTCTGATGCCATCTTAAGTCCACTGGGAACCCCCACCATCCACCTCAAACCCGGTTCATCAACTGACCAACACTCCTCACTTTCCAAATCAATCAGCAATTCTGATGCCATCTTAAGTCCACTGGGAACCCCTACTTCAAATTTCTCGAAGCTTTCCATAATCGAGCAACAAAACAGGGAACACACACCTGCGCAGTTCAATAGTCAAGAAGAAGAAAGAGCCATAAAAGAAAGGAGATTCTATCTGCATCCGTCTCCCCGTTCTAGGCCAGGGTTTACTGAACCAGAGTTATTAAATTTATTCCCTTTAACTTCTCCTCAGACAAGTGAAGGATCATAACTCGAGCAGTAAACCATGCTCTTGACTCGTAACTTCAGTTAGTAGTGCATGTGTGCAAACCCCCTAAACCATCCCCCCCCACCCCCCAAAAAAAAAAAAAACCAAAAACCCAAGAAAAAATAAAGGAAAGATATTTACCATGTTATTTTCAGGCTATGACATGCCCAATATGTTGTATACCTGCAATTTGTATTGAATACGAGTTTCAGTACAATAACACGAGGGACTTCCAGACTGTCCAAGCTTCTTCAGATAATCATTTTCTGCTTCCCTATTTTAAGACTGAGGGCCTGTTTGTTTATGATTTTTAAGAAGCAAAAGGCCACTTTTTTCCACTTTCCTGCAAAAATTTAAAGTATTATCAGAATCTCAAAAAGGTCGGGAAAAGTTATTCGTGAATTTCCATGTCATCATTCATGTATCGTGGAAGCTTCAGATAATGAAATTTAAGGAAAAGTCAGAGTGCATCCGTCCCAAGTTTTAGATTAAGCAAAAAGTAAAAAGTAAAAGCATATCCATGCGCCTTAAATCTATGTAAGGTCTTCAAAAGTGTATATGGCAATTGAGAATCAATCGTCACTGCAAGCATTAAAATTAGTAGTTTAATCATAACTGTTCAAAAATGTACTTTCAAGAAAAATAGAACAGGAGTTAAGGAACTCTTATGGGTCTACCCAAGACAATTCCTTTTATCCAGTGGGAGTAGAGGAACAATGGAGCGACCAACTTAGCCCAGAGAAACAAATGGCATGACGTCTCCTTCAAGATTCAAATCTCCCTACAGAAGGAACATAGAGCAGTACAATCAAATACTCACAAGTTGCAAACTCGGAAATGTGTGTCTGTTTGAAGCTTAAACATTACATAGGCAGCTAGTCACACCAAAGTGTACATGGTTAATCTTAATGAGTTGCAAGTTAAAGGCTACTAGAGAAGGACAAACTCACTCATATCATACATCTGCAACACCCAAGCAAGACAAGGATATCTTACATCAAGGCGTGCAAATTAAGGCTGCTCGGCAATGTGAGGCATTAAGTGGGATTGAGTAGCATGTCAACAGAGGATCCAGCAAGCCTCTCCTTGATTTGTTGATCCATGATACTTAAAATGGTGAATATAATGCTTCTTTCCGGATGAGAGTAGTCTCCAGCTATAAACACGTTTTTTCTCATATCCACTTCAATCCAGCTGCATCCAGCAGGCTTTCGCAGATCTCTTGTTTTGATGAGCTTTCTCATCTCCAAAACACCATCCCACCTGGCATGTGCAGCATAAAGATTTGACATCACAATGTAGTTCCCCGCATCATTAGCTTCAATTTGAAAAAGATGGTCTGCCACTGCTCGAGCCAATTCCACCTCATGGTGAGTCGTACATGCACCCAACAAGGTCGCCCAAATATTTGCATTAGCCTTAACAGGCATCTGAGTCACAAAAGAGTATGCATCCTTCACTCGACCTCCTCGAGCAAGGAGATCCACTAGGCAAGCATACTGTTCCATAGTTGGCGTCATTCTGTGAACGTTTTGTATGGAGTCAAATATGTCTAATCCTTCATTTACGAGGCCAGCATGACTGCAGGCAGACAATACACAAGTGATGACAACATGATCTGGTTTTACACCCATTGAAATCATGTGATAGAAAATTTTAAGTGCTTCTTCCCCCATACCATGCATAGCAAAGCCACCAACCATTGTGGTAAACATCACCAGATCCTTATGCGGGCTCAACTGGAAAAGATTATAAGCATACGCTATGCTTCCACATTTTGCATACACGTCTAAAAGAGCAGCATTTAGTCTAACATCCTCAAAGCATGTTCTGAGCGTATATGCATGACACTGCCTCAACAAATGAAAGGAGGCAATCTGAGCACATACAGGGAGGAGGCTCATGACTGTCAGCTCATCGGGCTTCATTCCTCGAGCTTGTAACTGATAAAAGAGAGTTAGAGCTTCATCAAGGCATTCATTTTCAGCACAAACTCGAACCATTGAATTCCAAGCGATGAGATCTGTTTCAAACATTCGGTCTAATATCTTACACGCATCATCATGTGATCCATAATTCACATATCCAGAGACCACTGAGTCGTATGAGACTGAATATTGTTTATTCAATAAACTATTAAAAATCTTCGAGGCACCATCCACATCACCGCATTTACCATATGCATCAAGCATTGCGTTTCCAATAGTGCACTCTTTCTCTCCTATCAAAACACCAGACCTGATAATGTATCCGTGTAATTCTTTGACCAATTGTACTCTCGAAATTGAAATGGAGAAATTTACTAAGATAAGCATGGTGACAGCGTCAGGTTTAATTCCTTCTTTGAGCATCCAGCTTAAAAGGTCCAGAAACTGGCTATGAAATCCTCTCTCACTGAAGGCATCGAGCATCGTGTTCCAAGATACCACATCTCTACTTGAAATCATCAAAAAAGACAAAAAAGCTGCCTCTACATCATCGCATTTTGCATAAAAATGAACCAAGTTATTCCTCACTGTTGTATCCCCAAATAAGCCAGAGTGTCGAAGTACGTATCCGTGGATCTGTTTGCCCCACTGAATCTGTCTTGATTGTGCACAAACAGGGAGAACACAAGCAATAGTGACACTATCTAGGGTAAACCTCTCGGTCAAGACTAGTTCATGAAAAAGCTGCAGTGCTCTTGACCATTCATCATTTGATGCGTATCCTGCAATGACTGAATTCCACGAAACTAAATCTCTCACTTTCATCTGTCTAAATAAGGTCTCTGCCTCTTCTACCAGTCCAATCCTTAAGTAGAATGTCATAAGTGCATTGCAGACAGAGATCTCTGCTGCAAGCTCAGTTCGTTGAAACACAAAAGAGTGTATCTGTCTTCCAATGCAGTAAGCGGTGCTATTTTCCAGAAAACCACAAACAGGCAAAATATTTACAATCGTCGCATAATTGGGTGCCGTTGATCCTTTCAGCATCCAACGAAACATTCTCAAGGCATCATTTATCAGCTTGTTCTCTGCAAACCCAGCGATGATTGCATTCCATGAAACCACATCTTTGTCAGGGATGCAGGTGAATGCTGCATAAGCATCAGTCGTAACTCGCCCGCATTTTGCGTACATTGAGATCAGTGCGTTTCCCACGAGGGTGTGTGTGTCCAAGCCAGATTTAATGACAAACGAATGCGCCCTCTTCCCTGCATCCAGATCACCTAATCGAGCACACAAAGGAAGGACGATGCATAATGTGACAGAGCTCATCTTGGGGTCCTGGACAAGATGCAATTTATTGAACATCCTCATTGTCTCAGCCTCAAGCCCTTTGGACCCAGCAAACCCAGACAATACAATGTTCCAAAGGACAATATCGGGGCTATGGATCTGACCAAACAACTTTTGGCAGTCATCCAAAGCTCCGGACTTTGCATACAAGTTGAGCAGCGCTTTCGATATACACAAGCAAGAAAGATGGCCGAGCTTTAACGAATGCCCATGAAGAGTCTTTCCCAAGTGGAGGGCCGAGAGGGCGGTACAGGACTTGAGAACAGATGAAAGGACTTGATAATTGGGTTTGAAAACCGAGGAAGACCAGACCTTTTGAAGGAAAAAAGAAACTGCTTCCTTGTGCCGGGCATTGGTGCAATAGTCCCTGATCACGTCGCTCCATGCTTTGAAATCCGGTTCGTGCATGTCCGCAAAGAAGTGGGTACTCAAGTGTTTTCGAAGGCAATATATATGGTAACTACCGGCATGAAGACTGCTTAAGCGGCATTTCGACAAACAGATTATGGGCGATCGGCCCAGCATTGACGGCCCAGCATGAACTGAATACCACAAGGGAAAATTGGATTGATTGCAATAGTGGGTTGCCATGACTGCCAAAAAGGAATGCCGTTTGAAAGTTGGCGCTGAGAGAAGATGGAAGAACAATGACGCCACCCTCTCTCGGTCTCCCCGTGCGACTCTTTCGACGTTAAAACTGTCGAGAGCTCGCTCGCATACAGCTGAGATCATTTTTTGATTGCGTTCGATTTTGTTGAGGATGAGCTAAGAACCTGCCTCACGAGGCTCTCCGATTCCTCGCCAGGAGACGTGATTTGAACTGAAGCCGAGGATTCACATCGGGAAAGGCAATGGTGTCGGTCCGAGTCCTACAATACCGCCCAGTCGAGGGAATGTTGTGCCGGTGTCGTTTTAACCATGTTTGTAGCTAAAGAAAACTTTACATGAGCTATCTTACTCATCTTTGTTTTTTAGAACTCGTCTATCTACTCTTTTTAACTAATTTTGGAATCTTTCGACCCAAAAAATAAAAATAAAAAGGCTAACTTTCAAATCTATAATCACTCTTGTAGAATTGATTTACATAAATAATTTATAACATTACTCGTTGACTTTATTGACAATCGAGTATGATCCACTTATTTAAAAAAAAACTCGCTTACAATCAAAACAACGTATTCGCATGCTAATGTTACAGTACATGGAATTTGTTCATTTTTGTTTGGATTGTAGTATATCATTACTTAGTCCACTTGTTTCGCGAATTTTAAGTGTTAACGCTTTTAAGTGACTGAGTGAAGAAATAAATGATTTAGTAGATATCAAGAACATAATTGGTGAGCTCTAATCCATTAAATAGATGTTTGTTAAATAAATTAAGTGACTCCTTCGTCATCTAATACATTATGTGATCTTTGGCTCGGACCAATTAATTAATATGTATTTTCGGTATTTATCGAGGTTACCAAACACATTCTTAGTTCCCTAACTGATCATTTATGCTATGTAATCCTCCATCTTTTCAGATTGTGCAATATTGTCCATCGCTCTATTGGATAATTTGAAAATCCAACATTGAAATCCCTTAGATTCTCTTGGTAATCACAAAACCCTAGAAGAGTATTCGATGAGTTCTAAGAGATTTATGTTTTGACTGTTATAATCATCTTGTGATTATTGAAGAATGGAAGAAATGCACAGTAAATACAACATGACTTGAATAAAACTTTTTTTTTTTTAAAGAGAGGGAAATGCTGAAGAACTTTGTGCTACATTACATACAGTTGCAGCATGTCCTATCTGAAATTGAAGAGTCAGCTCACTGATTTCATTTTGCTAATTTCATCTATGATAGCATACCCAAGTTGAACATCCCTGTAAATGATTTTTTTTCAAAATCAAAAAAGAAATGAAAAAAAAAAGGAAAAAGGTTTTAAGCACACAGGGGTGTCAGACTGCACTTATAGCGGCATTGTCAAGGCATCGTAGAGGGTTATCGGGACAGCATGAGCCAACAAAGGTAGTGCTCGAGCGAAGTGACCGAAGGTAAATGCGATCCCATTGGGGGTGGCATGACCTCTGGCAAGGTTCGCCTTGGGTCGTGCCAACCTAACAAGCAGGCGCCCCAATTGCGTGACCCAAATGAGATATGCCGGAATGCGGTGGGGGCATGGCGGCCACCACCCTAACTCTTTGTCTCTGGAGTTGCAGCATGGAACCTATAAAACATTTAATAAGGCTGCCCCAAACACTAACCAGTCTTACTAAAATTACATTTGCAACCGTTGTCCGACTCATCTTATCTTCCGAAATATTGAAAGCAAAGGGTGTGTTCTCCGCTGTCCAAAAGGAAATTATAAACATCTCTTCCAGATACTCTCAATCAAGCTTAGGAAGCTTCCTCGAACCTTCTTCACTAGACCTCTCTTTCTATTTTTACCAGAAATTTAATCTCTCTCTCTATCTCGTCTGAATAGTACATGTTCCAATTTTATTTATTTATTTTTAATTATTTCGGAGAAGTATTTTTTATATTTCGTTCGAGGTATTAAGAATTGCACAAAAGCTAATTCTTTGATAACTCAGGAAGGGCGTGAACGCAGAGATCAGACAACCTGAAGATCCACGAAGCACTGTGCAAGCTTGTCGACACCAAAGCTCCATGAGCCACCAGTTCAGGCCTTCTGATATGTGTAGGTGATTTTGATCCGGTGTAAATTTACACGTGACTATAAGGAGATGGAAAGCTCGCATCAATATGGACAAGAAATAGAACAATATTTAACTCATGTTTCTCGTTCAAGACATTAACTACCTAGAGTTGAAGATATTATGTCGCCCACAGATAAAATTAAGAGTTCGAACTTGAGGTAAAATGTCAGAAGATATTTGGCATTTACTATAATATTTTTGGACCCACTTATGGTATTAGCAAAAATCTGTAGAATGCTAGGGAAATAGTAACTTGGTAAATTTTAACTTTGATGATAATTCGATGCATATATTGAAGTACATCCGTCATTGTCGAGGAATATTGTGTTGAAATATTTTTGCCATCACTCTCTATAACCATTTTGTGTATAGGCATCAATTAATTTAAGCATGTTGAAATTAGTAAATTGGTACTTTTTCACTTACTTCTTTGAATTTAGATTCCATGTGAACTATGTATGAGCCTCAATGAAGTCACGCTTGGAAAGCTGTAATTTCACTGATGTTATCCAAAGTTGAAACTTTCCCATTTATTATCTTATTAATGTTCTGTATATTGTCAATGTAGAAAAATCCCAAATATACTAAAGTGTCACAGGAAAGGTTATCGAGTATAGGGAACGAAACGCGGGTCTTGTGGAAATGAACTTGTACAAAATATTTAGTTCAATTTTAGTTTAGGCAATACCGACGGAACAAACAATATGCTGCGATCATCAATTTGTAATGGGTCGACTTATGCTAATATGGCGTAGAAAAGTTGATATGTCGAATGGCGTGTCATGGTTAACATGAAATTAGAGAAGGGAATCGAAGCACAAAATAGAGGTCATCAATTCGAATATCAAAATTAACCCCGTTTAGAGTGACTTTTTGCTTCATCTTTGTCAAATTCACGCTTGAAACATTGAGATTATGCAAAATATTGGAAGGTACAATTATATACGAATTCTATAAGTTTCGTAAATTTAATAATTTCGGAGGAAACTCATCCTCTGTGATATATATATATATATATATATATATATATATTTTTTGCTATTCTTTAGTAAGGTAACATTTTATCAGATATTTGGTCGTGAAATAGATTGTCGGGTTCTCACGTGTCCACTTGCGCCGTCGCATCATTGCATGCCGTTTTTTAAGTTTTTTATTTTTTTTTTTTTAAATAAAAATCTCGTAATAACATAAAATAGAATTCGAAAATATCGACCTCCATCCAGCACAAACAATCCTAACATATAAAAAGATGGAATCGTGCGCTATTTAGGTCTCGAATCTCGATCGCATCACACCCCCCACTCCCTCCTCCATCCACGCTTCAGATCTCTCTCTCTGTCTCTCCATCGGTATCGCCACCAGCAGGAGAAGATGGCACCGCCGGCGGCCGCTGGAGGTGGCGGCGGAGGAGGAGGAGGAGGAGGAGGAGGAGAGCAGCAGCAGCAGCAGCAGAGAGCGCAGGGCGGATTCAGTCTCACCGGAATCATCAGGATAGCCGTCTTCTGGTACTTCGCCTCCAAGTTCTTCTCCCCCAAGAAGCCCTCTGATCCTTCCATGCTCATGTCCAATCTCTTCCAGAAAGGCGAATCCTTGGTAATACGCCAGCCTCCGCTCCATGCTCTGATTTGATTGCCACCCCCAACAACCTCTCTCTCTGCTTGGGGAGAGCCTCCTCAACTTTTTGCGCCTTTCTCGCAGGATATGTGGGTGTACCTCTCCGAACACGACAAGTTCAGTGACTTCGGTAGTGAAGGTGCGCTTGTTTGGCACGAGACCAACATTCCCTACGCTGATTGGGGACCGCACAGTACTCGCTCTCTTTCCTTGACCTATCGTCCTTCCGAGGTAACGCAAACTCATTGTCATCTGCTTTTGCACCTTCAAGGCCTAATTTTGATATGCGGTTGAAATCTAGCTTTATGGTCATTTGAGTGCACAAATTAGTAACGCTGGGAGGAACGTTGATTGCAGGCTCTGAAGCACAATGGGAGTCTCTACGCTCATGTCTTCTTTGCGCGATCTGGCTACCCTCCTGATCCGAGTGATCCCGAGTACCAGCCGCTTTCCGCTTTCGGGAAGACACACCGTATGTTGCTAGTGCTTTACTTTTCTCTTCTTTTTTTTTTTTTTTTTGCTGAGCTACATGGCTAGTTATTTCAAGGAACTTCCTCGCTTTGATCTTTCAGCTGTTGTTACACACTTACCCAAGTCAAAGGCAGATAAAAGAAAGCGCTTGTTGGGTGGTCAGGGAGAATCTGATGGAGGTGGAAGCGTCTCTGAGGTTTCCCTACCCTCTTTTTATTTTTTTTGTTTTTCGTATGCGCTATTATTGATTTAGCAGTAGTATGTGCTACGTCCCCCACCAGAAATTTACTGTTCGCTGCGCACTATAGCCTATGCCACTTCCATGGCTTCATGTTTTCACCCATTTGATAGCTTTTTTGTTTAACAACTTATGTTTTGGGTCCAGGTTATTGAAGAAGATAAGGATGAGGGCCCTGTTGAATGGGTCCCATATTGGAAGCCAAATGTCACAATTAATCTCGTTGAGGACTTCACACGGTAATTTTGTCTTTGTTATGTATTCTCAATTTTGGAATCAAGTAATGGAATAGATAACCACGTTTTTATTCTAGTTGGCATGTTAACAAGCTTTATGCCACTAGTTCTGTGGTAGATGTTTGCTACGAAGGGTCCATTGAATTCGAGTCCACTCTTCTTGTTGAAAGTATGAAACCTATCATTTTGAGATATTTGTCTGCGTGTCAGTGACTTTGCGGATATATGGGCGCACTTTTGTGTCATCATAGTTGGTACTTTGCATTGATATGATAAGGTAACTACTTGTCCACTCTATTTAGGTATGGAATGCATGTGACGCCAAATAGCTAACGGATAAAGATGCTTTTGTTGGCCGTCTTCCACCTTTACAACTTCAGCATTTAGTTAACTGGAGCTTGTCATTTTTCTTGCATATATTTGCTTGCTGCCTCATGAGTTTGAGGTGTTCTATGTCTTTTGAACTTGTAAAACCAATGAGCCGCTCGGGTCTATTGTCTTTGCCATGTGAGTGATAAGTTGATTTTGTTCTGGAAACTATATGAATGCAAGAGTGTTTGCAGATTGTTTCCCTTTCCAAACCCTTACTGACAACTTGGCTTCATCATGTGGAGTTTGTTGGGCATTGTAATCCCTAGTTAGCTTTAGATTGTAAAAATATACTAGTTCTTTTCTAAGGAAGAAGAACAAACGATATTGTAGAAGTGAATGGTCCGAACCATTTAAAGTTTTGTCTCTGCCAATTTTTATTCTCTAATCTGTCCTATCAGTCAATTGTTCTCGTTATCAAGTACTTCTTCAGCATTAGGAAGAAGTCATGATGTTGTCAATCTCTGTCTCTTCATCTGCTTCTTGTATTACCTGGGTTGCTTTCCTCAGCATCTTATTTAGCCCTTATAACTTATCATTGGTGATCTATTGGCAGGTATCCTCACAACGCTGTACCGCCAAATGTTGCTCCTTGTATCCTTGATAATTTCCGTGCTTTTACCTTTGCAATTCTTGATAAAAATGCAGTTGGCTGCCGTGATTCTCGTTGTGTTTGGCTGCTGTGATTTTTGTTGGGTTTTCATCGTGTTGGCTATTTGTGTTTATTCATTGGACATCTTGAACTGTGCTTAATGAAGAAATAATGGTTATGCATGCACCATACATATGTGGAATGTTATAAAGTGCTTCTCTATCAATTTTTCAGAATTTGGTTGATATTCTGATGATGGGGATGTCTATTATTGTCATGGTGCAGAATGGGTCTTCAAGGATGAGATAATGTTGACGCTATTGCCTATTAAAAAATAAAGAAGGTTTAGACTGTTTTGGTTGTTATTTGACTGTATCCATCATGACTCATGAACTTTTTTGTAGTAATGGCTTCTGAAAGTGCATTCTCAGTTCTGATGGACTTCTCTAAACATATCCGTGTTGTTATTCGGTTATTATTAATTTTTCTCAAGAAGTTGCTTTAGCTGGGTGGTTAGATGAATTGTTTGATCCACATGCTTCTCAAGCTCCAAAAAGGAAGAAATTTTTTCAAAGATTTGCACTTCCTGATTTACTTTTTCTGTTTGCAATTTATTCACTTTTCATGAATGGAACATCTATTTTTTGTAGAGATATATATGGAGATTTTTATTTCTATGTCCTGATCATATTGTATCTTGCTTTTGGGATAAAATAGCTTTCCTACCATGTTAATGGAATCAATACTGCTAAACGTTAATCTTCTTGACTCTATATGTCCAGACTTGAATGTTGAACCTAGTACAGGAAGTTATTATCCAACTATCTACTTCAACGAATTTTGGTTGCTTAGAAATAAGTTGATACCCATTAATGAGACGGTGGATGAAGTGCCACTAAATCTGGAGGTGGGTCCAATAAGCATGACGAAGTGGCAATTATTTTTACAAATTGATCAATCATTTCAAGTCCATCGCAGTTATGGAAGTATGCTTGAGGGGGAGTCTGATGAACTTAAGGTACTTCTCCTTTCATGTGTGCTCTTCACTCTTTATTACTTGTCGTGTTTTCTTGGTTTTCCAATTTTGATCTCTTCTTTAAATTCCAGAGGGTATTCCTGGAAGGAAATCCGTATCTCCTGGGGATCACAATGGTTGTTTCATTACTTCATTCAGTGTTTGACTTCCTTGCGTTCAAGAATGGTACGAATTTAGTAGGCATTGATATCCGAGCAGTCTCACTTGGACAGGATGATGGCTAATAAATATCCATTTGATTTCTCTGTAGATATCCAATTTTGGAACAAAAACAAGTCTATGGAGGGTCTTTCTGCAAAGTCTGTCGTTGTGAACTTCATAAGTCAGCTCATTGTATTCCTTTATCTGCTTGACAATGACACATCATGGATGATACTGGCAAGTTCTGGAGTTGGTTGCTGCATAGAGTTCTGGAAGATTGGGAAGGCAATGCACATAGAGGTATTGTTAAGAAAGCATGCATGAGCTTTTCTTGTATGCATCTCTGTTTAGGGCTGCACAGGAGTAAGCATGTTCCCACTCTTGTGAATTTCTTTAGTTTGCTCTCTTAATCTAACACAAGGAGAAATCCAATAGTAACACAATGATGTTATGCTCTGTGGGTTGCATTAATACTTCTAAATTGTCCAGTTTTCCCAGTGTCTTAACTCTTCTCTTTCATCTCTAGATTGATAGGAGTGGCAAGATACCCATGTTGAAGTTTCGTGATCGGGAATCGTATGCAGGGAACAAAACGAAAGAATATGATGATCTTGCTATGAAGTATCTCTCCTATGTTCTTTTCTTCCTTGTGGCATGCTCTTCAGTTTACTCCCTTATGTATGAGAGCCACAAGAGCTGGTATTCATGGATTCTCTCTTCACTCACAAGCTGTGTTTACATGTTTGGTAAGTCTTCTTCCGTACACTCCACTCATATAAGGGAATGGAAAATAGGAGCTAGTAAAAAATGTGGTTGGGCATTTCTGTCAAGTGTCTTCTGCTACCTTTGTTTTTTGGTCTCCGTCTTTCTGCTACTTCTGCTGTATCTTAGTTCTATTTGCAATGATACTATGTCATTCTTGAGCTGCTGATCTCAAGCTTAGGTCACAACCACTATTTTGACTATGAACTAATCCACTCAATATACTGAGGGGAACAAAATCCTATGTACTTCCAAAATATAGAGAATTATGGCGACTTTAAATAGTACATGGTTTTCAAAATTGTGAGGTTTTCAGCGTAAAGTAAAAGCCCGATACTCTAAGATGGTGCCCGAAGCCATACCAAACACTTGCGGAACTTTTTTCCATACCAATCAAGAGGAAACATGAGTAGCAGAATGTGCATGTAGCATTTCTTGAAGTCTCTTTGCTGTCCCCTAAATATATGCTTCATACTGCTCTATTATGATTTCCTTGCCTAACCTTTGTCTGGTTATAATTCTTTTGGGAGTTAACCTTCTACTTGGAAAAGTTTCACTTTTGTCATGCCCTAGTAATTGAAATGATTTAAATATTGAGCATACTTCATGTGAATTCTTTCAACTTTACAGTTGCATCAAGACTTGGGGTTATGGAATCTGTTGCGCGTTTTCTTGGTAGTGTACAATAGTTGATAAGTTCAGACATAGTCATTTGCCCACGTATAATACATGTTTGTCAGTGATCCTTTCGGAATTTTTAAGTATTGTTGCTAAACCTTCTTGCCCTGAAATTCTTCAAAGGTACTTATTATTTTGTTTTGCTTTTGTTTTTGGGCTTTCAATTTTGTTATATATGTTCTTGTGAAGGATGTCTGTCTCTCTTGTTCTACCTTGGTTATTTGTGATAGTGGTCTCTCTTATCAAATGACGGAGAGCAGAGCTGCCCTAAAGTTTGGATTAACTGCTATTGTCGCAGGGAATACAGATTGTCGTCATGTTTTGCTAGTTTTTAAATTTCCTGTCACTCTGTGCTTGCAGGTTTCATCACAATGTGCCCTCAGTTATTTATAAACTATAAACTGAAGTCAGTGGCACATCTACCTTGGAGACAGATGACATACAAGTTTCTGAACACCATCATTGATGATCTCTTTGCCTTCGTCATTAAAATGCCAACACTTCATCGGCTCTCTGTCTTCCGCGATGGTAATCTAATCATTTGTAGCTAACTTATCTTCTTGCTACCAAACTGAGTAAATTTTCTGTGGAAGTTTATGGTCATTGACACACTAGCGCACTTAAGTTATGGCCCTTTCCTCTCTCTTTTTAAAATAATCAAAATTAAGTTTGTTGGCTGATCTGCAATATTGTGCTGGATTATTCTCTACCGCCTTCTGAATCTGCTGTTCTAGTCTTTTTGTCTGGTTGTTATCAGCAATTTTCATATTTGTTTCACGGTGGTATTGTGCAGACATTATTTTCCTGATATATGTGTACCAAAGATGGGTATACCCTGTTGACAAGACACGCGTCAATGAATTTGGATTCGCCGGTGAAGATGTTCAAGCATCCCAGGGTGCAGAGGTGGTTTCCTCGACGGAAGGGGTTTCCTCGACGGAAGGGGATAAGAAAACAAACTGAGCCACCATTGATCCATTTGAGACAAGGCCTGCGGCACAGGTTGTGCAGCTAAGATCGGGAGTGTCTCTTGCTTGCTTCCCATTTTTCTTTTGTTTACATTTATTAACTTCGACAAATTTTGGCTTGTTTAGCATTTGTAGGATATATATACACACACTTATTTAAGGAAGGCTTGTAGGCAGGGTAGCATCCTACAGAATAGCGGGGCCTAGCGGCATGCAAGGAGCTCTGAGCTTTTTAAGGAGCTTTGCAGTTCCTTCTTGCACACATCATGTCCGTGACCGTGATATTAATTGCCTTTTTCTTCTTCAATGGCGGTTCTACATTCCATAACAAAATGTTTAGATAGACTGCTTGGTCCTTTTCTTGATTATTGTTTGGTTTGAGTGTGTTTTTTTCTTTCTTACAGTCTGAACTCACACGTCCATGTGTGTTATTATTGTACCATACATTTTTTTTTTTGGGTTAGATGTTTCAGAGGAAAAAGTTTGCTTTAATTTCTGAGTAATTGAAAGAAATGCAAATGTACCGCATTCTGGTCTTATTTCAAGGAGTGGGAGTCGTCCTTGATTGAGACTGACCTTTCTTTAGCAGTTGCTAGCTTTTGCAGTGTTTCTGCTCTATGATTTTGGACCAACCTTTTATTTGGTGAGGGTCAACATGACACGTTCTTTCCTTGGTCTTGTTCCACACTATGCCTTTCCCTTGCTGCTGGAGGCCATTGACTCTTAGCAAATGGAATGCTAGTCTTTGGTACGAGGGGACTTTGGATGTTTGGTATGGAGTGCTGCGATTATCTTTGGTGTGGGTGCAATTATCTTTTTCCATACTACTGTTCATCTTCTTCGCTAGAGAGCTCCTATTTATCCTCTATGGCGGCCCAATCTTGTTCTGAGGTTACAATCGTCAACCGAGGGATTGTATGAGCTTTTGGGAACGCCAGCCAATCCAGATCTATGCTCGGTGGTGAGCCGCTGGACCTTTAGATATGGAGGCTTGCCCATGGCATTGAGTTCGTCAAGATCTTGAGCCAGATGCCGTGGCGGAGCTCGAAGTCGTTAAGTTTGGCCAAGATCTTGAAGGCCTTCAGAATTGTCTGGTGAAGACGATAAACAGTAAGAATAAGTAAGAAAAGAAAAGAAAAAAGTAAAGGAAGGAAAATCAGAAGAAGGGGAAAAAAATGAAAAATGATATGGTTTTGATTTATGACTGATTTGGTAATTCTTCTTGAAGCTTTTTATTCAGTTTCTTCTATGTTTAGTGGCTTATAATCTGAGTTAATCATTGTCGATAATCATTAGATGGTCTCAATGCCTCTCGTGTCTATCATGTTAAAGGATAATAATACCCCGCCATATTCGATTATAAACATAAAGGAAAGTCAAAATAGAGTTAACAATACATAAATAGAATAGAGCGTGGGCAACAATAAATAGATGCCCTATAATTAAGACGAGAAGAATATCTGTTTAAAAAGCATGGTGTTGTTTTTAGTCCACCTAAATTTCACAAGACATACTAGTGCTATTGGAGAAAGTATATCTCAACACCCCCAACATACTGGGATTACGTGCTGGGAGACGGGTCTTGCGTTACTCATCAAGCCTTGTTTTCATACTCGTTTTGGTCTTATGCTTTTCAAGCTGTTGCATATCTAATAAATCATCTATTTACACCGGTTTGAGGTTCCAAATTTCCTTTTGAGGCTCTTTTCGACTCTTGTCCAAATTATTAGAAACTTCGAGTTTTTAGTTGCTTGTATTATACCTTAAACCATATAGAAAGCTTGAACTTAAATATAGATTAAAACCTTATATTTTTCTTACTTATTCTCACAATCAAAATGCTTACAAGTGTTACGATTCTCGACAAAACAAAGTCTTTATCTCCAGCCATGTGGTGTTTACCGAGTCCATCTTTCCCTACTCCAACCTCAATCCAGTCTGTACCACCTCAAATTACTTGTGCGCAATCTTGTTTCTTAATAAAGAATTCAGCCACCTTTCAAGATTGGACATTTAATCTACACCATTACGAGTCATCAGCAACTAGAGATGTCAATATGGATCTTCGATCCACTTTTTAACTGACTTTATTTATTTGGGTCAAATATGGGTTCAACAAACTTCAAAAATTGATCAAATATGGGTTCAGGCCTATAAGACCCATGTAAATATGGGTTTTAACTTAATGTATTTTTGATCCATTTTCGACTCGTGACCTATCGCTTTGCAAAACAACTTCTATTCACTTGTAAATCGCCACCTACCGTCCACATGTCATTATTGCCCGCCCTCCCGCCGCCACCGCCGCCCACCCGCACCCCGTTGTTGCCGCTCGACCAACACCGCCACCCGCCCGTTGAAACCGTGGCCAGCCCCCTCCGCCACTCGTCCGCTGCCCACCCCTCCGCTGGCCAAGGTTGCGGCCTTCGTAATGATCAATGACCAAGATGATTCATAAGCTACAACGTAAAACACCCACGCAGAGAGCAAACACGAATTTTGCTCTGTTTTGCTTAAAAGCCACATAGACATTCTCAAAATGGAAGCTTTAGCTAAAAAGTTCAAACGAGTTGTTAACGTTATCTCCAACTCTCCGGTACCAAGATAGAAGAAGAGATGCAAAAAAACAAAGCGTAAAAAAGATATAAAAAACGGTGTATTTGATTTCCGAATACTTTGTTACAATGAATAATGACTCTTACATATATACACTAGAAAGAATCTTAAGAAATAAATATCGATAACAAAATTGGTAACCGTAATTTGAATCAATTTTAGATTGCTAATCAAGCGGATATTCCGATCGTGATTTGATTCTATCATGCATATATTTTGATTGTGCTTTGATTTTGGTGCGAGCTAGAGGTAACGTTAATATCCCCTCGCAAGCCGATGGTGCGGAACAAACCATTAGCTTGGATGGTAAAAGGCGAAACCAAGTAGACGACAATCCTTTAGTAAGAATATCTCGCTGGCTAATCACCGAGGAGATAAATTGAACATAAATTTGTTCTCGAGCAAGACGCTTACGAATGAAGTGATAATCAATCTCCACATGTTTTGTACGAGCATGAAAAACTGGATTCACCGTAAGATAACCGACAAAAAGGTTGTCGCACCGGAGTGTGGGTGTATGAGACAAGAGAGCATGGAGATAACGAAGAAGATACTCAATCCACATAACTTCAAAGAATCGTGTCAACAAGGCACTTGTATTCGGTCTCGCACTAGAGCGTGCCACAAGACGTTGTTTGCGTGAACACCAAGATATAAGATTGCGGCCAAGAAAAAACACAATATCCGCCAAAGAGCGACGATCATCATGATCACTAGCCCACCCCGCATCGTAGAATGCATGAAGAGCCATAGAAGAATTGTGAGTGAAGATAAGTCCATAATGAGGAGTATCCGCCAAATAGCGCAAAATGCGTTTCGCACCCGGCCAATATGCGGTAGTAGGAGCATGAAGAAATTGACAAGTTGTATTCACTAAGTATGCAATGTCGGCCAAGTTAGGGTTAAGTATTGGAGTGCACCCACAATGTTGCGGTAAAGTAGAGGATCGTGTAAAGGCTCCCCTTGATGAATGGACAATGGTTCATCGGTGGTGCATGGGGTAGAAACAACATGAGCATCGACATCTTTGCACGATCCAGAATCTTATGAGTGAACTTAGCTTGATGTAGATGAGGACCGTCGGAGGTGGATTGTACCTCGATACTTAGAAAATAGTGAATAGGTCCGAGATCCTTTATGGCAAATTCACCATGTAGAGCATGCAAAAGAGCTGGTAGTGGAGCATTGGGAGAACCGGTAAGGATTATGTCGCCCACATAAACTAATAAGAATATGTTAGTAAGATGCGGTATGTTGAATGAACAAGGACGAGTCAACAAGTGGAGATAAGAGAACCAATGTTGATGAGATGGGAACTAAGACGTTGATACCAAGCTCGAGGAGCTTGTTTCGCACCATAAAGAAAGTGATGGAGACGGCGGACATGATAAGACCGTTGAGGGTCAACAAAGCCCCGACGTTGAACCATATACACATCTTCAAATAAATATTTATGGAGAAAGGCATTGGATACATCAAGTCGTCGAATAGACCATCCTCGTGAGTAAGCAAGTGCAAGAACAAATGCGGATGGTGACCGGTTTAGCCACTAGGCTAAATGTCTCACTATAGTCAATGACAACTGCGATGAAATTCATTAGCAACAAGTCGGGCTTTGTAGCGTTCTAGTGTACTATCGGAGCGAAGTTTGATCTTGAAGACCCATTTATAGCCAATAGAACGAGCATGAGAAGGTGGTGAAACCAGCTCCCAAGTGATATTCGGATAAGTGCAATATACTCAAAAACTATGGTAGCCTTCCATTTCGGATCTCGTGATGCTTGAGAAAAGCAAATAGGCTCAATGTGAGGATGAACAAAGAATCGTAAGAGCGAAAGTGTGATTTTGATTTAGCGTTCACTGAAAGATGGTGCCATCATAAAGTCGAGTAACCATATGATGTGTAGATGCTTGTGATGATGTTGACGATGATGGTGGAGACGATGAGACGAGAACTTGAGCCAAAGGGGGTGATGATGTTGGGGACGAAGAGTTGGCGAAGTGGGGTCCACCGATTGTGATGGCTCGTTTGGAGGGACCGGCGGCGGCGGTAAAGGTAACTAGATTGGCAATACAAAGGGTGGGGATGGTGGAGAAGTAGATGTAGTCTCATTAAAACGGAAACACGGTTTCATCAAATGTAGCATTAGCAAGTGAAGTAGGTATGACGGGTTTGAGGACAATAGCAGCAATAGCCTCTGTAACCCGGGAGGGTAACCAAGAAAGATGTAGGCTTGAGAGTGAGGGGCTAGCTTGTGTGGGGCATACGGTCATGAGCGTGGAAATGCCGCACACCCGAATATTCCTAAGTAAGATATATCGGGAGTGGTACGAAAAAGAACCTACCAAGGAGACAAGTTGTTTAGAGTGGGAGTTGGGAGCCGATTGATCGTGTGAATTGCGGTCTCAAAGGTAAATTTCAAAGATAAGAAGGAACAAGAGCTTGTGTCATGAGAGAAAAACCAGTCTCCACTATATGTTGATGCTTGCGTTTAGCAATCCCATTCTAAAAGGGAGAGTACGGACAAGAGATGCATTGATGAATACCATGATTAAGAAGATGAGAACGCATGATAGAAGATAAGAACTCGGGTGCTCAGTCATGCTGAATCATTTGAAGCTTGCATTGAAGTTGAGTTTCCACAAGTGCATGAAAGGCTCTAAAAATATTGAAAAATTGATCTCAAGATGTAAAGGGATAAAGCCAAGTGAATCGAGAAAAATCATTAATGAAATAGACGTAATATTTATAACCAAAAAGAGAAGGAACAGGAACGGACCCTAGACATCAAAATCAACTAGAGGGAAGTCCTAGAATGGGTGAGAGGATGGGGATGGCGATGGCTTTTACTAAGAGTGCATGCCGTACATATGGAAGAGGGGAACATGAAAAATTAGGTTTTGTTGAATTTAAAAAACGAATTACAATATTCAATGAGGCATGTCCCAAATGGTGATGCAATGTAGTGAGTGAATTGGTGCGAGAAGACACAAAAGCAGCCTAGAGAAGTTCCCGAGCCGGAGAGGTCGAGACATAGTAGAGGCCGAAATTAAGGTTGCCTCGAAGAAGGATATGACCCGTATGCAAGCACACCGCAAGAAAATATGTAGGGTAAAACCAAAAAAACACGCTTATTATCGAAGGAAAATTGAGAAACCGATAATAACTTTTTGGTAATATTAGGAACAATTAAAACATTCTTGAGTATTAAGGAAGAAGACGTGGAAGACACTAAATAACCCGTGTGAGTGATGGAAAGAGAGACGTCATCACCCACAAGTGAGTTGTTGTGAGCCAATATAATGAATGACATTGGTAAGGCCAACAAGATTATCTCGCGACATAATAGGTAGCACCGGAGTCAAGGAACCACCTAGAAACAAGAGATGAGCGAGATGGAGGTTGAGGTGGAGGAACCGAAGGATATTGGACTATAGGTGGTGGCAAGGAGTTGTAATATGCATGTGGAGGTGAAGAATGGACACGATACGGAGGTAGGGAAGTAGGAGTAGAATAATGGGTATGTGGAGCATGTGCAAAGCATAATGAGCTTGAGGAGGTGGGGAGGCCATAAATTTAGAATTATATCGCTCACGACAGGTTGTACTTTTATTTTGGTGCGAGTGGAGATAACGTTAACATGAATGATGAAAAATATCCAAATATCAATTCGGGAAACTTACAAGGACTCTTGTAGTGAGAGATCCGGAAGGACCCCCGTGGAGAGAAACATTAAGGGCACTCGCAGCCGCATGCTTTGCCTGCCTCAACGTATTGCGGTAGCCGGGGTTAACCGTTCTTGGAGCTCTTCTCTTCACCGCCTCTCTATTGCCATCGCCTAGGTTGAAGAGAGGATTCCGAGTTTGGACCGACTAGATCGGCATCGCGTACATGGGGTCTTGGGTGGTGACTTGAGTTTGGATTGAGTGGGTTAACTCGAAAGTGGACCGATAGGAGGTCGGAAAGTTGGGTTTAAAAGATTGGGGGTAGCGGTGGCGAGTGCAGCGACCGGGTGAGTGGTAGCGGTGGGCGGGCCGCGGGGGCGACGGTGGGTGGGCTATGGTGGCATGGTGGATGGTCGGCGAAATAATTTTTTTTCATTTTATAAAATAATATTTCATTATTTGGTGAAATATATAAGTATTTAAATTATATGGGTCGGGTATGAGTCGGGTTTGGATTGGATTGGCTATGGGTCATAAAATTTATACTATGTGAAAATGAGTCAAAACGGGATAAATGAATCAATATGGGTTGAACCATATTCGACTCGACCTAAACCCGAATCGACCCACCTATTTAACACCTCTATCAACAACACAAGCTCCTTATATGCCTCCCGCGGAGTTATATGCTTCATCCGACCCCTCTACCATAGTTTCATCAACACTTACACGTTCCCATATGATGATTACTTGCTATTAGAATAACATATAAAAAACCCAAACAAACACACTTTCCTACCAAACATCCTTTGCCTCCCTCTATTGAACTAACATGTGTTTCTTGAGCCTTAAAAGACCTGAACCGGCACGTTTCTTTGGCAGAGAAATTTAATGTGAATCTCTAAAATGATACATGGCAACATTTTCCTTGACTCATCATAATGTACAAATATATATTTTAAGTTAAATAGAAATCATATTGTAGCATAGCTTGGTACAAAGCGCGCCTTATCGCCAAAGGATCCAACCAATGGTCCGGACTTAACTATGATCATACTTCAAATATTGTTAAACTAGCCATGTCTTATCAATTGATTGGCCTCTCCTATAATGAACGCCAACAATGCTTTCTTCCATGGCACTCTTATGAAGGACGTCTATATGTATCAACCATCGAGGTTTGTCGATTAGTCACATCCTAATCATGTATGTCAACTAAAGAAGGCTATTTACGCTCTTAAGCAAGTCCCCCGCAATGTTATTAAGCACTCAATTCCTTTGTCATTTCGTTTGGATTTGTCCAAACAAAATCAGATTCCTTACTCTTTATATACAAACATGATGGTATAATTGTTTATTTCTTAGTTTATGTATATAATATGATCATAATAAAGTGATATGAAATTTTTGCAAGAATTTTTGGGAGCTCTTGTAGGTAAATTTTCACAGGATCCAAGGCAATCTATAATACTTTTTGGAATTGAGGTGACATGCACAAAGTCTGGTCCGTTTCTCACACGACACAAGCACGTATGTAAGGGACATTCTTGATCAAGCAACCATGCTTGGAGCCTAAGGGATTGCTACCCCAATGCCACTAAATATAGGAAGATTGTAAGTGCTTTTCAATATCTTGCATTCATAAGACGTAATATTGGCTTCATGGTAAACAAACCTTTTTAGTCATGCATCAACCAACCAAGTTGCATTAGTGTGCTATTAAACGCGTTTTATGTTATCTCAAGGGGATCATCGGTCTTGGCCTCGCATTTACAATGTAGTCCCTCTTCATCGCTATATACACTTTTCTAATGTTGATTGGGCATAAAATCCAAATGATCATAAGTCTATAACTGCTTATATTATTTTTATCAAACGAAATCCTATATCGTGGTGCTCCCGAAAACAATGATCCGTTACTCGTTCATTCATAGAAGCCGAGTATCATGCCATCGTTGCGGCACCCTCCGAACTCACATAGATTTGATCCCTCTTGCATGAACTTGGAGTATCTTCTCGTGATAACCCGAAAATCGTCACCAGCTTAAGAGTGGATTAACATTTATTAAGTTCGGATTATTGGGTAAGATTTAAGAGATTATTATTCAAACTCATTGATATTTTTGAGGATTTATTATTGGCTCGTTAATGTTTTTAGGGACACCATGTGTTTGATTTAAGTCTTATCGGATCAAATATGTGTAAAATTGGGAAAACCGTGGGAAGAAGCACGACGTGGCAAAGACGTGGACACGTGGGGGGCCACGTGTTAGCATGTGGCCAAGCGGTATGCCACGTGTCACCGCCACGATGCACGTTGCAAATGAGGTGCCGCGTGTCACCGTGGGGCGGTGCGTGGTTGACACATGTCACAAGCACGTGACGCTTGCCACCGCGCGGACAATCCGGAGTTGACTCACCCAAGCCGACCGAGTCCACTCGCTTCCCCTATATAAACCTTTGGAGTTAATTTATTCGTCGTACGATCATCGAATGTTGTCACTTTGCTTCCGTATATCCTTTGAGATCGCTGACTGCTGCCACCGTCCATGACCACCGTCCGTTCGCCTCACCTCATCATTGGCGCCGTCGTCGCCCTTGGTGGTCCTACAACCGGCATGAAGTCGGTGTTTGCCCTAGCCTTGGCCGCCTGTTCATTTGTTCGATTGTTCATTCGTTGTTTTCTAGATTATTCGAGGCAAGTTGATTTCTAGCCCCGATTATTAGATTATCTATGGTTTTGCTGTTGTAAACATTGTTTGCCGATCTATTTTGTCTATGATAACATTGATTTAGATATTCCGAGATTTTGAGATCCTACCCTTAAGTATCCTAGATTCCGATTCGATAACCTTGATTTGTGGTGACTATGGCTTTGATGAGATTCTATCCTTGGATTCGATTGAGTTTATCGTTGGATTCCGCTTGATTCCATCCTTGAATTTTGATTGAGTTTATCGTTGGATTCCGATTGATTCTATTCTTGGATTCCGATTGAGTTTGGAATTCTATCCTTTGGATTGCCTTGGATTCCGATGAGGTGATTTTGATTGCAATTCTACGGTTCTATAACTAGTTTAGCCGTTCGGCCTAGGAATTTACTTGTGGAGCCTTGAGCTCACTCCCGTTAATAACACCTTTTTAGATGAGCAAGCTAACTAGAGGCAAGTGGATGATGGATTCGATGAGATGATTTTGATTGCAATTCTCGTGATTCTATAACTAGTTTAGTCATTTAGCCAAAGAATTTAGTTGCGGAGCCTTGAGCTCACCCCCGTTGATAACACATTTTCGACGAGCAAGCTAACTAGAGGCAAGGGATGATGACATTGAAAATCGGGAGTAGATTACCCCCCGCTATAATATTCCCATGTAAATATTGTAAATAAGTGGAGTGGCTGTATAAATCTGTAATAAAAAGTGGTTGATGTAGTTGAATAAACGAGATATGAATAAGAGTGTGTAAGTCCAGTTGTTGAATGATATTGTTGTTTGAGATATGCGTTATATGGTTAGTGAAACCCAAGAAACACCATACCCTTTAGTAGACGCGCCTTGTCATCGGATGTTTTGTATTCTATGCACTTGTGCCCGAATGGCCGCCTTGCTTGATTTTCTATTTTATAGCTTTTGCATACGCTAATTATTCTAAAAGATTAATTAAAGAAGAACGCGAGTATAGTAACCCCTTCAGGTGTGGCGGTATGGGATGCTACACTTCTTTAGCTACTCCTAGCCTTTATTGTGACAACGATAGTACTATTTACGTGTGCGCCAATCCTATTTTTCATTACAAAATGAAACACATTGCCATCGATTATCATTTTGTTCCCGACATAGTTGACAAAGGTCGATTGCGAGTATGTTGTGTGTCCACTCATGGTCAACTCGCCGATACACTAACAAAACCTCTTGTATGAAAACTAGAGGTGTCAAATATAGGTTAGTAAAGTTTTAATAAATGAGCTACTAATGGCTTTAAGTTGTAAGCCTCTCTTGTATGTGGGTTGTAAATGGGTTTATCTTTAAACCTATTTACAATCCATATAAATTATAAAGGTTATTAGTTGAGTTAACCTATTCATGAGATAACATTCTCTTGAACAGTTTGTATATTTTTTATATTTTGATTTTTATTGTTATTATTTATTTTATTTTTTCTTTAGGCGAGGGTCAACGACCGGCCCTCGCTGGATTTCTTAAAGAAAAAAGGGAATATAAAATAAAAAAGGCAGAATTTTTTTTAAATAAAAGTATAAAAAATTATCCGTTAGATTTTTATTGCATGAAAGTGTTTGGTAATATAATTTTTAAATAAGGAATAAGTTTTCTTATAGTAAGTTACATATGCAAGTGTTTAAGCAATATGGATCGAGTCGGGTCCGGGTTGTTAGATTTTTATAGTATAAGAATTGATCAAAACGGGTTGAATGGGTCAATCTGGATCGGACCATATTCGACCGGACTTAACCCACCCATTTAACAGTCTAACGACAACGCTTTATTCATGTACGGTCTAAGATCGGCATTCGTGATTGAACGCCTCGCTGCGGGGGTGCATCGAAGAAGTTGATTCTAGCCACGACCAAGCAATTCCAGAGTTTACTCTCAATCCGATCAAGACCAATTAAGCAATTCTTGCACTTATGGCAAGGGCAGCAAGAGTTCCCGAAATTGACAAATTCATGTTTATCTTCCCTTGCATGGAGTATTTGATCTTCCCTTACATGGAGACGGACAGTATCTTTGGAAAGGGTTTTTTTATAGCATTGATTCTGACTAATAATGTCTTTGCATAAATTACTTTTTAAGAAATAAAAAAGTACAGATTACCTTATCCAAATTCTTTTAGCAATAACATCGCAATCTCCCTATCCCTTATGATAGTCTTCGCCGATACGAAAAGATAAATCCGCATCTCTTCTACCTTCGTCACGTCAGGACATGACAATGTTTAGCTTAATCTTCACAAATTATGAGCTGTGAACAAGATTACTATTTCATAATATGAGATTCTATAAATATAAACATAAAGGTAAAAGTTTCGGATTTCTCTATATGGTAATAATTAAATTAATGTGTGGATGCGAATGCGGTAAATCAAATTGAGTAACGGGTTGATTTTAAAAAAATTCTCATAGGATTAAATTAGAATTGTTAAAAAAAAGATAAACAGGAAATCGATAATTGTTTTCTTTCTTTTTTTGTTTTTGATCCTTTTCTTTAGAGAAGGGCAAAAGGGGTAATTAATGACGCATTGACCGACGATCTTCCCGAGGTACTGACCGCTGAGTCATCATCGATTGCTTTGCGACGTGGACAAACGTCTTTCCTCCACGAACGACGTCGCAACACAAGCGATGACTCAGCAACCCCCCGGGGGCCCATCAGGGGCTCAGTTTTCCAAGAAACTTTCTGCGAGGGTAATCCCGTAATTTCACCCCGAAGCCGGCCTCCTGAATATAGTATAGATAAAAAGCAATTGCAAAAACAAAAACAAAAAAAAAAAGCTTCGCATTGTTTTCTGGGTCACTCCGAAAAGCAGTTAATCTCTCTCTCTCTCTCTCGAGAACCGACTCAAAGAAGAACAAATTTCTCGCGATCTCCCAAACCTTTTTTTCCTTTTTTAATTACGAAACAACCTCTGAAAATTAATTAATTTTTTTTTAATTATTTTGTGTTTTCTTTAAGTTCCGCCATGGAAATCGACGAATAAGCAGCAGCAACAGATTTGAAATCCCGCATCGTCATCCACCCCCCAACACCACGATCGAATCTCACAACCTCACAACCCCTTCCGCCTCCCCCCGACCTCCGCCCCCCCAGATCCGCCACCCCCTCCGGCAAGATCTGACCCCACGCTCCACCATAGCAGCTCTCGGGACCATGGTCGTCGTCTCCGGGAGGCCGATGAAGCGCATGAAGAGGCGGGTCACCGCCGACCTCTTCGACTTCCTCACCTTCCCCTCCTCGTCCGCCGCCGGAGGGGGTGCCCCGTTCAGGGCGAGGGTCAAGGAGTTCCTCTCCAGGCACGCCGTGCTGCCTCCGCCCTCCTCGCTCTTCCCCCACCTGACGACGTGGCAGGTGCTGTTCCGGGTGGGGGACGTGGTGACGGGTGGCCCCGACCCGTCTCCGGCGGTCGTCTGCCTCGACGTGGTGGAGGAGGAAGTTTCCAGATCCAGATCCGTGTACTGCGACCAGTGCCGAGTCGTCGGTGAGTTCACTCGCGAGTCACGCACGGTTTCGCTTTTCGTATTTGGTTTGGTTTTTGGTTTTGGTTGAGCCTCGCGAACGATGTGAGCGGCGGGGCGTTGGTCCCCATGTGTCGTGCCGATTCCAAACTTGAACATCTCGCGATACGAGACGAAAACGAGATATTGATGGTGGAGTGTAGTTTTGGTGGATGAGGAACGGTCAAGATCGACACGCTGGTGGGACCCCGCGAATTAGTATATTATTTGCGATAAAAATTCTCTCTCTCTCTCTCTTTTTCTTTTTTAATGTTAAATAAATAAATGAGTTAAATAGGAAAAAGAAAGAGAGAGGGCACTCCACTTGGGTCAAGTACGTGGTGGCACGATGCTGAGTTGGCATAGGCCCACCATCTAGGACAGGACAGCTGTGGTCTACGGACATCACGTTGAATAACTTGCCACGTCACACTTGGTCCCCGACAATGATCAATCGTGCGTTCTTGACTTGGATTCCGTGGGTGCAAAATTGTTTCTTTTCCCTTTATTTTTTTTTCTTGTTTTGGAATTATTTCATTGCCGGATGAATGAGTGAAAATGTTGATCTACAGTTGCTGGTCCGGTTCCTTGTTGGCGTTTCTTGGTCCTGGATTCAGGGTTCATACAATATCCCTTTTGACTTGATTCATTGAGGTTTCTGAGGTTAGTAGCAGATGTTGATTTTGGGACTTGAATTGTTGTTTGATTCTGAAGGGTGGAGCGGGCATCCGGTGTGCGGGAAGCGGTACCATTTCATAATCAAGGCCGACGGGAGCTCCATCGGTGGACACCACAAGCCCTGCATCTGCTGTGGCGATCTCTTGCACTTCTCCGAGTCCAGGTGACCTACCTACCCTGCCTTCTTCCTGCCCATTTGGATCGTGGGTCGGTCATGTGTTTCGCCGCCATCATGACCGCTTTGTTGGGTTTTCTTGCTTCTTTTTTTTTTTTTTTCTGCAGGTGCAAGTCTTGTAACCATGTGATGACCGAGGATGATGTGGAGGACTGGGTGTTTCACCAGCTGGAGAACACGACCCACCTTTTGCACGCTGTAGTCCACTCCAATGGGTTCGGCCATCTGCTCAGAGTCAATGGCCGGGAAGGGGGTTCCAGGTTCCTTTCCGGCTGTCACATTATGGATTTCTGGGATCGCCTTTGTAAAACGCTTGGAGTGAGGTTAGGATCCTCGCGATTCTGTACCTGCCTACCTACCTGCCTGGTTCCTTCATTTTTGTACCCAAAGTTGGTCTTTCCAATGAAGTTAGAAGCAACTTCTCTTTCCATCCTCTTGTTTTTAGCTTAGCTTAGGATTAGCTTGTAGTTCTACCTTATGCTAGCTTGCAGTTTCAATATGTTCACTGATTCCCAGTCCTCTCAAGAGGAAGGATTCCATGTGGATTATATCTTTCCTTTCCTCCACTCCTGCTCCTGATCCTCCTCCCGTTAGAACAGTTGGAACATGTATTGAACGAAAAGGTAAAAAACTAAGGGAAGTAAAGAGGTAATTAGTGGACAATAATTTGTGAGGAAAAGATGAAGAGGAGACACTGAGGCAATTGTGGACATCTAAAGCAAAGCGTGCGGAAGTAGAAGCTAGGGTGAGAATTGAGATGTCATCTTACTGCAAGCATATGACATGGGCTTCTGGTGGGAGTATCCGAGTATGATATTCTTTGTGAGACTAGTTGTCACTTCCATCTATTCTATTCTCTCTGGTGTTTTATGGATTTGTTTCACTGCTCCAATGTCCGCATACTGATTTTATTGGTCGCACCTTATATTTTCTGGACGAGCAGTCTGTTAAACTTGGACATTTTTCTTTTCCATGCATGAGCAGAAAGGTTAGCGTTATGGACGTATCTAAAAAGTTTGGGTTGGAATATCGACTGCTGCATGCTGTCACCAAGGGACACCCATGGTATGGTGAGTGGGGTTATGAATTTGGCACTGGTAGCTTCGGTATCACCAGGGATGTCTATAATAGGTCTGTGGAAAGCCTCTCCAGCCTGCCTCTGTCAACCTTCCTCTCTCAAGAATGGAACCCTTCTTCTCGCTTGCCGGACGTTATCTCATTCTACCAATCCTTGTCCAAGCACGAGCTTGTAAATATAAAGGATCTCTTTTGTTTTTTATTGAGTTTGATCCATGGAGCTCGGAAATCCTCCTCGAGAGATGGTGATGCCATCTTTAACAAGGTTAGGTCCCGTGATTGTGGGTCCTTGGGTTCTTGGACAAGAAGTGAGGTTGAACGAGTGGAAGAAGCCGTAGTGAGGGTGTTACGGGCCGTCTCCAGTTCTAATTGGGTGACTAGGCGTGCGCTCAGGGGTGCTGCTTATAGAGTAGCATCTGCGGAGCTTCTTGATCACTGTCTTCGGGAGCTCGGGCATAAATCCGTCTCTAGTGCGATGGTCATTAGCTCTCGGTGGAATCCTGATTCTGGTGATTTTGAATACAGGTCAGTTGTCAGTCAGCTTCGAGGTTCTTCTTTATTTGATAGATACTTTCAGACAGACAATGACCATGTGACTCGATTTGGACAACTATTGTCTGTTCAGTTAAACCAGTCCTTTGTAGATTTCCCGAGTTCACCGATGCCATGTTCTTTCTAACTTATCTTCTCCTTAGAATTTGCTTCACGCTGCTTCCCTTACTGTTACTGCTGTATTCTTTGTGTATGTCAAATTTCTGTTTCTCAACGCACATTAACCTATATCACAGGCTTGAGCCTGGAGGCACTGCATCCACTGCAAATGCGTCCGGCAAGAAGTCTTCCTTCATCAGTCGTCCATCAGAGGATAATCTCATACGGGATTTGAGATATTTGTACGACTCTATTCTTCATCCTCATAGAATGTCGAATGAAGGAACTCATGCGATGGATTATGTGGAGGCAGCCCAGAGACTCCTTGATTGCAAGCAGTTCATGAAAGACTACCGGGGGAAGGAGCGCCATCAACTGCGAACCCATTTTCAATCTCTCTGCTGTGTCAGGTGGAACTGGCAGATCACGCAATGTCAAGTACAACATGTCCTCCTCCAGAATTAATTATTTTGTCACCAAATGCTACAGTTTCTGACCTTAAGCACGAGGTGGCGAGAGCTTTTCAAGATGTATATCTGATGTGTAGAAGATTCCAAGCAGATGACCTACTTGACTATAGAGGTGTTGATGATTCCACCCAGGTCAAGCATCTAACGGGTCTGACTAACTTAGTTCGTGTTCGGGGGAGATGCTTCGTGAAAAATGGGGTTAGCAAGTACAGAATGGAGAGAGGCCTCGAGAACTGGACGGTGGATTGCAGGTGTGGAGCCAAGGACGATGATGGGGAGAGAATGTTAGCATGCGACGTGTGCGGCGTGTGGCAGCACACAAGGTGCTCAGGCATAAACGACTCGGAGTCGGTTCCTGCGAGGTTCATTTGCGGGGGGTGCAGGAGCTCTGGCAAGATGATCAAGGCTAGCGAGGATGACGAAGAGGATGAGGCGAAAGCTTCCGTCGTCGACATTCGGGTTAATCAGATGCTAACCGATGGTGTTCTTATGCTGTAAATGCCCTCTACACTATAAATTATTCTAGTGAAGTTGACCCTTAGGGAGGACCGCGTGGGAAGTTGTACATAAATGGAAACAAACAGCTGGACAGAGGATGCTTCAACGCTTAATCTTGCGCCATGTTTTCTTCAAAACTTGTAAATGTTTTTGTTTGTGTCTCTCTCTCTCCGAATGGAAAAGTGAAAAGGAAAAAGGTTTAGCTCGGTTACTTACAAAGTCTAGTGTGATAATAGAATTGCCCTTGTTCAGGCAGTTGATGCACATCTCTAGTCGACTGCATGTTTTCACTTTGACGAGAATGCCTGCCATTATTTCTCTCAGACGTGTAGTGAAAACGTGTGCAAAGTTGCATTGTGGATAATGCTACAAGCTGTCTTCATTATCTTATCTGTGTGGCACAAACAAGGAAAAAGGCACAAAGCTGGAATGTCCAGGAAAGATGGAAAGAAATTTGAAGGAGCTCATTATGTTTGCTTTGCTTGTACCCTTCTCTAATGAAATCTCATTGTCTGGTGGGCTGTGGACCTAATTCAAAGGCTCAAGGACCTGCATGCGCACATAACACTGGACCCTCTTCGGTGGACGACTTAAGTTCTCCATCTCCTTTTTCTCTTTCTATTGAATTAACAACTGTTTTTACGGTACAACTCGTGGCAGCATGGAGAGAGGAGAGCGGTTGGATGATCATTATTTTCCATTTCATTTGTTTCGTGAAAAATTTAAGATAAATCAACCCCTCTTATTTTCATCATTTAGCATCTTTTAATAGAAGGGTCGACGAAGATCGGTGGCGGATAAATGTAATTTAAGAGAAGAAGTGAATAGTTTTTTTCTTTTTTTGAGAAGTGAGGTGGAGTGTGTGAACCTCACACTACAACGTTGGCGGTCACTGGATGGTGGAAGCAAAATCTCAAATCATGAACAGCAATTCGTCAAACATTATGGATTGGAGAATGCGTGTGAGGGGCACTCACGCTCAAGCAAGGACAAACGATGGCATCAACTTTTTCTAAAGCACTATATCGGCCTCTCCCACTCCCACATCACAACAGGAGTACGAGTAGGTATATTTTTGCTTTTCCCTCATCCGATCTGATCTGCTCATATTGGAGAACAGCTGCAATTTGTGTTAATGTCACGCACTTCGACTCCCTTCAGACCCACATGGTCCAATCCAGCAGCAGCCGCCATGCATGAATGTATTTCATGAGGTGGTCATCGTTTGCTTTGCCTTATCTCCACTGCCCTGCTGAGGAACAATCCATCACCCTTTGTCTGAAACCATTTTGATCAGCTCCTGCTGAATACGTTCCCACCTTTTGTAGGGTTTAAAACGCGATCAGCAAGCTTCTAGAACCCCCATTTCTTGCATAGTTGAGTTCTTCCGACGAGTCATTATCGCTACAACTGTTGAAATTATTATTGCTAAATTATGCCTAAGGTTTGATTAGTAAACTACGCACACTTTTGGAAGCTCATGAGACCCGAAGAAAGCGATGTTAGAATGAATGGTTGCCTTGGCAAAAACCAAACAATAACATGACATGAAAACCAAAACACCACTCACCTCTAAATGGCTCATAGTTTATGGGGTTAGGCCTGTTTTAAGCTTTCTTCATGTCCTACCATCCCCTATAATCTCATCATCGTGTATCACTTTTATAACAAAAGGGCATGACTCTCGTTTCAAACAAGATATTACCGGTCATATATATGTTGTCAGTGGGGAGCTGCACTTTTGGCTGAATCATCAGGTATGTTATGACTCTCGTGTCATGATATGTTGCATCGAGCTAATTGATTGATCTGAAAATGCTACCACTAAGTTAATTCGTTGTGCAGCTGAGAAGGTAATGGTGGTTACTGGACTGCCACAATGGCTGAGTCGAGCACCAAACGTGCTTTTTAAAGTCAACTTTGCTGAATAAAACACAGCATTTCCATCTCTTAATGGGTGCATGAAACCAATGAGCATCGAGGCTGTTGCATGATTCAGTGGCGACCTGTTACGTGTCCAACGAAACCGGTCGGGGGGGATCATTCGAGAACAATGAGAAAGTCTATCACGTCGTGGAGGAGGAGATAGACCCCACTATCTTGGACTTTTCCCATGTGTATGAGCCAGTGTGTTTGATTGTGCATAACCTTTGTATTATTTACTCTAAATCTGAGCAACTTATCTGAAGGTAAACCGTTGCAATCATACGCGTTTCTGTTCATATTGTTCGTGCTCATCTATATAAGGACAACACTCGGACCTACTTTTGAAGTAGATGGACGCTGCTCTTCAAAGATAGCCATTGCCTTAGAGTTCCGAGATACCTTCGAATCTCCGGCGCCCGTGGGAGCAGCGATGGCGAGGGTGAAGAAGAGAGCGGCGGCGGGGGATGTGATGTGGGTGATGCTGTTGATGGAGATGATGGGGTTGAGCGGGTCGTTCAGGTTCGGGGTAGGAGTTGATGGGGTGAGGATGGACTACTACCTCATGTCCTGCCCCTTCGCCGAGCAGATCGTGATGAACACCGTCACCTCCGCCCTCCAGTCCGACCCTACTCTCGCCGCTGGCCTTCTCCGCATGCATTTCCACGACTGCTTCATTCAGGTCGTCCACTTTAAACCCTTAAGTCACAGCATGGATGCAGTTGAGAGCCTGAACATGGATTATATGTGGTTGTACAGGGATGTGATGGGTCGGTGTTGATAGATTCGACCAAGGACAACACGGCGGAGAAAGACTCGCCGGCGAATTTGAGCTTGAGAGGGTACCAAGTGATCGACGATGCAAAAGAGCAGATCGAAGAGCAATGCCCCGGCGTCGTCTCCTGCGCCGACATCTTGGCTATGGCAGCCAGAGATGCTGTGTTTTTGGTAATCTTTTGTGTCTACATCATTCTGAGTCATCCCAGCAACTCTCTCTTTTTAACTCTCAATTATATTAATTACAGGCGGGAGGTCCAAGATACGAGATACCAAAAGGGAGGAAGGACGGAACGAGATCGAGGATGGAGGACACCATCAACCTCCCCGCTCCAACCTTCAACGCCTCCGAACTCATTCGCATTTTCGGACAGCACGGCTTCTCCGCCCAAGAGATGGTCGCTTTGTCCGGTATACCAACGAACCTGTTCATCCGTCCATCCGAGTCAATCATCGTTTGTTTTCGAAAGAAAGCTCTCGGAATCGTTATTGGGTGAACATTAATCAGAATCGACCATAACATCATCGTGCTCTGAATTGTAAATCATCTCCCGAGCATCGAGTGCTATTCAAGTTAATCTAAGGATCGATATAGATCTATAGGAGTAACCGACTTTTTAGATTATAGATGCATGACCCACAAAAATTAATTAAGTGTGCGAATCGAGTGTCGATCTTATTATAATTGGTTTGGTAAAGAAGAAAGCTGCTGACAAAGTAATTTGTCTTGTTTTTATATGGGGTCATACGAATCTTTAATCTAGGATCACCTTTTCTCTTGACATCAATTATTTGGGTGTGTGATAGGTGGACACACATTGGGAGTGGCCAGGTGCTCGTCGTTCAAGCAACGGCTGAAAAACTCCGACCCGACCCTCGACGCCGGCTTCGCCCGGACACTGTCCAAGACGTGCAGCGCCGGGGACACCGCGGAGCAGCCCTTCGATGCCACACGCAACGCCTTCGACAACGCCTACTACTACGCCCTGGTCAATAGGGCAGGCGTGCTGACCTCAGACCAGACCCTGTTCGCCAGCGCGCAGACCAGAGGGACGGTGAGCGGGTACGCCATGAACCAAGCCATGTTCTTCTTCGACTTCCAGCAGGCCATGCTCAAGATGAGCCTGCTTGACGTTAAGGAAGGCTCCACGGGCGAAGTCCGTCTCAATTGCCGCAAAATCAACTGATCCATTCTCTCGTTCCTCCGTCACCGGCCTATGATTTTGCCCGGAGATATGTACGGCGGACATGACTAGCTTTTCACGTGTAACATCATCTACACTAGTTCATCCTGCCCGATACATGGCTGTAACTTTTTGTGAGATCATGTATTGTCGTGTGTAGTGTCACAAATGTTTACCAATATGGGTGCTTGTTAGTTTGATTTTTGTGTAGTTAATGAAATAAAATAATGTCTAGTGTGAGACGTGTTATCCATAAAAGAGAGATTATTTTATTTCTAAGATCAAAAGTAGTACTTATAAGCTTAGGGTTAAGCTTAGTACAATTACATATATAATCCAAACTTGCTAATATTTTAAAGTAATAAAGCTAACGCTCCCCCTCTAGTTAGAGCGTATATATTAAAAAGGCCTAACTTATGATAAATATATGAAACTCGTCCATGTCTAACAAGTTTTGTGAAGATGTTTGCTAATTGCTCTTTAGAATGTGTGTGCACCAACCGTATGTCCCTATAGTTCACCTTTTCCCGAACAAAATGACAATCTACCTCTATATGTTTTGTTGGCTCGTGAAACACTTGGATTGCTAGTAATATAAATAGCAGACCGATTACCACAATAGAGAGTAGATGATCCGGTCATAGACAGTCCAATCCCACTAACAACATACGAACCCATTGAAGTTCACCCGTAACATTGACCATAGCACGATACTCGGCCTTTGCACTAGAACGAGAAATGACGGATCGCTTCTTACTTTTCTACGACACAAGATTACCACCAAGGAAAACACGGTATCTTGAAGTAGATCGGCAATCTACAGAGCAACCAGCCCAATTTGCATTAAAATATCCTATCACCTCTAAAGACTCGGGGTTAGAATAACCAGCTATACGAAGATTACACTAATTGTGGAACACAAATCTTTGACCCGGAGCTCCCTTCAAATAACGAACAATTTGTAAAGCGGCTTGCCAATTGAATAGTACGAGGAAAGCTCATAAATTGACTCACCATACTAACAACAAATGAAATATCCGGACGAGTAATGGCAAGTAAATTCAACTTGCCTACAAACTAGCGATACTTTTCTCGGGTCATGAAGAAGTTTTATGTGTTCGTTATCAAGCCTTACTCTAGGGTCCACAGGTGCGTCACTAGGCTTAGCATCATGTAAGCCACCCTTCTTAAGAATGTCAAGAGTATACTTTCATTTGGGAAAAAGCAATGTTGCCATTAGCATATGCAACTTTGATGCCAAGAAAATATTGAAGACGACCTAAATCTTTATTGTTAAACTTCTTATGTAAAAACTGCTTGAGTCGTTGTATGCCTTCAACATCACTTCCTGTGACAATGATATCATTAACATAGACAACAAAAATAATGCACCCTTTTGAAGATGACATATTAAATACTTGAGTAATTCACATTGCGTCGATGCATGTCAAAAGTGATAACCGCGTCATTAAAGCCGCCAAACCAAGTACGAGGAGATTGCTTAAGTCCACAAAGAGCTTTTTGCAACCAAAGACACTTTCTCCCCTTGAGCAACAAACTCGGGTGGTTGATCTATAATGTACTTCCTCGTGAAGATCACCATAAAGAAATGCATTCTTGACATTAAGCTGATGAAGAGTCCACTAAGATCGAGCAATCAAGGAAACAACGATACGGACGGAAGGAATTTTAGCCACCGAGAGAAAAGTCTCGTCATAATTAATACCATAAGTTTGAGTATAGCCTTTTGCTACAACACGCGCTATTAAACACTCAACCGAACCTTATGAATTGTTTGACAAAAAAGACCTAGCGACAATCCATCAATTGTTTATTAAATGATATCGGAACCAGCTCTCAAGTTTTTATTGTGATGTAATGTAGTCATCTCCTCCTCTATAACACGAGCCCAACCCACATGGGCCAATGCCTCTTGCACACTACGCAACACGCATACGATGCAAGAGATGACACAAAGATAGACATATGAAGGTTTAAGTTATGATAAGAAACAAAATGAGAAAGAGGATACCGAGACAGAGTATGTTGAGCAATAGGAGAATTGACGAGGAGACAATGGAAGAGGATCGAAAGCTTGGACGGGGAGCGGCGGTGGTGGGACACTCGGCCGGTGGAGAGGTAAGGCTAGAGATGGCCGGTTCACCGAACCGGCCCTTTTAGGGGCCGGTTCCGGGCCGATTCCGGTTTTGTTTTTTAAATTTAATTTTTAAACTAATAAATAATAGAATAAACATAATAAATTATAAATTATAATCAAATTGTACATTGTAATAAAATTTGGGGAAAAAAAGAGAAAGGAGGAATGGGCTTGAACTTAATGAATTATCATTAAGCGCTTACATATCTTCTTGGGGATAGAAGAATCAAAGCCCATGTAGTTCTTTTACCTTTGATAACCCCAACTTACCTTATCGTCAATCGTCGCTACCCGTTGTGGTACCCGTGCGGTGGTATCTCCACAATCCTCGCTAAAGAATTCGTGTTCTCGATCCAATTCTTGGTGTCGAAATCGGCTTTCGTCCAATCGTCGACACAAGCTTGAGCTTCCACGGACTCCGAACTTAATCTTGAACGGCGAGAGTCCAAAACTAATCCTCCATCGCTAAATGCTTGTTCAACCGCAACCGTTGAAGATGGGTTTGCTAATATCTCGCGAGCGATGAGGGCGAGCCGGGTAGTCGGTTGAGTGACTTTGCCACCACTCTAGGATTTGAAAATCATACTTATTTTATGTATCACGAAACTCAAATTGAGTGGTGAAATATTTTTCTATTTCATAAATATTACATGTTGCCCTTTTTATTTTTTTTTTTTTCTACTCTTGAGTATATCATAACCTCTACCAAGTGAACTACCGGTTTCGTTTCCTGAGGCGAGTAGATGGTAAAGATCCACCATCATTTAAACCATATCTATTACAAAATTCTCCATGTAATGCTACTATAGATTCTCTAACCTCTCTTTGTACAATTGAAACATCTATTATATCTTCCAAATGTAAACAATCATAATAATACACATTCAAATAATCTAGTAAACCATCTAATTTAATACGTGGATAAAAAACAATACCAACTAAATAGACAAGAGAAATTTTGAAATAATAATGCAACCATTTTTCTCGCATTCTTGAAATAGTTTGAGCTAATTCATTATCTTTTTCATATACATTAAAAACACTACCAATATTAACACATTCTATTAAAAATAAATGCGTAGTAGGATAATAAATACCAGATAAAGCATTAGTAGCATCATTAAAAATTTTCAAAAAATCTAAAAAATTTTTTGCAAACGTCCCAATGTTGCGGAAGTAAAGTAATTTCGGGAATATTTTGCGACATAAACGTACATAATAAATTTTTGTAATCAAAAGTTTGACGAAGCAACTCATACGTAGAATTCCAACGAGTTGAAATATCTTTTGGAAACCTTTTTGCCCTTCTCCCATGTTGTTTACAAAATTTTCCCCATGCTTTCATAAAATGGGCACGACTCCATAAATATTTAATTGCGCCCTTTATTGGGGCAAGAGAAGACTCGAGAGTTCGTAAATCATCTTGTACACATAAATTTAAAGCATGGCAAGCACATCTAATGTGAAAAAATTGTCCCCCAAAAGATGGTTTGCAAATATTTTCTAATTTAGGAATGGAAGCGGTATTTGCGGCCGCATTATCAAAATCAATTGAAAAAACTTTATTTATCAAATAATATTCTTCTAAAAATTATTTAATTATTCTATAAATATTATGAGCCGAATGCTTTTCATCAAAAACTCGAAATGCAAGAAGTCTTTTTTGAATGGTCCAATCATCACCTATCCAATGACACGTAACACCCATATAAGAATGAATTTGCCAAGGATCATTCCAAATATCACTACCTAAATGCACACGTCCATTGAATTCCGCAAAAAATTTTGCTAAAGTTTTTTTTTTTTTTTATAAAGATGCAAAAGTTCGCATTTAAGAGTACTTACGGGAATAGTTGGTGCTTGGAACCAACGCAGGATTTATCAAATATTTCATATTAAAATTTTCACCAGGTAGTAAATGGAGCATGATCAAGGGCAACATATTCAGCTAATGTTTGTTTATAAAGTGCATCGAGTGTAACGAAATAAAGGATGAGTATTAGGATTGGCGCACCCGAAAATTTGTTGTTGTTTAGTGTCGATCCCCGCTTGAGTTGGATGTTTTTTCGTCGATGCCGACGGAATGTTTCATAGCCGTCTCCTTTGCTAAATTTATATGTTTGGGAACAATATTTACAATTTACATTATACTTACCTTCGCTTTCGTCATATACCTTGTCGAAGTCTTTGCCACAAGTCGGATGTACTTCTCTCGGCCTTTCCGTTCCGGCTCATTTGCCGTCGACGTTTCTTTGGCATCGTAGGCGGATGAAGACTTTCTTGTGTTGGGACGTGCTTCGACGTTCGAAATGGGAACAACGTTGATATTGTCGTCATCGTCTTCCCAACATGCATACTCACGAGGATCACATCCAGGAATAGGATATTCGAATCTCCCATCGTCATCTTACCCTTTCCAATATTTCGCTTCCACTTGCCATTTTTGAGAAAATTGATGCGGGATTCGGAGAATTGAGAATTTGAGAGAATGTGAGAGAATTTGAAAGAATTGTTGAGAGGATTTGTGAGAAAAATGAAAGAGGAAGAATATGTATTTATAGAAAAAAATTATGAATTTTTTTTTAGTATTTATTAAAGCAATGGCTTGCAGGGCGCCAAAAATGGCCGTTTCATTTTGGCCAAAGAGCCAACGGCTCTTTCGAGGCCGGGGCTCCCAAGGGCCCCCTCCCAAGGGGCCCCCCTTATTTTTTTTTTTTTTTTAGGGCCGGGTTGGAATTTTCCCACGGACCGCGAGGGCCGGTTCCGGTTCCGATTTGGGCCCGTGGGTCCGGTCAACGGGCCGGTTCCGGGCCCACGGGCCCAAATGGCCATCTCTAGGTAAGGCCGAGGACCACGTTGTGGAGTCGATACTGGTGATCCTAGATCTAATGGAGTATTATTAGAAGTAATAGGCCATGACTTCGAGTTGAGACATAGGTGCGGAGGGTGGCAAAAGATCCATGGTTAATGTTACTTGAGGACGAACATCGCCAAAAAAATGCTTGATCCTAAAAGAAAGTCATATCAATAGAAATATATTCCCGACGATAAATCAAATTATAACGGATATATCCCTTTTGAGTTCGGGAATAACCCACAAAGGATAATCAAGATGAAGAAAAGCATAAGAAATAGCTCCTTTCAACTCGAAAGAGGATTAATAAGATGACATGCTGTAAGAAGAACATAGCTCCGGGCGTGAAGAAGTACACAACGTGCAACATCCAACAAATGACGATCCTTATGTTCATATTGAAGACTAAAATTATTAGTGTGAACACCTGCCTAAATGCAATGTACTTATCCTCAAGTTATCATATTGGAGACTAAGATTATTATTGCAAACACCTACACTAGGTTTGTCAACATATTTTCTTGGTCAACGAAATTTTTTTAAAAATAAATTGTTGTCGAGATAATGAAAATAATTTTTATGAATTAATTATTTCGAAAAATATAATATGTATAAAATAAATTATGATTTTTTGTTATTTTCGAATAATAGACCCCAGCGGGTTCTCTTCTATCCCCTTCGGTTGCCAAGTCGGAATCCAGCATCTGATGTTGGGAGTGAAGTTGCATTCCTCTCAGTTCTTTTCAACAAGAGAGAGTCGCCGAGATCTGAGCTGCGTCGATTCAGTTTCGATTCAGAAATCGAAGCGGATTTGAATCGCGCTGAGATCCTGAGAAGAAACCGGAACGATGGAGAAGATGAATCAGGCGTACGAGAAGGTCAAGATGCTGGTTGGCATGGATGTTGACGAAGAAGCTGCGACCTCCGCCGACGACGCTGCCACCAATTCCTTCATGGACGAATTCAACCGTCAGTGCACTCTCACCACCACGCAGGTCCTCCTCCTCCTTCTCCCTTCGTTTCTTTCCTTTGTCACGCTTACGCTGCTGATAGTGATGATTGGAGTCTACTTCATTGTCAAGTCCGCGATTTTTTTAGTTGCTCCGAGGTTGCCCATTTTTAGGGTTTTTTCTCTTCCTCTGTCCAACGTCATGTAGGATTTGTTTCATCTGTTGTGCGCATTTAGGAGATGGATGGAAATTAAGTGCGTCTTTGCTCCTTGTATAGTCAAACAAGATGGTTTTAAGCAGGATCTGTTCAGCGAAAGCATTTCAACTCCACTTCACTTCTTGTCGTTGATGGTGGTGTTGTATCAGTGAGATACATAGCTGAATTTAATCAATTGTATATCTGAGGACAGTTGGTTATGTATGTTTGTCCGCCTACCTTAACAATTTGATCCCTTTGTTAGTTTGCTACTAAAGATTATTCGAATAATTTGGTAAATGAAGTAGAGAACGAATACGCAATTTATATCGCACCACTGTTATTTATTTAATTTTTTCTGGATTGCTGGAGTCTAGCCTATGGAAGACATTCCCCATTGGTCTCTTGACTTAACCTCGTTTCTCTTCTCCAATTGAACAGAGGTTCTATGGCTTTGCCATATGTTTGGCTGCTGGATTAACTTGCACGCTCTTGGTAAGTCTAAACTAGTAACTGAGTTTTAGATTCAGTGTGATCTATGCTTTTAATATGCTTGCTCATGATGACCTACGGAAAACACATGAATTCCAACTACATAGGAAATTAATGGAATGAATTGAAATTGATATGTAGAACCTCCATGCTGTATTAGGAGGTAGGAAAATGAACACACTTTTGCATGAGTGCTGATGAATTTGAGGTTTGGGGATTCTTTAATTACCTGGGGGATCATTATATACGACTGAAGAACCTACATCCCTTGTGGGTAGTTCCACTTGGTGCATCTTACTGAAGTACTTTTGCTGATGTCAAAATCCCTGAGGGGTCAATAGAGTTGGTTGAGTCTGAGCATCTGGAAGCCTGGTCACGGGCAAGTTCAATGGCAATTCCCTCAAACTCACCTCTTGGACCTCCTACATTGGTTAATTGTAAGTTTTGGTGGATTTTGGGGACTGCTATGACCTGGTGGGACTAATTGGGTGCTTTAAAAGGTCCAAACATTCAATGCCATATGGAAGAAATAGCGAATACAGGGAAAAGCAGAGAAAAAGAAGTTATTGTGTCTTGGAGCTGATACTACTCTAGATATTTGTACATTGTTAGGGATTCTTAAGGAAAAAGAACAAAGAGAGATTTTTCTATCCATGGTTGGGACCAAGCACTGGGCACCAAGCATATATATTTTCCTGATTGTGTATTTAAAACACGTGATGTACATGAGAAAAAAGTAGTTCTTATATCATTTATGCGGTATGTATTTTCATGGTCTTATTAGTTCTAATATCATTTTTTGTGTTGGCAGTCTATGTTTGTTTTCTTCCATCCAATCAAGTTTGGTATTATGTTCACTTTTGGCAATCTGCTTGCTCTTGGGAGGTTTGTGCTTTAACTAAATACTGCCTTTTGTTTTCTTACCTAGATAACTTAGTTCTTCTTTTGCTTCTTAGACATTTGCTGTGCACGTGCTTCATGCAATTCTGCAATTTGTTCCTTATTGTTTGTGTCAGTATTTTATAATTGTTTGATTTCCTATAAGTTAATGGTGCTATTTTTGACATTGAGTAAAGACTTGATGGTGTCTTTTAAGGTTGAACAGCTTAACCAACTTGTCAAGGATGTAAAGGATCGTAATTGCGGAGGAAAAATATTAGTAATTGAGTTTTCAGTTGCAACTTGGTTATTAACTAGTTCTTCCTCCATTATCTCCAGCTTGTTTACTAGTCATGCTATTTGATAAGCTTAAGGGCGTTTCTTGATAGACTCTTACTTTTGACGTTTTGCCTATTCTAAATCTTGTGGCAGACGCCCTTTGACTTTTTTCTTAATTCTAAACACCTGAAATTTTCACAGTATACTAATGTTGACATGGAAACTCACATATATATTATTCATAATTATTTGAAGTTTGGAGGATATTTTACATTTTGGTGGGAAGGAAAATAGTACTTTTTACTTAACCGTGAGTTGGTTTGAAATTCTGTGTTGGAGTACCATTGCTGATTGGTCTTAATGCTAAGTCCCTGAGTTCAAATTTCTTTTTGAATAACAGCACGGCATTCCTAATAGGCCCAAAAAGGCAGGTGAATATGATGCTTGATCCCATTCGTATATATGCAACAGCCATATATCTAGCAAGCATGATAGTGGCCTTGTTTTGCGCCCTCTATGTAAGTGAACTGTTGCTTATTCACTAGTAATTTATTAGACTTTCTCTTTTGATGGAAAAAACTGAGGTTTCACTGATTTTGTCTCTTGATATTCTTGAGCAGGTTCGTAACAAGCTGTTGACACTCTTGGCTATCATTTTGGAATTTGGCGCCCTTATCTGGTGTGTATGGAGTATTACATCTATACCAATTTCAATTGATCAAATTATACTTTTCTTTAATTTGATCCTTCGTATGGGGTTTTGGACCTGCTAAATGCAACCATTGATAATGATGGATTCCTAAGTAAAAGAAAAATTGGAGAAAGTTGTGTGCTTCTTTTCTTTTTTTGTCATGCTTCTTCGGTGCCACTTTTTGACCCGATGAAATGCCGAGTAAGAATATATAGCTGATGTAGGACTTACTAATATCAAAATTTCTTGAAGATATTTTATGATTAAAAGGTAAAAATAGATCTGCCATTGACAAGTGTTCATGATCCAATCAACCAAAATATTTGGTTCATTGAGTACTAGAAATATCTTATCTAAATAGATTAAGCAACTTTTGACTATGGATATATGTGCCTGGTTCTGCGGAAAATGAGATCATCTAGACCTCCCCTTTTGGCGTGTCTTGAGCCTCTATCTGCGCTTCACTTCTATCCTTTGAGCCTATAAGCTAGTCTCACCGATTCTTTCGGAACTATTGCTAGTTAATAAGTTATCAAAAAATAAAAATTGGACTGTGGAATCTTCTACTTTTCATTGCTATAGGACCTGAAAGGCTGAGGTACTTTGAATTCTTCTTTTGTTGCTTTGTTTCTTTCTCTCCTATTCTTTGGTGTTGTTTATCGGATAAAATGCACATCATAGTCGGTTACTTTGTCCATTAATGTATTTCCCATTTCTACAGGTATAGCTTGAGCTATATCCCTTTTGCAAGATCTATGGTGTCAAAGGTCATGTTAGCTTGTTTTGACACGGAGTTTTAGATAGATGTAAATCAGAACAGTTGTGGATACTAAGCACAGTTGCACTGAAAAGCATCCAGGGAACCATTCTGCATTGGCTGTGATTGGAGGTTAGTCAATTTAGTGGTTCATGCCAAAGATGAAATGTGGAAAGTGGAATGAATGTGTTTCTTTGATGTGTCTTTACTTTTGCCCCTTAAAGAGCCTTATCTGTAATTAAAGGGAATAGTTGGGGCTTTGAATTATACATGATCAAGTAGAGAGTCAATTGGCTAATCAAGTGATTACATTTATGATTTTTCACTGCTAGAAATGCTCATTTTATAACCATCTTTATGGACTGGAGACTTGAGATCTTAAGTTACTCTGATATGTCGTTTGTCCAAAAATTTTGTAGCTGCCTATGATTCCATTTTAATTGGTCCAGAAAGATATTTCAGTTTGTCTCTCCTCTGCTGCCTGTTAGTGTGAACAGCTCTTGGAGTTCAGCAAACTAATCTCTCTGCTCAACACTTGACCAAGCTCAAATGTATGTGCTTGTCCGTTAGCGATGAAGATCCATCATAAACGTGTGAAGGATGTATGGAAATGTAAGAATTCGGTCGGTACTAATAAAGATGATATTGATAAGATATCAAAAGAAGGGTAATCTGCATAATCAGATCTCTAGGAAAATTGATGATATTGTCATAGCGATACAGAACAATGATGGACTAGTGTAAGTTGATGGGGTTTTAGAAGGTGATAATTACTCTATTTTGAACCAAGATTAATTGCTGCCAAAGAGTAATAAAGAACTGGGACTCCTCATGAGCATAAAACATAACTTTAATTGAATGCACCATTCATTTGTGAAGCTCACTCAACCGAAAAGGTTTGCCGTATGTTTGACACATTTAGAGACATGGATTTCAGCTCGCTTAAAAGTTTTGTGGAGTGGAAATGGTCAGAAAGTACCCAAGATATTGCAGTGTGGTTTCAATGGAACATTCAAGTTTTAAAGATGCTTTAGTGAGACATAGTAAAGTCCTGCGGTAGCATATGCTAACGTTATTGAAATAGGTAAATAAATGGTTGACTTTCACAGGGATTTATTGTCAAGTACCACATGAAGCGAAGATATTAGTTATTACTAATCAAAATGCTTTACAACTATTGTTAATCGAAGTAGAAGTAATCCAAGAGACAGCCTATGAAACAATGCTTATGAAACAATGCAACTATTGTTTCATTAGATGCTTATGAAACAATGCAACACTCAAGGATATTATCTTTAGGGTGTTATATTGCCTGGACGAAAAGGAAAACAACTTATGCGGAAGAAGATTTACTGATGAGTGAGTTCTAACTTTCGTTGATGGCGCAGCTATATCCTGGAGAGCCCGAATAAACAAGAATTAGCTGCTATACACCATCTAATGGCCACTCTCTTTCAGAAGCAGCCACGTTTATTAAGTAAGAGAGATTATGAGAGTTAATTGCCGTCACTTTTGACAAATACAAAGATAGTGGGTCATCGATCACTGCCTATTGATCCTCATAATCAAACCTCTTAATCTAGATTAGCCTTTGTTTGTGTTGTCTTGTCGTTTTCGGGTATCCTAGGCTTAATCCTGATGCTTGATTGTCGATTAATTAAGAAAATAATGGCAACTCAATTGAGTGCAGAGGAAAACCTCCTTATCATGATTATCTTATATTATGATTCAAAATCCTCCATACATCCACTCATCATTTCACACTAGCTGGAGTCCCATCAGTTCCTCCTTTCAACTTTGACATTCTACACAGCAGTGGATGCAAGCACATGCCATTCTTAGTCCTTCTCATCCTAACTGAAAATGCATTGAACATGTCCTGTACGTTTATCCCTTGGTTAATCAAGTCCTAAGCAATCAAATTCTGTCAAATGAGCTCTAAACCTTCCGAAAAATGTTCGATCTAGACCTAATCTCGCAGTGAACAGCATTTTTCTGACAAAAAACGAGAGACATTCGGTTTTACATGAAACTAAGCATAACTTTGGCTACACGTACGGAGTAAAACTCATAGATTTTATGTAATTTTAAAAGTAAAAATTTCATCTAAATTGAGGATGATGTCCGGTTTAAGCCAAAACCCAGAATCGGCCTTCCAATTTGAAATTGATCGGAAGCACGGGTAAAGCAAAATTTCCATGTACTTGGAAGAGTGGCTGTTGAAATTTTGCCATTCTAAGCTGGAGAACAGGGAAGATTATGAGCAGAAAAACCAACTTATGGTGTGGTGAGGCACCATAGTCTTTCCTGATACTTGATCAAACTTCCTTGGGAGAAAAAAGAAATAAAAGAGGAGTTTCCCCATGGTGGTAATGATATTCCTAGCCAAATTCTACACGTACGTATTTCATCCGTATGTGAGAGGCTGAACATGATCTTGACAGGGAAATATTTTCTCATTAAGCATTCTGAGCATTAGATGCTTACTACCAGACCAGAGGGCACTACTTGCCTTCAAGTTTCAGTAGCCAATTTGGTCTAGACTGTCTAATGAGCTATATTTATACTCAGAATGCTTTTGATCAGGGAAGTTCATATATCTTCTTCTGATCTTCAATTCGCTTGCATCTTACCGATCTTTGGATTGCTATTTGTCAAGTTTCCAGCCTTCCACTGTAAACGCCCTTTGTGCATGTATTTCTACGATTTATCAGAAAAGAGGGGAACTCTCCTCATTGAATATTCTCCAAGGTTGGGGAAAAACTGGGTTCTTTCTGTCATGAGCTCACTGTCAATTGAGGAGCTATCTGCTTTCGCATCCTCCAGCATTCATTGAAGAAGACACGCATGTTGCCAAAGCCTCGATAAAACAAGACAGAAGGACCAACTATGTCATCACTATGATTGTTACATCAGTAATGCGGGAAATGTGGGAATTATATGACCCTCTTTAACAACCATACTAAACTGGATTAGAGATATCGATTCAAACAGCGCTAACATGAATGACCGACTGCAGCACAATCATTGTCTAATAAGAAAAAGCGATGGCCGTGGAGTAGAGAAGGTACATGAATGAAGTGAATTAGGTGAACGCAGGAGAAAAGGTGGCATTCTTAACGTTTGCTGGGGAGGTAATGATGCTTGTTGTTGTGTATCCAGACCTTAAGAACTCTCCTCTCAATCCCGAGCTCTTGGCAAAATCGCTCCACCGCTTGTTCATTCAGCTTCTGCATTCTCCATCCGGCTTTCGTTGCGAAGGCCAACATCTTCTCCTTCTGTGTTGCAGTGAACTTGGTCCTGTACCTCCTCTTCTTCTTCTCAACAATCTCCACCTTGTGAGTTTCATCTCCCCCGCTATCCGTAGGACTGTTAAGAGGATCTGACTTTAGCAAATGCAATGTCAAGGTTCTAGAAGCATCGACAATTGAAGGGTGCACTGCTAGAATTTCTCTCCTGTGGAAATTTCGATGGCAATTGCAGGCCGAGCATTTGAGGGCATTGAGCGTTCCTTCTTCTCCACTAGGCATGAACTCACCACACCCGTCCCTCGCATTCCCACCAATTGCAGCTGCATGGTTCTTCTGGCATTCTCTGTACTTTGCCACACCCGACCCCTCACCGCTACTCAGAGAAGGTCCTCCTTTTTGTCGTGATCTTCTCGTTGTTGAATATAAGGAGGTGATGAACGAGGCGGAACTTGACCATCAATATCATCACTGCTGCTTCTCGACGATGGCAGCGGCTTGTCGCCTGCTTGGCTCATGCCCTTCAATCTCTCTCTTTCTCCCCCTCACTGGGCAATGGATTTCCAAATAGTTCGAATACGAAGATAGCAATCTTCCAGGCGGTGGCAGTGAAATGGAAGCAAAGAAAGGAATGCTTTTTCCATAACATTGAAAGCTACACTATATATAGTGGCTGCCGGCAGATGAGTAGGTGTAAAAAGGATGTTCTGTTCATATTTTAACATTCTCAGCATACTTTTATAGCGGCACCAACTAGATAATGGATATTGTAAAGAAAACCATCCTATGAATACTAAGAAGGTACATAAAATCCATTGATTGTGAATTTGTAAGCAAAGCTATCATTAATATCATATCAGATAGTGTATGAATGTATGCATGCTATGGTTATCAATGGAAGAGGCAGGTAAGAGTTTTTGGTTTTTATGCCAGGATGCAGAAAAGGGACTGCATGTACATTTTGATTCAGCAAGTACTGACAAAAATAGGAATTCGTGCCTAAGAATTCAAGCTGCAGGTTGGTGAAAACTTCCTTCTACTTATACTGTCAGAGACACTACCATGCAATGCATTTTGGCTCTTATTTTAAGCGAATACTAATTCCTTGGTTAACTCCTAGTTTCCTTTAATTATATATTGAGAATTTCTGCTGCATAATCACAGTTTTTACCAGTTTTTTCCCCTTTTTCTCCCGCTGCAAAGTACTCTACGACACCCATTGGCATATGGATTGTCCGGCAAGCGAAACATCGTGTGATGATGAGGACGGTGGTTCATTTACTTTCATATTTTTCATGGATACAGTCTGTTAATTGAAGTAATCAATTCAATGGACAGGAGATGAAAGTAATGGCGCAAGAAGCTGAGAATAGGACAAGAAGTTTAATCAGGTTTCATAAACTTAAGGTTCTTCTGAGGTTGCTTTGAAGGAAGGGAATCATTGGATAGACTAAAGTAAGCTGTTGGGATCGATAGCTCCTCTTCCCATTAATATATCATGTAATCTCCTCACCAGGCCTTACTTTTCTGTGATTTAGTTGTAATTAAGTAGGATTGTGAGTCTTGGGGTTAACAAAGTAATGTCATGCGGCCATCCACAATCAATGGCTAACCCAACTTTCCAAGCTTTAGCTTTACTTTTAAGTATCTAATCAGCACCCTACTGTCCATAGTCCAAATATGGATGTTAGTTCTATAGACTTGGACTGTGGCTTTGAGATTTCTCTTCGATCGGGGTTGATCTATGTGGGTTTTTTTGTCTTGGGGACCACTCGGGCACAATCGGATATATTCGATCTACCGAACAGAAATGACTCTAATTGTTCAGAAAATCAGACTTTAGTGACATTAATCCACCAGTAAGGAACTGACAGGTAACCTTGAAAAAGAGAGAGAAGGCAGCGAAGTAGTTTTCTCCTTATTCGGTAGTCGAAACCTATGGCAACCGATGCTACATAAGAAACATTTAGTCTAAAGATCAGATGCTCCGCTAAATCAGGCAAGGAGGTAGATATTCGGGATTTGGAAATTCGACCAAACCAGTACTGTCCTTGTGCGAGACTTGCTGCTCATTCTCGTGCGCGTACAATCGTGGATATGCATATGTAGGATTGGTCTTGTAATCCTGATAGGTAGTGATTAGGGAACTGCATATGTCCATCGCATTAACAGCTTGTAGCCCATCATGCTGTTTTGTATCAAAATCTAACCGTCTCAAAAGTCAATATGCAAATGCCGAAAGCGACTATTTGGTGGTGGTGGTGGTGCTTTCAGCACGGGTGAAACAAATGTGAGGGACAGCAAGGCAGTAGAAAGCAAGGCCTTGTCGTGCACAATAAATCTATTTGCCCAAATTCATGGTACATCAAGCAACATGAGAAGCGGATGCAGCTGAAACTCCACACTCTTGTATTCTTATTGACTGAAACAAACTAACAGGAGACAGATTCACTCACACGTAAGTTTGAGAATGTCTATAACACATGGACTTCATAGTACAACAGCAATGCACAAGACTGCATTTTTCACACTACATAGATCAGCTGTCCTTGGTGAATTCATAAGAGGCATAAGAAAGGGTTCCGTTACTCCAGCTATGGTGGATGAGTTTTGCCTTGGCATTGACACCTGCAGCGCCCATCGCTACGTGCAATGGGTAAAAGTGATCTGGCCATGGGTGAGCCTTTTTGGCGTGCGGTGCTCTCTTGTCATAGTGGTTGACATCTTCATATCTGCCATAATAAAGAAACATATTCTGGCAATCAGTTACTTCTTAAGCCAACAGAAAAGATACCTAAATTGCAAGCCTGTGACATGCATGGAAAGATGATTTAGAAACAAATTCCAGAATGCCGTTCGACATGGCGAGAATCAGTTAAGATGCATGAGAAATATACCAATTAAAACGTGACAGAACTCAACATCAGCAAATGCACTCACCCCATTGAAAAATCAATCCCAGTTGAGCCAAAAAAAAAAAAAATTATTGCACTGAGATTAATAACCAAAGAATGGCCATGCAGAAGAAAACTACTATACAATTACAGACTTACATTAGCAGCATAGCGATAAAAAAAAGGCAAACCTAGAGTATCACTCATTGATGAAAATGTTGAAAGCATTTTTATTTGCATGAAATCTTTCCAAATGAATTGTGTCAACCGCAAAAGTTTCTTCTCTGAACAAAAATTTGCAGCACTCAACATCCCTAGAGGAAGAAGTTTTAGCGAAGTGTCGCATTGCAATTTACACCAAAATGAATCAGTGCATAACCAATGATGGCAAATACAGTTTGTTCCCAAAATGTGTTTATACGAAACGTTAATGAAGTAGTCATTCTTAAAAGTGCAAAAATTAACAGGTATCATGATAACAAACCATCCCTGACAATGATTCTGTTCTAGAGGTAAATCAGCTCCAAGCCTCCAACACAGTAAAGAAAACAGTCCACGTAAACAAAAAGTTTGCTTCAACAGTTACCTTCCTTCAAGAAGAGCATCCTTGAGCCAGGCATCAAATTCTGAAGCCCAAGAAGGAACAGGAGCATCGCCGAAGTGAATGTCCCTCAAGTTGTGAGTAGTACTTCCAGAACCAACAATTAGAACGCCTTCCTCCTTGAGAGGTGCCAATGCCTTCCCCAAGTTATAGTGATATGTACCATCTCTATCAGACTGAATGGAGAGTTGACACACGGGAACATCAGCCTCCGGATACATGAACATCAGCGGAACCCAAGCGCCATGGTCAAGCCCGCGTTTGGTGTCTTCATTGACGTGCTTGAACCCAGATGCCAGGAGCAGTTCTTTCACCCTCTTTGCAAGTTCAGGAGCACCTGGTGCAGGATACTTGAGCTGACAATGGGTACAATTAGTTAGATCGGAGACCAATGAACTTCCTTGCTTTACTTCACGAATGAGATATGGCGGCACTCTGTCAATGCTAAATCTAAATAAGGTCCCCAAGGCATGTTCCATCGGATGCCACTTAGGGTAATCCTCTCTTCAATGACACTGGGATTCTAAAAGTGAGTTCTTCAAGTGAATGAGCATACCCGAGGCTAGTTTTCTATAGCATTTCTTTTCCCTATCCGCGCAATGTCAGTGCAAAAGCAAAAGAAAATAGAAAAGGTCTGGCCTTTCTTGGACAATACACTCTCAGAACTGTTATTGTTTGTTTGTCTAATCATTCAACCAGGGAAGGCGCAATGTGCAACCTAACACCACGACATGCAACTGCAGGTACAAATGGAAAGCAAAGCAAGAGCGTGTAAAAGGTGAAACTCGGCCGCGGCACAGTTTTTTAAATGGTGGGTGGTGGTAGGTGTAGAACAAAATCATCAAAAATTTGGGGAGGGGCAGCAGTTCAAACAAAGAGTCAACGATGAACAAGGAAGCCCCGATCACAGCTTCAAACAATCTAGAGAATCAACGCGACCACATAAGGGACAAAAACCAAAAGCGAAGAAGACGAAGAAACAAATGGACATATGTGGCAATGAGCAAAAGTGAGCAAACAGAGGAGAGGAAAATGAGGGAAGCCAACCTGGTACATGGGCTTGGGGAAGTTGTAGAAGTCGTAGATGGTGTCGTTGCGATGGACGACGTTGACGGAGGGTTCCTTGGTGTCCCAGTGGCCGGAGATCATGAGGATGGCCTTGGGCCTCTGAGGCAACACCGAGTCCTTCCACGACGACAGGAAGTGCCTCGCCTGAATCGACTCGTCGATCGACATCATCGGCGATCCGTGCGATATGTAGAACGTGCTCTCCATTCCTCAATCGATTCACCGATTCCTTCTTCTTCCTGGAATGAGAAGAAGAAGCTGAAACCATCACGTCCTTCCTTTCATATGACAAGAAAAAAACCCAACCGACGACCGGATTGTGATGTGACGTCAGATTATTACATGGCGTAGGTTAGGTAGGAACGTGCCCGGTCACAACCTAACCGAAGTGGTTCCATATTTTACTCACGATTGACTCATCCGTTATTTCAAGTGAATATCAATTTTAAACCTATTAAATTGAGCTCGAGATCACCCGATCTGGTAAGCTCGTAAGCTTAATCGGGCTCGATAAACTGTCTATTTACTTATAATTGTATAAATAGACATCAGAAATGATTAAAATCGTACAGAAACTAGAGCTTTTTTCTATTCGAACACGAGCTCGAGCATGAATGTCGATACTCGATCGAGAGCTAGAGTCGAGTTTCGAGCACCGGGTCTATGAACAAAAGTCCGAACTTGAGCTTAGTCAAAAATATCAGCTTGACTCGAGCTCAATTATATCTCTAGTCCCTACTACTTGCCATGCCAGAAAGCCAAAACAGCTCGGGCTTGTCTTGACCAAACGTTGTTCATTGGCGTTCCAAGCGTGCGTCATACACGATCGCCAATCAAGAATTTCTCCACTACCCACAGGAGACAAACACGAAAGAGCGAGCACGTGGAGAGCAAGAACACGAGCCAGCAACCATCATCCATCACTAACCAGAAGAGGAAGCAAACCGAGAAACGAGTAAATGAGCCAAGGCCAAGGCATCAATTCATTAGTCAGCAACCATGTCATTCGTAGGTCGTGGACTAGGACAAACCCCCTCTCGATCACAAACAAAGTGTGTTCTGACGAGGCATCGTGGGTCGATGGGTTCAGTCACTTTTAGGGAAAGTGGGGACACATCTTTGGGCCTTGAGGCGCCGAATTAGAGCACATCTTTTGCTTTCCCATCAAGACATGTTGACACTACTAAAAATTATTAAAAAGAAAATCGTAAATGACCCTTTGACCGTCGGTAATTGCATGTCTCTGAATTAATTATCTACAGCGTTGTTCCCTGCAAAATAGAGTGAGATTCCAAGTACTAAAAAGTAAAAGATTAACAAGAGGCTCAAGTTAAACACACTTCCAAGTACACACTGAGAAAAGTATTGCACAACCGAGAAAGGTAGCTTGGGTTGAATGCTGGCCTTATTTGCTCTTAAAGAAGTGTTCATAAGAACAAGTTGTTGATGGAATTCCCTAGACAGAATTCTGGGGTCGAGAGAGAGAGAGAGAGAGAGAGAGAGAGAGATGGAACAAGTTGTTAACTGAAGTTGAGGGAATCCCCCGTGCATTTGCATTGCCAAACATTCATCTAATTGTGAAGACACCCGCCAAGGTAGTTGCTTCACCTACTCCTCCTAAACTCACCATTCCAGAAATGACTCTCTACCTTACTGACAATCAACCTACCAAAAAAACTCACCAGCCTCGCCCTGCATTTCTTCCCTTATATTCCTCCTCGTGTGTAGCCTTTTTTATGCCCAAATGATTCGACTTTGAAGGAAGCATATCTTCTGAGCTTCTCCAGGATCCTCCGCTCGCAGACACGCAATATCAACGTGTAATACAGCTTCCGATCTTCGCTGCAACGGCACATTTTCAACGCTTCGATGTCATCTCTGATGGACTTTGGACCGTAAAGCCTCTCCCGGATGTCTGCAAGTTCCAGAAGGGCTTTACAAACACCTTCAGTGACCAGCAGATCCTCGCTAAGTTCTGATGTTGGTGCCTCTTGCAATTTGTCTTTTTCCGATAAAAGCGTATCCAAGTTGTAAGCCTGTTCAGTAGATACTGCAATATCCAAAATATGATACGCATCATCTGGTAACAACATTATGTACAACAATATTATGAGCTCCAGCTGAGGTTCCCCATTGTACGAGATCTCAAAGTATTCCGAGTCTTGGCTGACGCATCCAGAGTAATTGAATCTTCTCCACATGGCAACCCTTGCTCTACTGTGGCGGTTAGAAAACAGAGAATTACTCCATTCCAACACCAGTTCTATGTCAATGTTGACTATGTCATATGGATTATTTTCCTCAGTAAATCCATATCTGTGAAGCAATGCCGCATTACCCAGAGTCCCATATGTATTATATACCTAAAAAAGATAAAATACATTTAGGTAAATCTGGAACGGAAATGTTTGCACACTCCAAGTTCCTCACGATCAACAAAGCAGGAAATGTTCAACCTAGAGTCAACTCTTGCTAGATTACTAAATCTTCCACTAGGATGAAAGGCTTTCATCTGGCCAGGAAGCATGTGCTAAAGAAAGACTGGAACAATAATGTTTGTTTCCTATCATCATGTATGGCAATTAAAAGTAACAGGACATGCATATGTATGTGTCACATTCCACGTCCATATGTATAAAGGCACCTGTTAAAAAGGAAAACCATTGCTCGAGTTGTTATCCCAACCTGTCAATTGACCTCTATGAACCAGGTGATATTTCACACTAAAATGCTCGAGGGCATAATGCCATCCTACTAAACCAACAATGACGCAAAATGGATGCCAAATTCCAGACGTTGAAAAGATGGAGCATGAAAATAACCTCATCTCCAGCTTTGACGTCTTTTACTAGAATCATTTCCAGAACAGCTGGGTCCTCTTCTGTCACTGGAGGGCAGCACTCCTTGTTTCCAGGAGAATTCGTATCCAAATCTTGAATTAACTGTCCATTCCCATCCTCACTAATGTCAGCATCAGGGTAGTCATCGCAATAATCTGAGTCATCATCAGATTCACCATGAGAAGATACGCTAGTGAAGTTTACATCCTCAGCTCCTGTCTTGTGGTTAAACCTGGATTCAGAGCATCAAGGAAGCAACTGATTATACAGGTAATCCCACTTCCAGGTCATACAGTGAAAACACGTATAAAGGGAAATAAGCAAGGGTGGCGAGTTACTAAATGAAGGAAAAATAGCCGTGAAGACCTGTAGATCTATTTAAGTACTTGAAGTTCTGGCCTTGCAGCCATATATTGTGTTTTTTTTTTTGGTGTTCTAATTTTATAGAACATTTTAAGTGCTAAACCAGACTTTAATCTAAACGATTGAGTATTCAGTTAATTTGTCATTGGTCTCACAATATGCTTGTGGTGCCGTTGGAAAAGATCATGTGGTGCATATCTCTCCAAACCACTCGTTGTTCTTCATCTATGCCATGGCTTTTACAAGTTGTAGCACACCACAAGATCCAGTAATGTGATCTCTTGGCATTGTGAGATTTGTTCTTCCTAGTCATGGGCCCCGAAAACACAAACACAAACAACCCTAATAAAGTGCAAGGATGCTCATCTACGTACAGATCATACAACATTTATGAAATGCATGAGTTAATAGCAAGACAACAAGTCTAAATCACCTTGTTCAGGCAAAGTGACAGATTACAGGGAAACAATGAAAAGGATTGAATCAATAGGAGAAGGGGCCACAAATATCCCGCAATAAAAGTATCAAGAAACAAGTACTCACAGATCAGCCAAAGGGACCATTCCATATCCATGGTAGCCGTCTATTTCAAACGACCGTGAAGAAACAAGACTTTTCGCCGCAAAGTAATGTTCAGGGCCAAAATACTCCGGATTGAGCTTTAACAGTCCGGAATCTAGAAGGGGCAAAATGCACTCTTTCCAGTCATCATAAATAAGAGCTTTGTCTTCCCTCACAGTCTGCCTACAATCACCAAGTAGTTAGCTGCAGCTGAGCACATGTCGCTCTTGATTGCTCATCACCGCCACAATGTCAAGCGAGAATGAACTACACTGAACACGAAAAAGGGCCTAAAACTTTCCAACAAGAAAACCAGAAAAGAACCACTGCATTGGCCCAGAAAAAATCCCATCCGAATTCACACTTAAAACTGAATCAGCAAGTAGCAGCATTTTCAGTTTATATCATCTCACAAAGCCCAGCCAACCATTCCACGCTACAGGAATGACGCCAGTTCTTGACTAGGAATTCCACGCAGATTAACCAGATTCCAATACAGATAAGCAAAGCAATTGAGCTCGACAAGGAGAGTAGTGACATATTACAAATGGGGAGGATATAAAAACCACAAATTCAATTACCTTACCAAAACAAAAAAAAAAAACCACAAAGTCCGTACCTTGTGGAGCTCGGTCCCAGGGAGTAGCCGATCGACTTCGTCGAGAGACCAGACCAAAGGCAAGCACTCCTTGTCGGGCAAGAGCTGAAGGTAACCAGCCCAGGGCGAGGTCTCGCCCAAGCTCTTTTCGTACATGAGAGCCACGGACAGCCCCAAGCTACCGTCCAAGCCGGCCGCTTCAATGAGCGAGGTCGCCCCACTCGTCTTGATGGTGAGGCAAGAAGCCTTAGGGATGGTGGCGACGAGGTCCCCTTCCTTGAGGTCGCACAGCGCCCTGACGGCGATTCCCAGGGAGGGATCGTCGGTGAAGCGGAGAGCGTCGCTGCAATCGATGGACTGAGACTTCATCCACCTCTTGAACGCCCTCAACCGCCTGCTCACGAAGGAATGGAGATGCCATCAGTCAGCGCGCGCGAGCAGAGGAGAGAGAGAGAGAGAGAGAGTACCTGGAAGCCATGGGAGCTGAAGTGGAGAGCTTCGGGGTCGACCGGCGGCAGGTTTGGTTTGGGCTACCCTGAATTTCCAGCCACCTTGGATTTTACATACCTTCCTTCATTAACGTTTTTAAACGGATTATCTACGATCCGACTTTTCAATTTGTAATTTAACTTTGTAAAACAGTCTTAATAATTCTATCATTGTACTTTGCGCTAATCTTCTATAAAAGATTATATAAATACTAGTGGCTTAAAAAACGCACTACGAGTATATCTAAAAATGAGGAGAACTAAAGAATACCTCTGAGTATTTTCAAGAAAACGGTCCATCGATTATGTCCGGATGCATCAATAAAATGTTCACGTTGAGCCTTTAAACTCTTCTTCATCATGCTGTCTTCTCATCATGGCTCGAGCAAACGCCGACAACTACCCTCATGCTTAACATAGAATCTACCTTGCTCGTGGATTCAAACACAACGCATCGTTTGGTCTATTGACTTCACGTATGCATTGAAATAGGCATCACATGCATCACTTGCCAAATCCTATATCGTTGCTCAAGAGAACGCATTCTCATTACATACGCAACGAATTACACATGCCTAATAACATACTTGAATCACATCACGGAACGAACGTAGCTCCATTTTCATGGATTGGATATTACCATTGCAAATGAGAAAGTATTATCGTATGTCGATTTCCCATTCAAGAGAGGGGCACAATATTGCCATTTAAAAGATTATCTTCCAAGTAGTTACTTAAGTAAGGCTTTGGGCATGAGCTAGGTTAACTTACATGGATGGACCATGGCACTCTCATACTCCCATAAAACCCAATAATTGATGAGCAATTTGGATTTCGGTCCAATTTTCTTGAAGAAATGTTATTAGTTCGTTAGAGCGAGCGGGGCATTTTGTTAAGGAGATGTAACCAAGGGAAGTATTGATCATCGGTAATAGCTCAATCGCCATTTAGAGGTGAAAAATTGGAAAAATTACTTTAAAAAACTCCTAAATGATTGATATTAGGACAACTCAATCTTAAAACTTTTTTTTGGGGCAATTCAATCATAAATATTTTGTATTTGTGTCAATTCAGTCCATTTGATTAGGCGCGTTGAGATGACACTGCCAACATTGATTGGACTTTTTCTAAATAATTTTTTGATTTTTTATAATTCTTTTATTTTCTTTTCTTTGATTTTTTGGTCCAAACCATAAGGGCTAGGATGCCCTCACCGGCTCAAGGATCAGAAAAAAAAATCAAATAAAAAAATAAAAAAATAAAAAACAAAAAATTATTGGAAAAAGTCTACGTTAGATGATCGGCCAAATTAAATGGATTGAATTGATATAAATACAAAAATGATTGAATTTGTATAGTATAATAAATTTAATACGTTTTTGATAATTCTCTTCGGAAAATGTGGTCTTGCTTGTTCTTTCTTTGGGCATATAAGTGTCTTTCCAGCTAAAATGACTATTTATTATCTCACTATCTCCGATCTCATCTCTAAAGCAGGTCCGACTGACAGATAAGGTCAAATCAAAGATTGCATTTTTGCGTCTTTTTTTTTGTTGGCAAATCCTTGATTTCTGGGCTAAGCAGGAAGTAGACGAGTAATCATGTGGACAATGATGGTCTCCTTAATTAAATTTCATCTTTAAAGTTTTACGTCGAAGAATGTAAGTGTGATTATATTTTGAAAAATCTTCAAAGATCGCCTTTTTGCTTCATCTGATCATCCCATTATATGTTTACAATAAGAATCTGAAAGAAGGGTTTAATGAAAACATGCACAGCAAAAAGATTTATATACAAATGACTGAGATTCTATTTGAAAATTTACTCATGAAAATGCTAAGCAAAGTAGAAAAGAACTAGGTCTCTCGAAAATTTCTCTTTTCGACAAAACTCATTATATTGAAGTAAAAAAAGAAAAAAAAAACATATCGTAAAAGTAGTGGCTTTAGTATACGTGTGATGCCTACAATAAACAAAAACTAAACATGTGAAATTCTTAATTATGATAACCAAATCCCACGTGGAAATAGAGAAACACGAGAAAAAAAAAGGCAATTAAATAAAATTGGAGCCATCAATTTAAAATTGCAAGAGAAAATTTCAAATGAGGGCGATTGCTTCTCATTTTCTCAAATAAGAAGATAAAGAGGATATTGTTTTAAATAAGGATATGAAGTGGCCATATCAATATAAAAAAGGTCCGGCTCACTAGATGATTAAGGACATTTTCATAATTTACTCTTTTGATTTTTTTCTTTTCTTTTTTTGTACTTTTGGTTTTCTAGTTTAATTTGATTTAATTAAAATTAGGTTAAAATTGTATTTTGATGAAAATGCCCTTGATCGGCTGAAATATTTAGTTGACCTAGGTGAGGTCAGTCCTTATTTAAAATAGTCACAATCACTTCAAGCTCTTATTTGAAATTGCTTATTTATTTAAAATAAAGTCTACTTTAAGCCCCTATTTAAGAAAACGAGAACAATTCGGGCACCTATTCAGAATTTTCTCAAATAGCACCGCCTATAAGCCTGAGCAAGGAACATGAACTTTCCCTTATTAGAATACTTTCATGCCATTACTCCTTAAATATGTCAAAGATCATAGATTTAGTGTATCCAATAATCACGGAGCACAATTTCTACACCCCTTAAGGTCGGATGAAAAGTTGTAGTAAGGAATATCACAAGTGACTTGAATTCTGATAATTTATTTTTCTTTGTTAGTCAATAAACTCAAAATTAAATTTTCATTTTTGTAGTAATAACCACAATTATTTAAAGCCCATCAAAAAATTGGGCCAAATATATGATCCACACGTAAGACGAAGTCATGACGTGGCTAGAGACGAAGTACGACACTAGATAAGTATATTTATTGTTGTTGGATCATCTCTTTAATAATAAGGGCGTAGAGATACGTTTGAGATACGATTTGGAGCGAAAAAAAAGGGAACAAGATTGCTATTTTCGCACCGTGAAACGGGTACTCAGCTTGGACAGCAAGTGAAATAGGGAATGTACGCATCGAGATTTTTTTCTCTTTCTAATTTTTTTTTCATTTTCTAAATTTCAATTATAATAATTCTATGGACAAAATCGTATCTTTTTCTGCTGTTTTACCTTCAATTTTTCTTTCCCAATTCGAGGGATAGAGAAGAATAAAAACCTTACAAATTAATTTCACATTTTTGCTTATCACGCATTAGGTTTTTTATTCACTATATCATTGTGACATTTTAATTTGACTCCTCTGGAAAATTGGTGCCCACGTGACGAGAGCGAAGCGCACGTGACTCCGTTTCTTCGAAAGAGGAGAGATATAAAGCAAGAGGCGCATTGCTTATTGCGTCTCTGCGTGGGTCTCGTATGGTGGAGAGTCTGCGTTGTTGTTCTTGGCCTTTCTCTTCTTCTTCTTCTTCTTCTTCTACTCCATTCCTCTCCACAACAGTGAGCGAATGTGAAGGCGTAGGTAAGCCATTCCTCTCTCAATTCGCTGGTCGCTGCTTTCCATTTCCATGTGCGTGGCGTCTCTGGGAGCTTGGCGTTTCTTCTGCCCGCGATTCTAGCGATCTGAGAAGCATTATCAACTTCAATTCCCACTTGTTTTAGGTTCCCTTTCGTCCGATTCATTCATTCATTCTCGATTTTTTTTTCTTTTAGCTACTTAGATGAGGCAGTCGATAGAGGGTGGATGCTCGATAATCTCCTGCGAGCATTGGCATTTCGTCTTCTGAATCCCTTTGCTTCCTCTGTAAATTTCGTTGCTTTAGGCATTCCTCGGCTCCAAATTGAGAGTATTTTTCGGGAATGTGTTAATCTCGCTGTTTGTAGTTTAGTTTGGCCTTGTACGGCTGGTTCATGTGATCTTCCTGGATGATTTCGAATTATTTGCAGTGTGCCCTTGGACTCTTGTGTTAACCCGCCCCCCACATTTCTTTCCAACTGTTTCAATATGTTTTACGAGCTCCGCAGTGTTGTCTTGCTCATTTCTATTCTTTTGCTCTTAGAAACACTACAGTGCATATTGTTTTGATTTTGCTCTTATTTTCATTTTGCAGTGTTGGACTTGAAGCGGTGAATCAGAGTAGCCTGTTTCCTACCTATTTTGCTTATTGTTTGCTGCTAAGTATGAGTGGAGCTCCTAAAAGATCTCATGAGGAGAGTGGTCATTCCTCTTCAAAGTACAACCATGAAGACCTTGCCCCATATCCTAGGCTGATGTCTGCAGTGTCTAGCGAATATCATCTGTCCCACGACATGGGTCAGGAAAGTCGAATGGCGAAGATCCCCAGGACAGAGTCTCGAGATACCGATAGAAGATCGCCCATGCATTCGGTCCTTCGGATGCCATCCTCCTCACTGGATGACTCGCATTTAGATCATGCTGCTACTTCCGAAAGCAGGTTGGAAGCTAGGGATGCAAAGGATGGCAGAGACTTCAGGGTTGATAACCGGGATCCCAAGCCTGAGGTAAGGGAGTCGTATGAGACAAAGAGGGACTCTCAGCATATGAGAAGTGAAAGGGAGGGGAAAGTTGAAATTAGAGGCGATGATGGTAAGAAATTGAAGTATGAAAGGGACAGTTATAGTGATCCTAAGGTCGATGGAAAGGTGGAAAAGGAAAGCTATGGTGCTGGGAGCAGTCACTTGAATTGGAAAGAATCAAAAGATTACCACAGGGGCAAAAGGTATTCTGAAACACCAACTGGAAGCGTGGACCCATGGCATATTCAACGCAATAATCCACCTGGACAATTTGAGTCTGTTAAGGAAGATTCCACAACTGAAGAGCGGGGTCACATGGAAACTCACGAGGCTGTTGGTGAGAACAAGATTGACACTAAAATTGATGATAAGCTGAAAGATAAGGATAGGAAAAGGAAGGATGCAAAGCACCGAGAATGGGGTGAAAGAGAGAAGGATAGAATTGATCGAAGGAGTATTATGCCTAGCGCTGCCGATTTCAAAGACCCTGCGAGAGAAGAAAGAGAAGCAGAGAAGGACAGGAAGGATCCGATAAAGGACAAGGAAAGATTGAAGGAAAGGGAGAAGGATCACCAAAAGAGAGAAACTTGGAATGGGCTGGAGAAAGAGGGAGTGTCCTCCGAGAAGGATGCTGCAGATCTGCCTGTGAAAACAACGGACCAGGGAACTTCAGTATCTGACTTGAAAAAACATAAAGATTTTGATGTCTGGAAAAATGGTGACAAGGATGCTAGAGAAAGAAAGAAAGAGCGAGACACAAATATAGAGGTAGATAGAACTGAAAAGCGTGGTAGAGGATATGAAAAAGAATCAGAAGATGGATGTGCAGATGCTGAAGGGATGGAAAGGGAAAGGGAAGTGTTTAATTATGATGGAGTTCAGCAGCGAAAGAGGATGCTTCGACCTAGGGGTAGCCCTCAATTGTCAAGAGGTGACCCTCGGTTTAAGTCCCGTACGCAGGATAATGAAGGGTAGGTATTATTACTTTACTCCTGCTGATTTTAAAGCATAGTTATTCAGCATATAAACTTTTTCTGCGACTAGTCGTACGAATATAATTGCAAAAGTTGTCCTTGATTATCCTTCTGCATGACTTCAGTTAATCCAAAACCATTTCCTACCAAATTGAATTTTGTTACTATCAAATGCAAGTTGCTTATCATGTGGTAAACCACTAAAAGGGTCAAAACCACCTTGGCCAAGTTATATAAGTGTCTCACCGCTAAATTGAATGTAATTTTTAAATTCAAACTGCTTGTTCTTTTATCAAGCTATTCACTATTGTTCAGCTCAAAAATTTCCTAGAATGATGTCGAGTGGGAAAGGGGAGTAGACAGACCAACATGCTTTTATGTTTGGGTTACTTCTGTATGGTCCAGCATTCATGGATGCTCATTAGCTTATTTAGCTCTTTTCCCACTTACAACTCGGAAGCTCTGCCTTTTTCTTGCTCTCCTTATGAAAGGAACGTTTACGATTTATGCTCATCCTTTTCTAGAAATTCCTTTCCAAGAGAAGCTCGAGGGGCAGCGAACCTTTTTCTCAGAGGAAAAGTGCTCTGCCTAGACAATCTCACTTCTCTCTCTCTCTCCACACGTGTGTGGAGGAGCCTTTGAGCAAATGCTCAACCTGCAGGGATTGCCTATTTACAGGATCTGGAGTGGAGCACTTTATGTAGTGATCACCTAAATTGTCCTTCACTCTAGTTACCTCGACAATGTTCTTGAATTCAATTGAAACAAACGATTCATTTTCCTCTTAAGCACATTTCCCTTCTTTTTATCTGAAGTTCCTCTTTGTATTTCCTCTTTTAATATTCATATCTTGGGAAACTTGCCAACGCGCATGGTCTAGAATTAGTTCTTTGTGATGGATATTACTGACATTGTCTGTCTTGCTTTGACACCTTTACCCAATAAGACTATAAGAGGCCTTTTGGATATTGTAATTGCATCTTTTTATTTTAGCATGATAACAATATTGAAGATGACCCCAACTAGTTTGGGTTAAAGGTGATGTTGATGTTGATGTTGAACAATATTGAAGATCATGAATGTTTGTCCTACTAATGCGTGTTTTGTTGATGAACATGGCATTCTAACACTCTTCGCTTCTCTTTTGTGCAGGTCTCAAGGTAAGAGATTGCAATAAATTATATTGAGCTTGAAGAGTTTTTGGTGAGCGGTTCCAAAGTGGAATTAGAACATATGATCAGCTCAAATACTTTTCTTGTGGTGGATAATCAGTACAGTTCACTGTTACATCGTTTATGTTTTGGAACTCTGAATCGTAATTTAATGTCTGCTAGGCTTGTCTATTTTGCTTGCATGAAGGAAATTTGTTTGCTTATCTATTCTGTGGCAAATCATATTTCCTTGGGATTTATGTTTCTGTAAATTTGATATGCCATTTTTGTTGCATTATTGTGTTTAGTAGCTTAAAAGAATTAGGCAATGGTTGGGTAACTTATTTTGTTGCAGTTCAAATTTCTGTGTCTGGTCTCTGTTAAATTGCCTTTCGTTGCGTACTTGCAGACAGTGACTTGTCGTTGCATTTGCGGTGAGCCTAGTGGGAGTTGTATTTTTAGTTCTTTATGTGAATGTCTCTTCTTTTTTTTGCACATGATCAATGCAACCTGGGCTGTATTTCTTTGTTACTGTTGTGCATATAAATTTTGGCTGTTGTTGTTTCAGGGAAGTCTGAAGTTTCCTCTGTCATTTATAAAGTTGGTGAATCCATGCAAGAACTGATAAAGCTGTGGAAGGAGTATGAATCATCTCAAGCAGATAAAGATGCTGTTACCTCACCTAATGGTCCCACTCTTGAAATTAGAATTCCAGCAGAACATGTAACTGCTACGAATCGCCAAGTAAGATCCATATATTGGTGAACTGTGTCATCCCCTAGTCTTTCCTCGTCCATTGGTCTTACCAAGACCTTTTGTGTGTGATAAATCATGTGCGACAATCATTGTGGCAGTATTCATGTTAAGGCTAACATCTCTCTTCCTACAATGCATTGTTCTCCCGCTACCTTTTATTCAATGTAAGCTTTACTGCATGCTAAACAAGGTTGTGGAATCTTCTTTTTTTGCCCTTATGTGATGAGGAATTGGTTGCCAGTAGACCAAATGCCTTTTTGTTTTAAACATACATCATAAAGTTGGCTCCATTCAGCTTCGATGCTAATTTAAATAACTTAATGCGTTTAAAAAATCGTGTATGTTCAACCAGAGGAAAATCAGTTCTTTTGGTACTTGAAATGAATTTGCAGTATAAATTGTATGAAAAGGGATTCAATTTTCCAAACAGTTGCAGAGTCGGCTAGCTACTTGTGTTTCCTTTTTTCTTTTTGGGTGCCGGGGAGAGTTGGGCAGCCACTTAAGTTAGAGAAATTGGAAAATGCCTGTGGTGCACAATTTCAAACATTCACAAAAGATATTTACCTTTCTTCAAAGGAAAGAAAGGCAGGTAAACAACAGTTTCCATAGTTATAGCTAGTACGTTTTGAAGTTGGTATAGAGGAGCCTCACCAAGCAATTATTAGGCCCATATAGGAGGTTGGGTTGGGTTTCTACTGCAAACAATGTTATTTTGAAAGTCTTGTGTTAATAAGATGTCACAAGCGTCTATTTTAATTGATTTCATTTGCTAGTGTCCCACTTTTTGTGTTTGTTCGCTCATCGTCGTCCTGGATCTAGTGTCTAAGGTGGTCTAGACAAGTCAAGAGCAGGATGGGTATTCGTATTAAGGACCTGTGTTTGTATTCAACTAACAGTAAAGGAAACTCGACCACCCAATCTTGAGCCATCTCCTGACTCTTCCATGGGAACCTATTTGTTGAGTAGGCACTTGCCTAGTTGCCCCAAGACTATTCTTCAGCCACCAGTTCCCTCAAAAGGGACTCTCTGTGTTGCAATCTTCGATTGCATGGATTATAAGTTTCTTCAATATCAAGTTCTGCTTTGCCAGAATCTCTGTGTACACTAACTTCTGAAGCTTGCCATTTGTAACGGCCTTTTTCTACTAAATAATTTGTTCAATTGGCCCTCCAGTATTTGCATATTTCTATTTCCTGTTTGAGTGTTCTTCCACTGTGTTTCTTTACTTCCAGCATAAAATGCTCCTTTACAAATCATCTATTGGCCTTCTGAGGTTGTGTTTTATAAATGGGCTATGTCATGTTTCTCTGAGCTTCTTTTCATATCATGTAGGTTAGAGGTGGCCAACTATGGGGGACTGACACATATACATATGACTCTGATCTAGTTGCTGGTATGCGGTCACTAGTATCAATTTCTGTGCCTAGAAAACAATAATATGGATAATATCATATTCCATGGGGAAAGTAGGATTAACATGGAATGTTGTTTTTAGTTCTAATGCACACAGGTTATTGCCGGCCCACGGCTTCTCCCCCACCTTCTGCCATCCAAGAATTGCGCGCGACTATAAGAGTGCTGCCTCCTCTAGATTGTAAGTTCATTTGAGCCATACCATGCTTTTGTAATTAGCTGCTGTTTTAATCTGAGAAGGTACTAACATGCACACATTCAATCTATTTTCTTTCTTTTTTGGCTTGATCACAGATTGAATAGATTGAGTGGCGGTTAGACACCTATATGTTGTGAACCTGTAACTGGTAAAATGAAAATGATTCCAGAATATATAGTTGTGCCCCTGGAATTGGCTGTCCATGTTTGTTTGTATTGCCATAACAGTATTCCTCTTGTACTTTTCTTTCTACATTAAACATTTCTCCAATTTCCATGTACTTAAGTAGTATCATGCTTTTTTATACTCATTTTAGGAGACTTAATTGGAAATATCATTACATATGTATTCATTTTGGTAAAAGCTATAGCTATTTTCTCGCTTTGATCATTAAACTTGTGCCAGATCAAGCTCTGTCCATCTGATTCTGATTGATCTTTTAGGTTACATTTCTACTTTGAGAAACAATGTGCGCTCCCGTGCTTGGGGTGCTGCAATCGGTTGCAGTTATCGCGTTGACCATTGCTGCATTGTGAAGGTTAAACCTTTTTCTTCATCATCTTATTTTTCGTTCTTAATAAACAGACAGTATGATGTGATCGACATATAATTTATTCAACCCTTGAAGATGCCGAACTCCTTTGTTGCCTATAATTTTTGGAGCTTTCATGGTCTGCAGATTAAAAATTCTGGAGTGATCAGATGGAAAACCTTTTGAGATAGTTCAGCTGTCCTCTTAGTTACTGTTTTACTCTTTCTCAATAGTTGCTATGTTTTGATAATGTTGTATTCAGAAAGGAGGTGGGACAATTGATCTTGAGCCTTGCATAACGCATACATCGACAGTGGAGCCGACTCTTGCTCCTGTTGCTGTTGAACGGACCATGACTACAAGAGCTGCAGCATCAGTATGAACCAGCATAATTTCTCAATTCAGATGTTTGATTTAATAGTTGTTGGGTGTTTGTCCTATTGAAACATGGATTTCCTCTGCAAGGTGGTATTTTAGGGTCTAGAACCTTGTCTAATGAAACAATATATCGAAAATTAGTTTGAAGTTGTTTCGCTTTCTGATGTTTTTCAAAGATCGTTTCTGTTAAGAAGTAAGAGTGGGAGCAGATCAAGTGGAAATCATATCTTCTGACCATGTCCTGTGCTGATAAATTTTCAAAGCATATCGGATTGTGCTTGATTCGTTTGTCTGACTAATTGTTGAGATTGATAATTTTTGGGATTAGAGAGGCCGCTGGAGATGGTTAATCAAAGATAACAAGACAATATAAGCTTGTTAAAGTGGTTTGGACAGGTGAAACAATGACCTTGAGATTTTTTTGCCAGAAGATGTACATTTTGTTGGGACTGTATTGAGAAAGGTACATGAGGAAAACTTTCTAGGGATCCACTTATTAAAAGGCTTTAGCTATTGTTATCAGGTGTTGGGAATTGCAAATTCAATTTCACGATTACCATTGAATTCAATGTTGAATAATATTTTATTATTCTCTATATGCATGCTAAATAGCTAATCTGTTATAATTGGTTGTCTTTAGAATGCACTGCGGCAACAAAGATTTGTACGAGAAGTTACAATACAATACAATCTCTGCAATGAACCTTGGTAAGTTTTAGTTTCCCATTTGCTATTTCCGGCAGTGTGTCTTCTAGAGAGTTGAGCCTTTCAAGCACCCATATCTTGAATTTGTACCTTCTGTTTTGGTTTAGCATGTCGGAGGAAGCTGCCTTGTCAATTTTATGCGTAAGTATATATGTATACTCTCAGTTTCTGCGTTGGCTTGAAGAGCCCCATGCTATCATCACTTCAATCCCACTTTTGGAGCTCATTTTGGATGGAACCCCTTGACCTTTTGACCAACATGTTTTTTTGTGTTGTTACCACCAATCACATTCATAAGAGGATGGGGATAGTCCATACGGATCTCCCTGCACTCATGCAGCTACATGTGTGAGCAGAGGAAAATCGTGCAAAATATATTGTGGTTCATGGGAAGTATACCATATCACATTTATCCAATTTAGTCCATGGTTAAATGTGCACCTAAATAATTAACCTCGCCATTGCCTAAGGCTTCATGCTTAAAATCACCAACATACTCATTAATAAAAAGTTAACGCTAACAAATGCTTGATAGGTTATAGCTTGTAGGACGAGGGCTTGTTATGTATTTTGTCCTGGTTGCGCATGCTTAGGTTATTAACTGCTCAAGTCTCTGTGTCTCTATCTTGCTTGCTAAGATTCTGTTCATTTTTAGTGGTGCTTTGATAGATGACAATTGCTTTTTATTCAGGATTAAATATAGCTTGAGCATTGTTGCGGACAAGGGCCTAAAAAAGCCCCTATATACATCTGCACGGTTGAAAAAAGGAGAAGTGCTGTATTTGGAGACACATTCCTGCAGGTATCATATTTCTTGGAGAGTATTTACTAACATCATTTATAGATGTTTGTTGAAAATTGACTATGCACGCTAGGATAGTCTATGTTAAATCTTTTTCTTATCAACTGCCTTTCTGGAATTTGAAATCCTTGCTTCATGGAGTTTGTTTCACGTGATTGGCGCAGCATGTATCTGTTGTCCTTGGTCTGATAAGTGAATATGGAGCAGGCCTTGTTGCGTGGTATACAGGGACTAGTCTACTGAAATTTAAACCTTAGTGCCAAGACTGTGTTGCTGATTCTATTAGAGACGTTATTTCTCAGAACGTTCGATGCATCTATGGTTGGCTTCACTTTTAACTACAAATTGCAGAAAAATATAGGAATGACTTAAACGCTCAGGCACAAAGCATAGTTTCACCTGGATTATTTGTTAGAGATGCAACTTTTGAGCGACTTTTTCCTCTTGTTGACTTATTAAAGATACGAGCTGTGTTTCACTGGAGAAAAGATGGTGAAAGCTACTACAACTTCTCAAATGCATGAAGCTGAAACTGAGAAGTTCCAAAATCACCACTCACATTCCATGAATGGAGAGAGAAATGACACTGAAAATACTGTGATCGATGTGTTTCGGTGGTCTCGTTGTAAGAAGCCTCTTCCCCAGAAAGTTATGCGTTCAATCGGAATTCCTATGCCCCCTGACTATCTGGAGGTATTATTACTCTTATTATTAATATTGTAGTTTCCTTCTTTTGGATTTTGCATGTGTGCTTTGCATTTCTTGGACCTGGAAGATTTCTAATATTCTTCACCATTTTGAACATTCCAGGACGTATCTCCCCTTGTTACATTAAGCTTAGAGAAATGACATGCTCTTCTTCCCTTACTATAGCTGTCACACAAAGTGTCGCTTCATGTCATTTTTTGCTGGTTTGTGTAACATTTTGCCAAAACTACATGTCTCATTTAAAATAGAATATTGCTAGCTATAGTCTGTGAATGTGCGTGGTCCTTGGTTCATTTTTTAATTCAGATGCCAGTCAAATGATATAAGTATGCAGCAGAGGTTTTTGTTTTTGTTTTTTGTTTTTTCAGTCTAATGCAGCAGAGTTTACTCTTTCCGAGGAGAAAAGAACAATAGAAACCAAGCTTTAACATCGATCTATCTACCCTTCTTGAGTAGGTATTGGAGGAGAATCTGGACTGGGAGGATGTGCAGTGGTCGCAAACTGGGGCTTGGATAGCTGGAAAAGAATACTCGTTTGCTCGGGTGCATTTTCTGTCATTGAATTAGCCCTGGTTGTACCATGTTTTATCGCTGTCCTTATTTTATACACTTCCTGGGGAGACTGCGGATCATATTGATTTAAAATTAATTAGCAAGTGTATTGGTCCTTAGTGAGTTATTTTGTGGATAAGATCATTAGAAAAGCTAGCCTGACCACAAATTAGCCCTGTAAATATTCAGTATCCTGGAGTCGTGTAGGTTTGGCGTGTTATGTAAACCATTGGTTTGATAAATCGATATTTAAGTCAGTTTTCATGTCCTGGAGTTCTGTAACTATCAGCAGAATGTTGGAGTGAATGCATCTTTTTTTAATCTAATCAATTTTGGTTTCAGGCTCACTTATGTAGAGAATTGACATCTTTTGAATGTGGTATTGAAGAACCACTTGATATAATTGGCCCCGCCCGTCCTCTATTTGGTGCTATAGCTTTGGTTTCTGGTCGATTTTGCTAATAACTATCAATAAGTTTTCGACATTGAGGGTCATTCCATGCTGTACCCACGACGGAACTTGCGAATTGAGATCCTCCTAGTCATGCAAGAAGAGTGCTAGTTAGGCTAGTGGTCAGGAATTTTTTAAAATCGAAAACTACGTATACTACTTGGGAAGTATCATTCTTACCTGAAGACATATCGAGTTGTTCTCCAAATTCACATATGAATGTTTTTTCTTGCTAAGTTAAACAAATTTTGGTCCTCTTCTTTCTGAACTTACCTCTACAATAACATTTAATATAAAACGTGTTCCATCTTGCTGGAATTCTTTATGTTTTGAGAAATGATGGGTTGTATGTCGGGTGTTAGTGCTATTTAGGTTAGAAAGGAAAAGTGGCATTTCATTTGAAGACCTCTAAATGAAACAGAGATCACGCGAAAGATACAATGATTAGGAGTAATGTTCAACAACAAGGGATCACCAAAAGCTCGTGCTTTGTCCTTCTCTATTTTGGATTAGCAAGAAATAGCATAGATGGGCAGATATGCAATGATTAGAAGGCAGATGCTGGGAAAATGTGGTAAATTGATGCCGGAGCATTCCTTGAAGACATCGAAGGCCATTAAAAGCTTCTTATATTTTCAGGAGTTGTTGAATGATGTTTAGATTTCTAGAGTCCTTAGTAATTGTGATTTGTAACATCTTATATTTTCAAGAGTTGTTGAATGATGTTTAGATTTTTAGAGTCCTTAGTAATTGTGATTTGTCTTCCCTAAATAGTCAAAGTTCTAGTTCCTAGGAGTTTATTTTGTTTTCTATTTTCCATGAGTCTATTGAATTTTGTGTTTCATCGTTGAGTCTTATTACTCAAGCTTGGAGGGTTGTTCCATGCTCGCCTATATAAGGATGCTACGATGAATGAGAATAGCAAACTTGTTCGATTGTTGAATTAATTGAGCCTTTGGCTTGTTAACAAGAAGAATTTCTTGTTTCTACTCTTATCCCTTAGGTGGATTCCTACGGGTGGCTAGTATCCTATCTCTTAGTTCCTCACTTGTGTTACCTCGTACTTCTTTACACTTTCTCCCGACTTCGGTTGGTGCCGAGCTTTGGTTCAATGGTTGGTCATTATCGATGTGGACCAAATGTTGAGTCTCCTACAGCTCGACAAAGAAACCTATGAGACATGGAGGTGGATGATTTAAGGAGACAAGTACAGAAACTGCAAGAGCGTTTGCAATGTTACGAACCTCCGGGATGTGATGATCCACGTCACGATCCAGATGGTATTCCCTCTGACGAAGAAGATGTCATCCCTTTCGTCGGTACTCGAAGTGATGCTTCTAGTGAGGAGGGACTTCCTTAACGTCAGCATCGAAGACCTCATGGATTTCAATGAGATTCATATGTGAAGGTTGACATTCCCGAATTTGGAGGGAAACTTCAACCCGAAGAATTCATGGATTGATCGTACACGGTCAAAAGAGTTTTCGACTACCAAAATATACCAAATGATCGAATGGTGAAGCTTGTCGCCATTAAGTTTAAAAAGTACTCATTTGTTTGGTGGGAGCATTTGAAGAAGCAAAGATCTCGTGACGGAAAAAGTCGTATCGTCACGTGGGAGAAAATGTGAAAAGAATTGAAGAAGAAGTTCCTACTAATGAACTATCGGCAGAATACTTTCCTCCAATTCCACAATTTGAAGCAAAAGGAGCTATCCGTGGAGGAATATATTGCAGAATTTGATCACCTTATGATGCTTTCGACGTTTCCGAGTTCGAGGAGCAAACCGTTGCTTGATACCTTGGCGGACTTCGATTAGAAATCAGTAATGTTGTCCAACTTCAATCTTATTGGGCTTATAATGATGTTTGTCAACTTGCTCTTAAGGTTGAACGGCAACTTAAAGAGGCTAGTGCTAGTTCGTGATACCGGAACAAAGAAAGCTATTCCAAATGGGAGAGTTCTTCTTTGCCTAAAGCAAGAGCTATCGCTTCAAAATACGTGTCAAAGAATAGTGGAGCATCGAGTTCCAATTGCTTCAACTTTGTCAAATGTTTCAAATGCCAAGGGTTTGGACATATTGTCCTCGATTGTCCAAATCGTAAGATTGTCTCTCTAGTAGAAGAAGAATTTGAAGAAGACAATCATGAAGACTCCCATAGTTCCAATGAAAAATCGGAGGAGGGAGATGAAGTTATCTATGGAGACCAAGGAGATTTCTAATCATTCGTCGGATCTTGAATGCTATTCCCGATGGAGACGGTGCGTGGCTTTGTAACAATATTTTTCACACTCGATGCACCTCTCATGGAAAAGTGTGTGATGTTATCATCGATGGAGGAAGCTGTGAAAATGTCGTGGCAACGACGATGGTGGACAAATTGCACCTCAAAACAGAGAAACACCCACAACCATACAAGCTTTCTTGGTTTCGCAAGGGAAATGAGGTACGAGTCGATAAACGATGCATCGTCCAATTTTCTATTGGAAAAAAATATACCGATGAAGTGTGGTGTGGCATTATTCCCATGGATGTTTGCCATTTGCTTCTCGGAGGCCTTGGCAATTTGATAGAAAAACAAAGCATGACGGGTTCAAAAATACTCATGCTTTTAAGAAAGATGGAGTCAAGAACGTCTTGGGTCCTTCCAAAGTGGGGAGTATTCCTAAACCATCTACTGGGGAGGGAAATAATTTGCTCTCTTAACCTGAAGTCAATAAAGCTTTGGAAGATTCCATGAAGGCATATGCTCTTGTAATGTTAGAGGAGAATGAAGAACATTATGATGTTCCTACTCATGTAGAACCTCCTCTTCGAGAATTTTCAGATGTTGTTCCGAAAGAAATTCCACCCGATCTTCCACCTATTAGAGATATCCAGCATTGTATTGATTTTGTTTCGGGAGACGTTGTTCATAACAAGCAGCTTATCGAATGAGTCTTAAGGAGCATGAAGAGCTACAACGGCAAGTCAATGAGCTCATGGCTAAAGGTATGGTGAGGGAAAGCATGAGTCCCTGTGCTGTCCTTATCCTTCTTATACCAAAGAAAGATGGTACGTGGCGAATGTGCATTGATAGTAGAGCGGTAAACAACATTACCATCAAGTACCGCTTTCCTATTCCTTGGCTTGATGATCTTCTCGATCAACTCCATGGCGCTACTATATTCTCCAAAATTGATATTCATAGTGGATATCATCAAATTTGAATGAGAGCCGAGAGATGAATGGAAAACTGCTTTCAAAACTAGAGATGACCTCTATGAATGGATGGTTATGCCTTTTGGTCTTTGTAATGCTCCTAGTACATTTATGCGTCTCATGAATCATATTTTTAAATGGTTTATTGACAGTTTTGTTGTTATTTATTTTGATGACATTCTTGTCTATAGTTCGACTCAAAAGCAACATTTGGAGCATCTTCGCCAAGTTTTCGGAGTTTCGAGGGAGCAAAAATTGTATGCTAACCAAAATTAGTGTCACTTCTTTACCGACAACCTCATTTTCTTAGGCTATATTGTCTCCGAAGAAGGCATCAAGATGGATCCAAGCAAGGTGGAAGCGATCTTAAGTTGGTCGGTGTTGACATCGATACATGATATTCGAAGTTTCCATGGCTTAGCTTCATTTTTATCGCCGATTCATCGAGCATTTCAACACCATCATTGCTCCTATTACCGAATGCTTGAAGGGAGGGAATTTCAAATGGACCAAAGAGGCACAACAGAGCTTCGAACTCCTTAAAAGGAAGGCAACCGAGGCTCCTATCTCGCACTTCCAGATTTTAATAAAGTCTTTGAAGTTGCTTGTGATGGTTCTAATGTCGGAATCAATGCGGTTCTTAGCCAGGAAGAAAAATCAATTGCGTTCTTTAGTGAAAAGCTGAATAATTCCCGTAAGAATTACTCTACTTACGATAAGGAATTTTATGCTATTGTTCGAGCTTTGGATCATTGGCAACATTATTTATTGTTCAATGAATTTCTTCTTTATTCGGATCATGCAACGTTGAAGTATGTGAATAATCAACATAAGCTCAACAAACGGCATGCCAAGTGGGTTGAGTTCCTTCAAGCTTTCACTTTTCTCATCAAACATAAAGCTGGAGCTCTTAACCGCGTTGCGGGTGTATTGAGCCATCGGCATTCCTTGCTTCATATTATGCAAGTGAAGGTCTTAGGCTTTGATACGATCAAGGAGCCTTATGAAAATGATTCGGATTTTCGTAAGATTTGGAAAGATTGTTCCAAAGGTCCGATTCGGCAATTTTTGTTGCAAGATGGATTTCTTTTTAAGAATAATTGTCCATGCATACAAAGAGGATGTTTGAGAGAAGCCATTATCAAAGAAGCTCATGGAGGAAGCTTAGCGGGTCATTTCGGAAGAGACAAGACGTACTCTCTTGTCAAAGAAAATTTTTATTGGTCACGGATGGAGAAAGATGTTATGCGGCATGTGAACCGATGCCGAACTTGTCATATTGCCAAAAGTCATGCTCAAAATACCGGTTTGTATACTCCATTACCGGTACCAACAGCCCCTTAGGAGGATGTGAGTCTCGATTTTGTGGTTGGTTGACGTCGAACTCAAAGGAGTAAAGACTCAATCATGGTGGTCGTAGATCGATTCTCCAAAATGGCGCATTTCGTGCCATGTAACAATACATTGGATCCTACTCATGTGGCGAATCTTTATTTCCAAGAGATTGTGAAGCTTCATCGTATTCCAAAGATAATGACCTCCGATCAAGATTCCAAATTCGTGAGTCATTTTTGGCACCCACTTTGGAAAAAACTTGGCACAACTCTTCAATTTAGTTCTTCTTTTCATCCTCAAACAGGTGGGCAAACTGAAGTTGTTAATCGAAGTTTGGGAAATCTTTTAAGGAGCTTAATTGGAAGTAATTTGCGGAAATAGGACCTCACTTTGGCTCAAGCGGAATTTGCTTACAATTATTCTTCAAGCCAAACAACTGGAAAGAGTCTTTTTGAAATTGTGTATGGGAAAAATCCTATTAGTCCATTGGACTTAGCTCCACTTCCCATCACTCATCATTTTAGTGGAGACGCTAAGGAACATGCTGAGTATTTCAAAAGGCTTCATAAGCAAGTTCGGGAAAGGATTATAAGGCACAATGCCAAGTATCAAGAAATAGAGAACAAGCATCGACGGCCTGCAGCTTTCAAAGAAGGAGATTTGGTATGGCTTCATCTTCGGAAGGAACGATTTCCACAAGGTCGTCATGGAAAATTAAAGCCTAGAGCCGATGGACCTTTCAAAGTGCTACAAAGGATCGGTGACAACGCGTATAAGATCGAACTCCCTAGTGAGTATGCTATTTCGCAACGTTCAATGCTTGTCGATCTTTCTCTTTACCGTGAAGAAGAAGATGAGGCAAACTCGAAGCGTATGATGCCGGAGCATTCCTTGAAGACATTGAAGGCCATTAATAACTTCTTATATTTTCAAGAGTTGTTGAATGATGTTTAGATTTCTAGAGTCCTTAGTAATTGTGATTTGTCTTTCCCAAAGAGTCAAAGTTCTAGTTCCTAGGACTTTATTATGTTTTCTATTTCCATGAGTCTATTGAACTTTGTATTTTATCGTTGAGTCTCATTACTCAAGCTTGGAGGGTTGTTCCATGCTCTCCTATATAAGGATGCTACGATGAATGAGAATGGCAAATTTGCTCCGATTGATGAATTAATTGAGCCTTTGACTTGTTAACAAGAAGGATTTCTTGTTTCTACTCTTATCCCTTAGGTTGATTCCTACGGGTGGCGAGTATCCTATTCCTTAGTTCCTCATTTGTGTTACCTCCTACTTCTTTACGCTTTCTCCCGGCTTCATAAATTACCGATGACCAACTGGCGAGTGCATTGCGAAAGTGGCATTACGAAGTCCCCGAAACATAGCATCGCCAATATCTATTTTTCCTCAAAATGCGTAGCTCCTTCGTTGTCCAACACATTATCCGAGGCCTTCTCTTTCGGCACCTGAATTTTTCCGACGGTCTAAGTTAAAAAATTGAACATTCGAGATTCCCAATTGCGGGCCTTTAAATTTCACATTTTCACAAAATTGGCCGCCAAACCCAAGAATTTAACCTTTGATCGGAATTTTTTTATTGGATTTCATTAGTCTCTAATTTTATTTTAAGCGTATCATTTAGCGATTTATAAATTATAGATGATGTCGAGTCGGCATAAAGAAATTTTAAGACGATCAATCATTTGGGCGATGACGAGGACGGGGGTTCACTCATTGGGATGTGATCCTCGTGGACCGACTTTTCTTCTCGTTTCCCCTAGCCTCAGCCTCATGGTCCACCGCCCTCCTCCGTCCAACACCTCCATTCGCCTCCCTCATCACCACTCCTCCTTTCATCGTTGCTCTTCGCCGCAGCTCCATCGCCGGCCACCACCGCCGTCCCACGACATCGCCGCGGCTTCCCCTCTCTCACGATTTCTAGCAAAGCACCACTAATCAAATGAAGCAAGATTAAATAAAAGATACGAAAGTCAAGAAATTAGAAAGTGTGTTAGGAAATTGCCTTCGCTTTTCTTTTTAGTGTAATTGGGGCTTTTAATTGTTTGATTGTTGGTGGCTTTTTCTGCCTAATTTGCACGAGTTAACTAGATTTGAAAGTGTTTGCTTAGATGAATGTTAGGCCAGTGTAGGAGGGCAACTAGAATGTTGTTAGGGGATTAACAATGCTAGTCTACTGCATGCCTTGAGTATGCAAGTGAAGGTTAGTTGTGGTTTACCTCAGTTAATGAACCTTTAGTAATTTGGAGGGTCGTTTGATTTCTCAGTGAACTTCCGCTGATTGGCTACTTTGTTAAATTGAAAACTACCAGCTTTCATTGTTTCTTCTCCGTAGCTGGACACAATAGGACGGGGAAAGTAGAGCATCAGCTTTTAGAGTTATGAAGATTTCATTGAAAGATCTTTCTCATCGATTGCACTCATTCGCAGGTTTTCTTTGTCGATTTCTATAGTCGAAGTCACTGTCGTTCGACATTCTCGACTGTCTCCAAGCTCCGTTGTCCGGGCCTTGGTTCTCTCCTGCATTTCTGATAGTAGTGTCAGGAATGCCTCGCGCTCATGCAATACTTTTGTGCTGGCGTTGAGGTAACGAGTCTAAAACCGTTATTCTCTGAGTTTTACTCGTCGTTTTGAGCTCTTTGTTGCAGTCTATATGCCGCCGATAAACCAGGTAAACTCATTCTTCTCTTTGTTGCTCTGATCTGGTGAGATGTGTAACCGAACCATGTCCATGTAGTTCGGGTATAGATTGTTTGACAAAACGTCTCCAAGGCATAAATCAATAAATAGCTCAGTACATTATCAGATTTGAAAACGCGTTGATATGAATCGTTTCTCCGCAGTTGATTTATTAAGTACATAGACCCGAATCGACTCACTGTTTCTTTTACAGAATTTGGCTTTTTGATCTTTATTATGTTCTCCGAATTGATGACCATCTCATAGTGAACAATGGCAAGAAAATGAGTCATCTTAGCTTTGATAGATTTTGATATACGGATAATGTCTGGTGATATGTATTGGGTTTAATTTTGAAACCTAATATAACTTTGAAATAAGTCGACTTTTCTAGTCATATTAGCTTTATACATACACTACACCATATGTTCCTTCACCAAAGGGCTTATTAAAAGACATTATCCGTATATCAAATCTATCAAAGCTAATATGACTTATTTTCTTGCCATTGTTCACCATGAGATGAGATGGTCACCAATTCGGAGAACATAATAAACATCAAAAAGCCAAATTCCGTAAAAGAAACAATGAGTCGAATCGGGTCTATGTACTTAATAAATCAACTGGGGAGAAACGATTCACATCAACGCATTTTCATATAAACCATTTCACTATTTTTACACGTTTTCAACACGTCCTTTCAATACTATTTTTGTTAGATTTTAGTAATAGTGAAAGGACGAGTAAAAATATTGGGTCACTTTACTGCACTTTATATTTTTACTCGTCCTTTCACTATTACCTCTGATGAATTGGTTGTTGTTCTTTCACATTTCGTTTCTGAAGCGTGATTTGCCTATTTTAGTTAAATGGTTTAGGTTATATTTCAAGACCATAATAGAAAAGATAAACATTGCATGGACACTTAACGGACGAGAACGTTGGGATTCATAATTTTGTAAAAAGATTGTCTAGACAACTTAGTTAACAAACAATCAAGTTTAGGTATTGAGATAACTAGTGTAATCAAGTCTTCGACCTTAATGGCATAGAATGTGAGGTATCGGCATACCTTACTTGGTTTCTAGTCGATCCCCAGAAGCCCAATAAGCTCACGACGACTCATATGAAATTCTCATAGGTTAATTGAATTAAAATTGCAATCTCAATGTTGCGAAAGGTAAGGGTTTGGGAGTACCCACGTTGATTGAGAATCATTAGCCCTCAACTCGAACATTACCTCTAAACGCGTCATTTTCTCGATACCCGTGAGAGAGGGTCGCGACAAGCGTCTCCTAAACCTTTACCTCGCGAGATGTTGGAATTTGCAATTTTAGTTCAACAAACCCTATGAGAATTATGTGGGGAGTCGCCATTAACCTATTGAGTCGGCTAGTCAATAAGTGAAGTATTAGAGTATATCTCACTTCCTACGCAACCAAAGAAAACCTAGGGCATTACACTAGTTACCTAACTTAGTGCTTTTGATTATTTGCCAACAAAGGTGTCCAGACAGTGTTTTTACAATATTATGAATCATAAGGTTCTCGTACACTAAGTGTCATGCAATTTTTTTCACTTATTATGGTCCTAAAATGTAACACTAACCATTCAAGTAAAATAGACAAATCACAACTCAAAAAAATAGTATTGAAAGGACGAATAAAAAATAAAGTGTGGTTAAATAACTAAATACGAGTCTGGCTAAGAATGTAACAACAATTCTATGAGCTTAAATCAAATCAAATTTAATTTTCTAAAAAAAATTATTTTCCTATATCTTTTTTTTTGTCTGTTCCAAAATTAAAGAGTAAATTGAATGCAATCCTTAACCCATAAACAATATGTATGCTAAATAAATGAAACTAACCTAATTCTAATTGCTTAAATCTAACGATGATGAGGTTTATTTTTCTCACTAATTTTCCATCTTTTATTTTTCAGGTTTTTTTTTAAAATTTTCAGTAATATTTTGCTTGTGAAAAAGGGGACTCGGGATCTGAATATGGATCATGAGTAGATTTCTCGAGTAAGGACCATAGAAACCATTGGGCTTATTAAAGTAAACCAATATCAATCAAATTAAACCCTAGTCATAAGAACTCACCCTAAATTTATTTAGCCTAGTCTAAGCTAAGCCCGCTTACATTAAGACCTTCTCACACTAAAACTTAAGCAAGCCCAAATTTTATTTCTTTCATTTTAATGTATCAGCATTTTCATTTTTTTATTTCTCGTTCCTTTCGCGAATCAGATCTATATACTTTGTAAATCAACTGGTGACAAACATTCATATCAACATGTTTTCAGATATGACTACTTTCATGAACTGTATTTCTCGGTTTATGCCTTGAGGCACTTTGTTAGATAGTATGCACAGTAGCACCGCGATTCTTAGCGTCTTAAGTGGGGGGCATGGTGGTGGGGTCTGTGCTAGTCCCCGAGGTATAGGGGCCGGCGCTCCCGGTGCCTACCGGCGGAGGGCCCGGTCGGTCATAAAAAATAAATAAAAAAACTACGAACGAACTACACGAACGTGGTTAGGGGCTAGGGCCCGGGTGGGTCAAAAAAAAAAAAAAAAAAAAAACTACACGAACGTGGTTCTTACACATCTCACCATATCAGAGCAGGAAAGGGGAGAATGAATTTACCTGCTTTATCCGCAGTATAGAGACTGAAACAAGAGCTCGAGACAATGAATAAAAGTAGGAGGATAACTGTTTTTGATGATTGCACTCTGGACATTCCGGTCGGTGGCTACGATGATTGAAATCGACAAAGAAAACCTGCGAATGAGAGGAATCGATGAGAAAGATCTTTCAATGAACTCTCTAGAAAACCAGTTTATATAAGAGAATCCTAAAGCTTGTTAGCAACAGAGAAGACGATCGTCACCGGCTTTTGCTTCATTCCTTTTCTCATTTTCCTCTTCGGGAGCGAGATGGGCTCTTCCTTTTCTGGGCTTTTTACATTTATTATCGTCTATTTTTTGTAATTTTTAATTTTTGTATTATTAGGAGAAATTTTTTATTTATTATTTTTTTACTAAAATTCAGTTGTAAACAAATCTTAGACTCATTTGGGAATAAAAGAAAAGAGTATTAGAGTGCCCAAAATAGAATATTAAAATGTCCAACTAAATTTCTTGAAGCAATCAGTAGAAAGAAACTTATGCTGACAAGCTGTATACAAGTATCGATAGATAAGAGAGAGAATATAAACGTGTGAACAAATGATATGAAGCAACTCAACCATCTACCAATGTCTCATTCATGATTATGAGCATATATGTACATATAAGTAGCCGGATTTAGCAAGTAGGATAGCTACACGTGGCGTTTATGTAGTGGACACTCAGGAACCTCTCCCTTTTTATATTTTTATATTTTTATTTTTTGGTGGGAAAGAGTTCCTTTGTTGATAATGGGAGAATGATAGAAAATGGACGGGATGGAAATTTGGATGGAAGATTTGAGAAAAATTTAAAAGTCTCATGAGATGAGAATTAGGAGAAATTTTTTGAAAATGGGTATTTTCCACTGCATTTCCTCGTCGAGCACTCCCTAACAAAAGCCCGTTCATCCCCACTTCTTTTGCTAACGGAGTTTGTTCATGGGCATTCCATAGTTATCTACTGTGTGCGGTTCTTCTACTTTATTATGAGAGAATAGACGGTGCATGACCACGTTATATTGCAAATTGCGGCATGCACTATAACTCATTTTAAATAAATTTTGCTTATTCTAGCCACAGACCACTTAATTATCTGAGCAATCGAAGCCTACTAAATATATTATAACAAAGAAGTGGGAAAAATTTGTAAAAGATTGACGGTATAATAGGAGTAGATGAAATTGAGGGCAGTTGGGGTGATGGTCCAGGTCACATTACGGGGACGGTCATTAAAAATGAACATACCGATCATGAAGGTTGCGCTCTCTCGATCACTGTTATGGAAGGGTGGGCAGTTGGGCGGGTCCAGAACCGAAGGTGCTCGAGTCCCCCATAGAATGGTGCCAATGACGGTGACGGAGAAAAAATGAAAGCGATTTGGTAAGCCCGGTTGACGTGCTCAGTCAAGCAGGTTATTTATGTATGAAGTGAAATGTAGGTGCCTTTGCACATAGTCGGATGGATCGACCTTGTATATAACAATATGCTCCATAATTTGACACGAAAGAACACTATCCCGACCCTCCAAATCGCCAACTGCAAGGCCAATAACATTATCAGCTTCTGCGATTTCGCTAACATGATAAACTCCGTCGTTTGTGATCAATCAAAGTGCAAGAATGACTTATTTGGCTGAACCAATCAATGGTGCCACAGTACCTCAAATGATCGTTTTCCTATTACAGCTAGGGAGAGAGAGATGCAACTTTTCCTACAAATCTCGCAATGAACCATCATTATCTACAACATGCAACTTTTGGAAGAAACTAAGAATTTTGATGGGTAAATAGAATTGCAAAGGGAGAATCTATCCTTCCATGGTCTTGAGAAGCCTAAATAGCCCAGCTGCCTCCCTTATCCGTGAAAAGTTTATGCAGAAGGCTTGGACTTCAATCAGGATCTCCTTGACTGCCCAAAATCATTAGCATACAGAAGGCAAAAAACAAATCACGTAAGAAATAGATCAACCCACCAATATCGTTCTACATGACTATAGCAAGACGGCATAGTCAAAACAAATGGCATGCACATCTTGTTCCATCACAAGGACTTTGGTTCATTGTAGAAAATGCAAAACAGAGTTCTCAATCTTGACCCACATTACCAAAAAACTTTCATATGTCATTATCCCAGCAGATATCAATTTCTGCAAATGCGTGCAGAACACGCAGGATTCCTCCTTCAAAGGGGCCAACAGAAAATAAACAAAGGACAATCCAATGCACGAAGAAAACGGATAAATGTGAACACGTACCATCGATGTGATTGTTCCGTATCAAACTCTGCAAGAAAACACATACAAGTCTAACGAGTCTATTCTGCATGTATTTGTCCTGCCAAAAACATGAGAGGAGCTAAGTAGTTAAAATCAACTGCTATCTTAGCTATCAGCATTTGCAGAGAAAGAAACAAGACAGAGAGCCTCATGAGCATTGCTGACTGCTCCAAAATTTCTTACTCCTGCATGTTGCCACAAACTAACATCTTTTGTATTTCAAGTATACAGTTTTCATCACCCAACCACAAAATGTATAACAGGCTTCAAAACATCAGAGGTAGACTATTGGACCTCCACTTCACCTGTGCTTCCACCAGCCTAATCAACACTATCACACACCCATACAGTGTACTACTACACCGTATATCACTAAAAGAACTAGTGATTAGGACGAATGGCATTGCTTCATCTACAAATAGAACCATTCTATCTAGTGCCAACGCTATTTATCAGACACCAGTGCACCTACTAGTGTACTACAACACTGTATATCATCAAAAAAGTACTAGTGAGATTTACTTAAATGACATTGCTGTTTCTGTAAAACTGAACCACTCTACCTAGTGTCATATCACAATTCCCTCCAGTGTTGATGATGACATCACAACTATCCAGCAAGAATAGCATTTCTTGATTAATTAGTAAGCCAAAATGACTGGTCTAGCTCTACCGATCACATTCACCTACCCATGATTTGATAATATCATGCTCTTGCCAGCACTGACCAGAGTCCAAAATCACTGCCCCAAAAATTCTTTGCAGTACTTTATTTAATACAACTCTGCTCGCAATGCATAGCCTGTTCTAGACAATCCCATCCTCGTCTTCACTACCACTCCATCGATCATCACACATTCATCTACGGATCCACAGACGTGTTTCCACAAGTTGTAAGTTCAGCATCAACAATGAACTAGCTCAATAGAGAGGGGAGAGGAGAGGGTGAGGTGAGGTGAGGCCAATGAAGTACCTTTATGTTCTCGCAGGATGTTATACAGTTACTTATGTACAATCTTAAAAATTCAGATGGCAGTTTCACAGCTTGTGTAAGTCGGTTCACAACTTCCATAGAGTGCAGACTCATTTCCATTGTGACAAGTACTGTAAAGTACCTGAACATCAAAAGCATATTAAGCATAACAATTGGAACATCCATAAGCATTCACTGGCTAAAGTAAAAGAACAGATGCAGCCTAGATGCTTAAACATACTCTGCAATTTCAGGAGAATTTATCAACTTGGTGAGAACCTCGACAGCAATCAGAGGGTTATTTTCCACCAGATCCTGATAACAAAACCAGATACTAAAAATCCAAGTTTTTGCGTACACTAACGCCAAGAAACAAAACCACAGAAAATCACATACTGGTAGCTTCATTGGTGTCAGTCCACAGTGATATACAAGCTTTGGGTCATTGGCCAACTCCATCATTACTTTCTGGCCATTTAGAAGATGAGCCTTAAGTCATCAATTATACAAGAAGCGCAGATACAAAGGGCAGATATAAGTGTAACTGCATACTGAGCAGACCCTCAAACAGCCACAAAACCAGAGATATCACATAAGCAGTACTCATACGAATCTTGAAGACAAATTGAACCATTCATAACAATTTCTTCCCAAATATCAAATGGGCCATTAAAAAGCAGTTTCCGCACCCAAATCCTTACTTAACAATCTATGGGAAAGAAACGCTGACCAGCATCCCGTTCACAAGGTGGAAAAATAGTACAGTTCAAGATTACTTGCGACTTTGATAGATCCCACTTTAAACAATCGTATTTTTTCAGGTGGTGGACGTGTATACAAAAATGTTCAACCAACCAATTTTCCAGAATCTTGAAACCCCCTCAATTTCATCCCTCAAAACTGGGAATTAGTGAACCACACTCATTCACTAAGAAACAGGAAAAATTTGAGAAAATCCCCGTAAACAACCCACGAGAAAAATCCAATGGAAAAAAAGGCATGCTAAGTAGTAAGTACAAACTAGTCAATCACCCTGCAGGAAAGATGTGGTCTCTCAGCATTTGTTTGCTATAGTATAGAAAAAATAACCACGTACCTCTTGTTGTGCAGGCACAAGTGGTCCTTTTGCAGCTTTTGCAATTAAATCCCTAACTGCTGCCCCTCTGCTAGTATCGGCACACATCCCATTATCCCAAAGAAGCTCGTGGTTGTTGTCAGGTATTAGCCATACTAGCTGAAAATGCATTGACAGATGAATGAATAGTCCTCCAATTAATAATAGCCTATCCTCTACGTCTTACCTCCCCATCCTGTATTGGAAGCCTTGGAGGCCGAGGTCTGATCCACTGAGGACCCAATCCTTCTAGTGATATATTAGATAGCAACCCGGCAATTGTTTCATCTCTATCTCCAGACCCAAGCTTTGGTTTGGTTCCGGGTAGCAGATCAAACCTAGGTCATGAGCTCAAACCATTAGACAAAGGCAAGCAAACAAAGTTCTATTAAAAAGAAATCCAATTAATTCCGAACTCAAGAACTGTGTCTCAAAGTTTTAAGATAACTGCTACGCAAATTCTTCAGACAAAAGGGACATACTCTGGTGAATTTTTGTCACATCCAGATGGAACATCTGGGTCTGGAATCACATTTTTCACTTTTGTATCCTTGAATAAGCAGTTATATGATTCAGAATGAGCACCTTCAGAATACTGCTGCTGCAACTGATCAAGTGCTGGGAAAGTCTGACAATTAATAGGAAAGAGAATACATGATCTGTTAGCAGGTGCAGAACATTCCATCGTAAATCTAAAAAATTGATAAGAGAGCAAAAAAATTAACCAGTGATTATCCAGATGTACTCATCAATGTCTCAACTACGAAGATACATGAAAAGCAAGAACACAACTTACATGCATCGAGGGATCAAAACCTTTCACATAATCTGAAGCTGACTGATTAAAAAACTGCAACAGAGACATTGCCGTCAGTTATTAACGCAAATGCGTGAATGCACCAATCAGCACAAATTTATACATACCATGAACGATGAAGGGACAAACATTAATGGGCATAACTCAGTATGTGATTTAATCGCTCTCAGATAAAACATACAAGTAGTATTGCTATATAAATAGGTTTTCCCCAAGAGAGAAACGTCAATGAGATAGGCCAACTTAATACAACATAAATTAGAAAACTACGAACTTTGTTAAGCAGGTAATTCAAGAAAATTATAGATGCGCACACCTAACAAATAGTTCCCAAACTGTTGAGAGTTTCATCATTGCACAAACTGCATAAGGACTTTATCCGTTGGACTGATATAAACAACCAGAGACCTATATCATATAAAAGATGTCTCTCCCGGCCACAGAATCAGCGACAGAATGATAGATCGGGCTGAGCAATGACCATTGCATTAAATTAGGCAACCTATGCCCAACAGATAGAAAGGATATTTTTTTGTTCTTATTCTTAGATTGAAATGTCGAACAGATATTTTCACCTGTTTGGCACTGCTGGAACTTGATTCCAACAACAAGACGATAAATGCCCTCTCGAATTTTTCAGTACCATCATCACATGCGGCCTGTGCATGATAATACACAAGAGATTGCAGGACGTCATTACACAGAACCTTTGTAGTATCATAATCAAGGTCCAAATGAGACATGGTAACTGATCAAGCATCAAAGATAAATCCACTGTAGAAAGAGATATAAGCCCAAATAATCTGTTCAAGGCTGTACCACCAACACTTGAAAATGCGAGTATAGATCGTTCAATATGACATTTTATCTCGACCATGAAAGCTAAACAGTTAAAAAAAAAAAAACATATTTTACAAGGTTGGCGCTATCTTCAAATATTGACATGCTCAATCCTGCACTACATCCTATAACAGCAGATGCTCAAACCACATATTACAAAATCAATTTTTTTTCCTACGAAAGACAATGGGCCACTAGCACCCATAGGAAACACTTTTCTCGCATCCCACCCCGAGGTCTAAGGCATTGTAGATTGTTTATTTAACATGTCTCCACTTCAAGTTTACCAGATTTGGCAAAGCATCTTTGCATTACGGGATTGTCAATCAATTATCACAGTGTCACCAAGTTAAATATACTGCAGGATTCGTGACTCGATAATAAAAATGACATAATCCTAGCATTTCCTACAAGCATCAGAGTGCAAAATAGCAAGCAGACAAATAAATAAGATCCTGCAACAAAAGCATCAGAGAAAAAAATAGGAAGCAGCACTTACATTTACAAGAAAACGTATAAATGGATTTGCAGAAGGAGAGTGTGACGCATATGTCTGATGCAGAATAGAGAATGCCACCAAACGTTCGGTAGTTGAGAGCATGATCTTGTCCTGCTAGGACATGATATCAGTGGGTAAGCAAAAAGAAGCATAAGAGCAGTAACAACTCAAAAGGTACCACTTTCGCAGTATAGACCAAAGTTAACAGCCATAACAAGAATTATCGGCTTAAGTCTCTCTTCGAACTGTGGTGTTCTTGAGAGCATAGACACACAGTTTGGCCATTCTATAGGGTCAACTGAGGTCTTGGCTTCTAAAACAATGCTAACCCAACAATATAAGCCTAAATATTTTGGCAGAGTCTATCAACGATATCAAATTGCAGCTGCCCATATAAAATGTCCGGTTGCTGCTTTTCTCCTCTTTGAGCAATTCAATGCATTTTCCCTATGGAAGGCAAATTTATCACCAGTCTAGAACAACTTCAAAGTATGAAGTACTTCAATATAACGATCAATTTTCAATTTCAACTAATCAAGCAGGAAAAGACATTCTTCAGAGGAGACGAAGAAAAAAGAACTTTGCAGGTTTTGTAAACTAATTACAAGCACTAGTTTCACATACGAAAATATGGTCCTCCAGACTTGGGCAAGTCTCGTGTTGCTCCTAAAGGGAGAGAGAGAGTGGGTCCAATTGTCCATCATGTTACCGTTTCACGTCCGGTGAACCGTAGTGTGGCCACTAAAGCCGTATCCAGCATCCATATGGCTGGACAAGGATAAACCATTAAAAAGAAGGAAAAAAAATTGACTTGCCAGGTTTATTTCCACTTTTCTTATGACGGCAAGAGAAGGGAGATATGCTGCGTACTGTTCCGATTCTAATTGAGATGAAGATAACAGCAATGGCCAATTGAAAATTGAATCGAAGGCCTTTTCATACTTCACTTAATTACATAGGAATCCGACTAAAAGAATGAAGATAGAATAAGCGAGCAATCTCTTCATTAGTCACTGTAAGCCATCTCCTATTCACGATACAGAACAGGATACCAGAGTTTCCGATCAACAATTCCAAGCCAACAAATAGTTCGTTGCCCATTGCCTCCGGCACCACTCCGTATCACATGCATCAAAGACGAAACTTTGCCAGAATCGTCTGCAGCCGAAGACTAAAGCCCCCAAAAAAAACCCTAGCCACCATTATCGGAAGAGCTTAAGGACAAACTCTACGGGCGCACCGACTTAAACGCCCCAAATCTACACGCCGGACCAAAAGACCACACCAACAAACAAACGCGCAAAGGCTAGCGAAATTCCCGACAAAGGAGCGACCCTTCCGACTGGGTAAAAGGGGCGGAGGGAAGAAGAGGAAGAGTTACCTCGAGAATGAGATAGAGAGAGGTGCAGAGAGGGAAGCGGAGGGAGCGAGGGAAAGCGGAGTCGAAGTCGGCGAGGATCTCGTGGAGAGGGCGAGAGTCCTGCTTCAGGAGCTTCAGGAGCTTGTACGAGTCTTCCCCGTTCGCTATCCCGATCATCGTCGATCTTTTTGTCTCCTCCACTCCAATCTCTTCGTCTTCTTCTTCTTCTTCTTCTTCTTCTTCTTCGATTGGCGACGCTCGCAGATAATGGGGATGGAGAGGGAGATCTGCTTCGCGCGAGAGTGGACTGACGACACTCGACGCGACCCGAGTCTTCTTCTCTTCGGGAGTTCGATTCGCAAATGGAGAGCCGCCCCCAACGGCTTTTTCTCTAGTTTCGCTCCGACTCCGACCGGGATTTTTCACTCTTTTTTTTTTTTTCACCAATTAAAGAGCCAACCAACAATAAAAATAAAGAAAAAAGATTCAATTAGTCTCAGGAAATTCTCAATTTTACAACATTCTAGATCAAGAATTCACAAGTTCCCCATGGATTTTGGCTAAGTTTTCAAATCCACAAATAGAAATCATTTACTTATATTATGGCTCTCGAGAACCAATCAAGGACCGACGTGCATTTCTCTTAACGGTACGGTTTTTTTTTTTGTTCTCAATACGAGCGATGCGATAGCTATTACACCGAGTCGCAAAAAAAAAAAAAAAAATGGAAAATATCACTTTAAATACTTGAGAGGAAAGAAGAAGGGAGCATTTTGAAAACGATTATTACAATTTAATTGCGATGAATAATATAGAAAGAAAGTCTATCTATCACGAATGATAAAGATAAGGTGGACAATTTGACATGGAAAGATGGAATATCCAAAGTTGTTATTAGTTTCTTCTGAAAAGTCCGGTTTCTTCTCCAACTCCCAGCAATTCCAACTCCTTAAAGACTCTTGATTTTCCTCATCTCCTTTTTTCGGTTTCGAAATTATGGATTTTTTTTAGATTGAGCTAAATGCGCAAGTATTTTAGCAATATGAGTCGATCGAGATACGTGTATTGGTCCAACTTGGGATGGGTGTGGATCATAATATTTATATGGGAAAATGACACAAATAGTCGGCGAACTTTGACTAATGTGCATGTGGTCCATGAACTTTTAATTTGTTCAATATAGTCCTTAAACTTTAACCTAATGTATAATTTGGTCCCTAAACTTTTGACTTGTTCGGTGTAGTCCCTGAATTTTTAGTAAATGTTCAATTTAGTCCCCGAACTATATGAAAATATTCATTATTGTCCCCGATCTTAAATTAATTGAAGGATTATATTAAATATTTTCATATAGTTCATGGACTATAATGAACATTTAGCAAAAGTCTAAGGACCACATTGAACAAACTAAAAGTTCATGGATCATATTGAACATTAGGCTAAAGTTCAATGACCATATTGAACAAATTAAAAGTTCATGGACTATAATGCACATTAGGTCAAAGTTCATGGACTATTTATGTCATTATCCATATTTATATTGCATGGGAAGGATCAAACGAGTTAAATTGGTCAATTTGAGACATTTATTTTCAACCGGATCCAATATCACCCGTTCGACGGGTTCACGTGAGAGTTAACCGTAATTATTCTCGATGCGCGAGCACCGAAAGCAAACTATCGATTTTAACGTTTGGTAAGAGTTAATTTCTACATCTGGTCGACATTGCTGGCCGAGGCACAAGTGACCAAAACGGGGACTTTAATTTCATGGTTTATTTATCATGTGACTAATATCAATCTCTAACCATTAATTAATTATGTAGGTGGAGGAGCACCGCACCTCGAGTCCAATTGCCGACAGGATGTTCCTACCCACCATACCTGGCCTTACCAAGAAAATATTGGCTACACATGAGGTATTACTTACGTGGTCCCCTTATTCATTCATCTTGCGACACGTGTCCTGAGTGAATTGGCGACACTCGACGCAACCCGGGTCTTCTTCTCTTCGGGAGATATGGCGGTGATGCGGAGTTCGATTCGCAAATGGAGAGCTCGGCCAACGGCTTTTTCTCTAGTTTCTCTTCGATTCCGAGTGGATTTTTCGCTTATTTATTTTTATTTTATTTTGGTTGAACGATTTTTCACTTTTTTTTTTGAATTTTTTCTCTAATTAAATAGCCAACAAAAATAAAAAAGATTTGTTAGTTTCAGAAAATTCTCAATCTTAGAACATTCCAGATCAAGAATTCACAAGTTTCCCATGGATTTTGGCTAGCTTTTCAAATTCACAAATAGAAATCCTTTACTTATCCTATGGCTCTCGAGCACCAATCAAGGACTGACACGTGTTTCTCTTAACGGTTCGGAAAAAAAAAATTATATTACTAATAGTAAAAAGGCCTCTTTTTCACTACGTAATAACCATTAATGGCCGTTGGTCCAATCTTCGAGCAGATTTTATATTTCAAGTCCGGGCCAAGCCGAAATTCAGAGGTCCCACGTGATGGTGATGAAGCATGAGATGGTCCGACCCCGAAATTTTTTGTAATTCAATAATTCCGATAAAATAAACATGATATATATATTTCGCTTCCAAATAAAAAAAAAGACATTGAATTATTCAATCGAAATTACTATCGACAAACCATTCAAATTATATATATATATGTATGTAGACTTGGCCGGTTCCTAGGAATCGCCGGTTCCGGTCAGGAACCGGCGGTTCCGGCTCGAAAAAGGTGAAACTAGCGGTTCCGGCGGTTCCGGTTCCTGGCCTTTTCCCCTTGCCTCTTACCTTTTTTTTTTTTTTTTTAAACCGGGTTGGAACCGGCCCGGAACCGCCGGTTCCGATTATTCCCGAACCCGGCCTGGAACCGTGGGCCCGGTCAACGGGCCGGTTCCGGGCCGATTCCCGAACCGGGCCCAAATGGCCAGCATATATGTATATGGCGGTGTCATTGAAAAAATGACCCCAAAATAGCCCAAAGAGTGGATTTTCGAGGCTGAAAATGGCCTGCGACGCATTTTGACGTTTGGCCCACGGCGTATAATTCTGAATAATGACTTTGGGCCCAGCCTTTTTTATGTTTTGGGCCAGGCCTACAGCCTTGTTTTCCCTCGAGACCAGGCGCCACTTTCTTTAAAAACAGTTCAACATGATAATCCGATAAACGTGTTATACGTGTTGTCTAACCCGAATTCGTGCTCGAGTTCCGAGTAATACGATGCCGGTTAGACCATCCTGTTTGGAATTTTTATACCGACATTTGACACGACCCGATTGTTGCATAAGAGCGTGAATTATCGGGGCCTGCTCTTGCTCGGGATCCACATAACTGATCCTCCATGAACTTTAAATTGAAGATGTCACGTGATATTGATTGGACTAGACATGGTTAGAACCACGAGCAAAGAGTATGAGAAAGAGAACTAATGAACGAAGAAAATCAATGCCGGCATTATGAAATTAGTCCGAATCAATTGAAATAGCATGAAAGAAAAATCTTGAGCTCCCCTTTTTTTTTTGGATAAAATAAAGAAAATTATATGCCTTTGGAAGAGCAGGTGGATCAATCATGTTAAAAATCGAAATTATACTTACTAAAAGTAGTAAAAATTTACTGCACAGTAAATTTTCTTGTTAAGTTGGTGCCATGGTTTCTGGATTAACCGGTAATCATATGGATTATGATGAACCATTAAGGTTATTTTCTCCAAAGTCTCTCTTATGTTTGATTGAGATTAAAAACAAACCCAAATGTGATCTGTCTTCAAGCCCTTTTCAAGCTCTTACCAAGGGTTTTCTTCGGAACCAAGGAACCTCCTTCCTTCTTATTTATGTCATTTTCTCTAGTCTTATTCTCACCCTAGAGTTTCAGCCCTTCGTTCCGTTGTCGGGTGATATAGATGGGTTGTAGAGATGACCCTCGCTGATTGGCGATCTTGAGCAAAAAATTTTACGTATCGAACTTTTATGCACCGGCGAGAATAAAAAATGGCTCGTTTTTAAAGGTCCAACTCAGCTCGACTAAACTTGTCCAGACATGGTATTTCACTTGAACCTTTTGAATTTCACGGCAAGTGTAGGCATGGCGCCTTAGGCCAAACCTCGGGTCCAACCGAACCCGATCCCGTCGGTCTATGAATCGCCTCTAACTACGAAAAACCAAATGTAGATGGCCAAACACCAACCTCTTTCAATTTGGAGTCGTTTCTAAGTCAAATTAATGCACCAACAACCTATCCGGCCAAAAATAGAAAGAAATCTCTCTTTCGAACCTATGCTTTTCCCATAGAAAAACACAAACTCATTTAGGCTTTTCTTACTGAACAAGCAAACTAATAGTAGTAATAATAAAAATTGGGTTTTCTTCAAATGTCATTGCTTGAGCCTCAAGGTCCCCAGCAAGCATTCCTCCACAGCTTATCTTTGCCTATAGATCAAGGAAAAGTTGGTGTTAGAGTACTGTTGAATTCTCAAGGAGCATATGAGCTTTGAGGAAGAATAATTCGCACGAGCAAATCGTTGCAGTTCGACTTATGAAGCTCGTCTCTCTCGGTTGCACGCAAACACAAGACCCCCCGAAATGGACAATGACTCGCCTCTAAAATACAGAAACCTTGATGCATTAAGTAAGCCGAAGTGAAGCTTTATGATTATCTAATGCGTCAAGTATTATGCAAAAGGTTAACTAGAGACCAAACAATGTTTCCATGATCTAAACATGATTTCTAAATGCAATGACAACAAATTCTCTTTCTTTCTTTCTTTAGAATTTAAACATGAATTAAATCAAATGCTATGACGGTAGGGATTCTAATATAGCTTGCATTGACGAATTACCGTGTATGCTCTGTCGGAATTTAAACGCAATGCAACTCATATGCAATTCTAATGACACGAGATATGATAAATTATGAATTGAACGCTTTTGCTTTTATTTAACGAAGTGAGAGACTTCTTTTGTGTTTTCTCTTTAATGTATAAAGCACCAAACTTTAAGGCAATTGTCATGGCCAAGTGACTCTTATTCACAAGGATGACGACTCGATGGAGCAACACCGTCGTATTCCTAAATGTAATCTATACGTGACGATTAATAAATCTCACGAGGCATGAGAACATGCATCTTATTCAAAATTCAATCTATTTATCTGCATATTATTTCTAAACCGATCAAAGTTTATCGAGATAAGCTTGTGTAACGATTTCCCAGGCACGAGCGAGCTACGGACTGTAGAGCCAGCCCCCGAGGATCTTTTGCTCTTTCTCGTGTGTAGGCAGTGATAAAGATAAGGTGGACAATTTGACATGAAAAGACTGAATCTGCAAAGTTGTTATTAGTTTCTTCTGGAAAGTCCGATTTCTTCTCCAACTCCCAGCAATTCGAACTCCATGTCTCCTGATTTTCCTCATCTCCTTTTCGATTTCGAAATTACCTAACTCAACCCATATTTATGGAGTGCGAAATATCGAACATCAGAATTTCTTTCGATCATGCCTGCGATGGTCCGTGATAAAAATGTAAATATGAAATATGCTAATGATATATTCTTTTTAAGGGGTTGAATTGATCCTATAATTTTCTTATGTAATAAAGAATAAATCAGTGAAAATTTAGGGGTCAACAACCATTCCGGCTCATCGTGCGAGTAGACCTGTCAAAATAAGTCTCAAATCTATTTCTTAACTCATATATTATAAGATAAATTATTATATGAAAAGCCCAAAATAATATGGGTATTTACAATTTACTTAGATCCAATCAATCTTTACGACTCTCTCTTCACTCGATCTCGTGTTGACTCACACACGCTTTCATTCCAGTTTTAGGTATGGATTTTTTTTTTAGATTGAGCTAAATACGCAAGTATTTTAAGCAATATGAGTCGGATCGGGTACGTGTATGTGGTCCAACTTGGATGATGGATTTAATATTTATATTATATAGGAAGGATCAAACGAGTTAAATGGGTCAATTTGAGGCATACTTATTTTCAACCGGATCCAATGTCACCCGTTCGACAAGTTCACGTGAGAGTTCATTGTAATTATTCTCGATGCGTGAGCACCGGGATTAAACTATCGATTTCAACCGTTTGGTAAGAGTTAATTTCTACATCTAGTCGACATTGCTGGGCAACTCCAAGGCACAAGTGACCAAAGACGGGGACTTTGACTTCAGGGTTTATGTATCATGTAATGAATTATGTAGGTGGAGCACCGCACGTCGTTTTCAATCAACTCTTCGTGGAGAACCAATAAATGTCTCCTTCATTATGATGGGCCCCGCTCTCACCGGTCCCCACTGGCTTTGGACCAACCACCAACGACCACGTCTGATTGTCATTACTTTCTCTCCAATGTAGAAACGACACGTGGCAGCCGGTCCTCTTCCCTTCTCTTCTTAGTTTTATGAATCGTCGTCGTTGTCTGCAAATACGAAGCCGAGAAGAGAACCCATCAAATCGTCATCGAGATCTCTCCCAATTCTCGTCAATGGCGACCACCGCGAAATCATCCTCCTCCCTGGACATGCCCTGGAAGACTCGCGTCGCCGTCTCCCTCCTCTCCCGCGTCACCGACTACTGCCGCCGCCCCGACGGCACCGTCAACCGACGCCTCCTCGGCTTCCTCGACTTCAAGTCCCCTCCCAACCCCACCCCCGTCAACGGCGTCTCCTCCTCCGACGTCCCCGTCGACCCCTCCCGCGACCTCTGGTTCCGCCTCTACATCCCCGCCGCCTCCTCCTCCACCTCCCTCCCCGTCCTCGTCTTCTTCCACGGCGGTGGCTTCTCCTTCCTCAGCCCCGCCTCCAAGGCCTACGACGCCGTCTGCCGCCGCTTCGCCCGCAAGCTCCCCGCCGTCGTCGTCTCCATCAACTACCGCCTCGCCCCCGAGCATCGCTTCCCCTCTCAGTACGACGATGGTTTCGACGTCCTGCGCTTCCTCGACGACGAGAGTTCCGCCCTGCCTCCGATCGCCGACGTATCCAAGTGCTTCCTCGCCGGGGACAGCGCCGGAGGGAACATTGCGCACTACATTGCGGTGAGGGCCTGCCAGTCGGAGAAAAGGCTCGAGAGAGTCCGGGTAGTGGGGCTGGTGGCGATCCAGCCCTTCTTCGGGGGGACGGAACGGACGGAGTCGGAGACCCGGCTGGAGGAAGCGCCGCTGGTGTCGGTGCGGCGGACGGACTGGTGCTGGAATGCGTTCTTGCCGGAGGGGGAGAACCGGGACCACTGGGCGGCCAACGTGAGCGGGCCGAACGCGGTGGACGTAGCGGGGCTGGAGGGGTTCCCGGCGACGTTGGTGGTCGCGGCTGGTTTCGACCCGCTGAGGGACTGGCAAAAGAGGTACTACGAGTGGCTGAGGAGGTCCGGGAAGGAGGCGGAGCTGGTGGATTACCCGACGATGTTCCACGCGTTCTACATATTCCCGGAGGTGGCCCGGTCCACCGAATTGATCATGAAGGTCAAGGATTTCATCCAAAATCTCGTCACCAGAGAGTAGTAGATAGTCAGCCAATAGCTAATGGAAAAGGGGTTGCTGTTAATGTTTGTAGTATGAATTTTTATGAAGCTGTTGTTACTAGGTGATGTCCGTGGGTTGACTTCCCTCCCATCAACTCCTCCCTTTGCCTTTTTTTTTGTCAGACTGAATCAACAGTTACCCTCCATTAATCCCACGTTAATCTCATCATAAAAAACATGAACTTTCAATGTGATTCCTGGGGGAGCACGACATTCTTCTAAATCGAGAGTTTGGGACATAAGCGACTGATATGGTGCAGCGTACTCTCACGGGCACCAGAAAATAGAGAAAAGTTGATTCGCCATCGGTTCGAATTAATGGCGGAGCCGTGCAAGATTATTTTCCTGACAAATCGATGATCTATAAAGGGTTTATAGCATATTGTATGCAGACAAAGATGATGACACTAATTTGGTTTCACCTGCAGCAATTTCTCACTGAAAACTCTGCTCAAACCCGGAGCTGCTTCAACATTGCCCTCCGAGCCAACCTGCACGCTGTTGTTTTTCGATCCCATTTCTGCTTCACATACTAGAAAAAGCAACTACTTGGTGAAAAGCTGATTTTGCAAAAGCCTACTTCTTATAACCAGAATGATCTATGCGACCATGGTTAATCTAATGTACAAGCAGGTTCCCATGCATGATCATCAGCAATCATTGTAAAAATCCTTCACGCATGTTCCTAATTTCTATTAGGAAAAGCAAATTCTCTGTACAGCAACTCGAGCCAGCCTCTCTCTCTTTTCTTTTTCTTTTCTTTTTTGGATTTTTCTTTTTGATGCAGACTTCTTTCAATTCAGGAAGGCAACCTCCGCACATGAATACTTGCTTGTTTCTTCACTTGCTGTGCATCTGTTCTGTCAAAATAAAGAGAAATCTGGGAATGTGAATACGCTCGTTCTAATCCCCACCTGATCTCCTGGTTAGACCCTCTTGCTGGCCATTGCTTCCTTGAGTTTTCTTCCAAGCGCATATGCCAGCGGCGGCGGAACAGCATTACCAATCTGCCTGTGCTTGTGCTGAATGTTTCCAGCAAACAGATACAAGTCACGGAAGCCCTGCATTGACAATAGACAAAAGACAGAAAGGGAAAATGAATCCTCAGATCGTGTCTTGTGACTTGATATAGAACTTACAGAAGCATTTGTATATTTGAAATGCCGTTGGTCCCTGGGCACATAAAGAAGAAAATCAATTATGATCTTCCAAAGTCCAGAGAATATTGCGATCCTTTCGAATTCCATTTTTTCTTTTAACCAATTAGAGTTAGACATTCATACAGCTATTGTTAAAGGTAAATAACCGCATTTTGCTATGCATGTAACCATCAACTAGCATCGCAAGATAAAATAGGCAGAAGGGTTAATGCCAGCAGTTTAAGAGTTAAAGAAAGGACTAGGGTGTGAAACATTACCTAAGTGAAAAGTCACCTTTAATGCAATCTCTTGCTTAATTGAGAATGGAATTACGGCCTATTTAAATAATACAATGCAATTCTTTCTTATTCCTTTTTTTTTTCATATGGTAAACAATTTGACTAGGTGTGAATAGGATGCCTGCAACATCATACAATAATGAGAATTCATACACAATCAAATTTACAATCGGGGCACGATTTCCAACAAGGTGCTATTCAAGGTCTAATGGTTCTTTGTCCATTTAGTAGGGCAATCTTGTCTCAAATTTTAGAACTCCAACAGTCTGAATATCCAAATCATGTGATTCTAGATTCAGTTCACTGACTGAATAATCTGCAAAACATGTTTGCCCTGCATAAACCTATTGAAACTGACACTGAATCCCAATCACCCTTAACCCTTGCTAACTTACTGAAGGAGATGTTCTTTCTCCCTTTCACCAGACTACTTTACTGAAGTTCAAAACAATGAAGATATCCTTACGAGTTTACGTCACTGAAATCGTTAACATAAGTCACCCCAGATTCAAACAGGGAGTTGCATGAGTATTACTAAGAGAGAGAGAGAGAGAGAGAGAGAGAGGGGGGGGGGGGGGGAGGCGAGAACAAAAATCACAATTTGAGAAGTTTAAGTTTCATCCGTCAGCATAAATTAGTTTGCCAAGAGGAAAATATAAGCACGTTATCTCACATTGAATTCAGTGTTAATTATTAATTTCTGTGAGCCTCTATAAGTTGTTAGTTTATGCAATTCACGATCTGAATCAATTCAGAATTCTGGTAACTAGCATTGCACTACATGATTTAGATAATAACCTGACAAATATAGCAGATATAACAGAAGAAATTTGGAATTAACTACCCAAAGTATATAGCAGTAATAAGCGAGAGGAGTGTTGCCTGGCAACTTTTTATACCCATGCATCAATCAACTTCTTGCGTTGAGTGAGATTGACCAATCTCTGTTGATTCTTAAATTTTTCCTCAAATCCCCATTCCACTGACCTGTTTACATGAGATGGTTCCTACTTATGCTATCCTCTTTCAAGTAACATTCATGAGACAACTTAGTTTTGTATCCATATACTAGATACCATAGACAGATTCCTACATTAGCCAAGGACAGACGGTGGAGAGGCAATGAAGAGAAGAAATTGACTTTCTTACCTGAGATCGGGCACATTCACGAACTGTAAGAATCCTGTCCTGATCAGGGTGAAAACACATCCCAACCTTTCCCATTGGCTGAGGATCTGTGATGGAAGTTGGGAAGTTCCCCTGCCAGTCCAATCTTCCAAACAGCCCCTTCCACTGGTTGTGCCGCTTAGCTGTGTTTGGAAGGCACCATGGGATCAAATCAACAACTTGTCCACTTGACAATTTAACCTGTATTTGATGACAGGACAATAAACAGTTGAAAATTAGTTGGTCCAACGGTCATGCATTGTATATTCCTTGTCATAGCCACCAAAAAAGAAAAAATCACTATCTACCTTATCCTCGGGAAGGTCACGCCAATCAGCACCTGGCCGTTTTGGAATTTTCTGACATCTGATTAAATTCAGCTCATTCATTTCTTTAGATATATGATCAGTCAAAACTGCCATGTTTCCTCTTATTTTCTTTTGGAACCATGAGACAGGATCATTTTGATACTGCACAGAGAGAAAATAGATAAGCTTTTTAGCGAGGTAAACCTATTTGGTAAGATTTGACACAACGTTCTTAATCCACAATATTACCTCTAGGTTTGTCTGAGATGCTCCATTTACTACAGCTGGGAGATCTCCAATTGTATCCCTGACAGTTATTGCACGGAAAGGACCTCCACTTGCGGTGCTTGGAACAGCAGCATACTGCAAATTCTCTGACAATGTGATTTTCAGCTCAGGAGCAGCAAAGACGTGCATGGGCTCTGGCCACTCTGGAAGGACCTCTTCTGGAGAGGCTGCCCATATGAATGCTCGCTTCCGTGACTGAGAAACTCCATATGCTCCAGCCTCCAGAATGCCAAACCTCACCTAAAAAGAAAATGCGTATGCAAGCACATAAATGTCTCTCCGAAACAAATATTCGCATACAAAAGTTAACATATCTTTCAGAAAAAAATGAAAAAAGAAAAGAAGGATATCTTTGACAACTATTCTCTTTTCAGCAGATTAGCAAGATTCTACCTGATACCCCATCTCAAGGAGGGATGCGAGAGTCAAGCGAAATGTTTGCCCTTTATTGAAGGACACAAAATTCCTCACATTCTCCAAGAGGAAGTATTTGGGCCTAAAGTAATCAGCAAATGATAAGAATGCTAGTATCATCTCGCATTGAACTTTACTCCATGTGCTTTGGTTGAATCTATTCATTCCGGAAAAACCCTGGTAGGAACATGTATTGGTCTCAGCTTGGTCATGATAACAAACCATAGAGAGTAGGAAATGGCATGCATGAAAGAGAAAAAATAACCTGACAGGGAGGTCCTCCATTGATAAAATCTACTTGCCCAGGCAAAGGTAAGTTACTTATCTCCTTCTCATTTAAGGATGCTGCGAGCTCTTCTGCTTCTGGGGTTGAGATGCAGTCATCAATGTCCCCACACTTTTGCATTATGGCCCTGCATTAGCATTCGCTTCAAGCTCAGAACTGTTACAATTGGATAGCTCCTTGGTTGTGTGAGAGAAAACTTCCTAATGGTTTTGCCTACCTCAGGATTACATTGCAGTTGTTGACAAACATCAATGACTCTGGATGATTGAGCTTGAATGCATCTGCAGCAGGCTCTTCATACTCTATTGCCCATTTTGTAGTCGAAACTCCTGCATATTGGATATTTCCCATGTCAGAAGAAACAAGTCGCTGCTGATTTGTGCAAAGACGAGTAAGATGATCACCGAAAGTTACGAAGAGAGGTTACCAGATTGTTGCAGTCCCTCTGATAAGCCTCCACAACCAGCAAAAATGTCTAATGTGGCCAAATTGTTCCCTTGAGATGCTTCCTTCTGTTTCTCCATTTCTAAATCAGTCTCTCCTTCCTTGCACTTCCCTTTTCTCTTTCTAGATGCAGCATCAGTATCCAATCCGACCGAATACTTAAGTTTAATGTGAGCTGGCAACTATCCACAAAAAGTAGAGAGAATTATTATCTTGCAATTCCACCCCCATCGTTATAGGACCCATCATGCCAATCAAAGAGAAAAGAAACGAAATAAAAGGGAAAGTCAATAATCACAATCGATGTTGTTACAATCGCGGGACATATGATTCAGATCATAAAATTTTGTTAGATTCATATCCAAGTCCATTCTACCCAAAGTGTGCAATTGTCACGCAATATGGTCAGGATATGGTCACAATTTGATTCCCGTTCAAGTCTTGGTTAATGGTTAATTAGTTCTAGAATTAGCCAAATAAACCTCAATTAGGTCTAACTTTTATTATCCCTCTAAGATTTAATATTTTTAAGACTTGAGAACTAAACTCATCATACACAAAGATGAACATCATTAGTTAAAGATTAAACAGTGTACTTGGGGCAAAAACCTCGTATTGGTTATGTTTAAACACAAGTAGATATACTATAGACTAGGTAACCTTTGATGGAAAAAAGTAGAGAATTGATCAATTTCCCAAATTAATACCTAATTCAGTGAGCTACTCTACCTTTTCAATTCATTGAAGCTGTTACGAATCTTATCATTTACCATGAATTACATTCACAGTACAAACAATGCATCTTTTGATTCATGATCGAAACCATAAATTGACCAACACCAGCAAAAACTTCATTTGACCACTATGATCGTGATTACTATTTCTATTACATAGAAATGAAACGGGTAAAAGCACCCTCTCACTAAACACCCCTTTTTAGTTCTTTTACAATACAAAATGAATAAAAGTTGCTGGGAGAGAATCTAGCAGAAAGGCAAACTACCTGCTTTAGTGATCCTTTTGAAGGATCATATAGATGTTCACAGTAGAAAACGTGCTGAAACATTGCTGGAGAATCACAAGGCGGAATATCACTCCTCTTCCTCACTTCACACTTGCCTTCAATGCTCCCGATATTCAGTATTTGCATTTCCTCACTATAGTAGACCTGTAATCAACAATTGCACATTTAAATGCGTTCTTAAACAGCAAAAGTACCTTCTAATTGGAGAAATGCAATCAAACGGTGATATCAAGAATTTAACATGTAATAGGTGTGACAACTATAATGGGACCAAGGTTACCTCCTGGATATCAGAACAATATGCCTTCTCAGTTGAGATGTCTTCCGGTCTGTAAAATCTTCGGACTTTCATTTGAGTAGAGTTTGCCTCAATTTTCTTGGACTCTTTGGGACAGATTATTTCCAGAAGTTGGCACACTACATAAGCCTTCAGGCCCACATTTCTCCCACTCTTGAAAGTTCCAGTCTCTACTTTTTCCTCAGAGAAGAAATGGGGGCTTATGTAGGCATAATCATGAACAAGATAGTCAACTCCATCGTAGATAAAACCAGTCTTCAATGAATTCAATTTGAAGGTTCCCTTCTCGTTTTCAAATTCCCTCACTTTGCATGAGTGGCAAACTCCGGACCCAAGACCCATAGTATCCTGAGGAAGGCTAAAGAATGCACCTCTCTCAGGCCAATACAAGCTTTTACAGTAAAATTCAAGTGGCAATCCTTGCTTCTTTCTCTCTTCTGCTTTTGTCCGCTCGATCATGTCGGCGTTGGCATCACTTTTCCTATATTGGCATCCCCAAGGTCTTGAACGAATATCCACCACGACAGTTTGTTTTATATCCACTAGTGCAATGTTTGAGCACTCACTCACCAGAAACACCTCTCTCTCATTAGCAGCATTTCCGAGGACGGTTTGAGTTCCTCGCTTCATCATTCGTCCATGGCACATTTTGCTTCCTTTTGATGTTTCAAACATGTATTCCACATAATACAGCATAGGAAGTTCATCTAAATCATCAACTTCCAAGGCTACCGCATCGCCTACATTAATTTTTTCACCATGGACAACAACTTGTCTATACAGAGTCTCACCTGAAGATGTTTGACCCACAGAATCCCCGTGCCATCTAACTTCTTTGTGTGTAGAGGAAGGCTTACTTTGCCTAGGTGCTGAACCAGTTTTCTGACTTTCCTCTGGATTTGCTGATATATCTTCATTCTCATCCTCTTCATTCTCCTCTTGCTCCTCAATGTCATCCTCTTCTTTCACATCTGTGCCTGTTCCCTCTTTTATTTCCTCTGGTGAGTAGTTGGAGTAGTACTCACCCCATATTCTATTGATGAGCCTGGTTGTTGTCGCCTTCATGGCCTTCCTCTTTGGTAAAACAGGTCCCATAGCTGCCCTTGGATTTAAGTTTGGCATGTTCTTAAGCATAATCTTCTTCCTCTTCACAAGCCACTTGGTGTGGTGTCTCTCCTCCATTTTCTTTGAAAGACCAATCACAAAGGAACACTTCTTGATCTTTTCATCAGGATATACCGCAAACAGTTGCAGTATTATTTGACCATGCACCACTACATACCTTTCAACAGCTGCTGGATTGGAAGAAATATAAGCCAGATGAGATTTCTCAAACTCTGAGACTTTCTTGATGACATCTGCAAATGAGAGTTTAGATACTCGGCTTTGCTCCTTCAGCAATGTAATAATGCTTATTCCAACCCTTGCTGTCGTAAGTACTGGAGTATACCATGGAGCATACTGGTTTGATGGTTTCCCGAGTCTGTACCTGAATATACAGAGACAAATCGAAACCTTGTCAGTCCGCTTTACTAAGAATTTCAACATTTAAGAGGAGACAAAATCATCATACTTTCTTTGATGACATGAAAGTATATTCTTACGTGATATCAGCAACATCATCATACTTTCTTTACTGACACAAAAGTATATTCTTATGTCAAAAGTACGTTGTTCTATGCTTTACTAAGAATTTCAACATTTAAGAGGAGACAAAATCATCATACTGTCTTTAATGACATGAAAGTATATTCTTACGTCAAAAGTACATTGTTCTATGCGTAACGCCATTATCAGTAACATCAACTGTTGGTCCACCTTTTCCTATTAATGCAACCGACTCATAGGCTCAATGCTCGGGTGATGTAAAACAAGTGTTTGCACTTGTGGCTATCTAGGCAAGGTAAGTACACTCAAGTGCATATTTCCCGCCAAGCACAGAGACAAACACCTGCCAATTTTATTTACCTCACTAAGTAGACATGATATAGCTAGGCCCCTTTATGAGACCATGAACTTGAGGGATATCTAGTCAGGAAAGAGCCACATACCAGAAACAGAAGAAGCTTAGAATCTTTCTTAATAGATCAAAGACCTAGTCTAGTATATGTCAATGCTCAAAGTCCCTATTTAGAGATGCATTTAGAATGTCATCAGTTATGCATTCACTAGCTGTTTATGTTCTTTTTAACTTGGTTTATGTTTTCAGACCAGGCGGTCGGCCTAGTGGCAAGGGTTCCGGGGTTCCGGGGACACAATTGGGGTTCGATCCATGACGCTCCCCCAGAATGTGGTGCGAAACTTACCTTTCAAACAGAAAATTGTTTAATTCGTACTTTACTTGATGCTTTCAATTTAACCATATTTGGCCCCATTTTAAATGTATTAATCATATCCGAATTGCCAAAAAAGGGGACCGATATATTAAATTATTTTAAATAACATGACGTCCATACTATCTTCAAAGGAGAATCTAATGCTAAGTTGAGGGATGCAACTAAAACATATTCCACATGTTGTGACGGAAACAGATGCTCCAGTGTGTATCATTTATGCCATTAGATGCTAATTCACTCATTCATATCTACTTTTATCCGAGTGGCTCTTTCAATATTCGCATTTTATAATTTTCAAAAATGGAAACCAATCTTGCCTAGCTCATTACGAGCGCATGCCATGCATGTGATTTTCCCTCGATCTTGGCAGGTTGCACTCTAGATTTGCATAAACGTGACTTCATTAAGTACATGCAAACCTGAAATCAAGTGCACAAAAAGTACAGGAAAGACCAGCAGAATATTTAGGGATATTTTAGCAGCAAAGTACCAAGCCATATCTGTCCGAATTGATATGAAAACCATTGATGATCCGAATTCGATCATCCATTCCTTTATTGCGCTCAGGTAGATTGGCATTCCATCCACATGCTGGGCTCCAGAACCAACTGGGGAAGACTGATTGGTGTCTGTGTCGAGACAGAATCCACTTCCATCATCAGCAGTCATTATGCCAGAGCCAAAGATTGTAACATCAATATCGTCGCAGGATTTCATTGGAAGAAGCTCCAAAGATATCAATCTAGAGTCAGAGTCATAAAGTGACCAATTATGAAGCATACTTCTTGGGAGATCATCAATGTCAACCATATCAAGTTCACTGTCGAAGACTATAAATTCGTCTGTTTCCTGCTCATCATTCTTGTAATAAGCAGGTAAAGGGTAATCGTTTGCTATTTCATCTTCATTGATCTTGATGTAAAATTTGGTTGATGCAGAAGCTGAACCCTGGTTCTTTTTCTGTTTCCTTGATTGCCAGTACTCTTCTTCTTGCAACAATTTAGCCAATTTCACGTCCTCATCTTCCTCAGCCCCTCCAGCAGATGAACCATACTGAGCCACCGCCTCTCCATCTGTAGATTTAGAACCAATGACTACGCCTTTGCCAGAAGTTGGCAATTTCGTCTGTGCAAAATTGCCATACTTATTACACTCATCTCTAAGTGTTGCTAGAACAGGCAATTCCATGAACATACGATCGCTTTTTGAAGTCTCATCCAAGCCTATCAGTTGGTTGTAGATGAAGTCGCCCTGAGAAATAAGAAAATCTTTGATTGATGATGCACTGGAAAAGCTCTTACTTCCACTCATTGCACGTATCACCCCAGCGAGCAACTCATCGAGACTGCAGTCAGGATCTCCTCGAGAAGATGTCGAGAGTTTCTTGTAGACCTCCACGCAAGCACGGGCTTTCTCCAGAAAGTGGTCATAATATTTCTTGTAGCTGGCGGCTGGTTTGAGGCAATCGTAATCAGCAATATCAGTTGAAAGCCATATAACCGGAGACCCTTCTTCGTAACCGGATATAGACCATGATTCGATTCGTCCAAACCCTTCGCACCGGACACCATTCTCTTTGTCTTTCTCCTTTTCAGCACTTTCCTCAAGAGGCAAAATCAGACCTGAGATAAACAGATCATCAACTTCCAACATCTCGAGGGGCTGTGGGACTCCCTGTTCATTGTACAAAATGAAATCAATGAGTCTCCGATTTGGCCGCCCCTCTTCTCTCCCAGCAGTAAGGCCTATCGCCAAAATCTCCTCATCAGCTAGCTTTGCTTTCTTTTTCTCAATCAGAGATGATTTCTCATCGATAAGCACGGACTTTTCCTTGAAATCTATGCATGCTGCAGCCCGCTTGGGCATCTTGCGGGAACCGGCGGGTTCTTCACCATCCTGCGGTGAGCTCCGTTTCTTTTCCTTCTTGTTGATTGTTGATGCCTTCTTAGGATCAGCAACGGCAGACTTTTCCTTGCCTTGTTTCTTCGCCATCCCTGTGAAGCCACTCAACAAGGTAAGATGAAGAAGACTGACAAATACTCGGCCCAACTATCGAAAACCAAGATGAAACCATAAGGTCTCTGGAGATCTATAGTTGAAAACCTCTAAAGAAAGCAAAGATGACAAACGTAAGAAGAACAATACCAGTGAAAAACCCAGAGAAAAGCCCCACAAATGCAGTCTCAGAACCGAATCAAGAGAGAGCAAGAGAAGGAGAGTGAATCTCCCAACAACAAACAAATAGCACGAAATGTCACGGATCGATGGAAGCAACACAAAACCCAGATTTCAAAAAGATACCAACCTGGGAGAAAATTCATGTACATCCAGAAAATGGGCGAGTAATGGTAAGTGCTCATATGGAATGCAAGCAAGAATACACCCGAGTCCGAAATGAATCAGAGACAAGCAAGTCCTTAAATGACACCCAAGAGGCGAAACAAAGAGGGAGCAACGACATTAAATGGAACACGCGAAATGCGCAAAACCCCACTCGAACAGAAACGGGTTTTATTACCAGGCGATGATTTTGAGGAATCGTCATCGGCGGGGGTGGCAGGAGCGTTACTCGTCGGGGCTGCGGAGTCTAATAAAGCCGCGGATCCCATTTCTGGATCTTTCCTCCTCCTTCCTCCTACTCCCGGGGTCAAATCGAAACCAGAAACCGCAAATCCGAATCCCAAATCCGAATCGGACTCGAACTGGAAAGACAATGAAGACCCAGAGAGCGGGAGAGAGAGAGAGAGAGAGAGAGGGAGATCAGCGTTTGCTCATGCGGGAGAGTGGGAAGCCATGGAATCGAAGGCGGGAGTTGAAGAATGGATTGGGGGCGACGAAATGGCGGGAATGCGAAATTGCCCAAAACCCAAAAGTTGGCGCCATCGGTCAAACACTGCCCCCCCTGCACACGTTCTCCTCCTCCTCCTCCTGCTTTCTGAAAAGGCAGTCAGTCAGCTTCTTTCTTCTCACAAAAATGGTCACCAAGAAATTGAGTTTAGCCGAGAACGACGAATACGCTTATCATTCTCGACAATAATTCTTGATCATTATTTGTCATTTCACTTTTAATGATATGATCGAAATTTTCTTTTTTTTAAATTCTAAGTGTCATAAATTTTCGAGTACGAATACGACGAATACCCTTGCCATCGATGGAACTCCAAAGTGATCCCGTTTTATATTTTCGAAAATTATACAGTTGCACTGCGCGTTTGGATCGCGGAATAGTAAAAAATAAAGATTAATATCACAAAAAAAACTTTTAATTCATACATATGTGATAAATTCATCATAAATAAATATCTTGAACACAAAAAATCTCAAATTAAGACACACACGATTTCTTGGTATTAACCTTATTTGAAATAAGGTCAACTCTAATATTTTATTCGAGAAAATGATGACATTTCATACTCTTATCAAGTATGAAATTTTTACTATTTTTTACTATTTTTACTCTTATAAGGTCAACCCTAAATTTTTACTATTTTTCAAGTATCGTGAAAACCGTCCAAAATCTCGAACTCGTATACTTGTGATAAAATTTTCCACAAATTATTTCGTGACCATAAAAAATCCCAAAAATTAGTGCATTTATAATAAATTTACCCCAAATTAATTTTTTGACAACCAAAATATTGATGCACTTGTGAAAAATTTATTCTCCGTTAGTTTCCATTAAATTGGGTTAATACTACAAAATGTCTCAAACTCGATACACCTATAACAAATAGAGGATAAAAATCTCAAATTGACGGACTCGTCAACTAGCTACGTGTTATCCAACTCAATAATTTAATAATAAAATTTAAGGGATATTAACTGGGTGGTAAATTTGTCACAAGTATACCGAGTTTGGATTTAGTGATAAAAAAAATAGTATTGAGTAAATTTATCATAAAAGTACCAATTTGAAATTTTGGTGGTCAAAAAAAAATTTGGGTAAATTTTTCACAGGTATAACAGTTTGAGGATTATTGTGATCAAAAAAATAATTTGTGGTAGATTTATCACGAGATATATTAGTTTGAGATTTTTTGTGATTTTAATTCTTTTAAGCATGAAATATGTGTAATTGATTATTTATTACTTTTTCTTGTCCGTTATGAAGACTTGATATTTAGATGTGTGAAAGCCCAAACTAATCAGCAATTCCCAACCCCATTTCACCTCTCTCTCCCTCGCGGGATGTCATTATCGTTTTCGAATAATTTGCTATTAAACATTAACATATATTTTATACCGTTGCACTGGATGTTCAATGTATTAGGAACCAAACTGCAATAATCTTTTATAAACAAAACACATTCGGAAAACACGAGTTAGTACAAGGTATTATGAAACCAATATTTCAAAGTGGTTCTAACTTAGAACCGATACTTATAGGGAAAACTTGTCCAAAAAATCTTAAATATATTACATTTCACAATTCGATTCTAAACATTTTAATTCCGCCTATTGAGTTCTATACTTTTTCATGTTTTGCCAATTCAATTCATCTAGATAATTTCAGCTAGAAACCGTCAACGTGGATGCTCGCCCTCCTACGTGGCACCGACGGCATTTTTTTTTTCTTGCGCAATCATGGCCGGCATTGATGTAGACAAATATTATTAATATTTTGATTTTTTATTAATATTTTTATTTATCTTTTTTTCTTTTCTCTTCCTTTCTTTGTGTTTTTTTTTTATAGTGGCCAGTGAGGATTGCCGGGCCCTCATTGGTCGTTGGGCTCTCACCTAGGCCGAGCAAGGCCATCGCGAGCGAGGCTAGGCGAGGTTGTTGGGCCCTCCCTCACAGCCCGTCAAGGGCGTTGCGGCCCTTCCTTGTGGCTGGCAAGGGCTCAACTACCCTACCCTTACTGGCCATTGAATAAAAAACCACAAAGAAAAGAAAATGCAAAAACAAATAAAAAAAATTAGAATAAAATATTAAAATACGATTGGAATTTGTCTAGGTTAGCATCGGCCATACAACGTATGATGACCGACATTCATGTCGGCATTTTCTAGACAAAATTCACCGATTGGACTCCATTGGCAAAACGGAAAAATATTTAAGGCTTAATTATAAAATTAAAAGATTCAGAACTAAATTTATAAAAATGCAATATATTTAAGCTTTTGTAAACGATTTTTCCATACTTATGAGGTTGATTCGGGGTTATGACACGTGCCCTAACCATTCATTTGTTGCCTTACCCAATGATCACCACTTCTGCTTTAGAAACATGCATGGCCTACAAAATACAAATATGTAACACATTTGGTGTCCATCTATGGATCGAAGACATATTTAGATGCGTAAAAAACCCTAACTAATCAGCAATTCCCAAACCCCATTTCACCCCCCTCTCTATCTATGTGGCTGATTTAATTTCTTTGTATTTTTGCTTTTGCTATAATTATCATTTTCAAATTCGGTAATCCACTTATATTTTGCACTGGATGTTCAATGTATTAGGAGCTAGAGATGCAATAATCTTTTGTACTACAAGAAAAACTGAAAAATACAAGTTAAGTGCAAGGTATTATATAAGCAATGTTTCGAAGGGATAGATTTCCCTACCCATTTTAGAATATACATACCCCAAACCATTAATTTGTTGCCTTAAGAAGGTAATAATCACGATTTTGGCTTTTAGAAACTGTAAATATGTACCTATACGGCATTGATCAATAGATCAAAGATAAATTGACATCTTAAAAAAGGCAACGCGTTAGCAAATATAAAAATATGTAGATGACGGTGACTCGCATGTGGTCGATTCTTGTATTTACCTAAGCCTACTGGACCAATTGCATCACCATCGCTGATTTTGGGATAAAAAAAAAAATCAAAGTTTGAGTTCTACCTGGTCCAGTGGACTCGGGTTCAAGGAAGAAATTTCCCTCCCAAGATGTTGGTGGATAGGCCTTACGGTGTGCGTCTATGCGAGGCAATCACACCCGCCCACTAGAGCAGCTTATCCGCCGTTGTTAATTTGAACGTGAATAATCACGTCTCTTTAAAAGACGTCAAAATAAAACGCTCTCCCCTTCAGTGGTAGTATGTTGAATCTTAGAACACGAAAATGACGTACGACGCTCTCTCCCTCAAACAACTGTTGAATCGCATCCAAAGCAAAGGCACTTTCGAGATCGCAAAGGCGACATTTAGTCCGTAGTTATTACGATACGTCCTCGCGATATATTCGTTTCCGATCACTAATGCAAGTTATGTTTTGGGCATGTTTCCACAAATTCGATGTTTAGTAGAAAGGATTAAGAATTCAACATTGGTATCGGAGCCGTACGTTCTTGTTTCCCGATCATGATTATGTTTCATTATTTTAATTAGCACGAAAACCCTATTTTAGTCGCCACTGTTCATTGAGAATTGATTCCGTTACGTGAAACAAAAATGATTTTTGAACACACCATAAGAACAGGCTCAACAAGACGAAGATTTTGAGTGGTCACCCGTCGCGAAACGTAGATTTTTCGTAAACTTTTGTTCAACAAAAATTATTTTGGAATATGCCATTGTGTTCATATCGACGAGACGAACATTTTGAGGGGTAACTCGTTCTTTGGAGTAACCCGTACGCATAGAAAGGATCCAGCACAAGTGGGCCTCACGTGCCCACATGCGCGGAGTGTGCGGGGTGTTCCAAAACCCGGTTTTTATCCTATCCCAAACCCGGTTTAATGTACTCCAAACTCATTTTTGACGTTTCCTAAGCTCGGTTTAGAATATTCAAGACCCGATTTTATTTTGGTCCAACCGACCCGTGACCTGGCTTGAACCCGGTTTGACCCGTTGACCCATGGACCGTTGACCATTGACCATTGATCGTTGACCCATTGATTGTTGACCGTTGACCAAACAAATTAAAAAATAAAATAAAATATTTTCTTTGGTCAATCTATAGGGGCTTGTATGATGTTTGATTTGAGCGTCCTTGATTATGATATGTTCGTAATTATTACGTGATTGATGGATTTTAGTAATCCACTGTGCTCTGCATTCATTGCGGGAACAATGTTATCAAGGCTAGGCCCTAAGAGAGAATGGAAGGTGTGAAATGCAAAAACACCTTCAAGGATAAGGACACATAAACAAAGACAAGCTCTTGATGTAAAGATTTAGGAATTGGTTGATTATTGATGGGACAATGAGATTGACATCATAACTTACGTGAAGACGGTCAACGAGATGATCCGAGAGATCATTTGGAAAGGAAAAGAAGTGAACTCGAAAGTGCGTTTATGCACTAAGGAACACCATACTTGAGAAATGGCATGAATTGATAAATCACATATGGCTTGATTTAATCACCTATAAGGAATTCGTGCTTCGTTTCTTGAATGAGTTTATAAGAGTGGGGGCAACGAAGACGTCATCGCTTGGAATGAATGGGTCATGGTGTAGGCGAGAATGCGCCCGGCATAATACCAAGAGTTCTCATAATGATTTTCCAAAAGTACCGATATGGGTTTCTAATTTGATTAAAAACCCTCCCGAAGACCTTCAGGATTCCCTTCTTTGTACGAAGGAATGTACATGGGTTAATAGTCGAAGGAACATTAGGATGACAACGCGCGATTATATTTGAAAATTTCTTTGATGGTTTTATTTCTATAGATGTCTGGGAAGTTTTTTAAGAACTTATGCTTTTTGAATTGATCTTCTTTGTGGATATTATGATTATTTGATGTTCTATTTTGAACAATCATGGCGTTTGCTTAGTTAATGCAATGTTATATATATTTTTGTTATATATTTACGTGGGGATGTTCATAAATTTTTAAGTAACTTTATAAAGAACACGGTTGAATAATTGTATTAATGTTAGTTTCATATTAGAATTCTTAAAAGATGATAGGGAACTTAGTGAACTGTTTATTTTAGGGTCTTTTATGAAACTATATGTTAATACAATTAAAATGCACGAATATGATGCATTTGTTGCATTCAAATAGACTTTAATAATTCATGCTAAATATCTAAAATGTTCATATATGATGGCTTTTGCATATAAGAATATAGTAGCCGAAAGGGGGTGAGAATCGAATGGCGAGAATTATGAAATATGGAACATGAAAGTACAAGATGTATTGGAAGAGCAAGAGGCTCTTGAAGTTCTTAACCAAGTTATGGAAGAGTCCGAGGATGAGACCATTGCCCAACATAGAAGAGATAAAGAGGCATTGCTTTGCTTAGAAAAGAAAGAACTCACTTGCTCGCTTCACGTTCTTGAGCAACATGGATAATGACATTATGCGTGAGTTTGGACGCTATGAGAAAGCCAAGGATATGTGGGACGCTCGAAGCCATATTTGGTTAGACGTCGGTCGATGGCCGAGGCAACTCACTATCCGCTTTAACTCATTCAAAATGCCTCATGGTCGAACATGAAGCAACATCTCGAGGCGTATGGGCAATATTGTCGGTGAGTTGAAAGATGCCGGCCATATACTCACCGATAAGTAGTAAGTACGAGCGAGTGATTCGTTCCTTGGCCTAAAGTTGGGAACACATGAAAATCCACTTGACCCACAATGAGAACATTAAGACTTTTGAAGATGCATCACGCCATCTCGAGCTGGAGGAGGACCGCTTTCTAGCGGCAAAGCCGCAAACTAACATCTATTCTGCGTGGTGTTGGCTCGTCTGGAGCTTTGGGCTCTAAGCGTAAGCGTCCCGGTAGATTTAAGAAGTGGAAAGACAACGAGCGAGCTCCTCGGGAAAGAAACCAAGGACCAACCAACGAGGTAAAGTGAAAGCGTCCCTTCATGAAGAACATTTTAAGAGTGAAATGCTATAAGCGTGGCAAAAGGGTCATTATGCCGACAACCGTGTTGAACCCAAAGAGTAGGTAACCTTAATACCCTTGAGAGTTCTACTTATGTGTGAAGCTCGATTTTTTTAACTGAATCTAATCCTTTGTGGATTGTAAACTCGGGAGCCACCGACCATGTAGTGAAGGACAGAGGAGCCTTCATGGAGTTTCGACGGATTCCACATGGAAAAAAGTGGGTCTATGTCGGGAACAATTTCAAAGTGGAAGTAAAAGGGATTGACACTTGTCAATTAAATATGCGGGGTGGACGCATATTGTTCTTACATGATGAATTGTACACTCTTGAGATTTGTCGAAATTTGGCATCCATTTTAGTGTTGGTCAAGTTTGGTTTTAATGTTAACTTTCTTAACTATGGAATGGACTTGTATCTAAGAACAAGTTATTATGGATATAGTTATTTCCTTGATTGTTTCGTTATACTAGATGTTGACTATGATAATGTTAATGTGAGTTATTCCTTTTTCATATCTGCTTGATTCTTATGAGAATAATATGAATGTTTGGCATGCTAGGCTTGGTCATATTGGCTAATAGAGAGTGAATAGATTAGCCAAAGATGACTTATAAGGTGATATTGAAAAAGTCGATTTGCATGTTTGTGAACATTGTCTAGTGGGGAAAACTACATGAAAACCATTTGGAAAAGGTACAAAAGCTGAGTTTCCTTTGCAACTAATCCACACAAATATCCGTGGTCCAATGAATGTAAGAACAAGACACGGTGTTGTTTATTTCATTACATTCATTGACGATTATACTCAATATGAATGTCTATTTGATTTCTCATAAATAAGAAGTATTAAGTTGCTTTAAGAAATTTATAACCTTAGTGAAAAATCAATTAGACAAGAAAAAAAAAGCATTGAGATCCGATCGAGGCCGAGAGTATCTATTTGATCGGTTTAAAGATTTGTGTGATGAAAATGGGATAGATAGGCAGCTATCTATTACATATACTTCTAAAAAAATGGAGTAGGCGAGAGGAGAAACAGAACCTTACTTGAAATGGTTAGGTCCATGATGGCGAAAGCTAATTTACCAATTGCCTTTTAAGGTGATGCTTTGTTGACTCTTGCTTAAATATTTAACCGTGTGCCTTCCAAATCAATTGCTTCCATTCCATATGGGTTATGGACAGGCCGAAAGCCCGATTTAGGTTTTCTTAAACCTTGAGGATGTGCTATTTATACACACGAGTTCTCTCATAAGTATGAAAAATTGGGTTCAAGAGGTGAAAAGAGTATCTTCATAAGATGCTCGGGACACTGAAAGGGTATGTATTTATAGGTGAGCAAGATAGTGGGAGCATGACTGAATTTGAATCGCGAGATGTAATATTCTTAGAGAATAAATTTTCAAAGAAGGGCGAGATATGTGAAAACTATTCTCTATATGAAACTATGGAAAATGATAACAACATAGTTAGGGTATCTCTTCAAAGTGAAAACAATGTGAGAAGTGAGAAATTAATTTCAGATCAATATCAATTGCAATCACTTGATGAGACACTATCATTATCTAATCCGAGTGAGAGCATGATGGAGAATGAGCTACCAATAGTACAATCTTCTCTGCGACGATCATATCGTAAAAGCATTTCTCAACGACTTTTTGATATCGAAGGAGAAGATTTCATGGTTGTCCCACAAGAAGAGGATGAGCCAAGAAATGTAAATGAGACTCTATCTTGTCTTGACAAGGGAAAATGGATGGATGCAATGAAAGAGGAAATGAAGTCATTGGAATCAAACCAAGTTTGGGAATTGGTTGATTTTTCAAAAGGATGTAAGACTATTGGGAACAAGTGGGTTCTCAAAATAAAGCGTAAATCGATGGCTCAATTGGGAGGGATAAGGCTTGCCTTGTTGCGAAAGGGTACAACCAATAGGGAGGAATTGATTATGAGGGAACTTTTTCTCTTGTGGTCAAATTTACTTTAATTTGCCTTATCTTGGCAATAGAAACAAGTTTAGATCTAGAATTACATCAAATGGATGTAAAGACCGGTATTCTCAATGGAGAATTAAAAAAAGAAATTTATATGGAGCAACCCATTGGGTTTGTTACCAAAGGCAAAGAACAAAAAGTATGTTGATTTTTGGGATCAATAAATAGCTTTAAGCAATCTTCAAGTCAATGATATATAGCTTTTATGAAGCCATAATGGCATATGACTTTGATATGACCAATGAAGATAATTGCGTATATATCAAGAGATCCAAAAATTAATTTGTGATCTTGTCGTTATATGTTGACGATACCGGAAGCAATATGGCGTTTGTCAATATAGTCAAAGTTGGCTATCTTTCAATGAAATGAAAGACATGGATGAAACTGCATACATTCTTGGAGTTAAAATTTTGAGAGACCGTTCTAAAAGGTTGTTATCTCTTTTTCAAGAGACATATATAAATAAAGTCCTTGAACGATTGCGTATGCAAGATTGTAAACCCATTGATATTCCTATTGCAAAAGGTGAAGAATTAAGCCGCACAATGTGTTCTAAAACTCCACACGAACAAGAGCAAGTGAAAAATGTTCCATATGCCAATGCTATCGGAAGTCCGATGTACGCTATGATGTATACTATACGTGATATTTGTTATGTAGTTGGACCGGTTAAAAGCTTCTTAAGGTATCCGAAAGCAACTGCTGATTACTTTATGACATATCAAGAAAGTGATATGCACCTTGAGGGGCTATACTTGATGCCGATTGGGGAGGAGACTTGGATGAGAGGAAATCCACTTCCGAAAATGTATTCTTATTGAATAATGGCGCCATATCTTGGAGCAAGAAGAAGCAACAAGTGTATAGCCTTGTCTACTATGGAAGCCGTGTTCGTAGCATTATCGGCGGTAACACAAGAGGGTGTTTAGATCATTTAGGTGTTGCTAGAGATGCTGCAAATTCTATATCGGTTTATGGTGATAGCCAGGCAAAGAATAGCTTACACTAAGGATCCTAAGTTCCACTGCAAAACTAAACATATAAACATTAAGTATAACTATGCCAAAGACATGGTAGCATGAAAAGATGTGAACTTACAATATATATCTACACATAGAATGTTAGCGAGATCCTATGATGAAACCACTTCCTAGAAATGTTTTTCTTAATCATGTAAAGACTCTAGGACTACGTAGAGATTGATGTACTTGAATATTTTTTGTTTCCCTAAAGGATAACACTTGATGGTGTTATTTATCAATATGGATGTCTATAAGTCTATTTGATATTTATGCATGTTAATGTTTGATGCATTATATTGAGAAGGTATGTTAGACAGATGAGAGATTAGCCCACTCATACGTGTAATCACCTCCATTTACAAGTGTGATGAATAGAGATGACACAATTTTAAGCTTATTATCTAGATGATAATTGAGAGCTCAAGCTTAAAGTACTAATGCCGCATTAACAGAATGATGAGATGAGGACTTAATAATTATTATGTCCGAAAGTGAAATAACCCACGTATTTCACTTCATCCGTATTTATTGTCAAATGTAAGTTCGATGAATACTTTTAAGCGAGTAGTTACGTGAACTCAAGTTAGACATTGTGTGTGTCTAGCTATCATCGATAGGTATTATATAAAAAGACATACGTTTCATGGGGAATGAGAAAATATCGTAATACGTGTTTCATATTACGTATACATGAGTCGACCAAGTAATAGTAGGTAAAAGTTTATATCTCAACTTTTCTAAGTCGTGTGAGATTTTCGAGTATAAAAATTCCTCATTCAATGCCCTAACGACTCTTTATTATTCTCAAGATTTCTTTTTTGTGTTCGTTATATTAGAAAGTTGCGTATGGCCATGAAATTGATTCGATCTAAACGGAAACTTCTAGAAAAGCGAGCTGAATTGAGATTGCGAGGTCTAATGAAAGAGGAAGATCGATTTAGAGTTTTGAGTCACATTATAGATTTATATTCACAGACCGATCAATTATGATTATTTAGTGTGATTATAACTATGAATATAATGCATTGTACTTAAATGAGATCAAGAGAGATGTGTATGTTACTGATTCATCTAAAGTACAAAGATACTAAAAATCTACTTTTGATTATGTCCATTATAAGTTGTCATATGCTCCCAATGGATGTATGATAATGAACTCAATGTATCTTTGGTCGCACGGATTATTTGTCAATATGAACTTTGCAAAGATAAAGAGAGTTATGTTTGACCCTCTGTAGGCAAGTGGGAGTCATTGGTCCTCCATGTACATGTAGGAGCTGTTTGCCCTACATAGGCAAGTGAAAGATGTTGATGTATGGGTCTTACGGTGTACGTCTATGTGGGCAATCACACCCTCCCACTAGAGATAACCGTAAGCGATTATCTGCAGTTGTTAATTTGAATGTGAATAATCACATCTCTTCGAAGACATCAAAATAAAACGTTCTCCTCTTTAGCGGCAAGTGTTGAATCTTAGAAAACGAAAACAACGTACGACGCTCTCCTCTCCTCTCTCTCTCTCTCTCTCTCTCTCTCTCTCGAACAAGCTGTTGAATCGCATCCGAAGTTAAGGCACTCTCGAGATCGCAAAGGCGGCATCTAGTTTGTGGCAATTATGGTATGTTCTCGTGATATATTCGTTTTCGATTGGTGATGCAAATTATGTTTTGGCATGTTTTCGCAAATTCAATGTTTAGTAGAAAGGATTAAGAATCCAACACAAGATTTATTAGATCTATGTTTTTCAAGTAGATGTTGAAGTTCAATCTGGACGATGACTGTGACGAATGGGTTTGATCATTTTCATTCTAAAGTGGGAAATTTTGAAAATTGGCCACCGAATTATCTCACATTGTCTTGTTCGAACGATTTTTGGTGTATTACTTGGAACATCCATGACGGAAGCATACGTGTTGTACTCTCAATGATAAATTAAAGTATGATAGGTCCAATTTCAATCATCTCACGAAGTTGGTCGAATGGATCGCGTGCCAAATTGGCGCGGCCATTTTCATAGCATGCACACTTCGCATGCTCTTTTAGAGGTGCTGTTGTCCCTCCTGAAATTAACGAGTCAGACAAAATACTTGATGAATAATAGCCTCATAAAACGAATAGAAAAGCACGGGTAAAAGTGTTTAAAAAGTTTTAAACCTATTATACTTTTACCAATTCAGTTCTAAATCTTCTAATATTGCCAAATGAGTCCTAAACATTTTCACGTTTTGCTAATGGAGTACGTCCGATCAATTTTGATTGGAAATCCCCGAGGTAGACGCTGGCCGTCCTATGTAGCACAACCAAAGAATGACGCGGACAAATTTTAAAACTGTTTCAATGTTCTTTCAAATTTTTGTTAAAATTTTATTAATTTTAGTTTCTTTTTATTTTCTTTTTTGGTTCAAAGGGCCGGGGGGGTTGTCGGCTAGCTAATCCCATCCGGGTCGTGGGCGAAGGGTCATTGCTCCTCGTTGAGGCCGACGAGGGTGTTGCGGCTGTCGCCTCGCCGGGTCTAGCGAGGTGCCGACCACGAAACATGGGTGGGCGAGAGTCGTGACGTCCTCATTGTGGCCCATGAGGGCTTGTGACACCCGCGGCGGACATGGGCTTCACAACCCTCGCCTAGGGGCTGGCGGGGTCGCTAACCGGAAAAAAGAAAGAAAAGAAAAGAAAAAAAAATATTATTAAAAATTATACACGTAAGTGCCGTCCTAAGGACGACCGGCGTCTACGTCGGTGATTTTCGGCCAAAATTGCCATGAATGACTCAATTGACAAAAAGTGAAAAGGTCGATGACTCAATTGTCAAAATTAAAAAGTTTATAACTGAATTGGCAAAAGTGTAATAGGTGTAGGATTTTTTGGACAATTTTTCTGGAAACTAAAACCTATGTTGAAGTAAGACTATTGATTCGAAAAAAGGGAGATTAACCGAGTTAAAAAAATCACCTATAGCTCCATTTGTGAAGAGTAAATTTGCTTTCTGCTTATGCTTTAACTGGTCGTTAACACCTATAGCTCCATTTGTGAAGAGTAAATTTTCTGACGTCAATTTCCGAAGAAGACGTGTTCGCCGGACAGTTTGTGCCCCAAGAGCGCATGGCGATTCATGCACGAAGGTCAATATGAGAGGATCAAGGTGCTCCACATTCACTTTTAACGCCTGAATCCTGGGAAAAAGCATTAGAAGAGCCCTAAATCTTTTATATTTATGCCAATTGAGTCAATCCGATCAATTTTAACCGAAAATCGCTAACGATGCCGATCATCCCACGTGGCACGACGACGTCAACCGAAATGGACATTTTTAAATATTTTTTGAATTTTTTGTCTTTTTCTTTTATGTACTTTTCTATGATTAAGGGCTAAAAAGGGCTGACAACCTCGACAAGCACTAGGTGAGGGCATCGCAAGCCCTCGCAATGGTCGGTGAGGGCATCGCGGCCCTCGCCCCGGGCCCAACAGGAGTAGGCCAGTAATCCTCGCCAGCCCTCAATTTATTTTTTTAAAAAAAGTGTACATAAAATAAAAAGAAAAAAAAATATTAAAAAAACCACAAAAATTATCAAAAATATAAAAAATATTATAAAAATATTTAAAAATATCCACGTTAGTGCCATACGCCACGTAAGACAACCGGTGTCCACGTCAGCGATTTCCGATCAAAGTTGGTGATTGGACTCAATCGATACAAGTATAAAAGATTTAAAACTGAATTGATATCAATAAAAAATTTATAACTAAATTAACACCTATACAATAAGTTTAAAATTTTTCAGGCACTTTCCCCTCCACTTCCTAATCCCCTTCCTCGCATCATTATTTTGACAATTAAAGATTTTCGCTAAGACAAGGAGTTCACAGTAAGTTGCATTCGGCATCAGCCATGTCATTTTGCACGTGCAAAAGATTTGTTCTCTGATGCACCAATTGCCTCCGAACAACATCAAGCCAATGTATGCTTAATGCCGAGGCAGAAGCTTCCACTAGCAATTACAAACTGAAGAATCAACTTGTTCAAGTCACACCCCAAACGCAATTTAAACAGAGCCAGATGATTCCAAAGCCTTACCCTTGTCCTTTTACCCGCTTGAAGTTGCTTCGCTTCCTTTTTATTCTTTTCTCGTTTTTAAACTGAAGAATCACCGGATAACATTATCCATTGACATCACTTGAGGACTCAACAAGAATACGTCATGCTAATAGCTTACATTAGTTGCAAGCCTTCACTTAACACTTCCTATGCGGCAAGATCTCATCAAAACCAACCAAAAACAAGAAAAAAAATGTCATACCAGCTCTCGAGGCCATGGGCACTTAAGAGCAATATAAGCTGCTTCAACGAACCATCTCATGAATAAATACCTCCTCCATATATATTGACCCAAAACAATAAACAAAATTTTTGTACAAGAAGTGAAAAATGCCCTCCTCTGGCTTTCCTTGGGTTTTACATCGAAAAGATTACAAGAGAAAAGGGTTACAGCCAGAAGGAAGAATGGGTATGTTTCATGCAAAATCTATACAACCAGTCCTCACTCGGAGTACCTGACTCATCTTCAGATAGCCTGAATTCAAATGTGACCTATGCTGCATGCTATTCAAAGATTTCGTGCTGTACTTGCAATTCTCAATGAGGCAATGAACGTTTGTGAAAGGAATGAGGGGGGATTTTTTTACTTGCCGAAGAACAGACCCCTTTTCTTCCCTTTTCTTCTTTCTCCAGCCTGAATAAGCAACAGAAAATGGACTCTTGAATTATATGCTTCCGTGTATATGTCCTCAATCAGGTTAGTAAAAATATGTCAGTCACTCAGAACTCAGAAGAAAACAGAATGGTGTTTATGGTCCTTGAGTGAGACCAAGTGAGTCAATTGTTGGGGCCCTAATGAAACATGGTGATGCGCTTGCAAACACATAATGGGCAAATTGAGTTATAGTCAAATGTGAAGTTTGATCTTGGACCTCTTTTAAGGGTTGCTGCTTCACTTGATTCCCTTGGCTAATTTTGGTTGTGAACTTTAAGTTTGCTGGTTATCAAGAGCAGTTAATAATCCCTTTCTCTTGCTGTGGGTTTGCTTTACTTGTTGAAACTTCGATAAAGGCATTCAAATTGTCAGATCTTGTAGATCCTACAGACTGCATTAGATGCTTCTTCTGAATCTATTGTTACCCCTTGATATCATCTATGCTTCTTCTGAATCTATTGTTACCCCTTGATACCATTCAACTGAAATTTCTGCATGCAGAAAATATGTTCTAAAAACGGAATGAAAATGATGATTAGGAAGTAGGTTTTGTGAATACTGGGGACTCTGGTTAATCCAACTTTCACCTACGTTCAACCAACATTCTGAGATTGACGGTGAAAGATTTTCTTGTTGGACGGTACAATTTGTACTAAATGATATATCATTGGGGATGGTACCCATTATCTGTGCAAGAAAGAAACCATTCTTTTACTGGTCCAGGGACAATGTAGCCAGCCCAGCTCTCTGAACCGCATTATAATTCGCACAAGTATATTAATGAGGAGAGAGATGTGATGAGAAGAAAAAACAGAAAAAGTACCCTTAAGATGAACAGCCTCAGAGTCAGCACAATAGTATCTCTCGAGCTGCAGGGAGAGAGAACAGCAATTACATTTCAACATAATTCCAAATAACAGGATCATAAGATAAGAAAATCCTTCCCCTGAACTAATGTATAACTTATTCTTTTTTTTTTTTTTTTTCGTAGTATAACTTGTTCATTCCTTCCTTTTTTCTCCCTTTCAGTTGAGGAATAGTGCCACCATAATTCTTTATCATCCAGCATTAGACTAAACATGCCGTGTAAAAAATATTAGCACCTCATTGGCCTATATTCCAAATACAACACATTTTGAATCTGATATGGATCTCCGATGGGATAGGAAAGTATTGGTCCTAACATAACCTAACAAGCATGGATCATTACCAGCTAATATCTTCTGTGCTGTTTTCTGCTCTTAAGAGACGCTCACTATCATTTGAACCTATTATCCAAAATGCCGTGTCATCTCCATAAGGAATTGTAATCTGCAGGGGATGAAAAGGGAATGTCAGACAAAGTTACCACTCAACTACAGTCCAATTGTGAAGTTTATATATCGATGTTTGTTGAGAAAATAACAATAGATTTGAACTGAGAAGACTTCCTGTCATTACAGCACATCTTTTCCTAGTTATTTGACATTCAATTCATGCTTCGACCTAGAAAGGTGTCCACATCGAGAAAGCTAAAGCATCAAAAGATAACATTTTTACTATTGTTCTACGTCTGGCTTTTGTCTCCCGTTTCAGCAAGAAAGTACCCACCACTTCAGGCCTCACACACTCCAAACTTCAGGGCCAAGAGTTTGAGCATTGATGACCATATCAGTGATTTGAGTTAAAACAATGACCATGTTAGTGATAGTCCTAAATCATGGATATGTACACAAGTCTTATAAGCATTACAGCTTTTTGATTATGCATGTCGAATACTGTGACAAAGGATGACAGACACCATACACCAGGAACTCTTCTAGTCAAATATACTATCATTTATTTCTCTTCCTTCCAGAGATTGATATTCACTAACAAACTGATTTTATATTTTATATATACATATATGTATATATAAAACATAAAATCTGATGGCTAGAACATTCAAGCTACTTTGCTGGGGCGGAACACAATCAAGTTGCAGTTGCTTCCACATTCTCCTACGTTTGAGGCATCTACACACAATACTATAGCAAAACTATCTCGCGCATGCTCTCAACTAGGAAAAAGGGTTCTTTAGCTACAGATCCTCCAAATCTGAATCAAAGTGCTTCTAGTTCGTTCCTTAATGAATTTAGTGAACCGAATTTAAACCTGATTCGCATGGTCCCCTTTCCTTTCCTTCAAAGAACATAGGAGGGGATGGACAACGATACAGCCTATGAACAAATGTAGCCTTCAATACTCAATTAGACTCTCCAGATGAAAATGCATTTACAGATTCAAAAGAAGGATGTCAAAGTAGAAAAGAATGTGAATGGTCTCAGGCATAATGCAGGTTTAGTGATACCAAGTGACGAACTGGGGGAAGTTCTTTTACCCCTGTAGGATTGATAAGGCCCCTTGTCTAGAATCAAGCGCTTTTATCACAACTTGAACAGCAAACTGATCAGAGTACCAAAAATGATAGATGGAATAAGATCATACTCTCGTATTTGGAGAAAATTTTTCTGTGACTACAACATCACTGGCAGTACACTTTATGCTGTAACCTTCCCTTTTAACAGCCAATATAGCTGGTTCCCATATGTCAAGATATCCCGTCTGCCATCAACAGCTTACATAAAGCCAGTCATCCTTCTTTTAGCAAATGAAGGAGAGAACAATGAACAGTTGAGGCAACAATCACAATTATCATTGAGGATTCCATACCGATAATGAAACTTTGTATGACGCATGCCCTTCATGAAGAGTCTTTTCTATAATATGCTGCATCGGGCCTACAAACAAAATGGAGAAGAAGTTAGAAGATTTATGGTGCATGAAACAGGGAACAATTCTCACCGACATACTAAAGACAAAAGTTAAGGAAAATTATGGGAAACATGAAGCCTACAGTTTGGCTACTAGGTTATAATCAAGCAACCTGCCAGGTTCAATATAAAGGCTCTCAACATTTCTTAGTACAACTAGCGACACCACAAAGAGAGAAGAAAGAAGAATAATGACGTGCTTCGTTGGCTAATTGGGTAAGTTTAGATCGAAAATTTTACCAGCAGAACATCAAATAAGCATGGCTTCCAAAAGTTAAAGGAAAATCACTAACTATAACAGCAAATTTAATTGTTCCATCCTTTTCACTTAAAAGAGGATTAATGGACGTGATATGAACTACCAACTATAGCAATTAGATGAGAAGGGTACGAAGCATAATTATACTCACCACATGTAATCTTTCTGTGCTCATTAGCAAATACCTTCACAAGCTCCCCCTAGATTGTGAAGAGAAAAAGTCAGAGGCTAAGTAATTGAATCCAACATAACGAGCACAAAGAGAATCTGTAAAATGGTTGGTTGAAATAATTTCTCAAACTTCAGATTCAGCCTGGTAAAGATGAATGCGATCCAACTGAGATTGTACAAGGATAAATTTCTGTCAATCAGATGGAAACATATGAAAAACAAGCAGAACCCAATTCATGCGAATATGCTAAAAATAGGACACAAGCAAGAATCACTATTATCATTTAGAAATCCCAATCTCCATCACATTTCTTCTTTATTTCCCCTAAATGCTGAGACTTCAGCCAATACGTGTACATCCACTCCAAGGCTCACCCCTCATTGAAAAACTTGCAGAAAAGCGTGATGAAGGCCAAGGGAGAAAAACAGAGAAGCAATGAACAAAGGACATAAACAATTGATGCTATAACAGCCTGCACAAACTAACACAGTTGCTGAAGCCAAAAGTGAAGATCAGTACCTTCCGTTTCCTATTATCCAGCGGTTGAACTTCAATGGCAAGGTACGTGTCAACATCGTCAGCAGTAACAAGATAAATTGGTTGCTTAGCTCCTATCATAAGGAAATCCTCAGTACCTAGCTTTTAGATAACATATATCAAGGAAAAAAAAAATCTAAGTGGATGCATAAAACATACCTTCAATATAATTAATTGACCCATCTTCCAAATGACGTACCCACTGTTAAACAGAAAGGCAGTCCATTGTCAGGAATGACGATCAACAAAATATTTGGGCAAATGAAAGCTTCACAGATGCAACAAAGCCAAAAAGGTCAAACATCAGGTATTTTATAGGTAAAATGATCAACTATAAGGCAACAAGGGGCTGCAAACCCTTATCCAAAATTAGCAGAATGGTCTAACATGATCTAATCCCTTTAGGGCATCCTGTGGCTTGAGTCTTGTCTTAATATTCGCCCAATCCTGAATAGGGCTCCTGGTGGTTCAAGATCATTATCTATCGACAGTAAATCCCTGTTATTTCTCATGGCCTCTCACCAAGCTCAAAGCAACTCCAAGAATCCATAATTTATTACTCTAAAACTCATTCCTAGAGTTTTCATCTTAAAATAGGAGAAGTACAATGATAAGATATAGACATTATAAGAAAAGATGTTTCATCCACCAAAATAATATACAACAAAACCTTTCTACAGTGCCACCTCAGATAACATGAAAGGTCTCCAGCCAAGACAACTAAAAAGCAAAAGAGTTTTTTATGATCTAGAAATACACCTCAAAGTTGCAGCTGGTTGTTCCATTAGTGGAGTATCCACAAGCCTGCAGTTCCTTACCAGGAAATGCATCACCTGAAATTTGGAGGCCCTCTATAGCTGGTAATGGATCATCTTCTGCAGCTGCATGACATAAACAGGTTCATTAAAAAAATTATGACAGAATTGACTAGACAACAACTACTTCCTAACAAGAATGTACTGTTACCCTCTGAAAAGGAAGAAGAAGGTTCTTCAAGAACTGGTGGTAGATAGGGGGAATATGAAGAGCCGGGATCCTCAAATGGGGCTGTATAGGGGGAGTTCCCAGAAGCCCAATTAGCCGGAGACTGTCTCTCATTGTGACTTCCCTCCACATCAGGATCATCCATCTCTGTGTTGCTAACAGGCTCACGAAAAGTGACTTGCCTGGTAGTTTCTTCGCTATGGCGGGCAAGAGGTGTGCCACCCCGAGTAACTGTGAAGTGTCCTGCCACATCATGGGCAGCACCACCCCTGATAACACCAAGAGAGTAAATTAGTATGCCCCATTTTCAACGATATTTTTTATGGGTCTTGTCAACAAGTGCCCCAGTTAAGACCACTAAAATAACACATATCAACATGCGTTGAAAGAGCGATAACACATTTTGGAATAATCATCTGCTTCAAATTGAAATGTTTATGCTCCCAAAGCACAATAAATGAGGCTTAACAAGTACCCTAGGGACACTCTTTAACATTTTCCTTTTCTGGTAACTGATTCATGACATCACATTCATATCAAGACAATGGCTGACAACTCCAGTCAAATTTCACTGCTTTCGTTTTAAAATAATAAAACTTCCTTGAAAACAAGGACATCATCTCACAGTAAATAAAGGGTCAAAGAAACTCTCCAGCTAAAAGACTCGGTCCACCCAAGGACTCATAATCCTAGAAGTTCATTGCAAGTGTGAAAAAGACATTTGCAGAGAAAAAATGACAGAGGCAATAAACCATAAACCAAAAAAGTCAAAACATTTGCTAGGCAGGTCGGAATCGGCACAAAACCAATATAAAGAGTCTACACTCTGTGAATTCAAATCTTCTGTACTAGAGACTGATAAACATCACAAACTCATCCCCCCCTTTAAAGAGCTACAGAATGTATGATGGAAGAATGCATGCACAGGTAAAAAAATTTTATTGCCATAATCACATGGTCTACTGCAAGATTCATATGCATGCAGCATTGTTCATATTGAGGAGCATGTGGACTAGACAAAACTATAAATTTCACATTTGTCAAGTCCAAAAGCACCATATAGCAGAACTTAAGTATATGAGAGCAATCAACACAATAGTTCAACGAAGACTGAACCCACCAACAAATGCAGATGGTTGAAATGTGTTACAATCAGTTCACAGTTGCAGTAGGCTCCATTTGACCAAGCTCACCTGCTCGCAAGGGGTGAATACCTCCCTATGTCATCAGGTTCCATGTTTTTGGGTAAGACACCTCCTCCCAAAGCTATCTGATGGGCATTCAATGCATCCCATCCAGCAGTTGGCTGAGCATCAGAAGAAACTGGTGCATTTCCTAGTGAAAAAGCAGATTGTGGCGCGAGTTCTAGTCCATTTCTCTTCTGGCAAGAAAAACTGCAGGTATTAGGAAAGATGATTTACAAGCAAAAGGAACAGAGATCTAAATACTTGTGCATACTGAAGTCATCAATGCTGCACCAATGGAAGGAGCGGGCGACTGTGGTGCAAAACTTGATGGACTTGCCTCTGAATTCCAAGGGGCCAATTGAAAGTGTGATTCTTTCAGTTTGGTCTGAAGCAAGAAAGAAGAAAATTTGTTGAACACCTAAATAAGATGAACTTAAATACTAAATTTGACATCAAATGTTAGATGATGTTGCTGACATCTCAAATCTAGGTCACACACCTCAGTAACATTTAACTGCTCTTGCAGATGTTTAAAAAGAACCTGCAAGAAACACGTCCATCGGAGCAGAATCAAATATCTCTCGCATGATGCGCCTTCAAACTTCACCAGTTAAAATGATAGCAATCTAGTAAAAACTATTCGGCACAATTTTCATGTTCAATTTATGTCTGACACCACCCATGCAGTTTGCTACGGCAGCCACAAGAATGAGAATAGTTGTGGATAGTATCACATAATCATTGATATATGAAGCACGCCCCAGATTTATCTTGAGAAAGTCGACACCTATTAGAAAAGTACTCTCGAAGAAGGAGGAGGAGGCGGAGGAGGAGGAGGAGGAGGAGGAGGAGGAAGAAGAAGAAGAAGAAGAAGCAGCAGCAGCAGCAGCAGGAGGAGCAGAAGGAGGAGGAGGAGGAGGAGGAGGAGGAGGAGGAGCAGGAGGTGGAGGAGGAGGAGGAGGAGCAGCAGCAGAAGAAGCAGGAGGAGGAGGAGGAGGAGGAGGAGGAGGAGGAGGAGGAGGAGCAGAAGGAGGAGGAGGAGGAGGAGCAGCAGCAGAAGGAGGAGGAGGAGGAGGAGAAGCAGCAGGAGGAGCAGAAGCAGAACAAAGAAGAAGAAGAAGAAGAAGAAAAATAGATGAATCAAAGTGCACAAATAGAAATCCAGAGAGGAAAAAGATATGAAAACAGTCTATGGTGACATATAGGCGAGGAAAATTCCAGGTTCAGACAATTCAAATGGATTTCAAAAGGAACTGAAGCTCCAATTCTTCCATTTGTCAACTACAAGCTCCTGTCCATTAAACGATTTGATACAGGCCATTGGTGACAAAGCGCTCCTCTCTTTCCCAATCACAAGGTTAATGAACTTCCAACACTGAAAAACCACATCATTCGCCACGGCAGCCATGAGGACGAGCAGGTCTCAGCAGTGTTACACGCTTATACTGATATGAAGCATCTCAAGATTTTTCTTAAGAAACATAACAACTATTAAGAAAAAGATTTTATTAAAGAAAAACAGAAAGGAGGGCTAAATCTAGGGCTGGAAATTCAAGTTGTGTCAGCATATTCATGTGAATTATAGATAAAACCTACTAAGAAAAATATTTTATTAAAGAAACAATAGAAAGGAGTAGGGGTGAGCGGTTCCAGGTTCCTTACAGATTCCACATGAAACCCGGAACCTACCCGTCGAAACAGGTTCCTCATTTTTTGGAACCCGGAACCTACCCGTCATATCTTGGAACCTGGAACCTACCCTCACGGGTTCTAGGGTCAATTCCAGGGTACTCGAGAACCTATCGATTTCTTTTATTTTATTTTATTTTTTCATTTTTAGTTAAGCAAAATAAGAGTGAACGCTACAACATCTAAGAGAAAGTAGAGGTGAGTGGTTTTAGGTTCCATGCGGGTTATATTTAGAATTGAAACCAATCCATTAGAACACGTTTATCATTTTTTGGAACCTGAAATCTAAAAACTTGTTTGGCTCTAGATTATACACTCATCATCGGACGCCATAGAACATTGTAGAATCGTGCAAAAACATATACCAAGAAAAATATTAAAATTTATTTCCAGATCTAGGGTCCAGGTTCTAGGTTCCATGTTTTAGATAGTGGAACCTGGAACCTACCCGTTGGAACAAGTTCCTCAATTTTTGGAACCTGGAACCTACCCTACATATCTTGGAACCTGGAACCGACCGGATCCTACGGGTTCCGGTTCCAGGTTCTCGATTCTACCCTGGAACCATGCTCACCCCTAGAAAGGAGGGCTGAATCTAGGGCTGGAAATTCGAGTTGTGTCAGCAGCTTCCCCTTTCTCTGGGTAGACTGACTCGTTTTAATTCAATTGCTGCTAAGCGCTATATTCGCATGACTGAATCGAATTGCGAATGTATTCATGTGGGTTATTTGTGTCATCATGAAATTTGTTTCAACATTATTACTAAGGGTTTTCCATAAAAATGATTGATAACATGGTAATTCTCTTAGTTATGAGTTAAGTCATGTTGTACTCGTGTTTTTATCAGTAAATTCATGTCATGCATGAGTCATGTTAGGAATTGCCACCCCAGGGTTAATCAAAGTGCATGACAAAATCAATAGAGGACCCAAAAGGAAAAAGATGTGCTGCCAGTTTATCGGGTCAATCTCTAAGCAAAATTATGGAGTGAAAACAATTTCAACAGATTTCAATAGAAAAATTGAAATCCTCACTCTTCCACCAAATTGCAAGCTCATCTTCCATAAAAGATTCGATACAAACAATGGGAGCACATTGTTTCTATTTTCTCTTTCCATATATACAGTCTTTAGTAGTAACTATATTACCTTTTTGCTTAAGTTCATACATACACTTGTCACTACACAAAGTGCTAACACAGAACAAAATGGGAGAAATTTGGCTGGGCTTGGGACATTCAGGACAGCAGTGATGGTGTTAGCACATTTAATTCTAGAAGCGATCACTAGAGCAGCAAAATCGTTTTCAAAATCCATATGGAAGCAAGTTTGATCCTCTTTTGATTTGCCAGCTGTATTAGTGCATTTTTAGCTTCTCAATAATTCTATCCTTTGCTTGGTTGAGACCTTCAGGTAAAAAAATTACTAAAGCTCTGACATTTAAGCTACTAAAGGCGTTGCTTCAAAAACAAAATCAAAATACGCTCGAAAAATCAACAAATTGAAAATGTTTCCCTAAAAATGACCGTTTGTGGTTTACGAAAATGAATGACTGAATCTTTATCATAAACAATGTTTAGGCATAGATTGTTGTGGTAAATGAACATTTTTACCATTGACTAATTATTCCAAGCAATATAAACTATCATTTTTAGTAAATGTTTTCCATAACATTGATTTTCTATGTAATTAAGGTACCCACAAAAAATTATTTAGTCAGTCCTAGTGTACAAGGAAGGCAAAAGATTCTGACAAGAAAAAGTTTATCAAAAGACAAAACTGTTGAAGAACATCATGAACATACAAGAACAGAGAAACAAGATGAACATACAAGAACAGAGAAACAAGATGAACATACAAGAACAGAGAAACAAGATATACGACTCACATGTAATGGACTAGAGACAACTCAATGATTTGGACATACCTTGACATTGCTAACAATTGACTGAGCATCGAGGACTGGAGGCTGCAGAGAATACTCTGCAAGGAGAGGCAGCAAAGTTGACACAAACGTCAATCTTTCTTGCTGTGCAGCCTGGGGGAACAAAAACAAGAACTTCAAAATTTGCTTTCCTAAACATTGAGAGAGAGAGAGAGAGAGAGAGAGAGAGAGAGAGAGGGAGGGGAGAGTAAGAGATCCAAATTAGATTTGTTTATGATGATACTACACTAAATGTACAAGTGTTTCATTTACTCTTACCATTTGGCAATGGCACATTTTGGCACAAGAATTTAACAATATCTTACGGTGATCAGGGAGACCTATATGTGTAGTGGCTAACCCAGATTTTAGACCTAGGGTTGGCGAAGCTTGATTTTTATGAAAAGCCTAAACATCGTATCCCAATCCATATCTTTGTTGAAATATTTAGCTTCCATTTAAGTTTCCTATTTGCCGGTTGATCTTTCACTTAATTAAGAGAGAGAGAGAGAAGTTATGCTTCTGAATTTTAACAAAAGGTAAGCAAGACTCCTCCTTAAAAGGGCCCATATGTATTTTGTTATTTTTATAGAAAAAGATAGTAACATTTAATTTGCATGCACATATATGTAGAGAGAGAGAGAGAAAAAGTTATGCTTCTGAATTTTTACAAAAGGGCAGCAAGACTCCTACTTGAGGGGGCCCATATGTATTTTGTTATTTTTATAGAAAAAGATAGTAACATTTAATTTGCATGTACATATATGTAGAAATACCTACAGATACGATGTTCCTAATTTTTTCTTTGTTCAACTTATCTCAGGAAAAAAAGGTTCTAATTCTTGTAAGTTGAACCATGGACATGTCATGGTCTTGTAAAAACATCATTTCCTTAGTGACTTTGAGATTACTCTTTTCCCTTCTTCAAGTCAGAAAATCAATGGCCACAATTTTATAGGACAAGGTCGAAATTATATTAACTCAATGTCAAACCACTTAAAAGGTATAGACGCATTCAGATAACGTCTATCACTTGAGTTTATCTCAGCTTTGAAGTCAGTAGACAAACTTCTTACCACGTTATTCATTTCTTTCTACAGGTAAAGAAAACATCAATTATAGGGCACCCCCTTGGTGCAAACCCACATACAAAAAGAGCTCAAATAATCAAAGCCATTTGTAAAACCACTCTCAAAATCATATCAACCGGGGCATTACATCCATTAGCAAGTTTCCACTGTACCAAAAGTGCAAAACTCCAAATGAAAGATCACGTGACATGTGCATAAGCCTGTCACATGTCACCATGTGATGGCTATTACATATTCATGCATAAGCAAACCTAGAGAATGTCGATGCATGTAACATGTGCACATAATTCATCTCACAGTTTTGTTGATACAAAAAAAAATTCGAATAAAGAATAACTATCGGCTCAAAGATATTATATAACTGTTATCTTTCCAAATTTCTGATTTCATTTTTCCTAAAATTGAAATTTCTTGTATTCTGTATGAGGTTGTGTACTATTTACAAGACTATGGATCACCCGTTATGGGAATTATTAGTAGTGACTTACGAGTGGAAAGACCTTTAGAAGTATGGACAAGAAAGCCACCATTAGAGGGGGCAGAACTCACACAATTAAAGACTGGTCCCATATATGTTATTCTCTAAGTTCAGTGGGGACGGTGGCAAATCTCCGCCCCGAGGTCCGCTGGTGCGTATATAAGGAGCAAGTACCCAGAAAAAAGTGAATAGGAGAGGCAAGAAGCATTCTTGCATTTTTGTCAAACTTTCCTCTGAGACAAGTTAATGAGAACCCACAGAAAGTCTGCAGCCTACAATGTGAATGCATTTCCATACCATACACATCAAAATTTCTTTCACTAAGCTACAATATTAGAGAAAAAAAGGTGTTCTTCATGAAATAAAGAGAGAATTAAGCCCACAACGAGAAATATTTTAGTAAGGCACTAAAAGCATGCAGGTTTACCATTATTAAAAAAAAAAATCCTAGGACAAGAAAAGCATACCTGCAATTGGTATGATAAACGAATATTTTCCTCCATTATGTCTTGCCTGTATGACAGAGCTTTAGATGCAGCATCAACAAGGTCCTGCTGCTGCTGATCAAAGGCCTACATTTCCAAAAAACAGAGGGCAAACCATTGCATTGATATTGAAAGGCAAACCAGAATTGAAGAAATAAAGTAATGACCGATCAAAGGTTCCCTACCATACGCATATAAGCAATTCGCTTCTCCAAGACATACTTTTCGTTTCGTACTTGTGCTTCCTACAGCAAGATTAATTTGTCACTCCCAAACACTGCTTAGTCCAGAAGCAGACTCAAGTAAAAGCCCACTCAGTCATACAAGCGACCACCACATATCACTCCTACCTTCACTGAATAATCTGACAAATGTCTCCTTAACTGTACAATCTCTTGTTCCTGTTCCTGAGCCTTATGAATGAGATCCTACAAATATCATTTTATTCATAAAAAAGCAGTCAACACATTTATCAGAAGATAAAAGGAATTTGTGGAATTATCTCACAGCAACCTGTTTCTGGAGGCTGCTAGAATTATTGACTTCAGCCATCTGCATACGCCCATGTCCAGAGAAATTAAGTCTTCTATCATATTCTCCTTCAGTTTGATATCTACGAAGCACAAAACGCTGTCTAAGATTGTATACATCTCAACACTGACTTACTGATCACTTTAAGATGGATTGTTCGAATTAAATATAGAACCTGTTAGGAGAAAAAGATGTCGCTGATGGTGATGATAACTGAGAAAAGCCACTGTTATCAGTGGGAACCTGAGGACCAGCAAGAACTTTTAATGTCCCATTGACCTTATTGCTTTCAGAGTGGGCTTCCTCCTGAGTACTTCTGGTAGCATTCTGTAGCTTCACCTCCTTGTGGACAATAATTGTACCGGCTTGATCACGTGGAGAAGTGCCTCCTATGCTGTTAACACCATCTTCTGGATTACCCACAGATGGTATAGATTGATGAGCATCATGAACTCTGCAAAGAAGGCCATCAGGTGCCCCAACAGCATGTCTTGAAGCAATTGATTCATATGATTTCTGCCAGAGAAAGAGTCACGTCTCATTAGTCCTAATGACTCCTGAGGTTTCTTGATCAACATGTGTAGGTGATGAATACAAAATCAAAAGCTGGGTCGCAAAACTACAAAGCAAAGCACCAAAAACGTGAATAGCATAATGCAGAAACTTCCGTTTCATTAACATGAGGTCCCTCTTTCCTAAAATTGAACAAAAAGAAGACCTCCCAATCAATCATCCACCAAAACCCTGAGTCCACGAGACCAATAGGCACCCCACCTTCTATATAAAATTTCCACAGATACTTCATGTTCTTTGGCTAAAAATGGCAGGAGCATCAGCTGCTGGATGGTGGTACTGTTTTCATACTTATCTTGGCATGTTATGGTGTGTTTAGAATGACATTGCCTTTCTCTTTTCTACTTTAACTTCTTAATTTAGCATGTGAGATTGGACTTCTATTTTACACAACACCTCAATAACTAAACCATATGCATGTTGACCTTTAGGCATTTGGAGTCATCTCATAATTTCTCAAGAATTAAAATAATCTTTTTCTTAGATTTGATAAGTATGATTTGACTTCTCTTAAACTGCCCTGTTTCCCAATCGAATCATTTCGTTTTTTTATCTGTACTGACTAAGTGGGTCATGCAAAAGGGTGTGAGAGGACAAGAGCTAGAGTTCATGCAAAAAAGTTGATTTAAATGTCTTGAAATACAAAATTATAAACACTAGATGAAACATCAACCTATGAGAATCCTCCCATATGACCACACTTACAACTCAGCCAAGAACTCGCTCATCAAAGTTATACATATTGTAAAGGAAGAGAAAGGCGTTGTGATAAAAGCAAGATGAACATCACATAGATGGGCATATCCTCAAATTAACCCTTAAAATGAAGGAGAGTTGAAGTTCTGAGATATTTAACCAAAATAAGTTGTTGGAGATGGTGCACAAATAATGAGAATCTGTTGAGCAGGCTAAATCGAAAGTGAAGACCAATGACATAAGCAATGTCAAGCTATGCGCAAGTATGGAGAAAGAGATGGTGCAAATCACCTTCATGGCTTCAATGTAAAATCCTCCTATGCCACAGGCCCTAAAAAGAGTCATGCAAATAAGCCATAGGACATAGGAATATCATCTTGAAGTCTACTTTGCCCACCAAGAGAATCTATTTTGGCTTCTGATGAAACCCTGACTTTGGATTATCTCTGGAAAACGTGCATAGCAGAAAAATAGGTCTATTTGAGCGGGCTTGGAGTGGCTTAGACAAAACTCATCATCGAATGGAGCATCATTGCTAAAGCTCTTAGCTATATCTATGTTAAAAGTGTCCCACAATGCTTGTCCATGGAGATTGTAATGACTTAAGCTTTCGGGTTGGATTTTCCGACATGATATCATAGACAGGTTCCACCTAGTTTACTTCCCACATGTGACCCCTATTTGTCAATTCCATGTGCCACTCTCAATTCGATTTGCATGTGAAAGGAGTTGCTAACTGTCCTATGTAGCTTATATGAGCTTCATATACATGTAAATCTCCCTCCACCTAATGGCGCAAACTTTTGAGTTGGACATTCTAACAATCTACATTTCAAGTAGGTGAACATGCCCATGAAGAAAATGATCTTTAATTGAAAAAAAAAAAACCTGAAGAAACAGAATACCAAAAAATCTAAAGTGGCTCTAGTCCAATGGTCGAGTAAAAGAACCCCTCACAAGTTGTATGAGAGTTGCAGTGAGACATACATCTGTATATTAACAACATCTTTCTCAAAAGCCTTCTTGGCCCTTAGCTAAAGTTCTGGGTTGTGACCACCCTACTTATTGGGACATCATCTTTGGAGAGACTAGTGAAATTCATTGAGTACCGAGCTGGCCCACTAGACTAGCCAATTTGAAGCCCTAGCTGAATCCCTCGAAATCTCTTCCCTCCTTGCTAACCTCGTTGCCTTCCTCTAGGGTCGAGAACACCTATAGTTCAACTATATTTCGTTCACAAAAATGGGTCCAAAGATTTAATTAATTATTACAGTGTGAATCGACGATGAGTTATGTAGCCAAGCTTATTCAGTCCTAAACATACCTGGCCGCAAGCAAGTATGGTGGCAATAGTGCTTGAAAAGAGTAGATGGTTACTTCCTTCACATGTTCACTATACCAAAGAAGTTGGATGCACGCTCTCGTAAAACTGTTGTATACATGATGACCTACTATCAGGGTGCACCTACAGTTCACATGCTTCTAATTCCTGAGTGTTTGCCAAGCTCCAACCCTTACTTCAATAGAAGAATTCAAGCGCTCCAAAAGCAAAACATAAGACAGGCTCAACAACTGGTTCACATGGTCAGGCTACAATTTTAATGATAGAGAGAGAGCATAAAAGCTAGGGCCAGATAAGGAAATATTCTTGTTATGTTCAGAACGAACCACCTTCAATGTCCAAACCACAAATCTTTTGGCTATCAAGACAGAAGTGGAACATCATAACACTAACTTAGAATAAATAGATAAGTGCAAAGCCGATCAGATGCATGTCTATATGTACAGGTATTATACATTTAATTAATATACATTTTCAGTGCAAACATATGTAAAATTAAAATATTCTGCACTAACAAAAGCACCTACTACTTACATATCTTTCCAATTCCTGCATTTTTTCCTGTAGCTCGGTCCTCAGCCGAACATTCTCCTCCACCTGTCAAAAGTGACATGGAAAATTAAGATCATAATGTGACAGATTGCAGCCTACAGCAGCAACTCTAACTTAAAGCGCGTAATTAAATTCAGCTAGCAACACACAGGTTTTTTTGCAAAACATCATGAGACATGAAAGTGCAAGCTATCAGTTCATAGTCAAGCACATCATTTACTTGTGATAAGTAAAAGTTATGGAAAAAGGCACCAGGCAATGCCCAACTCCTGTGCAAGATAAACTTTTATGTCCACCTGATAACAATGGTGACATCCACAAAGGTGAACTAGGAGGATAATTCCTCACTCCTTCAGTTGTCAATTAGGAAGTTGCAAAAGAATGGGATCAAGAAAGAATTGACCAAGTAATGAAGTACATGCAACTGAAAAGGTCAAACCCTGAATAACTGAAAACTGCTTGTTCACTGCTTAGTCGTGGTGGTATGGGTGTTGGGCTGCAGAGGTTGTGGGGGTTCTCTGTGGAAGATGCTCCTCTTTGGAGAAGGCTAGGGGTGGGGGTTCTCTTATAGAAGATGGTTTTTGGCATGCAGAAGGATCTATACAATTCATCGTGTGAGCCATTTCCCACAAAACATAGGTCCTTGCTGAACAATCTCCTCCATTTCGAAGTATAACCACCTATATTTCCACCCAGATGTAGTCAAACTAGTACTCTTCATACTCCTCATCTAAAATCAAAGACAGTGACCTGTACGATGCAAAGTATCTGAATGACATACGTGTTCCAATCGTACTAGTGAAAAGCAAAGAGTCGTACTCATTAGAGTTTCAGGAACCAGCAAGGTCGCCAAATCGACCATCTATTCAGCACCCCTTTGGTGCTCATCAATGAATTGCATTTACGCATCCAAAAGGAAAAGCCTGCTGGGTACATAATTAGCAGGCAAAGTTCAGATATCCCACACCCCTTCCAGCATGTCCACACAGTATGAGGGTTCACAGCTAGTTCAATCGGGAAAAGAAATGGGTAAATGATGGTCCCCAGTTGGGCAAAAATATTCTGTAGTGCGATTTCTTGGAACTTGGCAGCCACTACAAAGGCTGGTCGATGCTTCAGCTACCTCATGCTTTTGAATTGGGCGTCAAATGCACTATCTAAGGAGTGGGTTTTTTTTTTTTTTTGGGGGGGGGGGGTGGGGGGTTGAGAAGAGAAAGAGAGAGAGGAACCTGCTGTTTAATAGTGGCTTCGGCAGCTTCGACGGCTTTCATAACCTGGAACAAGCTATCATTGTTGGAGTTGATATTGGAAGAAGCATCGTTAAGCGCCATTCCAGAGAACTTATCAGCCAATTTCCCATCAAAGCCGTTGTCCATCTTCGGCGCAAACTCAATCAACAGGGTGAGACCCAGAAACCCGCAAAATCGACGGGAGCTCAGTTCCGCTCCACTTCAACCAAACGGGTCCCTGCTTCTAGGGCTTCTACTGGAGCCAAGCTACGTCCCGATTCCTGCGATTCCAGCTCGCGCCTCACCAACCCCTAACGAGCGCGGAACCGCAGAATCAGGAGCTGCAGCGAAAGGAACGAGATCGCCAATCGAAGCCCGGTGGACACGGCAAGATCGATGAAGAACACATCGTCTCCCTCCCAGTACGCTCTTCAGCTCGCGTGCAGAGAAAAGACATAAAAGACTCTCTGCTTAATAACAATAACAACCGTCTCTCTCTCTCTCTCTCTCTCTCTCCCTTCTGTGCTAAAATGATGGACTTTGTTTTTTATGGGATGTTTTCTCATGATTAACATCGCCTCCTCTCCACGTATAACCCCCAATCCCCATAAATGCTCATTTCAAAAGACAAAACAAAAAATCACTAATGAGTATAAGCCCAACACTATGTGTAGTACAAATTTTTACTATTTTAAGTACGTTCCAAGAGCTGAAATGATACGATGTCATATTTATAAAGCGATGTGATTCCGAACGTTATAAGATCGTATTCATGAACCGACGTCATCCCTAACATCCTACCCACGTAATAATTCAATTGAAAAGATATCACCACAATTTAACTATCTATAAGACTTCGCCCCAATAGATGTTTCAAGGTTAGCAACCTCGAAACGACTTTGGCAAGTGAAATCATGCATACAACGAGAATTATAAATCCGAAAAGGAGAGACTTTGCCGATTGATGTAAGCACGAAAATAAGGATGTTATTCGACATTTGCCCTCTGCCATAGAGAACCAAGCTAATGTCTTGTCACAGTGAAAGGGGAAAAACGGCTCAACTCTTGACATAGAAAGACCAAAAGTGAAAAGAATATGCGGTCACATTTACTCTAAATTAATTTTTGTGCTATAAAACTTTCAAACCGGTACACCATGTGCCATATTTACTTTGAGCTAATTTTTATTATTATAAAAAACTCCAAATTAGTACACCTATGTCACATTTACTCCAAATTGATACATTCACGCTACTTTTACCTCGGATTTTATCGATTTGTGATAAATATAGTATGGATATATTAGTATGGGATAGTTTAGAGTAAATAAGACATGAATGGACCGGTTTGAGATTTTTAGTGGTATTAATCAAAAAAATTAAACATGTTTCATTCAATTTTTTTTTAATAAAAAAAGTGCATCTTTCGTTAGGATTTGAAGCATGATTACTCAATCATCGATTATTGCAAGGTTATTATTTTTCTTTTTGGCGGTATTGCCAGGTCATTTATTCTATGGATGGAGCTCTTAAAGCACCTATTTGTGTAGATTTTTATGCTTTATTAAATACTCAGTTTGAATTTATAACATGCTTTTTTCGACTTCGTCTTAACTAAAACACCCGGAATTTTCACGACATGCCAATGCTGTGATGACACATTGATTCACCAATAATTATTTCATAATTCTGCGAAATTCGAATAATGCTTTTAACTTTATTGAGAATGTTAAAAAAAAAAGGGGGGGTACTGTTTGCGCATACTTAATTGTAAACAAATAGGCCGAAAACTCTAAATTTTGTATGCCAAGTGAATCAGCGTCGTAGAATCCCAATCGCGGCATGAAAATCTAAGATCCATTTGCCAAAATATCCCATGATTGAAATTGAAATGTCTAAAGAGAAGTGAAGTCTGGGGTAAAAAGTGGAAGGACCCGATTAAACAAATGTCAGGGACACGGGAGCTTACTGTAAATCTGAAGTTTTTACCCTGTGAAATATCAAGTTCAAATGGAAAGGCGACACCTGTGGGGCGTGGATAGTCAATTTGTGATGATACCGTGGCCTAACATACCTAACAATTCATGGATTTTATATATAATCTTAATTTAATCGTGCTTAGAAGTAATAAAAAGGGACACGTAAGCACCAGTGCCACACTGGCATGATGGGCATCATGATAGGCCCTCACTTCTAAGGCAAGTTTTACTATTGAGAGCATCATGGGGAAGCTTCTTCTCTTTCCATGCAGCTTTTGATATTTCGTAAAAGTAATCTCCCAAAGTGATGATTGCACGTACTCGCAAAAGTGCTGAATTATGCATGCAATGTATCATCATCATCTAGCTCACCCCCATGTGAAGGCACTTTTCTTGGTTGGCTTAGGGTTCCGTCGAACCGAATCTATCCCGGCCATTGATTTTAACTTTTCTTTTTCCGAGATCCTGAGTTTCGATTCGGGCCGTCGGGCTCGGGTCCGAGGAAGAAATTCTCAATACCAAGAACTTGGAAATGAGGCTTTTGGGTGGGTTGATGATGAAAAGGGTTTGGCGGATACAATCTTTGGGCTTGGATCTTGATGTCTCAATCGGACCCAAATAATTTTTAGGCCCATCTCTGTCTCTCGCACGTTTCTAAATCTAAACATTATTGGGCAGATAGATCAAAGGCTCGAACAAAGATTAATGAATACAAGTAAGTTTACCGGATCATGCACATTACTCGCCTAAATCACGCACCGAAATCGAAACATTCATAAGAACGCAATTAATAATGTCTGGCCCGTTCGCGACCTACATCACTTGAGTCGCCCATTGGACGGCGTCTTGTTATGCGTCGTGTCGTTCGTGTCGTCTTCGTTATGTCGTACTTCTCTCCGTCGCCCCACAACGCGTAAGCCTCCTCTCCGTGCACCGCGTCATCCCCGATCAGAAGCTGGTCCTCTGGCATCCGCAGAGGGATCACCAGGCGAATCACGACGCATATGATGGACGTGACCACGAGGTTCCACCCAATGATGAAAGCGCCGCCGGCCAGCTGCTTCCCGATCTGGGCCCCACCCGAGCCCCCGTAGACTCCTCCCCTGGAGTTCGTGACAGGGAGGAAGAGCGAGCACAACGTGGGCTCGGCGAAGAGGCCCGTGAGGATTCCGCCCAGATAGCCGGCCACGGCGTGGGTGTGAAAGACGCCGAGCGTGTCGTCGATCTTTTGGAGCAACGTCCACCTCTTGTGCACGATCATCATGGTGAACCACGGGACGCTCCCGGAGAGGATTCCCATCACTATCGCCGCCCACCCTTGGACTAGCCCTGTACAACGTGAAAGGCAGCGGAAGGCAAAAATTAACAAAGTCCGATTGCAATGTGAAAGGTCGCCTAGTGAATGTAGCTGCTTAATGGGTGGTCACAAACTTTCTCAATTTAGCTGCTCAAGATGAGCTCGCCAACCGCAAGTACCTGCGCCGGGAGTGATGCAGACGAGGCCGGTGATCATACCCTGGACGGCTCCGATGACGGAGGGCTTCTTGAAGAAGATGACGTCGAGCCACGTCCACACCAGAAGGCTGGTGGCCGCGCAGATGTTGGTGTTGAGAACGGCCATGGACGAGTCGATGTTGGCCGCGTAAGGGTCGCCGCCGTTGAACCCGGCCCACCCCATCCACAGCAATCCCGCTCCCGCCAGCATCAACAACACATTATTGGGCGGAAACCTCTCTCTGTCCCTGATCGATCTGGGTCCCACCTGTATAGAAAACGACGCGATAAATCGTAAATGATTTTTAATAAATACGACGCATAAAAATTTATGTACATACTTGAGGTGGAGATTTCTTGGGTGGGAAGAGGATTGATTTTTTTTCAATTAGCAAGTTTGAAAATCAGATAGATTAATGGGTTTTGCTTCTCGTTTGTCAAAGATGATGATCTCAGCATCTCGAATCTGAAAGCAAAGCCTATATAAAAATCAACAGCGTGGAGAATTATGTATGTATATAAAAATCAACAGCGTAGAGAATCATTTTCTTCTCCATCAGAAGATAAAAATGGAGAGTAGGTATTGAAATTTCCATGGGATTCAGCTGACCCAAAAGGCGGTAGTCAAGCCGGCTATCCCCGAGGAGAGGTGGATGACGTAGCCGCCGGAGTAGTCCATGACCCCCCACTGGAAGAGGAAGCCGCCGCCCCACAGGCTGAAGGCGCCGACTGTGTAGCTGAACGTCAGCCACAGGGGCACGAACATCATCCAAGCCCGGAAGTTCATCCTCCCCAGCACCGACCCCCCGAGCAGAATCACCGTGATCGCCGCGAACACGCACTGGAACCACACCATCGTCGCCATCGGGTAGAGCGGCGCACTCATCGGCGTCTCCACGTCCCCGTTCTTGTGGTAGTGTGTCGACGCGGGGAGCACGGCCTCCTCTATGAGGAACTTCTGGCCGAGCGCGGGGCCGGCCTTGCCCCAGAAGGGCAGGAGCTTGTGCCCGAACGACATCTTGTAGGCCCAGGTGACCCAGCATATGACCACCGCTGCGAAGGCGTAGAGTGCCATGAAGGCCGAGTTCACCGCCCACTTCTTCTTGACAATGCTCCCGTACAGGATCACGAGGCCGGGGACGCTCTGGAGGCCCACCAACGTGGCGGAGATCATCTGCCATGCGTTGTCCCCCTTGTTCAGCCAGTCGGGCACCGCTGCCGTGCCGCCCTGGTACGCCATGGGCACGGGGTTCGGGGGAGGAGCGGCCATTATTAGTCAGTATAGCTAGAGAGAGCAATCTGGCAAGGAGATTAGAGAAAGAAATGACGTTGAAGTGTGCGATGAAGATTGCATTCCATACATATACGAAAGTCAAAGCTTTTGGTGATGATGGTAACATTTCGTTCTAGTTCATATTTCGGACATATTCATAAGATTCCTGGGATGGTATCTTGTCCCATCGGTCCGGATGACCGGTCACAGAACGACAAGTTCTTGAGGACACCTAATTGGCCATTAGAATATTCTCACAAATTCGAATTCCTATAAAGAAAAATTTCCCAAGATTCCATTCCCTATTATTGCCTAAAAAATTTCATTTTTGTGAAAGTCGAGCTTAATTTACTTATGAATTTTCATACATGATTTTTTTTTTTTTTGGGATCAGGGCGCCTAATTTAGTTTGTGTGGAGGGTTATCAACAGAGGCACATTTGTAACAACTTGGAGGACTTTTTCTGATCAATGACCAGGTCATATGTGGATACAGACAGCTCCCAAGCTTAAACCCTAGCTGTCCATCACTATCAGATTTCGCAATCCTAATGCCCTACTCGAAGCTTCGAGGTGAATTGTATATGATTCTCCGCTTGTTTGTGCAATTTATTCCACGGTCCGCTTGTCCGTTTATTTCTTCATCAATCGGTCATGATCCAATGATGTAACGGGATTTACTATTCTTCGAAATCGACTACGATAACGCGACCGGTAGATCGTGCACTTGTCTATCTTGTGTGGATGTTCTATGCACACACCAAGTCACGAGACAAAACGAGATATGAGATTTAACGACCCTCCAGCCAGGTCCTCTTCTCATTTAAATTGTATACGATGGATGCGAGTAGAGTGCGCATTTCATTCGAGCCAAACAACCCAAATCAATGGTAACAGAGGTGCTGGCCAATGTGCAAAATGAACAAAAATGAGAGAACATAATTGATTATAAGGACAAGCTGCCATAGCTAATGAAGTACTAGGAAGCGCAGGGGCTTGACTTGATGTCAATCTTGTTTTCTCTGATACCACATAGCCAGTTAATATGAAGATGCAAGAGACAAAGAAAAGAGAAGATCAACAAAGGTTTTACCTGCTTCGATTAACTAAGAAAAAAGTTCCTTGGAAGTCATCCACCATATAAATCTCCATATTTCTCAGCTCCTTGGGGGGATTCATTCTCCTCACATAAAGAAAAGTATATCATATTTGCTAAACATAGCCTGTAATTTTTATGGTAAATAATACATCTATTATATATTGGACCTTATTCCTCAATCTTATCATAACTTGGCAAGTGTATCTCGCCAACACTAACTGTGTTTTTGTGCTTCACGGTGCTCACACTGCCACTCCATTTGCTCCATCGTGTCGCACGATGCTGCCAAACGCCAAAGCCAAAATTGTAGGTGAGATTCGTTTGTGCCGTTCCAATCCTACGCCACAATTCTAGTGATCTGGCCTAGCATCGACGAAATTTCTGCAGTGTCGAAAGTCATCAACAGAACGTCTCTCCAATTCTCGCATTCTAGCCTTTCTGACGTCTAGCATCATGGCAACTCCTCACGGGTGCTGTGAACTTTCTTCTCTATTGCATGGGACGAGGCTTGCCGTCACCAAATTCGGCGAGGGTTGGCCTCGCCAGCTTCGATCAAGACTCATCCTCACCCAAGGCCAATGACGGTCGCCTTCGCCGAAGGCCAACGAGGGTTGACCTCAAGTGAGGCTCGCCCTCACTAGATCTTGCATGGTCGAGCCTTGCCCAAAGCTAACTAGGCCAGCCCTTGCTGGCCTTTGGAGAGGTCTCCCCTAGCCGGATCCCAAAGAAGGGTGACCATACCTAAGGTCGGTGAGGGCGACCCTCAACGGTAATTGCCTTTGGCTGGTTGTCGGGCCTCGATCGGCGGAGGATGAAGGAAGGAAAAAGAAAAAGAAAAGAAAATAATACAAATATAAAAAATTTCGTGAAATATTAAAATATTGTTATTACTTGTCCACTTCGAGCTCCCTTACCAACTTGACGAGTCGATCTCGTCTATTTTCCAGAGAAACGATTTAAGGAGAATTATTGTTAAGAATTGAGCTCCGATTGGGTCGAGTATGAGTAGCTAAAATTGTATTATATAAAATGGGTTATTGTGGATTAAATGGATCATTTTGAGTCGAACCAATTCGACTTTGTTAGAAATATGTCTCGAGTTGAAGCTCGATGCGAAAATCTAAATTTCGAAAAGAAATATATCTTGATCTTGAAATTAAAGGACAAATCTTAAATAAGATGGATATTATTTTAATGTGGAGATAAGATCAAGATTGGACGAAATTTGGTTTGAAATCCATGGATAATATCTTTTCAGTTAAAAGTTGGCCAAGGAAAGAAAAGTTATCCAATCTTGGACGGCTGAAGGAATTGCGTGGAAATCTTCTGCATGTAGAAGTCAACTATGAGGAGGACTTGGCAAAGGAATTTATGTTGACATATATATATGCATTATACAAGTTAGGGATAATTAAATGAGCACGTGGCCTTGAAGCACCAATTATTTTTGAGTGCTTGATGTGCCATTGTTGACATGAAGACGTCTGGAAGCACCGTTTTTCGTCGAATGCTTGGCAAGGGTTTTCTTCATGAATTTTGTTCGCGGAATTACATCAAGAATTTAAGTGTCTAAGCCAATTAAATCTTTAGGTTAGATTTGTGTAATTTCTTTGTGAGATTGAGAGATTATTTTGCTATGAATTGTGGGCTAAACACTATGTGCGTTATTGGATTTAATTGGGACTGGGAAACACCGAGAGTGTTTGAATAACTCAAGCGTGGTTTGTAATATCTGTGTATCGCTTCATCTATAGTGGAATTCGTTGATGCTCTCCCCGTGGACGTAGGTCTCTACGATCGAATCACGTAGTGTCCGATTTATTTTCTTGTTCTATTTATTTATTGTTCGATCGATCGCTTGATTCCACGCAACGAGTCCCGATTCAAACCTAATTGGTCTCCTTTCCACTATTCCATTTTGACTTCTTAAATTTTGTGAAATAGCTTTCTTTCTTCTCGCTTGTTGAGTTCCAACTTTTGTAGAGCCTGATTTGCGACTTTGTGTATGTATAGGTACAACATATGTGTATACAATCCGAATGGAGATTAATGGATGTAATGTGGCCGATTTATCGATAGATGGTTCACAATACCATGAGGTATGCTCGTCGTTTCTACCTTCTACTCATTATTTTACACGAACCTCCTAGTAAAAAGTCACATTTGATTATTGTCACACCTCGGTTCCTACGAGAATAGGGCAATGACACGACCATCCTTTTCTCTCAAAGGATGCAGCCACATAATGTAACACTTGCTCAACCCGATATCAATATATGTACATTCACATATATACGACAAAAAGGTCTTACGATTCTGATAAGAAGCTTTCTATAACCTTCAGACAGATATATACATACATCCATCAAAAGGAACTATGTCTAAAGCTCAACATACCCACCTACACTTCGTAGCAAAAATTTTCCTACCCAAAAATCCTTCACTAATGTTATTCTCACTTCCTACCGGCGACTCGCTAAACCCGAAAGACAAAGAAGATGAAAGGAATGAACTAATACGACTCGATGAGTAATACATTTCTTCAAAGCGGATCGAACAACCACTATGCACATTTAATATTCAAAATATAAGATATTTACATTAAGATCGAAACATATCAAACATTTATGATGAGAACACGTTATATATTATCTTAACATAATATATTCATAGCAAAAGTATCTATATCGATGATAACATCAAAACATAAATCAATGGTCTAATTCCACCGATCAATCTCGTCAAAACACATATCAATGGTCTATCCATTGACTAATCTCATCAAATCGCATGCCAATGGTCTATCCATTGGCCAATTTCATGCTCAAGATTCTAACCATGGTCACGTATAACACTTATGACAAAAGGCGACCAAGATCCCCTTTAGCAAGGTCTCCACCTACAATGCAAGTGGCTCGGCCCACAAAGATATCTTAAGTAGTATGCGCATACTCACAAACCCTACAACCGGGTTCACAACTAGCTTGAGCATCACATAATCAAACAACAACATCCTCCTCATAACCAAAATGTAGCGGAATCAACTCAAAACTAGCAAAGACATATTGATAACGAATCATATCAAATGGATAAAAACAAGATTAAATGTTCGATCCTGTTGTTATGTAACAAAATGTCATTTTCTCAATTCATAACATATATAGTACTATCTCTTTCCAATATGCATTTTGAAAAAACAAAGAAGAAATAGTATCACTCACCTAACAACACTAGAAACAAACTATAAAGCCTACTCGGATCGACACGTTCGAAACCCCATCAAATCTATGAAAAACGGTATAAAAAACTGAGTACTATGTTACCCTACAGTATAACTCGAATGAAAAAAGCCTATTTGTCGCTAAGGCGATACCCATGCATCAACAAAACGATCGCCCATAGCGGACACGCATGTTGTCCGCTACGTGCAACTTGCACGATAAACTTAAACGGATCTGTAACTCCCTCACCCGAGTTCCGATTTAAATGAACTTGTAATCAAAAGAAAGATCTTTTAATGTACTACAAAACCTCCAACATGGCTCGACTAGAATCTATTCAAAAATTGGCAAGAACGGGCGCAACATGTTATGGTCGCGTATTGTTCACTGCGTGCGTCGAAACCTCTCTGGCCATATCTTCCTCCACCGTACTCCGTTTTAAGTGATCTTATAGTCCACACGAAGCTTATTCGATGTACTACAAGATCCCTAAGAGTTCCAACCCAACCGATGATCAGAAACTAAAGAAATCAGCTTTCAAAGTGTACTGTTCGCATCGTGATGTAGCGCACCAATTTTGAAAAACTTGTTCCGGGCAATCCATAAGTCCAAATTGAGTTCCGTAAAGTCCTACAGCTCCACAACACCCTAAACTATCATTCCCCCAAAGAATCTCGACATAACGACTCCAAAATCTGACTTCACGGCTCAATTTTTTCATCAATCCGAATTTGAGCCATAGTTACGAAAACCATTCCGATTAGGTAAACGAGGAGTGCGAGCACTTACCTAATGTTGCGGCATGTAGTAAAACGAGCTTGATGTGGTGTCCGTGGGGGATGGCGCACACGCGCGCTCCTTTCTCTTTTTTTTTTTTCCTCTCTCCCTTCTCCTTCTTCCTTTTCCTTTTTCTTCTTCTTCTTTCCCCCTCCTTTCTGTGCGTGAGCTTGGAGTGGAAGACTCGAGAAGGCCTTTTATTTTATTTATTTTAAAGGTGGGTCCCACCACCTTGTTGACCTAGTAAAAAAATCAAGCATTACAATTATCTAATGAAATTAGCTACTATTGATTGCTACTTTCCATATTCGAATTGCATTTAATACGGGACAAACGGGGACGTTCATCCTAATCCAAACATTAATGAATTAGTGATGCTCTTTTCTTGGTGGCGGGAGAGAAGAGCTCTCTCAGAAACTCATTTTCCTCTAGTTTTACTCGTGAGATCGAATGCAGAATCAATTATTATTGCTTAATAACAGCTTATGTTTATAGCATAAATCATGAGAAAGCACTCTCGAGATCCAAAAGGTCACAATCTATCCTTTGAATGAAGAGTTTCTTTTGTGGAATGTCATACCCGATATTGCGGTACTGTTGTGCCAACACTCCAATTAGAGACAAACCCTGAAGTTTGAGATCCGATTGAATGCAAAACATGCTTGGCTTTACTTGGAAGAACATGTTGTCGACGTCGAGGACTAGTTCGGCCCCGTCCTCGAAATGGAACGGCACGACTAGAAACTGTTGTATATCCTTTTGCACCGTCCCCACATAGCATAAGAACTCCACATCATGCCCATATTTCGCTCGACGTAGGCGGGGTTCCAGCAGTCTTCGAACTTCGTTCTGCAATGGGACATACCCATCTCCCTTCAGCCATGTCAGTCCTGATCCTGAGTCCAAGACAACTCCGCCCTGTTCGGAAGGCGCTCGTTTGAATGCTTCGGGATCGATCTTTAGCCTTGTCTCTTCACGCTTATGCGTTGGTGGTTCACGTAATAGTGACCCCATACACGTCGAGAGTTGCGGAATTGCCTTCAAGCATTGAATCATCCCCGAGGACCAGCTGATTATACTGATACTGCGGGTCATGTATATCGCCTATGCAGACGGAAAATTTCGAACCAACCTGTTGAATAAGAGACAAGTAAGGATGGTAACTCAACCCTAATATGCCGGTTAGTTGCTCTTCGACGCGGCCACTATTCTCATGACCGCACCCGACCACTCTAATTGATATTACCATTGTTCCCTCGTCAAATGTCTCGAAAGTCACGTTTTCAGATGCAAGGTTACAGCGTGTGCCGGATCCATCAACGTATGTATAATTTTAAGTACAATATTCTTTATCTCTGTCACACTCCCTTGTCGAAAGAGCACACGTGGTGGAGTTGCAACGGATATTGGAATACGATGAGGATTTGGCGGGATCAAAGAGAGGAAGAGATTGTTTGTAGCAGGAGATGCAGGGTTCGCATTGAAACCAGAAGAGGTCACTTCCGGCGTCGATAAGTAAGAGTTGTGGTGCCGGCGGCATGCCGACGGATATTTTCACGAGGAACACAACTCCTCTAATATCCGCAATGAGACTGGCACGGAAGGCGTAGTCATTCGGAACAGCAACTCGTTTGCTCAAGGAGCGAATGCGGGCAGTCGAAACATCGATGGCACGTTCAAATCATAGGAGCTGGCGTTTCGATTGTAATAAGGAGAATGAATAGAGTCAGGGTGGATGAGTGTCACGGCAAGTCGCGGAGGTTTCATGGGGTTGGTCTTGGAAGCACCATTAGTTAAGGATGATGAAGAGGAGATGATATTGATCAAGCATACCAGAAGGAAGACACCACAGGGCAATGTCGTCTTCAGAGCCATTTGGGAGATTCCCTCCTCTTAAACGAGGTTGAAATGGTATTAACAGAGCAGGCTTGCTTTATATTCGTGTGCTTGATGGAGTTACAATTAATGCATGGGTGTCTTTTTGGGGCAAATTGTTGTTTGGAGAAAGAGGACCCTAGCATTATTCCTATTTTTCTTCTTGATATTCATTGCATTGGCATTAACTTAGTTGCCCATCCAAATAAGAGCTGGATTACCAAAAAAGTTCTAAGCTTACTATTTAGATGCAAGTTTAGTTATAAATCTTTTAATTTGACCAGCTTTAGTCCTAACGCTTTTGACAATTTTGTTGATGTAGCCCTTCCTGGTTAATTTTGGCAGGAAATTACCGACCTTGATGGCTGTCGTTCTATGAGCATTTATGCGGCATAATTGGCGTTGATGTGAATGATTTTTGTAATTTATAAAAAAAAAATTTCTAAATTGTTTTTCCTTTTTTTTTTTTTTTGGTTTCGTTTTCTATTTCTCTTCGTCGGCCACACGACAGCCGGTGGCAAGGGCTAGGACGCTTGCCAAAGACTAGTAACGGCGGCCCTTGCTAGATCTAGCGAGAGCAACTTTTGCTCATGGCCGGCGACCTTCGACAGCCATTGTTGGGGCTTGGCAATCGATGGAGAGAAATAGATAAAAAGAAAAAGAAAATAAATCATAAAAATAAAAAAATTGAAAAAAGTGCTCATGTAAGAGCTGGCCATGTCGGAAGGTCGACATTGACCGAACCGACATGTCAACACTTTCTTGCCAAAATTGGTCAAAAAAACTACATTGGCAAGTCACCGATTTCGAAATTTATTAACATTCTCCAAAAAAAATGTACTATTAATAATCCCACAGATTGGAAGGAGTTTTTCAGTCCTTACCGGCTTGATCTTATTGCATAGGATTAAATTGGCCAAATTAAGTGATTTTAGACTTTTTTTGGTAATTATCCTCCCACAGAACACCTTATGAATAATAGCTCCCAAAAAGGAAAAAAAAAAAGAGAATAAAACTATGCACGTCTGGAAATATTGTGCTTGAATTTCAGAAAATTATGGTAGAAGTTTCTCGATAAAATGACGTATGGCGATGACTCTAATGCCATAGAAGAAAGCAGCAAACCACGCTCACCTAGGCATTTTATCGAACAGGCTGAATATTACTGGGATAATGATCCTATATGCGATACTAGACCGACGCTTCAGTTCAGCGTATCACAATCAGGAATAACACGAGCTCAATTTATCAGAGTAGCCTTATTCGTGAATGATTTTCACACAAACAAAACTATAGTGCTCGGGCTCTATTCGCGTGTTCAAGAGCTGAAAAAGGCTGCATTGCAAAGTGGGAGAGCAAAAAAGAGAGCCTACCTATATGTCGTGTTCGCCGCGTAATGACAACACAAGAAAACCAGGACCACACACTTTGTCGTGTTCGCTGCAGAATCTCAATATCGAATCAGGTCACGACTGGGCATGGGTGAATCGGGGCTGCGATTTAGATAGGCGAATGTGGGATTCAGACGGATGAAGGTATCAGGATTAATAAGGGAGCCGATTTGACGAAAGAACGACTCATCTTGAATGAAATCGTTCGATTTGAGCTGAGATTGAACAAATTTGAGCGAGATCTCAGTAATCTTACTTAGGGTCCTTCAGTGGGTTAGCATTAGATGATTTAAGCGAAAAAGGAGAGAAGCGACAACATAGAACAACTAGGGCTTTTTTTTTTAATTGATGAAAACAACACCGATTTGATCTTCGATATCAACGTTAGTGCCACCGCCGCCGATCAGGCCATGTAGGATGGATTGTGTTGACTGAGCACCCACGTAGGCATTTTTGGAATGGACTCAATTGAAAATTGTCAAAAGGTTGGTGACTCAATTGGCGAATTGAAAGGTTTAGGATTGAACCAGCAGAAATTCGATATGTTTAAGACATTTTGGACAATTTTCCCAATTCGAAAGCGATTGCGCTAGTGACCGGTAGATTGTACTTGTTGTCTTGCGTCGATGTTTTGTGCACGTTCCAAGTCATGGAATGAAACAGCATATGAGATTTAATAACTCTCCAGTCAGGTCCACTTCCCATTTAAATTGGGGGCTTTTGTAATCGTTGCTCTCAGGAATTTTGCCAACGACAATCTTTAGGGTTCCTTTACTTGCTGTCTTCTTTTCTTATGTCTTCTATTGAGGCTGAGATCCAAAATAAAACCCTAATGAAACACTATCTTCCATTGGTTGTTTCCATCCAATGAGGATGAGCCAATTATATCAATTTCCTATCTTCTAATTAAATCTTAAGATCTGTTAGTATGCTCTTGGTCTCTTGTCAGTCATGTTTTCTGGGGTATGTAGTTCTATTAGTTTGCTTCTTGAAGAAGGTGACAGTGTATGAAATATACCAAGAGTTGAAATTTTGCATGGTTTAGAACAAAAGGAAAAAGAAGAAGTCACGATTCAATTTTAAAGAGCATTTTACAAATCTTGCTAAAAAAACAATTATTCTCAGTTGCATGAACATCAATATTATCATCCACTTGCATTTGCTGCAGATTAACCTAATGTTGTTACGCGCTCACACAAATTTTTGCTGCGTGTTCATGTCGCTACAAAGACAAGTCCTGTTCTTGCAAGCAACCTGACTGAGGTCATTACTTGCAGTAAATCCAGCGTAATGTCTTTGAATAACACAAATGATGCCGAGACAAATGAGCAAGGTCCTAGTCAATTAAAAAGTTACGCCGATTGGGCACAAATAGTTGATACTCCGATAAACTAACCTCTATGAGCATCAAAACTTTCCTTACTACTGGAGAAAAGTTACAGAAATAGCATATCCCAAACTGTTTTCCACGCCATTGATGTAATTTGGAGATAAGTCACAAAAGAAACGGGAAGATAAAAGAACTTCTGCTCTATAATATGGACTGCTGAAGCCAAAGATGTTGAAAGAGCATAAATATCCAAAATCTTTATACTATATAATAGACTCTGTCACCAAAAAATTTTCATTTTTCACTGATCTAAGTTTCCATATAACAAACTTGAGAAAAATACACCCTACAAGGCTTTGTAAACAAGCAATGTACACCAGGAGAACCAGCAGCCACAAATAATGTACAAATGCATATTCTGTGTGTAATCAAATAACAAGTTTCAGTGAATCCCCAGGGCTCAAACAAACAAATAATTGTGGCCTAAAGGCTCAAGACACTATGCAGCTAAACTCATTTGTTGGACAAATCCGAAGAAACGAAGGCAAGGATAATGTTTTCACCTGATGGCACTTCCATTACGTGGCTTGATTTGCATGCTGAGCAGGGAAACAAGAGATTCGGCAAGTCACAAGTTGAACTTCACTGTGTCTTTTGAATACTCGGAGGTCATGGTGAGTCACGTATCAATTCTCTCAAGTAGTGTGGGTCAATACTGTTGATTTCCTCCAAATGTCGCTCCTCTAAGCATGTCTGGTTACACCTTCACTTAAAATAGTCCTGCCGAAGAATTGTTATGAAACTAGGGGACGAGCCATCTTCATCCTTCTGCTTCCAAACTTCGCCATTTCCTTGTATGTACCACGATACTTTTGGAGATAATGGCGTGTATAAATCTGCAAGGCGTTGAGGTTATCATAAAACTGCAGTGTTAAGCCAATTAAGGGTGGTAGGGCACATGGACTTCAAATCATCAGACAGCTCGATAAATGATGTTCCATCGCCAAGAAAAGGAAATCTAGAAAGAGGCACACTTCTAAAAGAGATGATAGAATCTATTCGTCTGAAAACTGCTGCATATGTCACACCACACACTCTCCAAACAAAGCATGTATGGTTACCTTCTCAAATAGAAGAAGGCATAGGTAAACCAACCCAAGTTTCCCATTCTAGCCATAAGTCAGATCTGCATGTTTATATGAGAGAGAGAGAGAGAGAGAGAGAAGCCCATCGACTTCTCATTCTGACGGAGGAAAGAAGGCTTTTGTCCCGTAGAGTTTCTTGGTTGGTTCCCCAAGAGTTATGGAATACGACCTCACATTCTCAATAAGATTGCTTTCTCTTTTTACATGACCAATTACACTCTCCATCCACCTTTACAGTCAAGTATATATGACAGGATATGTAAAGAAAGATATGCAAGACACAATGGCCTTACAGATTAAAATGAAGTGTTTTGCTTCACCTGGTGAACTGTAAGTGAGAAAAAAGTACATCATATGAAGGGAAAGATCAATTGATCATACTCCAAATGTCCATATCATAAAATAACAACAACACCAAATCCTTCTTCCACAATTTAAGATACTCGAAATCTGTAAGGTTTGTTGGGTTTATTTCTTATTATTCTATAGTGTTAGCAAGTTGAGGTTATTTATGTAATTGTACAAGGCTTAAACCTAAGGCTATAAATACTTCTTTTGATCTCAATAATAATAATTCTCTCTTTTACCAATATCAGAGCACAACCTTCCTACGTTAGAGAAGACATACGACCACACCGCCGCTGCTAGGGTTCCTTCCCTTCCCTTGCTGCAACGACTACACTGCCACCACTAGGGTTTCTTCCCTTGCTGCGAGCACCAGCAACTGTGCCCACAACTCCAAGCGATTTCTTTGGTCTCTGCCACCGTTCCCTCGAGTTTGTTTCTTCAAGGTGTATTTTGATTGGTGTTGAGTTGTTTGTGGTGATGTGATAATTTGATCATAAGTTGTGGTGGTTTGGGTGAGATTCATGTATGTTTGTGGTGTTTTTTGTCTTGTGGTTCCTGACTAATCATTCCCAGTAGTCGACTAACAGTAAGTCAGAGAAGCAAAAGTATCTTTTGAATCTCACCCTATAGTGCTCTCAGTGGTGCTGTAGTAGCTTGTGGTATTTTATTCTTGGTTTGTGAATCGCCGGTTTACTTTGGGATACTGTGTCTTCCATGGAGGTAATCTTGCGTCATGGAAAAGTAAGAAACAATTTGTTGTTTCTCGATCTAGTGCAAAGGCCGAGTATCGTGCTATGGCTAATGTTTTAGGGGAACTTCAATGGGTCCATATGCTGTTGGCTGAGATTGGACTGCCTATGACCAGATCATCTACTCTCCATTGTGATAATCAATCCGCTATTCCCTTTGCTAACAGTTCAGTGTTTCATGAGCGAAAGAAGCATATAGAGGTGGATTGTCATTTCATATTATAAACCAATACAGCCTGAAAAACAAAAATTGAAAAAAATTTTGATACTTGGAGGTTATAAACTGTGTATGTGCGACTTCTGGAAACTACTGCTTACAATAAAAGATAGCAGAATCAATAGGAAGCATTAGTCACACACAGGTGGACAGGAGTACTCTTGTACTGACCAAAACAAGCCCCAACCAGAGCAACTTTTTATTTTTTATTTTGGTTTAAACTAGCAGCGCCAGCCAAGTGAAAGGGTGTAACAAGTAGGCAGATATATGGTCAGCCCCCTACCCCGTTTGGAGAAGGTAGACCCGCAGCACCAACGATTGAGTCTACTTGTCATCAATATCAATAATTATTAAAACTATTTCAGCAAAATCTAGAAAGCAAGCCTAGCTCAATTTCGATAAGGGATTTCATACCTTCAATACGAGACAAGCCTAATTTCGAAAGAAAATAAACCAGGTTGCATTGGATCCACAAGTATTTGCAAATCCAGCTACCCAGTTGACCAAAGCATGGGCTGCGTAATTAAATCATTCCTACCGTGATCAGGTCCACCTCTCCCAGCTTAAAAGCCACAATATGCGAAGACGCATCAATTTACTTTATAGCATCCTAGACACCAAAATAATTTGGATCCTTGATAGTATCCTAAGTTTACTGGAGGATTACAAGCTTAGCATATGCCAAAGTCACGCTTTCTAGATCCTTATAAAGAGAAACAGTCTAATCTGAGGTACATCAGAGGTTGTTCCAGGTCTTAGAGGCCAAATGTGACAATATCTCACAGACTAGTATCCAAGCTGAAGATCTTGGTGGAAACTCTCAGGTGAGCTGATTGACTTTTCAAGACAAACCCATGACTGGGAGCTGAAGACTTTGCTGTCTTTTTCTATTTGCTGTATGACTCGAGCATTGCTCCTAAATTTGACGATCTGTTGTTTTGAAATGATGTCTAAGATGGAAAAGTTTCTGTTGGATGATGTGGTGATGGTGAAGGTTTATGATGGCACTAGACCATCTTTTGCTTGGGAAGCTATCTGGAAAGCAAAGGTTCCACCTTGGTTGCCTTTTTTTGGTTAAGAAGCTTGTCGGGAATGTATTCACTTTGGATAATCTGAAAAGAGAGGTGCAGTATTGGACAGGAGGTGCTTCCTTTGCCAAAAGAACAGGAAGAAACTGTGCGTAGCTTCTGGTCTTTGACATAAAAAAAGGAGGTTGTAATAACAAAGTTCACTTCTGACTTACAAAAGAAGTTTACCGAAGGAACTGACCTAAGCATAGCTCTCTCTCAAATAAACTTATCTCCCTCTACATTGTCCGAGGATGCAAAACTTTTGGACTTCCTCTTAAGCTTCTACTGGGTTAAGTGGGGTTATAGTGGGGTCCATAAAGCAGTGGGCCTCGCAGGGTATTGAAATCCTTTGTCATAGCATAAAATGGTTTTCTTAAGTTCCTCTTCCTGCCTTTTGGTTGGTGACAAATAATGTAATAACAGAGCTTTTGAAGAGAGAAGTCTCTTCCATTGAAGAATTTATTGGGAATTGGTGCAACGTTTTACACTTCTGGTACATTGATATACTATTGGATGTAAATGCTTTGATTGATACTGGGGATCTTATCTTGTAAATGAGCTCTCTTTTGGCATTGAGTTATTTCTGTTAATGAGTTGGCCCTCCCTTGGTGCCCATTAGTGAAATGTTATCATAAAGAATAAACGTATATGTGGCCTATGAAGCACTGAGAAGTGATGAGATTGAAGGTAAGTGAATAATTTGAATCTTATTGAAGGTAATTGAATAATTTGAAACTTACTGGTCTTCCATTACAGGGAGATCTTTGGGGTTCTCAATTTTAAGGGCATCTAGTAAATAGCTACAAGGATCTCTAGTACAAACCCAAGGTTCTTGAAAATATCAATAGACTATTCTCTATTCTAATTCCTAGGATATGCATAAACTTTTAAATTTGAGAATGCGGTTGAAAATGGACGCTTTTTTGGACTACGTCAAATTAATCCATGGTAGAGAAAGCATTCTGCTGAAGTAATTCAAGGCTTTGTTATGGGTGAAAAGGGCACAATTTTTTAGGGGAATAACACAAAGCTGGTAACAAGGGCTGTAATGATATTAAATGCAGAAATCTTCTCATCCCGAAGTTGTCTATCTTCTCAGGAATTGGCCAAGAAGGACCAGTCGAAAGCAAAATCAAGGGCTACTTAAGAATGCAACAACGCCATAACACTCTTTCAAATATCCACAACCGAAAGGGAGACACAACCAGATTTGCAGATTGGTGATGGATGATGAAAGTCTTGACTGCCAGCCGATATTAGAAGTGGAGTGACAGATTTTTCAGAAGAGCTTCCAGAGAAACTTCTCAAACGTCTTTGCTGGAGGCTGTTGATTTCTCATGCTAACAGGGTAGAGTGTAAGCTTCAGGAGTCTACTTTTAGTCAGTTAGAGACATGGAGGAGGATGCAGTATAAATTGCAGCAAGAATGCTTTCTCAAGGCTTGCCGGAAGACTTTAGGACAAAATTTTATCAAATCTCATCAAGAGGTTCAGAATCTGGAAAAATGTTAGAAAGCCTAGGTACGGTTGGAGATGAAGATACTAAAGAAGTCTCATAAAGGGCTTGATTAAGTCGTGATCCAGAGTTTCCTCCAATTGATTGAAGACTGTTCTCATCTAGCCAACTTGGTGAAGGTGCCAATGTTCAACAAGATAGGGGAAAAATTGTAACGGAGAATCGAAATTATATAAACTGGAAATCTACACGCAAGCCCTTCCAGGCTGGAGCATTGGAATTAATGACATTTTTTTGTCCTATCGAGCTCTTCTCTGAAAGTGGTCATGGAGATTTCCCAGGGGGAATACATAATTTGCAGTGGAGGGTCATTTTCAGTAGAAGGGGCACTAAGCGCTATGTCCAAATAATATGGCAAAGAAATAGATAACATGACATCTGAACTCTCTTTTCTGCTTGAATTTGTTTTTTTTTTTGGGAGTCAAGTCCCTATGCATAATGTTAGAAACGAAAAACATACCCTTTATTCTCTAAAATGGTGTTACCTGATTTTTTCTCTCCCTTCTTTTGTGTTCCTTTGCTTCCACTCTATTACCGCGTCTGTTTCTTTCACCAATTTAAAACAAATTCCACTAATGATTTGACTCCAATGAGCGATAGCCCTGTTTTCGTGGCTTAGAGAGAGAGAGAGAGAGAGAGAGAGAGAGAGAGAGAAAAAGAGAGAGAGAGAAGTTCGAGTAGCTTTGTGTGGCCTTTTTGCTAGCTTAAATATTTTTTTGGCATGTATAGCTCTCTACTGAATGTGCTTTTTCATCTCCATCTTAGTTATTAGAAAACTATTCAAATACATCTCGTATGAAAATTAAGTTTGATCTTTGCTTAATCATGACACTTTTGCAAAGAAGCCCCACGTATACCATGTGAAGCGAATGAGAAATAGTCCAACGTATCGCAATGATGTGAGCAACGTATATCTTTCATGAGGTTCCAATTAACATATTTGAGATGTATACCTGTAAGTACTGGAGGATCGGGGTCTCTTGTACTATGCAGTACAGCTGTTCCTGATAACACGGTGATGAACCCACAAAGCTCTGATGCTATGCTGCTCGCACTTTGACCAGAATAATCCTTCACATTTCATGCATCTAAATTAGAAATCATTTCCTATCTCTTCCCTTTACCAATTAAAGAATCTACGGAACGAAAAAAATCACTGAGTCATCCTATTTCTATACCTTAAACATTATTGCACTGGCTAAAATTGTAAAAGCTGTGAACATGGCGTAATAAATCGGAGAAACGACAGTTGTGTTGAAAGTATCCAATGCCTGCAGTGATGCCAAGCAATTAGGTAAGATTTTAGAGTACAATGACAATCAAATTTTTTAAACACAATTGTCTATTTGGTAAAAAAGAGTTCCTCAGTTACCCTGGAAACTTGCTGATTTCAGCAACACAGTCTAGACAATCTTCTGTCGGTTCTTACAATTTTCATTTCTCAGGTATTTTATTAAGGACATTTAGCAGGGTTAATAAAAAAAAGAAAAGAAAGAGAAACTAGAAACCTCAACAACAATTTTAAGCACAAACGTCTAGTTAATTACACAGGCAAGACAGAGACTATTTCTTGTCCTATATCAGGATAGTGTGTGCGCGCACAGTCATATACATTCAAGAAGAAAACCAGGCTATAGATGCAAGGCATGGAAAGGGAAATGTAAGCAGGCAAGAACATTGGGAAAAGGCTACAAACAACCAATGACAACAAACATCAGATAGGATTGATAAAGAAGAATATCAGAGCAATGTGTAATATTCCTCGAAATCCCTACTTGAGGACTTAGTTATAGAGTTTGACCCAAAAAAAAGAAAAAAATTAGTTATAGAGAAGCAACTGAATTTGCATCATGTCCTCACTAGGCGTTTTGGAGATTAGGTAGAGGTCCATAATTGATGGAAACAACTCTAACACAATTTGTGCCATCTATGTATACGTATTCCAGTAAACACAATCAGAAATTGGCCAAGCAGAGTTTTAACCTGAAATGCTCTACAGGTATAAGCATGCAAACAAGAAAACTACATCAGAAAAACCAATATGGAGAGCTGAGAGTGCATAACGATCGACATAGAAAGCTATAACCAATGTTAGATAGGTAAACAGGATTAAAGAGCTCAAGAACACTATGATAAGTCTTCTCCCACCCCAACAGAGAGGAAAACTAAATGTATTCAAACTAGAATTGTTGCTAAACCACAGAAAAGCTTCAAGATAAGAAGAACGGAGCAGCCTTCTGACACTTCTGCACCAATAAGCTTTATCGAAGTTATAACCATACAAAAAGTTCATACCATGTTTAGATAGTTCAACTGAGTGATAATACAAGTCACAGCAACCATTGCAAAAATCCACGTCTGAAAGTACACAGCCTGATTTGAGCCCTCTAAAGTGAGTTCGATTGCAATGCCGATCGCTTTTATACTCATAACCTGAAAGATACCAGGTCTGGATCACTTGAAGAGTTCGTGAAAGTGTTGGGAACTGAAAGATCTAATATGCATCGATCAAGAATAACTTAGCCCTCAATTAATACTCAGAAAATTGAGCTAAAGAGGCAACTTCGTTACCGTTAATGATCCAATAGTAGAGCAAATTCCTACGTAAACCAAGATGTTTGTCTGACCATAGCGAGGAGCGCAATATAGAATCAGTACCAAGGCTACTGCAACTACTGACGCTGTATACAAAAGGAAAGCTGAAAGCATCAACAAAATCAACTTAATCAGTTAAAGGAAACGGGATGGGAAATAGAAGGTTGTTAGCATCTAGCACTAGAATGAATTTTGCAATCTTCTAGTGACAAACCTGGTTGAGTTGCTAACTCCCATATTTCTTCCACAGAAGTGACAGACAGTTCTTCAGGTGCATGAAGCACAATTATTGTAGAACCCACAATACAAAGAAGACAACCCAACATCCCCATTCTCTGTAGCTTCTCATTCAACAAGAAATGCGCTAAAACAGCACTGCCCACATTATTCAGATATAAAACTAAACTTGGTCAAGAAAGTCGACATATTACAAACCAATAAAAATGCATGGACAATCACCAAACAGTAGAAGCGCACAAGAACACAAAATGTACCTAACAATGATACTCAAAGCGCCTAGTGGAGTCACGAGCACAGCAGGGGCATATATGTATGCTACAAAATTTGCTATTTCTCCCACAACCACTGTCAAATATCAAAATAACAGTTAAGCAGACACACAAATTCGTCATAGTATAGAAAAATTTAGAGGACATCTTCCATAAAGAGATTCCCATTTTCTTCCATCAGACAATTTAGGAAGGGCGAATCAAATTGATTCCAGAATCGAGGTAAAAGCATACAGAAAAGCTGTCCTAACAAGAACAAAAAAACTTGCAATGTAGCAGAAGCGGAGTAATTAGTGGCTTACTAGTGATCATGCCAATCCACCACAGTGGCTCCAACAAGTAACCGTAGCCTCCAACACCTTCAATCAATTTGCAGGTACATTAAGTCACCCAATCAGCCACAACAAGGAAATTCACCATCATGAAACAGACAAATATCAGAAAAGAGAAGGCATACTCGCGCTAGGCCCATTGACGCCGGCTCGACGAAGGCCCTTCTTCTTGATGATAAAGCTGGAGCCAATGAAGGCACTGGACACCAGTGCCAGTATGAACCCTATCAAATTGCTCGAGTACATCTATGCTATTCACACGCAATTGGATCTGCACATACATGTGTGTCTCTTCCTCTTGCTCTTGACTTCAGTCCCCGAGTAGAATGATCATGGTGCTAAAGGGAAGCTCAAAGAAATCTGATGTGGGTACCACTCAACAGTGTGAATGAGCTAGACTTTGCTCTCATAAGGAAACGTAGCAAAGGGTAAAGAATGAACACCACAGCAGAAGCTTCCAGTTTTCGTCTGGGTTTCTTTTGATTCTGAAAGAGATTGACAAAAGGAGCAATTTTTTTTACGATCCTTTCAGTGGCGGTAGTCTTCTTCTTCGTGGGGTTGATGTTTGTTTAGACGAAAGGTGAAAGAGGAGGGGGCAAAAGAGAGGTGGTTCGTTACAGGACTCACCTGCCAGTCCACTTCGGAGGCGTAGTCCTTTTTTCCTGGCAATCAAAACCGAAAACAAAAAAGACAAGGTCCGGTCTCTCCGCTGTCACCGTCTTCCTGTCCGAATTTTTTTTATTGCCTAATATATATATACACAGGCACATCAAAAGAGATGCATTATTTTCACTCTCATTTTAGCTAAGGTATTTCTTTTTACTAGTTAACTTACTAAAATACTATCCTTTTTCTTCAATTAAATATTTATTTTTGTAATTTACCTTTATTTTTAGTCGATCTTGATAAAAACAGAAAAGTAAAATTAATTACAAAATGGAAAAGATTAATTTGTTAAAAGCATAATAAAATGTCGAACATATTTGTATTTAGATATGTATTAACAAATGATAAATACATAAAGGAAAAAATATGAAATTTCTTGTTGCTCAACTCTTGATATAAAGAAAGGAATAATATAGATTGTAACTTCAATCTCATAGCAAGTGGATAAACTTACGCGAGTTTGAAAGTACATAATGTGTAAACAAATTTTCAATCCCATCTTTCAATTCATATTAAAATGTGAAAAGATTAAAAAAAGCATAAATAAGCGATTTGTAACTTTAGAAATCTACAAATCTATTTAAAAATTACCCACGAGATCAAAATCTACTTGATAATTATATTAGATTTTAAATTTCAACTTTGTAATAAAATTTCCCTTAAACTATTTCATAAAAAATAGACAATTAATTGTGTATTCATAAGTCGTTATAACCAGAAATTTCTAACATTTTATATAGCTTTTCTAATTAAAAGCATAAGATCATAAATTAAGAATAACGAACTTTTTCTAGGAAAAGTGATAACATGACGCATTATAAAATGATATTTTATTGGGTATAATTTGACATTTATATTGTGAATTTGATATTTGAAAGGAAAAATAGAAATAAAGGCAAATATGTTGGTTATATTGATAAAAAAAAATAACCTGAAGACGGAGAATGGTATTTCATTCTATTGATTGATAAGAGGAGTGTCTTAACTAAAATGAGAGTGAAAATAACATCGACCTACCAAAATTACCATTCACATATCAATCTTCCACGGAATGAGATGTTACTATGTACAGCAATTTTAATATTTGCTTATACCAAGTAGCAAGCTTAATAAGATTACTAACCACATAGATTTTAGTGGTTCGTTATAAAAAAAAATTTACTTTTTACGGGTAATCAAAGTCCTTTCGATGTATACAAAAATTACCGACCAGATACGAATGTCACAAGTTGAATAAAAAGTTACTAATCACGTTACACATTTTACTCTTTTGTATGAACACTTAAAAGAAAATTCCGAATGTAGTAAAAAAAAGTCACTAACCAACCACTTTTGATTTGCTACTTTCCTATATTAAAACGCTAAAAAGCACATTCGAAATTATTTCAACGAGAAATTTACATTTACGACCATTAAAGTAACTTCACTTTTGTAATTTTCTAGAAATTATTTAGCGGTTTCTTAACTTAAAAGTGATGTAAATTGTCCGAAATTGGTAAAAGAGAATGATCGGCCACTAGAGTTTGGCGTAGCTTGTTGGCGCTTTTGGAAATGGAGAAACAAAAGGCTATTTCAAACGGGCTTCACTCTTCGAGGTACTTGTATAATCTTGATCTTCCTCTCATGTGAATTAGATCATTCAGCCCTGCGGAGCTAGATAGGCCACCAATAAGTTTAATTCCCCTAGTGATAGGACATCGATCTAGTTTGATCTTTGTTAGGCAAGTGTTAATGTAATACTCAGGTTTAACCTAAAGGTTCAATTCCACTAAAGTGCCCCCTTCTCTCACAAAAAGCAAAAAGCAATTATCCAAAATCAGTTAGTATTACATAAAAAGATTAAGTAAATCGAAATATATGATAAGTAACATTTCCTAACCATCGTCATTTTTTCGTTTACAGTGTAAATTTCTCTTGTTAGGTATTAATAAATTTTAGCAAGTAGTAGCTTTCCATCTTAGAGATGATTTATAGTTAATTACTAGTAAAATTTCTAAGTCTTGAGTAATTTCTCAAATACTGAAAATAAAAAGAGAAATCCTTGAGATAAGTTTCTTTGTAAGTGAATGTCCCGCATATGAATTTTTGCAATGATAGAATTTGCCCTCTCCACTTTCAATATTAATATAAGGCAAAATAAAACAAGAAAAATCATCAAAAATCAAACTCGATTTTCTTTTGAAATTTTCTTTTGTGATAAGTGCGGTGAAAGCCCTAAAACTTGTCACAAAAGTGCAATCGGAGTTCTAAAACTATCAAAATGTGCAATCAAGTCCTAAAACATGTCACGATAAAAGAATCAAGTTTTAAAACTTTCAAAAAATACAATCATCATAAAGACTTGATTTAATCAATTTGATAAATTTTATGACTCAATTGCAATTTCGTGATAAATTTTAGGACTTAATTGCACTTTTTGAAAATTTTTAAACTAAATTACATTTTCGTGATAAGTTTTTTAAGATTTCCAATGCATTTATCCCTTTTATTTTCCTATTTTACTTTGGTACAACGAGAGAGGACCGAGTCCTAAAAACAAAACGACCGGTTATCCTAGCTTGTCTGAGAAAACAGTGAAATCTCAGTTGTAAGTTTTGCAGATTTCCAGCCGCGGTTCTTCAAAAAACTTATATGCTCCGCCTTCGCGCTCGTCCTTTCTTTGCCAATATATCAGCACGCCGGTTTGCTTCCCTACATATGTGCTCCATCCAACATTTCGAGAATCTGCTTAGGAGAGTCCTGCCTTAAAGAAACAGCGGAGCAGAAGTGCCAATCCCTAGGACTCAACTCTCAAATACTGGAATTCCAAGTATTCTTCAATGACCACGAGGAGAACGACTTCAACACCCTCTTCAGATAACTCCCACCAGACCAGCAGATACCATGCAGTCGACGTGCTGGGTTCATTCTATGGCCGCTTATTCCCGAAAAGCTGTCTCCACTTTGTTCGGTCTTCCTTCACTCTTCATTGGCTTTCCGGAGTTCCAAAAGAAGCTCAGGACAAGAGCTCTTTAGCCCGGCACAAAGTCAGGATATTTTACCCCCGTGCAAACTAATGAGCCATTGAAACATATGCAGCGCCGTTCGACATGGAGGTTTTCCTCTGTGCTAGAGCACAGGAAGTCGTCCCCGGAGGACTAATGGCACTTATCATTGTCACCGGTCCAGACAGAGCTCCTCATTCTCAAGTTTTTGCCAAAAGGTCCATGGATTTGTTGTATTCTTGCGTTGTGGAAATGGCAGTCAAGAAGGTAAAAAGAAAATTACTTTAGCCGAGCCCGGCTTGCAATTCTCTTCAATACTGCAAAGTACTTGTTTGTATTCCAATATTCCCCGTGAATATTCCCATCAAATAAGAAAACCGTCGCAGTTAGAATACCAGGAATTAGACTTCAGCGAAACGGATGAGCCTTCACAAGATCCTTCTTTAATTTTCTGCTGTAGGGAACTACAAGCGAAGAGAGACCAAGAAATGTAAGGAGCAGTAGAAAGGAAAGGGCGCTTCAGCATCAAGAAGATGGCGGAGCTAGTCAAAGAATCAGCAGAAGGCCATGCTCTAACGACGAAAATGAGAGCTTATCAATGGAGAGGCAGCTCTGGCACGACTCTTGAAGGAGCAAATGCAAAATGGGGAGGAGATGTTAGATGAGCTCTTCGACTCGTTTGCCCAGAAGCGACAAAGAGTCATCTACCTTCGAGTCCATGAGAGGAAGAAGCATCAGGTTGGTTCTGCGGAGCACCACCGACTAAAGGGGAGCTAGTCTAGCAAGATGGATGAAATCGAGCTTCGTTCTTCAGCGCGAGCTACTTTAATATATATCAAGTTGTTTCAAGAGGGAGATTCAATAAATACTAAATAAGAGCATGATGATGATCCAATTTCAGAACAATCTGTTTGTAGTTTCTCCGAAATGGAACTTGAGGCTTAACTTTGCAGCAACTTCACCGGGTATTAACTCCTGATTATGTATATATAATCAATATTTTTAGATGGTCGTCCTCTTCTCTTATTATTGTTAGATATATTGTATATATTAGGACTCGGGTTTTCCTTTAGTGCATGTATTTACTTTTATTGCCTTTATTTGTATGTATACTTATATCGGCTTTGTGCCCAATTGTAAATCAAGCATTCCATTATTCAATTCTCTAAATCTATCATAGTATCGTAGTTAGGGTTTGCTCATTGAAAGTACCGTACATCAATCCACGACTACGGCGGTCCCCCTGGCCGGGGCTCGACGACCCCGGCGGCCATGCCCCACCCTCGCCGGCCATTGCCTGCGATGGTGGGGGCGATGGCGGCGAGAGTTGTTGTAACCCTCACCTCCTTGCAATCTTTTTTTTTTTTTTAAATTTCTAGCTTTTCTTTTTGAATTTTTCAGCTTATTTCTCAAATTATTTTTAAATAAAAAATTCAAATATAAAAAAATGCCAGGTGGACCGCTGGCTAGCCACGTCAACAAAAAATATTAATAAAAAAGTGCGACGTCGGATTTTCGATGGAGCAAATCGGACTTGGCATCAAAGTGATCGTTTTTCAAAAAAGTTGGCACTAAAGTGATCCGTTTGAAACTTTTGGCACTAAAGTGATATCCGTACACAACTTTTGACACCAAAAGTGTACTTTTCCCCCATATTGTAGCCCATACTCTCAATGTGGTCATCCGAATCGAGCAGGACGAGAAGCAATCTCGGGATCAAGCGGATGAGGAGCAATAAGGCCTATCCACTGTGCCAAGCCATGACAAGACACGGCCTTGAACTCGAATGTTACTAATCAACGGATGGTCTTTCATCCACATAAACTTTAGATCGGATTACCTTATAGCACATGAATAGTGGTATATTAGGTCGGGCATCGATAAATTCTTTTGTTGATCGACTAATCCTTAGAGGGTTACCAAAAAGGCGTTGCCGCACCGGCGTTAGTGGATCTAACATCCTAGTAAAATGAAAAATGTTTTCAACCAATGGAGTGAGTAGAAACCCAATAGGGAGATCACTATGCCGAACGACTAAACCGCCTATAGAATTGTAAGATTGGAGGCGAGTTAAACATCGTCAAATACAATAGAACCTCAAAATTTATACCACAACAAGATTATCACAACCAGGATAGGTCGGCGTAATCTTAGAATCATGCCACCACAAAGTCATCAAGACAGATTGGAGCTCAACTCTTGCAATGACGAACCATAAATAGCTTAGTAATAAGGACTAGAGATCTACTTGCCTCGATTACTTGAGAAAATCGAGTAGAAATGGTAAACGGCCTTGGATTCGCCTTGGGCAGCTCAGATTGGCATCACGCCCCTTGAGTCGGCTTGATGACTTCGACATGGCGACAAGGCACCGGCGAACGACGAGGCATCGGCATGGCGGCAACGCGGCTAGGGGAGCTTAAAGAGGGAGAGAGAGAGGTTGTTCTAACGAACAAATGGAGAAATGAACCGATGTCGGAGGTTCTATTTATAGGAAACGAAGACGAGTCGAGCACTTGAATGACCACGCGGTGACACGTGTTATTGGCGTGCCGACATGTGGTGACATGGGTTACCGTGACGGTGACACGTGTTGCCACATGTCACTATGTGGTGCACGTGCTTGCCACTAGTTGCCGTGTGCCCTCGTGGTAGTGATACGTGTTACATGACATGACGTGTTGTGCTTTTTGCCTCCTAGGTTATCCTAATTTTGCACATATTTGATTCGATAGAACCTAAATCAAACACATAGTGTCCATAAAATAATAAACCCACCATAGCAATAATCTTTGCTAAGCTCATTTACTCTTAATTTGAGCCCGACGAGTGCTAATCTGCTCATAACTTAAGTTGGTAGAAAACTCGAGGTTATTACAACTCTCCCCACTTTAGAAAATTTCGTCATCAAAATTTTAATTGTTACTCTCTCCTTATCAAAAGGAAGATTCTTATGGTGAATTTCTCCTTACTTAATCATGTGGCCTCACTACGCCTTTTGCTGCGTATTTTGATCATTTCCTCAATAGCCACATCTCGCAATCTTAACCTATATTTAGGGTCATCATCGACCACTATTAATCTTTCATTTTTCCGGCAACATCATCGCGCCATTCAGTCACACGTTCTAAGTTCACTTCTTAATGTCATTATCATAACCTTGCCAATTCAAATGGCGTCAACAATAGACTCATCAATGTCCAATATTTCAAGAATATCCAGGCGGATCATCCATTATCACTTAAAACGTACATAATGTCTACCAATCACAAGGCCAAATCCTTATGTCATGTCCGTGGTTCCGTTGGTTATAGTCTAAAAATATTTTACATCCCTCTCACCGGGTTACTTCCATTGCATTTCCTTTGAATCTCTATGAATTATCTTCTAGGTATTTCGTGGCGCTTTCCGGACCTCTGCAGGGACACATTACCGTAGGCAATACAAACAACACATCCCTAACACAGACGGAATCTTATCCGAAAATATTACCATCGGAGGTATCACAATAGACTTTCACTAACTCCTCACCGGACATTTCGGTATTTCTTATTACGGCATCTCAATCCATTTATTGTTATTTATTCAATTACCATGAGATACACATGCATGTTTCAATCGATTTTCTTTCAAAATCTTGAAATCATTTCTAACATCGAAAACGATGCAATTTAGCTTTCCGAAACCGTTTTGTTTAAAAAGTACAAAACAAGTCAAATTTTCGAAATTGTTTCGATACAAAATAGAGGACATTCCGAAATTTGCAAACATCTTAGATTTCAAAAGTATAGATAATCTTGGAATCGTTTTGATACGAGAATCGAAAATGTCCCAAAATTTGAAAGCATTTTAAAGTTCGAAAACACAAATCAATTCAACTTTTTGAAATCGTTTCGATACAAATCGAAAACGATCTTAGTCAAACTTAGCACAACACCTAAACCTACTCTTTCAATGCATGACTTGGTTCATTTCGCCCCCTTCGCCATTTGTTCCGAGAAGACAAGTAAGGAGCCGCGCCTTGTCCGGCTCTCGACGATCACTCCCCATAATCTCGACGGGCCGGGTCGTTACGGACTTTCCCAAGTCATACACTTACAAAGAGAGTCCCGTTCAACATGTCCCCATACCATATCTCACTACGATTTGTAGGTATCCCGTGCGACTCATCCCCATCAAGGCGACGGTTTATCAAGTCCAACATAGAATAATGATATGTTGATGCATGCACGTTTTCATAACTCAATAGTTTTAATGCAATAAATCCGTGCGATGCATGATACTCTCAAATTTAAACCTCATGCGGTGCATGATACTCTCAAATTTAAACCGGGTATATCATAGATTCACAACTTAAACTTAACTAAAACCATCGGGCAACCTTCACCATTAAAGATCAATAGCCTAGAATCAATCTATGTAACGCTCTCTAGGTCTCTGTTCATATCAAATTCAAGATATTCTAACCGGCCCGTTGTCCAAAAATCTTAACTAAACCTCAAACCAAGAACTATTGGCTTATATTCTTTACCGTTCGGTTTTTTATGAACATCGGGGCCTTTTGATGAAAATTGATATCTAAAATCATCAATATACCAACACAAATTCCAGCCTAAAATCCACAAATATCAATCACCTTTGTCACAATTCCATATCCACAATAAGTTATAGATGACTAAACATCAAACCACAACGTTTCAAGCCTAAAAGTAAATTTCAATAACTTCACTTCAAGCCTAAAGGCAAACTATTGCCAAAGTAGCGTCATCGTTCAAATTTCAGTTGATCACCTTGCTATATTCACAAATAATCATAATAATTATCAAATTTAGGTAGTGATCAACAAAATCTTATAAGTAGTATAAGCTACTCGCCAATTCCTGACAAACACAATTCACATGCACTTGTAGTTTTAAATGCGTACGTGCCTACCAAACACTTCATCCTCTAGCGCACCTTATCACTCCATTAACCACTCTAATACCAAACTACATGTGATGTCCGAGTCCACCATACCTTATTAAGGCTTGCTTACTAACCATGCGTTCTACGATTTAATCTTTCATTAGACAATAGCACATGTGAAAGACTAATTAAGACAATCAAGATGGCCATACAAGACAAGCGCATGACAAAACACCAATGGCGGACACGCCTAATAGGGTATGGACTCTCATGGGTTTTACTAACTAGATAACACAAATCGCAAGCGGTAAGATTACTAAGCAAATTGGTTATTCACTTTACATTCATATCTTTCGGGTTATATACATCGCTATTCATTTACGCTCTTCATCTAGGAGAAGTACAAAATGCGGTAATCTACTCCAGTTACTAAAACGCCCACGGATTCTCTCAACTCCATATTGTCGCCCATACTCTCAATGTGATCATCCAAATCGAGCAGACGAGAAGCAATCTCGGGATCGAGCAAATGAGGAGCAATAGGGCCTATCCACTATGGCAGGCCACGACAATGCACGGCCTTGAACTCGAACATTACTAATCAATGGATGGTCTTTTATCCACATAAACTTTAGATCGATTACCTTATAGCGCATGAATAGCGGTATATTAGGTCGAGCATCAATAAATTCTTCCGTCGACCGACTAATCCTTAGAGGGTTGCCATAAAGGCATTACCGCTTTGGCGTTGGTGGATCCGACATCCTAGTAAACTTAAAAGTGTTTTTAACTAGTGGAGTGAGTATAAACCCAACAAGGAGATAACTAGGTTGAACGACTAAACTACCTATAGAATCGTAAGATTGGAGGCGAGTATACCATCATCGAATACAATAGAACCTCAAGATTTATACCACAAGAAGATTTTCACAACCAGGATAGGTCGGCGCAATCTTAGAATCATGCCACCACAAAGTCATCAAGATAGATCGGAGCTCAACACTCACAATGACGAACCATAGATAGCTTATTAATAAGGACTAGAGATTTACTTGCCTCGATTACTTGAGAAAATGACGTAGAAATGATGAACGATCTTGGATTCGCCTTGGCTGCTTCAGATTGGCATCACACTCATTGAGTTGGCTTGATGACTTCGGCGCGACGACATGGCATTGGCGGACGACGAGGCTTAGGCACGGCGGCATGGCTAAGCTAAGGGAGCTTAAAGAGGGAGAGAGAGGGAGAGAGAGAGAGAGAGAGAGAGAGGTTGTTCTAATGAACGAATGATGAAATGAACCGACGTTAGAGGTTCTATTTATAGGAAACAAAGACGGAGGCAGTCGGCGCCCGGACCACCACGCGGTGACATGTGTTAACAGGTGTTACTAGCGTGCCGACACGTGGCGCCATGTGTCCTCGTGGCGCCATATGTCCTCGTGGCAATGATACATGTCACATGACATGACGTGTTGTACTTCTTGCCTCCGATTGTCCTTGATTTTGCACATATTTGACCCGATATGACCTAAATCAAACTCATAGTGTCCCTAAATTAATGATCCCACCATAGCAATAATCTTTCCTGAGCTCGTTTACTCTTAACTTGAGCCCAACGAGCACTAATCTACTCGTAACTTAAGTTGGTGGAAAACTCGGCTCATTACAAAATCTCAGTTGCAAATATGGCTGCTTCAGAAAAACCTTTTCACGAAGAAAAACTAGTAAGATTGCATTTTCCATTGTCTTGCGCTTATAAACAAAAGAATCCCCATTCCAAAGCGCCTCATTCATTTTCCATTGTATTGATCCTACCATTAATTTGTTGTTCAGGAGCTGGCATTTAGCTTAATACGAATAAAATCTTAAAAAAACTGTTTTTCAACAATTTTTTGCACGATTTTTGTGCTTTCCTAGTGAACATTCAATTGAAGTATCTAACAGAGAGTCGAGCAAGTTCAACAACAACAAGCTCAAACTCGGCTCGAAACACTGGCACGGCAATTCAAATTCAATTTTCTAATAATCAAGTATGGATCATTCGACAGAAAACCGTCTGTACAGCTAAAATATATGGATTGCACAATGAACTTTGAATTTTCCCTAGAAGGCATTTAGTAAAGCAATCGCCTGACTATTTTAGCAACTCCTTTTCTCCATAAACACCCCACCCTATCCAGCTGTGAGAGCATTCCATATGCGGGAACCTTTGCTTGAGCACAGTTCATATGCCCTGCTTCTGATAAAATTCATCTTCGAAGAATCCCACCATTTTCCAATGTCTTCAGCAGTTTGAACACTGAGGAAGTTCTTGATGTTATCCAGTTCGGTATCCTTAGAAAAGAGAAGCTTCGGCTCGTGGAAGTTATTTTTCTGCCCGAAAAGTTCGCTGAAAGTATAAAGGGTCTGTTTTTATGGATCTGCAAACATCTGTTTCGGCTTTGCAGAAGATGATCAAATTGTCTGCGAAGCAAACTGTGACTGAATAAATGCCGGCCATTCTAAGTTTCAAGGGAATCCAAGTGGCCCACGGGCCACATTGCACTTTTCCTCAATGAGATTACTAAGAAAATTTCAAGGCAAAGGATGAAAAGATAAGCTGAAAGGGGGTCCCCTTGCCTAATACCGCAGTTAAGCATTTGGAAAATGAAAGAGATGAATCTCCATATAAAATCTATGGTAAGTTTTCTCCAAATCAATTTTGATAGTAAACCGTTGAGATGCACATGTGAGCCGTGTTAGAGATGTGTAATGGTCAATCTTTGCAAGTTCCTTTAAATTTTTTAATGAAAGTGGGTCCAATCGCATATGGGCCGCACTTGGGCTCCTCTCTTGGCATTTCTCTGGGTAAAATTTATGTTGTGCGCTCCTTGCAAATTACTCATTGTTGCCCTTTACTTTTCTTTTTCACTAGCCAACCATAGCAAGTTCAAATTCGAGGTCATCATGGACATGGTGACCTATCAAGTTTGCTCAGGCTCATTTGACTCACATATATGCAAGTAATTCCCTTCTTAAGCTCGCCTAGTGTAAAGTCTGATTAATTTTCTATGGAAAATTAATTCTCATTAGCATGATTGGATTTGGATATGGAATTTTAGGCTCGACCCGTCTATGGATCGAGTCCGGTTGAAAGTGGAATGACTCCTTGTATGTTTTGCATTTTGATTTTTTTCTTATTTTGGCCCGTGATTTCAATATTTGACCCTTGATTTTTGTCGATTGCAAAATCTTAAAATGTGTACAATTGTACTTTGTAATATTTTTAAATTCGGCCAATTCAATTGGCTTTGCAATAGTGAGAAGGCTTAATTATTGTACTTCATATGGTGCATAGGTTGTGTGACCATTAATTTAAACAGTTCTTTAGTTTTTTTTAGAAAAATACCGGATTTCATGTACGAGCATATTATGCACACACGATTGATGGCATAGTAACTATTAAAATGATTAGTATGTGTGGATGGATGTGGTAATTTTCCTATTAGAATTTACATCTTTAGTTCACTTTACATAGCTTTCTTTGATTCAATATGTAATTATCTTTGGTTATTTCGATGTCCTCCTCTTGTAATTTTAAACGGCAAATGCAATGATGAGTAAAATTTGGATCAAATCGAGTACATTTTGTTAAAATGGGGGTTCAAGTGCAATTAGCCAAAAAAGGGGGGAAATGGTCTAAAAAGTAAAAAAACCGACTTTGCCAACTTCTTCCAGTGAACTCCTCCGGCGAGCCATGGTCTTACGTTGGCATGCTCAAAGCCACCAGCTCTCTCTCTCTTTGTCTCTCTCTCTCTCTCTAGACAGATCATGCGCTTTGTGGTATCGATGCAGCATTGTGAAATGAATTCGAGACTCATACGTTGAACTGGCTCATCGAAGCGGAGGCCAAATGTGGAGCAGAATCGGGAATTCGAAGTTGAGAAGCGAAATCGCGAATCGAGCGATCAGGAGGTGGTCGTCGGCGTCGTCATCTGTCGAGCCGTCGAGTGGAGGGAGGTTCGCTGCGGTGTGGGGGAATGGGGATTACGGGAGATTGGGGCACGGCAATCTGGAGTCGCAGTGGAGGCCAAAGCCTGTTGCCCTTTCAGGGTTTAAGCAACAAAGTCTCAAGTCCATCGCTTGCGGCGGAGCTCACACCCTCTTCTTAACAGGTTTCGCTGTCTCTACTCCATTTTGATTTTTCGACTGTAAGAGTTTTGTGGGTTCACCGTTCCAATTTCCTTTATCATCGAGTTTTAGTTTGTTGATGCTGTTTCGGTTCTAAAAAATTTTAAGTCTAAGTTGTGTCTTGTTAGCAGAAAATGCGTATTGAATGAGGAGCAATCCAGTGGATAAGCGTTAGTTCGAACCTTCAAGCTAAGATAGCTGAAACAATGACCCTGCTATGACCGCTGTAATTAATTGTACATCTGTTGTAGTAGTGAAAGAGAGTCGGGTGAGAAAAGTGTACAACCCGTGAATTTATGAAGATAAGATGGCTATGCTTCGCAAACTGCATTGACGAGATGGAGATAAATGGCGTCTGTCTGTGAGCAAAAATATCTTATTGGATCAGTGAGCTATTTCTCTGCACTCAATTTCTTGTTTCTCATGGCAAACATAAAAGCTGTGCTTGTTGCAAGAAAAGGATCACGCAGCAATATTTTTGGAAAAGCAATCCCAAGAATCCTCTGTAATTGTTGAAATTTCTTTGTCTAGAAAGAGGGTTATCCTTGGTAATTGCAGTCATGGTGATTGTCTTGATTGGAGGTTTCATTTGCTTTTTGTAGTTCTTGTGGTTTTTTAACACTCTTGCTACTTTTACATTACAAAAACCATAAAGATAGTTTTCCATGATAGAAGGTCCTTGTTCTCTGCTCCCTTATTTCCAATATCATCCGAAACTCTGCAAATATAAAGCACTGTGATTGTTCGGCATGGTCCAGATCAATTTACTCCAATTCTGGTGGTATTACTGTGTTTCTTTGGAATGGCACATGGATAACTGATTTTGGAGTCCTGTCAATGCACATTATCTCCGTGTTGAACATTTCAATGGGCAGGCAATAGTTTGTCTTATTAGGATCATGTTATTTCATGCACGGATCCTTTGTCTCTTTTTTCCTGAAACTTCAAATTTAGGAGACTAAAAGTTAGTCATCTCTAAATACCTTCCAAAGTTTGTGGAAATCGTGTTGTTTCCAGTAGATGCTCATTAATGTCTCTTTAATGTAACAGAATCTGGGCAAGTTTATGCAACTGGTCTGAATGATCATGGACAGCTTGGAATTTCAGACGATAAAATGTATACTACTGTATGATCCTCTTCACCTTGTTCTATTGTGCATATTTTGGTCCAAATATGCTATTTCATAATACAAATCTGGCGCCATTTACCATTTTTAAATTTTAGTTTTTTGACGCTATTTTATTCCTTAGATTCTTTTGGTCGACATTTGAGAGGAAATAGGACACTCTTCTCAAGCATGACTCTTTTGTCCTTGAAAGTTCTGGGATGCAAGTGTTCTCTTCCTATCTATTGATGCATATCATAACCCCATGCCTGTGTCTGCCCCAGTGTATCTTATATGTCTTTATATTATTTGACTAGAAACCTTTTATTCCTGTTGATAGCTTGTCAATCCATAAGATATACTGATACCTCGTGGCCTATTCTACCTTGCCCCATGCTACCTAGCTGGTGAGCATATGTTGATTTCAAACAAAAGTGCCGTGTCTTATTATTTACCGGGGCATGAACATGATCTTTATTCAGGCATTCCTTCTTATAGGATTCAAATTTAATCTTCACGGGGTGTGATGTTTCCCAGGTTTAGAAGTGGGGATAGGTTGTTGGTGGGTACCCTGGTTATGTTAAATATGATGTAAACTTCAAGCTGAGCCTTGATGGATAGTCCACTTTGTCTCAAGGTGATATATTTCCTTTTAATGTGGCATGGATATACAAAATTCGTGCATAGCAATAGATGATTTTGTCACCATGTTAATTTCTTGAGAAGCAGAGCTATTATAAAAGTGCATTGCATTTTTGTCACTTGATTTTATTTGATAGTCATCTTTTCTTTATAAATGTGGGTGCATCATAATTCTTTCTTTGGCAATAAGTGGACGAAACTTAAATTATGGAGTAATCTTTGCTGAGAAGCATTGGTAGTTAATGTGTGAGATTTTTCAGGCTTTCTCAACTTCAGTTTTAGATTATCTTATGGTAGTTATCCTAAATGCACATAGTTGTAGTGTAAACTGTTAAGGTTCTTGCAGATATCATGAATATGTTAATTCATTAGTACACCTTTTGATCCTCGCAGGAGCCTGTAGAAGTTTGTGGACTGCCCGAAGAAATTGTTGAAATATCTGCTGGCTACCATCACTCTTGTGCCATCACAGGTGAGCAGTTAGTCCTACTTTGATGCATATGAATCTGCATTTCATTTCTTTATACATTCCTTATTATAATCTATGTTTTGGGATGCTCTTGGTGCTTGGGAGGATTTAATTCTTCATCCACATGATAAAGTGGAAGGCGTAAAGGCCATTTGACTTGCAAGCTGAAGATCCAACTTTTGGTTCCTATCTTGGAGAAGCAGTGATCCATCCTCTGTTTGCAGACTTAGAATTCCAAGATAGATCTTTCTCAGAAACATGATTCCGTTGGATTTTACAGGTCTTGGAACTTTCACTTGGTAATAAAGTATTAGAACCGATGAATCAACCATTTTTATTATGGATCTGACGAAATGGAAGTTGATGGTTGAATTCGGCTTTTTAGAAGAAAGTAAGTAATCTTCGGGAGCAGAACTGCGATGGAGTTGTCTTGACGTGGCTGGTCTGTGTTACGAGCGCTTTTGTGTACAATGTAGTACATTCTTTGTTCAAGAAAAGAAGAGATAATGGGAAACTATTATTATGGTGCAATCACGTCTCTCTCTGGCACTTATTACGTCAATATGAGGTGGCTAAAGGGGTATACATAACTCAGTCTTATCAGAATTCCAAGAAGATGCCCATTGGAGGAGAGCAAATGAAATATAGGATTGGGAGGCAAAATTGGTGGTATTGGACATTGCGGGCTTCTAATCTCCTTGCAGGAGCAATTTTTTGGCCCAAATTTTTGTGAACTGGTTTTACCACTGTTGCAATCTTTTATTGGACAAGCTAAGCTTGTCTTTCAGTCACCATCTGATTTGATGTCTCTCCTATCCAACCTTCCCTACATTGTTCTTTTTCCGGTGATATATGCGCTTTGTTTTTAATGTAGGATGCATTAGGTAAACTTTTCTCTTTTTCGTCTGCAATTGGTTGTTGCCACCTGTGGTGCGTTCTGAAGGCCAAGGACAAGTCATTATTTATAACATTGATAGGTACTATGTGGTTGTGTTCTACATCCTTGTGCAGCGTTTCAAGAGTTGGTTTTTTGGCTAATGGCTTCAAATTCGAAGGGATGATTATTCTTGGTTGTATCTCGCCTTATGAAGTAGAATTAGGAGGAAGATGTTTTTCATATGGAGTGCATTGCTGGGTCAATGTTTACTAAATTGGATTTCATGTCTCTATCATTATGGTGGGCATGATTTCTTCGGATCTGATGGCTCGTTCTATACACTTGCTTGCTACGTGGAACTCTTCTGTTCTACAGGAAGATTGTCTCTCTTTGTTTGATTGTATCAAGGAGGAGCTTAAATGATAGATGGCTCCCTTTTAGCGATGTATAGTATATCGTCATATATTTGGTTAAGCTTTGTGTCATTTGTAAATGATGGACTTTTGAAGATGCTATTTGGAGGTTTTTGCATTTTTCTCTATCTTCTAAAATGGATCTATCTTGCTTTGTAAAATGTTTATCTGTCATGACCTTAGATATATTTTCAGTGAAAATCACATTAAGGTTTAAATACTATTGAAACCCTTTCTCTGTAAGTTGGCTAATACTTTGTATGGTCTTCTGCAGTGGATGGAGAACTCTATACGTGGGGGAATAACTCAAGCGGACAGCTTGGCCTCGGAAAAAGTAAGTTCCTGAATTAGAAAAAAGATATTAAATTACTAATTCATATATTACTATGATTGTGTGGGATTAATTATTCAACCAATGGATACTCGGTCTATTTTCTAAATTTCCGTCTTGTAGTTCACGATGTAGAGAGGTCATAGATTGTGCACAATTTATTGGTTTGTTATGAGGAGTAAGTGTAATGATAGTGATATCAATTGTTGTTCTTAAGCTTCTTTGGCCATCTGTCCTGCTTGAAGCTTTGCTAAGGATGACACATTTATCAGACAAACAAGTTTCACAGTTTCAGGTTTTTTTGGCCTTATGTCCTTGTCTAAAACTTGACGTTTACTTGTTGGTTGTAATTCGTGCAGAATTTTGCCTCGCCCAGTTGATGTGGAAACTTTTACTCTTTTAATGCAACTGCTTATTGAAGCCACTTTTACCTGTAGTTTATCTTCTATTGACCTGTTGTGCAGCTGCTCCATGCACTCATTCTACAGACATAATCATACAATAGTATTTTTATCGGCGACAGAAGGAAGTAATCTGAGTAGTGGGGGGTTGCATGTTGTGTTCCTGGGTATTATTAAAATTAGGAAATTAGTTGTACAAAGATGTTACTCTTAGCTCCATTTTAATTGTTTTGGAAGATAACATCTGTGTTACTCAATTGTGAAAATTTCTTTTTCAGCAGGCACCTCTTAACTAAACAATATAGTTTCCTTTTGATCATCTTGTTATGGTCAGATCATTAAGTCGCAACTTGATACTTGTTGTGTTTGTCAAGTGAATATTAGATTAAAATTTGCTCAAGCGTCCTTTCTTTGAAACGTATGCAGAATCTGCAAAAGTTGTCCCAGTACCAACTAAAGTGGAGTGCTTGACTGGAATGTTTGTAAAAAGGGCAGCTTTGGGCTCGGAGCATTCAATTGCTATCACAGGTAGGAATTTACCCTTTCTGCCGAATCCCTGCTGCTGACTCTCTCTCTCTCTCTCTCTCTCTCTCTCTCTCATGCACTCCCGACCCCATGTTAATGTCAGATGAAGGTGATGCTTTAAGCTGGGGAGATGGAGGATCTGGCAGACTTGGTCATGGACATGAATCAAGCATTTTCGGGTTTCTAGGAAGCAGCAGGTTGGTGTCTATGGTCTTAGAGAAGCTTCCAGTTTTGGGCTTTTCATACTCTTCATCTACTCTGACCCAAAAAAAAAAAAAAAGAACTCTTCAGATAGTGGGTGATCATTATTAGCAGTGCTTTGCAATTTTTTTTTCTCCAATATAATTTTGGTTTGGCTATATAAAGGAGGGTTACTCCCCCTATCGTTTATGACCAGTGTTGATACCCATAACGTCTTAATGTAGACATTGGCACGAGTCCAATATATGCAAAATGCAATCTTGGGTTAATTTGCACCTTAGTTCTATTACAAATGTGATTATCTTCATGTGCCTTTGAGAGATCCTAATACAGTTTAGTTGGGCGTAAAAGTATTGCTGACAATGGGTAGTGTATAATATTTCTCCACAATAAAGACTAGTCGCCCAGCAGCAGCTTAAATTAACCCACTTGATGGGTAGGGTATATGCCTGTCTAATGATTTGTAATCTATTTAATCCATTGACTTCCTTCAGAGTTTTTTCATGGCTACTCGTGCCTCCTGCTGCCTTTTTTAAACCGCATTTATAAAGTGATACTGCTTAATGTAGTTATTATCTTGTACCTACCGCCCTAAGTGATATGTTTTATCAACTAATATGCGAGTTTGTATCTTTTTTTCTCAGCAGCCCTTCTAGATCAAAACATAAGGTTTTGCCGTCCATTGATCTGTTTTGTATCTTCTTGGTGGCACCGTCATAGCTTCTTATTTATGCCCCCAATATCTCTGCTTTAATTGTTTAAACCCCCTGAAATTGGTTTCCCTATATATTTTCCCCTGGGCCATTGTGCATGATCCTAAGAAGGTAAGCACGTATTGTTATTGTCATGAGAAGTCAAATGACTTCTGATGGTTTCTCCATTGCAAAACCCTGCATGACTGTTCGAACATGCTATTCCTTTTCTCATTATCTTTAACCTTATTTGTCGATGCAGTGAATACACACCAAGGCTCATCAAGAAGCTTGAGGGGTTGAAGGTAGTGTTCACCTGCAAGTGCTGCTTTCCCAGTTCATGTTATCATTTATAGGTTTATACACATTGTGGTTCTTGGCTTCATTTTTCTCATGTTTTAGGTTAAAAATATTGCTGCTGGGCTGCTGCATTCAGCTTGCATAGATGGTATTCTCCAGTCTCCAGGCTTTTCTTTTGTTATATATGTGTGTGTGCGCATATCCAATCTGTGACATTTTGTTCTGTACTTTGAATATTAACTCAAGTAAATTCACAAGTTGTGCAGAGAATGGATCTGTGTTCTTATTTGGTGAGAAAGCTTTACAAAAACTGGTAACTGCTGCATTTCTCTCTTCATTTGGCATAACAATCAGAGTATGGTTGAATTAGCAATTGCATGACTGTGATTTTATGTATCAGGGATTTGGAGGGGATAAAAATGCAACGACTCCTTCCATGATTGATGAGCTACCATATTCTGAAGAAGTTGCTTGTGGTGGCTATCACACATGCGTTATAACATGTAAACAGTATCTTTAATCATGTTTGATTTTTGCTATTATTTATCATTTTCTTTAAAAGTTAAACGGCATCATCAACATAAGTCTTCTTAGTGGATCTTTGCTCTTAAAATAATTCTAACATGAAACAGTCAACAAAATTTCAACAAGTTAAATCAGAATCAAGGTTCAACCCCGGAAAAAATCAGAATAAGGTTCCAGGACATGAAGGGTAGTTAATAGAGATTGGATATAGGTATAAATCAGCTAAAGTTAGCAATGAAGATGGATTACTGATGAACACAAGTAGGAAAGGGAACAAGACATTTCCCTACTAAAATTTCGAAACTGCAAAGTAACATGAGAAATCAATCCGGCTATCTATGGTTTAAGCAATTATCTGTTACTGACAACTGCTGATACTCACCATTCTGCTAAAATGGCATATGCTCACGCAGATATCCATGGTTAACTTGTTCTGCAGTAGAGTGATCATGATTGGTGGGAAACAAATTGGACTGTACATTAGCAATTAACGGAAAAAAGTTGCAGAAGATATTTCGAAATTTCTATAATTACTCTAAGGGAGACAAATTATTTGAATTCTGCCAGCTGTGTTGATCTTCTATATGGTTCCCCTTTCTGGATTTGTCCCCTTTTGATCAGTAACAAGCTGCTGAGGGTTATTATACTTTTACTCATAGTCTCAACAACCGGTATTTTGGAGGCCACTCTTTGGTCTTAATTAGATAGAGACTGCTCTTTTCATCCAGTGTTTTGTCTTATGTGAACTTAGTGCTGTATTTGCATGCTTATGTTGTAGGTGGTGGGGAGCTTTATACATGGGGCTCGAATGAAAATGGCTGTCTGGGAAATGGGTACAAGTGACTTACTGTGTGTTTCTGATTACCCACTAAATAATGGACTTATTAAGATCCATATGCAGCATGAAACCTCCTCTCTTTTCCAGTGCTACTCTCAGTGTTCTTATTGGGATGATTTTTAACTTGTTATGGTCAGGTCAACAGATGTCTTCCATTTACCTGAGAGAGTCGAGAGTCCTTTTGTCAAATCTCCTGTTAGCAGGGTGGGCCATCTCCTTATTCAGTAGACATTGAAAAAGTGTTCTATTGAGAGTCTCAGAGCAAGATGTGATAAGCTTGTCACTTTTGTGCTTACAGGTATCCTGTGGTTGGAAGCATACAGCTGCTATCTCTGGTAAGAGATCATTCAACTCATGAAGTTAAACCTGGATGCAATCTGAACTTCCTAATTATAACTTCTGTGCCAAAACCTTTTTAATTATGTAGTTGAGAGCACTTAGACAAACCAAATTGCTGCTTTGACTCAGATGTTTGAGGAACTCATATGGAACTGATGCTTCTAGCATTGTGGCTTGTATTTATGCAGATGGCAAAGTTTTCACCTGGGGTTGGGGAGGTTCTCATGGGACTTTTTCGGAAGATGGACATTCTTCTGGTGGACAGCTGGTATGTAAGAAGATCTCCCGTAGTTTGCATTGCTGATCACATTAAAATGATTGGGAAGAATGGGAACAGATGCATAACTTCGCCTTTGTTCAATTCATAAGTTATGTGTTTGTGCATTGGAGTGACATCAATTGCAGTATAGTCATTGCAAAATTCGAACAAGTTTTGAAAGGAAATTCTGAAAAAGAACGAGAATATATTATTCATCATGGTCTCTTGATGCAACTAAGAGATGCCAAGAGATGGCCCCATATGACTCACAGTCACATGGGTTCCCTTGCATTTGAAAAATTATGTGGTATGCTGAGAAATGGCGATCATCTCAAGGATACTCAGGGGTCTCCAATCGAAGAACAAGTGAAAAACTGTTTACATATATCAGCACATAATGTCAAAAATCATACCATTTCCTTCTTTTCCCGTTGTTTGGGAGAAACCATAAGTCGCTGCCTCAGAGCTATAATTCGATGATGAATTTTTAACTATAATAGATCCTACCCATATTTCATGGGAATAATTATCATTTCATAAACTACTTACCCTTGCTTCATAAGTCCAGATATAAATTCTTTTCCCATGTTTGTAGTTTGTCTGAAGTCATGCTCCCTGTGAGGAGCTTTCTACTGCCAATTCTTTTATGAGTACCTTGTGATGAAGTTTGAAGTTTGTTCGTTGGAGATAGATTTAGCCTGAGGGTTTATATGCTTCCTGGGGTGCCTGTGAATATCAGATCTAAGGTTGTCCATTGTTTCCTATGCCTGGCAGAATTGAGATATTGTTTGCATTATTGTTTTAAAAAATGATGTACTTTTTTTATAGTTGTCTCTTGTCCATCTTATATGTTATGGACCTAAGTGGAGAAGCATAAATAACATCGTAAACTCCTGTTCTGGTTTTTGTTATAGCATGATCTAATAAACCAGAGTGCGCAGTAGTCTCTGAACCACAATGCTCCATTCCACATGAGATGATAATATCTTTCTTAACTGCTTTGTGGAGTTGGTTTGGCCCAATGAGCACCATATTGGTGGTTTTCAAGCAGGTCATTTGCAATTGACCAAAAATAGAAAATCTTCTACTTTCTTTCTTTCGTGTTTTATTGTTGGGTACTCAAAAATTTCCCAGTGGTCCTTTTATTTGAAGACTTTTATTCTTTTAAATGCTTTTGCACCGTGCATGATATGTGCTTTGTGGCTCAGGGCCATGGGGATGATGTGGACTACATAAAGCCGGCAATGGTCTACTTTGCCGAGCCTGTGAAAGCAGTACTTGTATCATGCGGGTTCAACCATACTGGGGCAATATTTGAGTTCACCGAAGCTTAGGGCTTGCGTGAGATCAAGTGTTGCCAACTCTTTGATCTCGATAATAATGTCTATAGCATTATTTGACCACACAAGGAATAATAACATGCTTTTACTTGTCCGGCAGTATACACAATGAGCAAGTAATTGAGGAGGTGATTGTACGCGGGCTGACACAGGGACACATACAGAAAAGATCCTTTGGAGGAACATACAGCTGTACAAATGCAGAAACAATCTTTGTTATGATTGACCTGTACCAGTATATTATATTCTTTGATAAGTATACCTGCGTGTGATATAAGGCACAGAACTTGTACAGTAAGTTTTGCATATGAACAAGCCTCCTCTTTTTTTTGTGGCCTATCTTGCCTTTTAATATGTTATTTCTAGCATTCCATCTCTATTGAAGGTGCATTTGGTTTTCTGCTCTCCAGAAGCTCATTTGAGTTGGGGCTAAACTGGGGTTGCTCTTATTCGGGGTCAGCTCCAGAGAGTGAAACTCATTGCCTTGGTCTGTTGACATAATTTCATGTGAAGATACCTGGAGCATTACTTCTTCATCAAACCTTTGCCGCTGTCGTTATCCTAAAGTTAGATTAACCGTGTCTTCACAAATTAAATTCAAATTGATGTTGTGATGCTCCCCTACAACTAGAGAAAAGATTTGGTTTTTGATAACTTTCTTGAGTCCTCTTGCCTCGTCACCGTTAATTTAAACATTATCCCTATTTAAACATTTCCCAAGTTGTATAATGCTTGGCGTACGTCGATAAGGTCTGCTCGAGCTCTGAAGTGCTTTGTAGAGTGAATGGAGAAACCTTTGGTTAATTATCCTAGGCAAATACCCCAGCAACCTTTTATTTGCACTGTCTTCGAGGAAACCGGTAGCACCAGTAGCCCTTGAAAGCGGTAGGATCCATAGCTTCTTCGAAAATGGAAAAGTTCTATAATCCATGCTGCTTTTCCAACATACTGGACCTTTAAGAGTTAGATATTCTCGGTTGGGTATACAACTACTTTCAGTCTAAAGAGGGGAAACTTAACCAAAAACAAAAGTCATAAACTTATTGCAATTGTGATAATTCGATTCTAAATTTTTTTTCCCCGTTCAATTATAAACTTTTTGTATTTTTGTCAATTTAATCTATCCGGCCGATCTTGGCGACACCGGCGCCGATGTGGACAATTTTAATATTTTGTTAAATTTTTTTATTTTTCTTTCTTATTTAATTTTCTTTTTTTTCCCTTCTCCTTCTTCCTCTAGTAGGTCGTCGATCCGGCGGCGACCAGCTAGAGAAAGAAGGGGAAGAAAAAAAAAGGAAAGAAAAAAAGGAAAGTAGAAGAAAGATAATTAAAATTTTAAAAAAATATTAAAATATCATTAAAAAATTGTCACATCGGTATCAGTAGGTCAAAGTTGATGGATGGATTTAATTGGCACAAATACAAAAGGTGTGTAACTAAATTAGGACAATCACAATATGTTTAGGACTTATGTGGTAACTTTCCCATAGGAGAGGTCATTCAATCATGGATTCGGCTTCTCAATCTATTTCTCGATCAAAACCAACAGTTTGCTTATGACTTCTATAGAACAGACCGGTTGATCATATTTCGCCACAAGTTTCGATCTTGACAAAGTTGTTTCATTTACCACCGGCACCAAGTCATTTATAATCCGGCTTTATTCACAATGATAAATGTTTGTCAAAGCATATATCCTGTATTTACTGTCGGCATGCAATCTACTCTAGGAGGACAAAACAGAAAATTGTAACCTTTCTAATCTGAGGAGTTAAAGATTAGCCCATAAAATTTGATTTTTGTTGCAATCCCTAGTTTTTCAGTTTGCATAAGCTTTTAGTCAAGAAAAATTGAATATTCTCTCTCAGGTAATATTTAATTAACATGTAGTCAGAAAACTACCGAGATGAATGAAAATTAAAGTTCGGGAGGGGTTAATATGTGACTTTTCAAGATTTGGGAACTATTGTGCAACGTGCCATAAGTTTGGGAGGGTACTTTGTGACTTATCGAAGTTCAAAGTTCAATATTGCTGCCAAATTCCAGAGGGCTTCGGGCCATTATTCCTAAGTTCACTTAATCTATCTAATGATCTCATTTGTTAACATGACAAAATAGCATTCTAGATATATTTTGTAGACGAGGGCAGCAAAGTGAGCAACGTATATTTCTTTGAAAGCCTATCCACATGCATTCAAGAACATTTGGCCTGGATTCAAGTTCACAACAATGATTAAGCATAAAGTAGTACTTGAAGTAACAATGAAGCGTGTGGGCTTAGATTGCAATAGATTTTGTCTCCCTCCTCGTGGTCTTGAGTTTAAGCCTTGTTTGAGAGCAGTTTAAGAGTAAAATCCCGAACAAACTTCTAGACTGATAAGATCGTGGGCTAACTGAGGTGCGTTAAAGCTAATCCAAAACACATCTTATATCTGAAGTGGTTTGTCCGTTGGAGTCTCAATCTGAGCGTGGAGAAGTCAAACAGGTCCCAAACTCTTGATGAGTTATTGGCAATGTAGATGGGTTTTGTCCAGGAGACCTTCATATATGGAAAATCACTTAGCCCTACTAGGGGCAAAGGGGTGCCTCCTCGTAATGATTCTTCAGAAAAACTCCATGTGCATCTATCTTATCCATTTCACTGTACAGTTGTCGAAATAATTCATTATTTTCTCAATCATCTCCATCCTCTCATTACATTGATTCAGTTGCTCATTCTGAGTTCAGAGACCTAGTTCATGATCAAGTTTCAAGAGTCCAAATTGGAAGTCAAAAGAAAAAGAATTGAGAGTCAAGATGAACCAAATATGTACTGAACACGCATCTGCGTTCTGCAATCCCTCCTATACATCTCTCTCTCTCTCTCTCTCTCTCTCTCTCTCTCTCTCTCTCTCTCTCTCTCTCTCTGGCTCACAAAATTCCTCTTCAGGAGGATAGACGCCACTACAAAGTTATAAAGAGTTGACACTTGTATGGGAAGACCGGTTGCCCAGATTTACACGAGGAAAATAAGGGGGCAAAGGTCAAAATACCTGCATCTAAGTGGTTAACAAGGGCGAAATGACAGGAACAGAAAGTTGGGAGTCAAGCCAGATGCAGTGCCACCTGCTGAAGAAGTATTTTCCTCTGAGATGCATTGATAATGCCCTTACATTCAGCATCAGCCAGAACATCTGTCACAATTGCAGCTGCTGGACCCCTGGGCTCCTCTGAGGCCCTTTTCAACATGAACACCTACAAAAAGGCAATTTCTAGCATTTTAAAAACAGGAAGGGCAGTATACCGAAAGTACAAGGAATAACCCTTAAAGCCCTTTGTTACTTTACATATTGCTCTGACACATATTTCTTAATAAAGTCATAGCAGCTCTTTTGTTTCCCGTGTCTGAACCAACAAGCTAGAAAATGCGGGATTCACTTTGTCTCATGCTGAAAGCACTTGTTAGTTATTATGGTTAAATCACAGCGAACTGGATTTAATGGATAAGTCACACAACTAGCATAGGATATATGGTAACACAAAACAAGCTATACCTGCCCGTGATGTGTTATTTCCAAGCAACCAGGTTGCTGGATAAATGGCTCTCCATCTATTTGAACGGGGAAAGGACTGGAAGTATGTATTCTTATGACATTCCCCTGGGCCAGTCTCCTTGCCTGCGATAGGCCAACCTGTACCAAGAACATTCATGGCATGAAAATTCTAGAAAATTGTGCCGGCCATCTTTTTGTGTATATAAACAGCAATTTTCCATCAAATTAATTTCGTTCTTCTCCTTAAGGTCCGATCATAAGAGGTGCACATCGAAATTCAAAGACATTTAGAGGATAAGCGTACTCTAAAGTGACAGAAAAAAAATCTCAGACAGGTGCCAAACCTGAAGTTTGCCAAGGTGCCATGCTCCACTGATGCACACAACCTCAAGCATTTTATCATGCATGTTCTGAAGACTAAAATCGTCATCATGCTCGTATTCATTTTGCCAAAGATCTACTCCGCCCATGTAGCTGCCGATATTTAGCACAATTAATCCCTCAGAATCCTGGAAAGCAGGGAATGATTGGTAAATGACTAACAAAAGCAAAGGCAATAGACGAGCAAGTCCAACTGAATCATTACAGTATACCTTAGGTATCTGAATATCTTTACCATCAACTTCAAGCCAAACCTGCCATGGCAAATCAGCACAGGTTCTGTCCATGATATCTTTAGCACCTTCTTTTGCATAACGCAATTTGTTGACAAACTGTTCATATATGGTACGGTGTCAATATGCCAAGCAGTATGAATTTCAAAGAGTAAAAAAGAGAGAAGAAAAGGGTACGGCGGGATAGAGCTCAGTACAAGTAGTAAATGCACAAGCCAAGTTTAGCAAAGATGATTGAAAGCACCAAGTTCAATCAAATGCATGGACCTTTGATGAGCCAGCTAGATCAAATCAAAGCACATCGAGACAACTCCAAATATTCAAACAAATTACAATCTTGGTTTGTTCATATACAATAAATACATTCTGAACTTTGACCAACATCAAGTTGATAAGACAACAAAGAAAAATAAGTATATCCATACCCGATTATAAAACTTCTCTGGATTTTCTTCTCGCATCAGGTGAAACTCATATGCAACCTTTGCATCACATCCAATGCCTAAATTATGAGAAATCAGTGTTCAGTAAGAAGATCAGATTAACTGTAATCATCAGCAGAATCTGGTAGGTTTGGTCAAGCACCTAAGTAATTCAACATGAACTTGGAATGGGCCTTATGAGAATTGCCATCAGGTTTTTCTTGACTAATGTTCACTTGCCACCGATCCAACATAGTAATTGCTGCACTATTAATGTCATGTAAAAGCGTGTTCAAGCCACCTTGACCACCGCTAAGCGAGAAACCTCTTCCCCACCCCATAACTCTTGACAGATCATTTCCTGTGCCAAGAGGAAGAATGGCCACTGGAGGAGGGGATTCGAAATTCCGTCTCTCAATTGCATCAATTATCCACGCAACTGTTCCATCTCCTCCACAGACCAAAACCCTAAAATTCGGCAAATTACTAAATAACTCCAAACCAACCTCAGGCCCCTGGCAAGCACTCAGCTCAAAAACCTACAAAGAAAAATCAATCAACTTGTTGTAAGCAAAAAGCCATTTCATTGCAGGATAGGGTACTGAGAAACCTAGATTTCTTCCATAATACTACAGGAGAGGAGCCATTTCCTACTGGGTAAGATAAATTCTCCCCGTTAAATGACAGATAATTTTCACCTGCTAAAACATAAATGCAAGTCAAAAGCAATCCTCAGGCAGAACACAAACAACACTCACAAAACAAGCAGAGGATTAAAAAACACTAAGGCAAAACTTACCATTTAGCATTCTATTTCGTACATTAATACTCCATTTTCTAATTGTGTTGCTCATAGAAATATCACAAATCATCTTAATGTCTAACTAGAAAATGGAATAATGAATTACGAAATAGAATGCCGACTAGAGAAAAAAAATGGCTCTGGGGAAGGATAGCACTTCAACCTGATCTTTTGATTTTTCCAGACAAATATGGTAATAAGTACTGCCGACTAGAGAAAAAAAAAAATTGTCTAACTTGCGTGGCTGTGCGTGTGGTGGGTTTTGGTGAAACAAGAGAGGGAGGTAATGAAATATAACTTCTTATTAGGGGTGATCGGTTTCGAAATGGGGTTGCAGAGTGTGAACTGTCAAAGTCGATTTCTGGCTTTTGGAAACGGGAACCGGTTCACTTAGGATCTGGCGGAATCTAGGGTCTATTTGGGAAGCAGGCCTAACTTGCTCACCCCTACTTCCGATTACCTGGACAGATTGAGGGAAGCAACGCAATTAAGGTTTTGCAAAGAAAGCAAAAAGGGTCAAACTTCAGTTTTTTTTTTTTTTTTTGGTCAGAAGGGTCAAACTTCTGTTCAAGAGGATCACTGTCTTAGATGTCAAAGAATCCATAGTGCTATCAATTCTCATAATATACCTGACTAGCTATGGCTCACCTGCACAGGATTCAAAAGCATGTTTAATCTCCTACGTAGATAAGGCCCATATTGTGCTCCACTCTTTACATTAATGAAGACTAATAGAGGTCGTGCATCCATTGGCAGATCAACAAGGGAAAACTTCTTCAGTTGTCCATAGTTGGTTTCACCTTTTTTCTGCGACAACCTGCTATATGTCCCCCGCATACCAAGTAGCCGGCCATCCCTTTTAATGAAAGGATCGACATTCTTCTCCCCACTCAACTTCTTCAAGCCAACAAGCCCATTGAACATATACTCCAAGGCTGAATTACTTTCAGCAGCATTAAGCAATTTACCATTAAGAGAACGAGTGCTCCCATTTTTACCTCTGTGGCGCCTTCTTCTTACAAGTGTTCCACCCCCAGAAACATCCTCATCGACCTCTTTCACACACAATGGGGAGAGGATAATCCTTCTAAGAGGACCAAGATCACAGACATCCCCAGATTCATTCGACATTTTGGCATGACATTTGACATGTATAAGCCGTTGACACCATAAGCAATGCCATATAGGAGACGTATCTAGGAAAGGAACTCCACACGGTTCATCACAGTAAAAACAGAAGGCAGAGGTTTCAAGAGCTTCGTCCATGTTAACCCATCTTTCTGACCAGTGATGCTGCACATGGCTGAAACCAGCTTGAGCTACACACTTGCAGCCCTTCGTAGCAAACTGAGAACAATCAGAATGAGCAGCAACACCACAGACACAGCACCTATGGAGCGGACTACAAGATGCCACTTTTGTGCCCAATGTATGAGGAGGCACTAGTGAAGTCAAACAGACACAGCATGTGGATGACTGTTCGTCATAGGAAATGTCTTCTACCCAGATATGAAATGACAGAGGAACTTTTAGCTTCTTCCAGACTTTTTTCTTTGCCTTGGCAGCAGCTTGCACCCAGTGCAACGACGTAGTCTTTTGCCATTTGAGGAATGCATACACAAAAGCTACAATCCCAAATGCAAAAGTGACCGTCCACCCTAAAATAAATGGGCCATAACTACTGGAGCTGGAAAGCAACCTCGCAAGTGATATAGCCAATTCGATCATTGTAAAACTAATCAAACATTCTCGACAGCAGCCCTCCTCTTGAAAATGGAATCTTTGGACCTTCAATCCCCGGAAGGGTTAGGTGGACAAAAACTGCACAACAAAAGAGAGACATGACACCCCTGGATAATAAAGCGCAAGACTACCATGCGTAGCACAACTTCGCATTCCCATGATTACATACTATCACTAAATAAATACAAACATACAAGAGGTTAATTAATTATTCCATATGCATCAAGAAATGAGGAGCTAACTTTCAGTTGTTCAAAGTTATAATCACGAAGCAATGTGGCTAACTCTGTTGATCAATTGAACTCAACAAGAGAGATATCCATCGGCGCCCGGAAAATCAATAGACAGACCGACACAGATACATGACCAATAACCCCAGAGACCGTCTTCATTAATCTCAAGGGACGAATGCCTTGGCATTTCCGACGTCTAAACAACACCAAAAGGTGTGGGGAAGCACATCCGCAAGCACACAACGCGAGAGCCTACGATTCAAGCTACGTTATCCGACGGAAAACCGCGACTCGAATCACGCTCATCAACCCTACGCACATTCCGTCCAAAATCGGCACGACTAACCAACAAAAGGCGAGGAAAAACGTGCGGAGAGGTCCAGACTACGCGGGGAACAACCCAAAAAGTCCAGATCGGCGAGATGAACGAGTCAACAATGGAGCCGAACGACGAACCGAAACTGACCTGAACGGCGACGGTACAGATCTGGGCAAACGGATGGAAAGAGAGGAGGATCGAAGAGCGAGGGAGGGGGAAAGAATTGTGCGCTTTTCTGGATGAGCTTTGGATTGGGGACGAAGAAATCCAAAAGCGCTTTCCCTCGCTCCGCGATGATCCTCTCTCTCTCTCTCTCCTTCAACGTGAAGACTGAAAGAGTTTGAAAAGAGGAGAGAGAGGGGAGGGGCTTGTGGGGCCCACGAAGAGAACACGGAATGCCCGACCAGGCTGTGTTGGGGCTCCGATGCCTTCGGGTTCACGCGCTCGCGAAATTACCGTACTGCCCACGGCGTGCGGCGTCGGCAGGGGATCTACCCCGCCCCTTTTTGGGGATTTCGCGTGGAGAATCTGAACGTGGGACCAGGGGGGGTATCTTTTCATGCTTCCACTTGTCGCTAGCTCTCTTTTTCCCATCGGGAAATCAGAAGTAATTAGCAACAATTAAAGCATCTATGTCCGGGTAAATCGAAACATTAAGGATGAAAAGAAGATTTATGATCGACACTTTGCCCCAACAAGATCCCGATTTTCGGCCGTGAAAACAAATTTATCCGAAAGCGTCTCCCGAAAAGGCCTCAGTTTTTGCTTGAGAGTTAATTTGGCCACAGTTAAATTCGCCATCAGACTCTGCTTAAGCGGTGTTGTACGTCGGCCAGCGACAAATGCCATGTCGACCAGCTTGGTGAAAATTCCCAACAAGATACCACATTGCCCCTATCTTTTCAAGAAAATGTAATCATCAAGAGGGAAGAATTCACAAACATTAGGGTTAAGAGTTCTTGAGAATCAAAAGTTAAATTGTCATTGGGAAAAGTTAAGCCAATTTGGGGCTCGATACCATCAGTTGTACGTGCGTGTGGGGCACGACCTCATTTAAGTCAATTGAAGTCTCAATGATATCATTGACGAGGTAATTGCCATTGGCCACATCATCTTTCGCTTCACAAGTCGGATGTTACGTAGGCAAAATTTAACGGTGCTTGAATTTATCCTTTGGCTCATAGGAAAGTTAGCTTTTTTTTTTTCTCTCTTTTAAAAAACTCCCTTGTGATGATGATAGTTACTTTAATGCATTGCTTTAATGTGTGATATAGGTGTGAGTAAAGTTAAATATAGTTTTACTTGAGTTCGACTCGGATATTGCTCGAACTTATCTTGATTCTTTTCGAGTTTAGGTAGCTTTGAGTCGAAGATCAAATTTGAAAAATTCTTGAATTGAAAATTTGACAAACCTAAGTGAGTGATTATAATCTATTTATTATATTTTAATCCAAATTGGAAAGAAACGGTTACCTCCAAACCATGCATCCTTCTCTTTCCCCTCTCCCTTTCTCTTCCTCCGGCCCCGCCCTCCTTCTCACTCGGTCACCCACACAGAGTAGATCCTCTCTCTCTCTCTCTCTCTCTCTCTCTCTCTCTCTCTCTCTCTCCACCTTTGTGGATGCCGCCCCTAATCCAATTGTATGAGCCCCTCGCCTAGATGACCCACCCTCTCTCCTCTCTGTCATTGGGCTCATGGCTCGCGACCGCGAGAGGCCAAGCTTGTGCGAGCAACGAGCTCGGGCAAGCTCAGTGACAAAGCTCGATGGTCCAAATTAGGTCGCCCAACCATGATTTGGGCCACAACATGGGGTGGTGACCGTCGCCTGCCTCGAGGTCGAGATCGGCGAATCGGCGGGGAACTAGGGGGAGAGGCAGCGGCTAGCTGGTGATGACTAAGAGGGAAATAGTGGCGGAGAGAAAAATGGAGGCTAGGATTTGTGATTTTTTTTTTTTGGGAAGGGCAATTTGCGAGGGAAAATCACAATTTTAGTAGATAAGTGGAGTTGCAGGGATGTAACTTAGATAGATTAAAGGGCCTAATACCTAAAAAAAACTTCATCTTTAGCATTTGCGACAATTATATCTAAAACTCTTTTTTGTCTCATAAAAATCCCCAACTTTTACTTTTGTCCCAATTTTATTAGCCTAATACAAAAAAAAAATCTTTAACTTTAGCATATGTCCAAATTATATCCAAAAAATTTTTTTGTCTCGTAAAAAACCCTTAACTTTTACTTTTATTCCAATTCTACCACTAACAATCTTCCGTTTATAATCACCGTTAATTAATCTTACGTGGATTGGGTTTTCTCTTCGAACTTCCAATATGTTTCAAGAACGACGAGGTTTTAGATCGTTAGTCCAAATATCTTCATGTCTTGCCATTTTTGTGGTGTTGAGTACCGAAGAGAATACTAAACGTAGCGTCTTGAGTGACTTTATATCTCCCTAGAATATGTAGAGAAAGCAAATTACGAAGAGAAGTTCGAGGATTTTTTCATGTTAGCTTTAATAATGTGTAATTCATTAACAATGTAAAAATGCCAAATAGGATTAACTAATGGTAATTATGGATGGAAGGCTAACAATGGTAAAATTGGGACAAAAGTAGTAGTTAGAAATTTTTTATGAGACAAAAAAGAATTTTTGATATAATTAGGATATATGCTAAAGTTGATGATTTTTTTATACTAAGTCGGTAGAATTGAGACAAAAGCAAAAGTTTAGAGTAGAATTAAGATAAATGTAAAAGTTGGAGGTTTTTTATGAGGCAAAAAAAAAAAGGATAGAATTGTCACAAATACTAAAATTGGAGTTTTTTTGGGCATTGGGCCAATATTAAAGTGAAAAACTCAAGATGTAAGTAGTATGGATGGTACTTAAAATAAATTACTGCCGGTTGATAAATGTCTAAGGCATGCACTTAAGTAGAACATGATAGATACAGTTAGGGGTGAGGAACAAAAAAAAAAAAAATGGATCGGGAACCTCCCAAACCGACAAATTTGGTCCCGTTCCCGGGAGTCCCGGTCCAATTTTCGATTAAAAAAAAAGAACTAGTAATCGTGGGTTCGATTCTTGATTCCGATGGTGGAAAGGCCCGGACCAAATCGACAAATTTTTTTAGTTTTAAATTTTATTTCTTAAAATATTTGAAAAATTCATTCAAACTCTTAAATTATTAAGGGTATTTCTACACATTTTAAAATGTGTCTATGCATTTCAAGCATCTTTCGACTCGTTCTATGGGATCATCCGAGAATCGGATCGGATCGAGAACCAATCAACCATAGATGCAATTTATTCACGAGTGTTGACTATTGATTGCGGAAAACACACGTAATGCTAAGCCTTAATTTGTTTCGCGAAAAATGAATAATTTACAAAATATTTTTCAAAAAATAATTATTCATATTGCTTGAAATAATCAATTAACGAGAAATGTTTTCATTATCGATAACAATTTATGCCTAAATATTTTGGTAGATATTGAAAATAGTCTTTCGTTCATTCATTTTGTGAGTGTTTTCTAAGTTATTTACTTTTCGCGAAAGCTCCGTTTGTTTTTGTGGAAAATCAATTTCTGAAAAATGATCGCTAGTATTGTTTACAAATATAAATAAACGAAAAATATTTTCATCTCCCATGAAAAAATATAGATATAAATTGTTATTGATATTGAAAATATTTTTCTTTGACTAATCATCTAAAAAAAAGACAAATAATTATTTTTTTAAAAAATATTTTTAAAATCTTTAATTTTTAAATAAACAAATGGAGTCGAAAAACAATATGCTATCGAGAGGAGACTAGCACATGGGAGTGAATTGAAGCAATTTGGATTAATTGTGGAAAATCAATCTAATAAATAGAGAAATCGAGGGCAAATTCGACATTTCATAGAGTTTGCGATTTTCAATATGGAAATAGCAAACTGGCATTTTGAAAAATGGGAGCGCTATTTCCACTCTCATTTTGACTAAAATACTCCTTTTTGCTAGTTAATTTATTAAAATACCATCATTTTTTATCATGTTAATCCACAAATCTATCTTTATTTTTAATCAATTTTAATAAAAACAGAAAAGTAAAATTGATCACAAAATGAAAAAAGATTAATTTGTTGAAAGCATAATAAAATGTCGAACATATTTGTATTTAGATAAGTGTTAACAAAGGATAAATACATAAAGGAAAAACTATGAAATTTTGTGTTGTTCAACTATTGAGATAAAGAAAGGAATTAATATTGATTGTAAATTTAATCCCCTAGCAAGTGGGTCAACTTACGCGAATTTAAAAGTGTAGAATGCGTAAATAAATTTTCAACCCCATCTTTCAATTCATATTAAAATGTGAAATCTTAAAAAAAAAAGCATAAATAAGCAATTTGTAACTTTAAAAACTTGCAAGTCTATTAGAAAATTACCCACAAAATCAAAATCTACTTGATAGTTACATTGGATTTTAAATTTCAACTTTGAAATAAATTCCTTCAAACTATTTCATAAAAAATAGATAATTAATTGTGTGTTCATAAGCCGTTATAATTAGAAATTATATCTTTTTTAATTAAAAGCATATTAAGAATAACGAACTTCTTTAGGAAAATGATAACATGATGCATTATAGAATGATTTTTTATTAGGTGTAATTTGATATTTATATTGTGAATTTTATATTTAACGGAAAAAATAGAAATAAAGGTAGTTATATTAGTTAGATTGATAAAAAAAAAAAATTTTGAAGAGGGAGAAGGTTATTTTGGTCCGTTGATTAAAAAGAGGATTGCCTTGATCAAAATAAGGTGGAAATAGCATAGCCGGGGTAGCCACGTCATCTCCTCTTTCCGATTTCGGCGGGAATGCTTCACATTCCTTCACACAAAAAGATTCGTCGTCCTTCTCCAGATTTCTTCAGTGACAGGAGTCGCTCGCTCGTGAATGTGATCTTTCTCTCCACGGAGTCTCTCGCATCGATGGCGTCTTTGTCGCCGCTGCCGAATGGAACGGGCGAGGAGGAAATCGGCAGGGCGGCGATGGTCCAAGCGCAGCAGCCGAGGCGGAAGGGAATCGGAACTAGGGTTTGGCTGATCGTATCTGAGTCCGGCCAGTCGCACGTCGAGGAGATCGAGAAGCACTGCATCATGCGTAGGACCGGCCTCCCCGCGCGCGACCTCAGGGTGCTCGATCCTGTGCTTTCGTATCCGTCCTCGATTCTTGGCCGAGAGCGGGCGATCGTCGTAAACTTGGAGCACATTAAGGCCATAATCACTGCCAAGGAGGTCTTGATGATCAATACCAACAGTCCTTTGGTTTATCAGTTCGTCCAAGACCTCCAACACCGGGTTTCTAGCTCAAATTGCGCGTCTCAACAGGTAAGGTTTTAGGCCGAGTTGAGATGGTTTCAGTTCCGTGTGGTCGGTGGCTTTTGTAGAAACCTTAAGTTGGGGGCGAAATAGAAGGACATATGAAAAATCTCCATGACACTTTATGGGTTGTAAGAAATATTTGTTAAAATTTTCAAGTAGTATCAATCAACCGTCATTTGAGGTTTCAAAGTATTTTTGGTATTGTGGGGTTCATGGTAAGTGCGCTCGGTCATCGTGTTAAGTGCAGCTTGTTTACAAAGTCAATCACGGTTAACTGTTATTTGCCAGTTTGCTCTTTATTTGGCCTTTGCTAGTAGTGTTAAATGAATTATATTGTATGCATCATCTGATTGAATTTCTACCTAATGTCAAAGTGCCTGCTGAAAGAAGTTGTCCCCGCATTTGATTTGTCTGTCATTGCTTCATTGAATTGCTTGATCAGCTCAGTTTGTTTATGAAATCACTTTAACTGTCATTCACTGGTTTACTCCTTATTTTGCCTTGGGTAGTAGTTGTAAATGAATATTACTGATGTAGCTCTAGCAAATGGACAAGTGCGCAACGTGTCCCGCCATTTGGTCAGCCTGTCATGATTAATAGTTGCATTTTTGCTTTCTAAGGAAGTTGATGGCAAGACATCGCCTGCTGGTGGGGTTCACAAGACATTGCCATTCGAATTCAGGGCACTGGAATCTTGTCTTGAATCTGCTTGCCGGTGCCTTGAATCAGAGGTATGCATGATGCACTTGTATGTTGAATCTAGTGAATTCAAAAAATGAAGCAATTCTTGATATGTTGTACCTTCTCTGGCTGGTTTATATCTAAACACAGTTGGTTTATCATATAGAACCGGAATTTCTAGCCCTTTCCTAGTATACAAAAATAACAAGTTGATTTTTTGTGTTCCATCATTAAGAACTGCATCTCTGAAATTTCTCCTCATTTCATTTTACTTTTAGCTTCAAATTTTTACCACTGTTGGACTGTAACTGAAATGTTTTCCTTTGTGACATTGTCAGACCAAGACTCTGGAGGATGAGGCATATCCAGCTTTAGATGAGCTAACTTCCAAAATCAGTACACTTAACCTTGATCGTGTTAGACAAATAAAGAGTCGTCTAGTTGCCATCTCTGGCCGAGTACAGAAGGTAATTGACACTATGCTACAGCTCTTCTCATCAGCGGAAGGCAGATGGACTGCTCTCAGGGTTGAATCAATCCGAGTATAAAAAAGCACAAACTCATTATCCAAAGCTCTTCATCCTTAAGAGTTCTCCAGATAACTTCAGTGCTTCTGTTCTCACGTCCAACATTTATCTTTTCTAATTAAAATTTAGGAGATAACTAATCGAGTCCGCCCTTTCTCCTCACAATCTTTTTTTATTCATGCAACAGTGAAAGGTGCTACAGGAAATTAAGAAGAAGCTTGCTTGCATCTTTCATTTCAAATTTTTGAAGACCCATAAGAAGCGCTCTGCTGCATTAATCTGATGTTCAAAATTGTGCTTGTTAAACTTTATTTGTCTAGTGTTTTATTTTTGGTAAGCATAATGATGTGTTTTCTTTAGCAACGGATTCTACCTGATGAGCGTTGGATGTTTTCTTAAACATAGGTGAGAGATGAGCTTGAACATTTGCTGGATGACGATAATGATATGACCGAGATGTATTTGACAGAAAAGCTTCTCGCTCGCTCACTCGATAATGCTTCAATCAGAGAGGAAGTAGACCATGCCGCTCCCAAAATAGATGATAAAAGGTGACTGACATCAACTTAAAACTACAAGCCTACCGACTCGTACTGTCCGGCCCCTTCGATTGTTACACACTTGCAACAATATACCAGTTTACATGTGTTGTGTCGATCCACAACTCCTGTGTTTGTATTTTATCTATAGCTTCTCTTGTATAATGTGATGGTTTGATTCTCTGCAATGATATGCCATGACAGCTCTGAAGATTCTGATAAACAAGATGAATTAGATTCTGTAGTTTTGACCAGCTGCAAGCCTAACATCGAGGAGCTTGAGATGCTTTTAGAAGCATATTTTGTCCAAATTGATGGCACACTGCAAAAACTGTCAGATGTATGTATTTATGTGCTTTCCCAACATGCATTGCTGAATTCGGTGGGTCATTTTTTGCAGCTTACTAGTATGTTCTAACTGTCAATATATGATTGTGCCTTGTTCTTCGACCACTGACTATCATTGTTAGCTAAATAAGATAATTCACTTTGGAAATTTTATGATTTTATGATTGCGCCTTAAGATAAATTCTATTCATACAACCAATAGAACTCGAGGAAATGTCTTCTCATTTTGTTTATAATTTGAAATTTACATAATTATGTTTGATAATGAAATGAGACAAAGGAAGGAACGGAATGGGAGGAGGAATGGCATGGAATAAAATGAGCATCCAAATTCCTTTGGTTGTAGAGAGAAATAACGTGGAAGAATAATGAAATGAATGTTTTCTTTAGAATAAACTGCCAGAAGTAGAAAAGAGAGGACATTCTTCATATGTGTGAACAAAAAGGCGGAGGAATAGCGATTCCTTCAGCTGAAACTTGGGGAGGCACAATTCCCTGGGATAAAATCAGTCCCACAAGTGAACGCCCAATCCTCCTAAGCAAAAACATCATCAGTGAAAATGTGTTTATCTTGTTTTATCTATCCGAGTATATATTATGCATCTCCCTATCCTAAACACAACACACTAGAAGGCTAAACCCTCCATTTAGCCATTACATGAATTAAGTGATGAAACTCTTAATGCATTTCCATAGACATTGTCATAAAAGTCCTCTTCAAGCCTTTTCATCTGAATGTAATTATTTTTACATCAGTCTGTTGGCTCTGTCATGAAACTACATACAAATTAATTAATAAATCTGTTGCAATGTGCACGCGCAATGATCTCAAGGCTACCTCCTGAGAGAGGTACCTTGACTGTGAAATAGCATTCAGGAAGTACCCTTTATCTGTTTGGAATGTTGGTTGAAAAAGAAGCTCACGAGTGGAATCGATCCCGAAAATGCACATTAAGTAGGTTGTATGACTTCACAATTTTGTGCTCATAGCTGAGTGGACAAAACATTTTACTCTTATCAGTTTAGTTGTTCTACCATTTTATGAAATGAAGGAAGCATATTACTTTTGATTCAAGTTCCATGATAGATTTGATCAATTATGCAACTTGTGTAGGCTTGTTGATGAATTGGCTATACAGCAATACTTTAAAAGCAAGAATGGCTGTCACAAAATTGCCCTTACTGTGCCTGCCCATTTCTCTATGACAGTGAAGTTGGATTGACGGTCCAGTTCCTTCCATGTAGTCTGTCAATAGAGATGGAAATGAAAGACGGAGAAAGGGAAAGATCATGTTTTTCCTGCATTAACATCTGATTTCACATATACTTTTCTCATGTCTTTTGGATGTTACAAATTTGCTGGACATACAATGTCTAACAAGACATATTTCCGTTTGTGTAGATGAACGATGACGTGGATGATACGGAGGATTGCATCAATATAATGTTGGATGATAAGCAGAATCAGCTGCTGCAGATGGGAGTGATGCTCTCTACTGCAAACATGATCATAAATGCGGGCATTGTGGTGGTTGGATTGTTTGGGATGAACATACACAATGACATCTTCAATGCTCATTACATTAAATTTTGGGAAACTACCATCGGCACCATTGGGGGTTGTGTCGCGGTCTACCTGTTCGCTGTTGGGTGGGGTATGAAAAGAAAGCTTTTGGCCTTATAGAGCTCCCTCCTTCAAACAGAAGCTTGCCACATCTAATCTTGCTTGAATACTGTTTTGCACTTGGCATTTCATTGTTTCACTGTCGTTAGTAAATGGCACTGACTGAAAAGCAATGACCGAAGAATGAACATACGAGACCGCTTTCTTACAATTTTTTTAGATTCTTCTGCAAGTATTAGGGTTTGCTCTGATTTACCTGATACATGTTTTAGATTCTTCGAAGAGGATACCTGCTCCACTTGATGATCGAGGACTCGTTGGCTATAAATTTCGACATTGCTTGTAAGCTCCATGCACAAGACTTCAGCGGATTGCACAGAACGATTGGAAATCTTGAAGAATTGTGGTCAAATGTTGGAAGGTTGAAGCTAGATTAGATAGCAAAACTCAACTAAGAATGAACTCAAATGTTTTGACATAAAGCTTTATTGATAATGAATACACTGTTCATTGGTTAATTATATAGAGCGATATAAGCTATCAATTTTAGGAAAATGTTATCAAAATCATGCATTTTTGACAAAATAAAGGAGCCATCTTAGTAGTTTGAAAAAAATAAGGGGATATGGTTTACTATGCGCTAGAGTAGATGATGGGGAAAATTGTCCAAGAAGTCAAAAACCTATTGCACTTTAGCCAATTCAGTCCTAAACTTTTTCATTGTGCCAATTAAGTCTTAAATCTGTTCACGTTTTGTTAATTGAGTCTATCCCGCCTATTTTGATCGGAAAACGATGAGGTCGATATCCAGTCAAGGCCGGTCATCCTATGTCAAGTATTGACGTTGATATGGATGACTTTTTAAAATTGTCTCTTTTTTTTCTGTTTATTATTATTATTATTTTATTATTATTATTTTTGCTTTCATTCTTGCCGGTGGCCAAAGAAGGCTAATTGAGGCCGCCCTTGCGTAGCTAAGGGTTGCCCTTGCTGGTGGGCTGACCACATGTGTTACCCGTTCTAAAAGCTTTATTGGTATTACGAGTAATTTCATGTAAGATTCAGTCAGAATGATTTTTCATTTTCTCATGGTTAAGGAAGATCAGATATTCTATCAAAGTTAGTTTAGCCACAGGCACACAAGAAAGTAAAATAAATATGCAGGGTAAGTGGTAAGTTCATGATTTTAATCGATTCAGTCTGCTTTTGTCTAATTGATACTAATAGCTTTCATCTGTCAACTATTGAGTTGGGGACAGGCAAGTGCTCTCACAATTGGAAGTTAAAATGCCTTGGCCAAAACATAGGACTGCAATTATTGAGGGTTGTCGGCAAATCAGGAAAGCATTCTTTGACTTTGACACCAAAAGCCAAATCCGATTGCATTTAGTCCTCAGTGGGCATGGAACCATCAGTGCTTCGAAGGGAGATGTGTAGTCGACGCATGGCAAGATTTTCAAGTGCTTCTAAAATTGCATTAATTACCAAGTGAAAAAGTTGCAGATACGATTTTTTGGGGCACTCTGAGGGAGAAGTGTGTATGCCGGGGATAGCAACTTCTACTTCTAGGCACCATCGATTCCCACGACACGTAATTAAGGATGTTCGTATCGAGCCTAGCAAAAACGGATTAACGTCATGATGGATTAGCCCATTTTTACACCGATAACAAAAGCATCATGTGGGGATTGACCTTTTTAATCCGTTTAGGAGGCGCCTAGACACGTGTTATTTATGTCAACAAGACACTTTTATACACGTCTAAACTTATTTGCAAACATCGATATATAAGTTGATACATAAGGGTTTCACGTATCTAAATGTGTAATGTTAGAAAAGTTCAAGGGATTCACGAACGAAGAACGTGATCTCATATCACGCCAAACAATCGATTAAAGAATAAGTTCGTGAAGATACCTGATTTTGCAACCGAGGACCCCAGCCTGGTGCTACTCAAGAAGCGGCCACACTTGACGGTTGCCGTGGTCGAAGAGGCGGCCCCCGTCACACTTGGTGGTTGTCATCTTGGCATGGCGGAGAGCCGAGCCAATGCGGAGAAGAGGCGGTGGTTGTTGGGAAAACACGATTGCACTTGTGTCTCGCTTTCTTGAGAAATTATATTATGGTCTATCCCACCCCTTCATCTAGGATTTTTTTATCCTAGTTATATCCCATTTTATTCTATTCTAAATAGTTACCAAACACATGATAAGATAAAATATATCATATCCCGACTTATATCCTAATGACCAAACGCAGCTATGCTTAAGAGACATCTCTCGAAGGAAAAGATACATCTGTCCATTCAGAAGAGTATTTAATATAAATACATAATGGTTCTTTTTTTGGTAAGGATATAAATACATAAGGTTCATTTGTGACTATGAAACCTTTAAATTTTTGGAAAAATCCAGGGGTTACTTGTTGCTCTAGGTTCTTTGTGGATGACTGGGGGGAATGCCTTTGGACATCAAATTGAATCGACCAGAGAGATTTGACTCTCATTGATACTCTTTTCATACTCGATTCAAAAGGCTCAAATCTTAATCATGTGGAAAATCACATGAAAATTCATGAACACTTATACCATCCACTTCAAACACTTGCCCACTTAGATTATAATGTTAGTTTCCGACATAAGGACACCAATAGTACCAAAATTTATATACATAGCTCATTTTAGTGCTAAATCTTTTAGCCGATTCACTTAAGTGCCAAATTCGAGAAAAATGATTATTTAAGTGTCGTGGCTAGAGATTCCGGCCAAAAAAATATGCGTGGCATTTATAATTAAAACATTTTCGCGACATTGCATTTATAACTAAAAAAAGCAGTCCATGTGGTATTTTTTTTTTAAAATTCAGTCCACATGGACTTTTAAACTTAAAAATAAGCTACACTTTTTTCAAACAAATTTTAAAAAATAAGGTAAAAAGTTAAAACTATATATAAAAAAAAAGGAAGGTTTAGGGTTGCAATGGTGAGGACTTGCACAGCCCTTGTCCCTACCGCCACCGCTCCACCATCATCGGCTATGACCGGCGACCCCACCGGTGGTGGCCCTTACTGGACCTGGGCGAGGGCCTGTAATCCCTCGGCGTGATCGGCGAGGGTCGTCGGCCGACGACCCCCATTAGCCATTGCTAGCGATGGTGGGGTGGCGCCGGGGAGGGGGGAAGCCCTCTTCGCTCCATCCCTTTTTTTTTTATAATTAAAATTTTAGCTTTTTTTTATTGCTAGTCGGGATCTTTAGGCGAGCCATGTAAGATTAGGTTATTAATAAAAAAAATGCCACGAAAGATTTTCAGCAAAATTCATAGAAGTTGGCACTCAAATAATCATTTTTAAAAAAAAATGAGCACTTAAGTGATAAAAAAATTAATGGTAGCAAAATGAGCGCTTTACACAAACTTTCACGCTTTTGGTGTCCTTCTACCGTTAGTTTCCTTTCGAAAACATGATTATATGTACGAATGTGGGCATCTTGTTTATTTTCAACTAGATGTTGAGATGTACGTGTAAGTTGTGTTAGAGAAGTCTTAGAATTTGTGTGATGTTGAGCAATTAATATATCCTAATTGGCCCATAATTCATTGGATTAAGTTTCTAAGTGAATGTGAGTCCAAATGGATATATTGAGGGGCTCGGACTTGGGATCTCTATTGACGATCTTTCCAGGATGAAGGTATCGGATTTTCTTGCGCGCTCCTAACAAATAGTATTGGAGCCGATAATAGATTGGTGGACCCCCAATCTGTTTTAGTGTATGGTAAACATCTCAAAGAAGGACTTTGGTGACTAATGCGGTGAGCGTTGTGGTGTAGCAACACGGATCGGATGACAAACTTCATGGCTCAGTCTAGAAAAAAGGAGACTAGGGGGAGGTCGACCGAGCACTTAACTCAATTCAACTTGTCGAGTGATGCTTATGACAAGACCATAGTTTCGCGGAGGGAAACTCAATTGTTTTGCGCCCCCTTCATATGTGATTGGAAAGAAACGAAGAAAAGGAAAGCATGATAAAGCTGTTGATAAGATCAAATGGTTGGGAAACTGGAACGATAGCGGTCGTCGTTCCGATTCTTGGACTCTCGCTAAATTGGCATACAATGATGATAGGGTCAACTAACATTTGGATCACAAAGTTTGGTTATCCATGCTGGTAGAATTTGAAGTTAAGAAGATAATAAGGGAGGGAATAAGTACGTTGAAAGTCCTAGAATTTGTCATGTTAATGCACTTTAGTCCTAAAACTTTCTAAAAGTTGCAATTAAGTTCACGAATCCAACTTGGTCAAATCTGAATGTTATTATTTCTTTCCCACTTAATTTGCGTGTCCTTCACGATAAGAATCCTAATCCAAAATAGGAAAGTAGTCCATTAGAAATTCTTATCTTCTTAACAGATTGAGTTTAACAAACTGATGTACGGGCTCAACTCGAGATATAATTTGACAATTTAACTGCTATGGGGCATAAAGGATAACCGAGAGAAGCTCAAGAACACACTAAGCAGCTCTGAGGCTTTGGATGTCGAGGCTTAAAGACTTCTGCTATGATGCCAAGGACGTGTTAGACGAACATGGAGGTACGCTACTTGTCCTCGTGGATATCCAACTTTATTTTCCAGTTTAAGATGGCACAAAATATGAAAGAACTGAGACAATCTTTCTGTTTCCATTGGTTTTCTTGAACAAGTAGCGGACCTTGTTGCATATCTACGACATTCACAACCCATTGATCTAAACTTTAGAGGATATCCACGAGGACAAGTAGCGTACCTTCCTTATGAGGGTCAAGTGCTCGGCCGACCTCACCTGCCTCCTCAAAGCCCTGGCTTCGAATTCGTCTAGCACATCCTCACATCATAGCAGAAGTCTTTAAGCTCCAACAGCCAAAGCCTCACAGCTTCCTCTTTTGTTTGCTTCCACTCAGCATCGGCAAGCACCTTCTGGATCATCTCTAGCGTGCTCTTGAGCTACTCTCGGTCATCCTTGACGCCCCATACCAGTTGAATTTCTTCAACAGCCGATGAGGCTAGTTTCAGCGGGATGCTAGAGATGACCTTGATCGTGGTGGTGCAAAAACTGTGGTGTTGTGGAGAGGAAGATCAATTAAAATCGATCATCTGTACAAGCAAAATCCTGATGATCGATTAGAAGAGAATCTTAATTGTATACACTGCAGTGTACTTGCAGAACCGTTGAGCCACCCGGCAAATGAAACTATTTCTAGATTCTTCATCCCAAAACCAGTGAGTTCCTTTTAGTCCTTGAAATCTCAACTCTGTTGTGACCATCTGGGCATATGTTTCCACACAGGACATAACTATTTGGTTATGATTCTTTGCAGAGGATCCCGAAGTGGTGGGTGTGGTACTACTGGATCTGTCTCGTGGTATGGACCGTGTATGGATGCACAGTGTGACAGTATGGCGATGTTGAGGACAAGATCAAGGTCCCTATCCAAGCTGACCAACCCATCAATATATTCATTCAAGCTAATTTTGGGTATGACCCAAACTTCATGGGAGCTGTTGCCGGAGTCCTAGTTGCTCTCGCAGTCTTCTTTGCCTCAATGTTTGCTTCTTGCATCAAAAGCAATTTCCACTTTAGTAGCCTGATGTTATCCTAGTACGAAGTTTGTATTCAGATTCTATGCCGAGTAATAGCATGATGCCAGGATGATAGAGAGCATTTCTTAATGCTCCATGACAATTAAGGCTTGCTGTACAGTTTTCCGAGATCTTAAGAACTCGCAATGTTTGGAATTCAGTGTTTACAATGACCTACATCGCGCAAGCAAGTTGGTGGTGGGAGCTGACCTCCACTGTTTCAAGAACAAAGTGGAGCGATAGTGGGAGGAACCCTATCTATGCAAACGGAGAAACTGTTAAAATATGTCTCAAGTTTAAGTTCAAACGAAAATTTGAATTCATAAAATATATATATCTTGATCTTGAAATTAAAGATAAGATTTGCTTGAATATCATCGAAATCTTGATGGAAGCGGTGTAAATTATATTTCCGGTTCGTATGATGCAAATCACGATCAAGAATGGATTTGATCTGTTGGAGTCAGCGAGAAAGAAATTTAAAAAGGGGAAAGGCAAGTCCAAGGTGGACTTGGTCAACTGGAGTTTTTTTTTTTTTTGCTAACCAACGTGGATTTCTCAGGCAGTGATACGAAGAATTCAAGGTTTTGTCTTTTTGTGGGACTCACTTTCATATAAAAAGAAAGCAACACGGTGGCTGCCAGAGAGAGTCTTGAAGCGCCGTTCTTGAGTGCTTGGCAGCGGGTGCTTTCTTATTGGTGAATTACATCCTGATGAAGATCCATGAGTGTTTGATAGCCGATTAAATCTTGTTGTTAGATTCGTATAATTCTTTTACGAGATTGAGAGATTATTTTTTAGGAATTGAGGGATAAGACCGTGTGCGTTATTGGATGTAATTGGGGGTTGGAAATCACAGAGTATTTGAGTAACACGAGTGTAGTTTGTAATCTCCTTATATCGCTTGATCTATAGTGGAATTCGTTAATGCGCTTGAGTAAGTAGTTTGTAATCTCTCAGACGCTCGATCCATAGTGGAATTCATTGATATTCTTTCCGTGGACGTAGGCCTCTACGATCGAACCACGTACATCCGGTATTCGATTTATTTTCTTTTCGTTTATTTATTGTTCGATCGGCATTTCCGCGCAATGTAAGCCGACTCTCAACTTTCTCCGGAGAGAATTCAGATATGTCCTGGCTATACACGGTATGCCCTTTTGCCCCCAAATGACTGAAGCTGTTTGAATTTTTCTTTAGGCGTGGGCTCAGTTTGACACGTCTTTGTTCCTGTGTAACAGTTGCTAGCAACGGTTGGTGAACAGTTCGACCATGGAGATGAGGTTTGCGGAGCAGTTTGTCATTGTCAGAGCTAAGCAAGAAAAGATAGCTCTATGGACTAGAAATGCTTCAGATGAGGCTGCTCGGGTAATTTCTTCTTCGAGCCAGCCCTAGTTCCTGTTCATTTAGTGGCAAGGAGCATACTAGCGGGCGAATATCTTCGCCCCTCCGCCCGCCCGGGCATTACCTTCATTGGCCTGGCCTTTTGCAGATGAGCATTGAGAAGCACTGGAAGGAGTTCATCGAATACAGCCAAAACGCGGTGTTCATGTTTATTATCGGAGAGTTTCATATCACAAATTAAGAAACTTTGTGTTTACCATCCGATAAAGGCATAGGCAATACCGCAATAGGCTTTCCCTCTTTAGAAGACTTCTTCCAAACGTTTCCCAAGTCGGGTTGCAAACAGATGATTTCATCTTGATGAAGACTTGCATCACTATTTGTTGCCTCTTGGCTCGATTGCTCATTTGCTTTCTCCTTTGGGCATGAAGTCTTTGGTGAAGCCTTTTCGACCAATCCTTTCCTGGCATGCCTATGATAGGATGATAAACTTAAAAGGGAAATACCCTCGATCCCCATCACATTCCTACCTTGCTTCGAGCACTAGGGAATTTTTCAAAGAAGCTCAAGGCCTCCGGTTACCATTCCTTTGCGGACCCACCATCTCCTTTCATTTGTTTTGGGTATTACCAAACCTAGTCTTCTCGGACTAGGCTTTCTTTGCATAGGCTACACTAAAGAATAGGAGATTTATCAATGCGCCATCCACTCCATAGCTAAACACCAACAAAGTAACAAAGAAAATCAGAGTGAGTAACTTGTTGAGTATGTTAGTGAGTCCCCGTCCTTTATCGTCGTAAAGGGCTTCTCAAAAAAGTAAGGAAGGAGGCATTCGAAAGGCCAACTACTATTTGAAAGGCCTTTCCGGTGGGAAGGCCGACTACTACATGGACTCTATACAAAGTCATGAGCGATAGCAAAGCCAAGCCAAGCCTTGAATGAGCATTCAACCATCAGTGCTTTTGGGGGAATGTGTCATTGTGCGTGGCTAGATCTTTGAGTACTTCCACATTGTATTAACTACTAGTGTTAAGATTGCTGATATGCTCCTCGGAGGATTTGAGGAAGAAAGTGTTAGCGACCTCTCTAAGAAAGCAAGGTGAAGGTCAAATAATGGGAGATCAAATGGAGCTGTCCAAAACAGTTTTCACGTTCGCTAAACTAAAAGCAGGAGCAAGGCTCACTTGTCATTCAACCCAGTCAATGTCCAGATGTTTAAGTTGAGAAAGCCACTTCTGAGTATCTTGCGAAACGTGGGGTTTAGATATCGACCTATCCTCAACCTCTACATCAGTAGATGCTACAGAATCTGCTCTCTTGTCCTTGGCAAGTCCAGGTTGTCTATTTGGGTGCCTAACTTTCAGGGACAAGAGACGAGATACTTCATGGAGGCCTCCCCATTTTTCTAGTGCGCGTGCAATGTCGTATCTCCCTGTAGAATATTTGTAGCATGTTAGGATGGGAGAAGGGTTTAAACTGAGTTCATTTAGCATCTAAATATACACTAGAGTTATACCACCACATAATAGAAATTCACTCCCTTGAGTCACGGCAATGCCGTCACGGTTCACCATGTTGATAATTCACGATGACTTTACTGGGTATATATGACTTAACACTAGTCTTGTTCGCAGCTTTTCTATGAGTGTCCAGTGGATTGGCTCTTCCGTATTCACCAGATTATAAGATCGACCAGTTTTTTATGCATAGACCTATCTAACCTAACTAGAAACTTCCTTGAATGCACTTTAATTAGTTAGCATGTCATCTTGATATTTATTGTTCAAGACCCACCATGGGAAAAGTCGTCGGTGAAACTGGAAATCCATTATCTTTAAAGAGAAATAACTGGAAGTCCTAAACTATGGCAATAAGAAGAAGAACTACAGCTGATCTGACTAGTTCTCAGAGAGGCCCTTAAGCTTTAATGACCAGACTATGGTTTCAATTTACTAGGTTAATGTGGAAAGATTGGGCAGGCAGATAAGAGCTTGCAAGAGAAAAGAAGAAATCAGTCAGCACTTTCATAGCACCAATAAATTTGCTTGTATGATGGCATCTCCAGATAAATGCAGCAAAAATAATGAGAGATCAGTCATTCTGCGGTCCATACCTGCGCGCTCAAAAGATTTTCTACTAGGCATGTATGAGGGATCCATTCCCCAGCTTCTCTGGAATCGATGTACCTGCAAGTACAAGAAAGCGATCCTAATCAAATTATTAGCATAATCTCCAAGTTAACAAGTGAGTCAAACCATCTTCTCTAACCTAGGAAACAAAGACTCGGTTCTTCACAATGTTCGTCTTACAACAATTAAAATCCTAACCTCAAATGAAAGAAATGAAAAAGAAATGAAGTCTGCCAATGGAATATAGTACAAGCTTAACCCACCTCTTCTTCCAAGTTTTCGAGGTTGTCCCAGTATCCCTTCGGTTTGCGATGTTTATAAGCGAGGGAAAGATTCATCAACGATGCAATTCTTCTGAATCCACCCATGCGTGTGATTGCTTTCTCGATATCGATCCTACCATGCAATCGAAGTTGCTTCCTCATAGGCATAAATCCTTCTTGCCCATGCTCCGAAATGAATTTCACAATTTCTGCTTTCAGAACTTCAATGTCTCTCTGCAGGCCCGGAACTCTCGGTCTTTCTGATGATAAGTCATCATCATAGTTGGAGAAGTCCTCAGCTGTAGCTCTGAAAGAAGTGTTCTCATCCACGCTAGGTGAAGCAATTTGCTCGCTGAAGAGCCTACTTTCACCGGTTGTTTCTGAGTCAGTTGCTGTTACACCTTTGTTCTCAATGTAATCCCGAATTGCACATAGGTTTGAAGGGAGATCTTCATAAATAACCTAAGGAGTCGGAAAACCAGCATATTAGTACATTTCACATCTTCTGAGGAGGAAGGTGGTATCAACAGACATATGACCCTTAAACTGGGGATGAGTCATCAACAGAACTGTTCATTGGATAGAGAACAAAAGATTTTTTTCTCTTTGATAGTAAGTTTGTGTTGATAGTGATGATTGGTGAATGTTTCTAATTAAAAATGGATATTCTAGTCTCAGTATCTTCTGTGGTTGCATTATAATCACATATTCGAATCTTTGACAGAAAGAAAGCAAAAGCCGCTTTTAGAAATGAGGCTTCGCTCCTTCAGAAGACTTCCTACAATGAACGTACCATACCAAACACCCTGAACTTGTTTTCCCTAATTTTGAGAACAGAGGACACCACAATCATAAAACGTTAAACAATACAGTAGCTTTGGACCATCTATCAATCTCGGCAAAGAAAAAAGAACATCTACGCAATGAAGTATTTGTAGTAATATCAAACCTCTTCCATAATAGCTTCAGAAAGAAACGAATCCTTGTGCATTTTTGACTCTACAGTATACTTCAGCAATGTATGTTGATTTCCTAGTTGCTCAAAAATCCATTTCCCCTGAAAGGCGTCAAAGTCCCCTTCGACCTGCTCAAAACTAATTTCTCGTTCCAGGTGTTCACATAAATCCAGAACAACACGGGCATGGAGCACCATATACAGCAGACCTTTGCATCCTTCCTGCATTCATGTAGAAGCCAAGTTGCATTTAGCAGAAAGCCGTGTAATTCCAAGCACATGACACGGAAACTATAACAGAATTTATAGGTATCAACAATGCCACAACATTCTCATTGGAGAAGGGTCTGTTGAAGATGTATATATCAAAAGTGTCACCCAGTTAATATTTTGCAGTGTCTCAATTGTTAGTAGGTATTGTATAGTTTCCCTTTGAATGTTGTGTGTTTTATGGGGCTCGATGATGTAACCTTGCATCCCAATCCATTTATTTGATGAATTAAATCAGAGAAAGACAATTTCTTAAAAGGAATGATGCATAAAAAACTGTTTTCTCACTTGAACCATCGATTATCTAAGTGATTCCTCAAACCAACAATTTCCTGAAGTCATTATGTCTGTCCCAGTTTACATGAATTATTTTCTGTATCTCGTTTTTGAAGCACAAAGCATGCGTACTATCCAGATGACATATCTTGGCTGCTAATTTTTAGCATCTACTACCAATCACAGACAGATATATCTAACCAGCAACAGTTTCAGCTCAAAAAGTTTGCCTATGATTTTAGTTTTTCATTAGAAAGATATCCAGCTTGGAAATGCTAAGTTTTATAGGGATCAGAATAGACCCAATATAACCATGCCCACTTTTATCGATACGTGGACCTTAGTGTCATCACATAACCTTTTGAAGTAGACCCGACAGATTTCATTTGTCATATGGACACAGCATCAACAATATTATTAAGTTGTTTGAACATGAAACAACTACAAACTGGGGCAGAACATCCATCGTTTGAAATGTTGAATATGCTTCCAAATCAATTTTCTACCTATTGAACCAAATAGGCTAAAAGATTTCTTCTGTGTACCTGAAGAATTCGAACTTTGTTGTTTTCTCGTGATAAAATCTTGCTGATGGCCAAATTTGGAACTATCCTGTAATAAAGTAGGGGCACAGGAAGACAATTTAGGCTGATGCCGTATTGAGAGGGGTACTTAGAGCACAAAGAAGTATATAATTGCATAAAATATATTCCACTTAATTTCTCCCACTTTTGTTTTGTTTATTCATTGGTCCTATACATGAATTTGTATTTCTCTCTTTTTTCATCTTCTTATTGTTACTGGATCTTCATTTGTGATCATACATGTAAGCTCATCGACTGTCATATTGCTAGTTAAATATTATTCTTTGGACAGTTGAACATTGATAATTAAATGACAGCAAACTACAAATAATAAGTTTGATATGAACTACATTCGGATCAGGCCAGAATTTATCCCTAGAAAAGTGATTACCAAGCACCTACATATACGAAAAGATACTGAACTGTCCAAAAAATTTGTTCATGCATATTAATTTCCAGTTAAAGACATAGTCACATATGCATGTCCACTCCACTTATGAAGTGTAAATTTTTTTTCAAATTTAGAATCTTTTAATTTGCTAATGGTTTATGTGACGAAGGATTTCTAGGTTGTCACTCGGGACCGAAAGATAACTAACTACAGTATTACTCCCTCACAAACTTGTAAGTATGCAAATCAGACATACAAAAGATCCTGCATTAAATGCTTAAGCAATGTGAAAACACTGATACCATACAAGTACTATCAGAAAGGAGAGAACAAGAGTCAAATTCCTTATCCAACTAAATTAATAAGAAGCATAAGTAAGAGATACATACTCAGGAAGGCTTTCATAACTAGCCAAGACATTCCAGACTTCGCGAACAGGAGCCTTTACTGTTATGCTAGCAATGACACATCGGTGGACGCCCCCATTTTCCTTCAGCCCAAAATAGCATTCTATCAGAATTCACCTAAACAAAATTAGTCTTTCTAGACAAAACCCAATACGGAATATTCTAATATAAACTGTCATTCAGTTACCAATAGGCCATCGAGTCTACGGAGATGAACTTCATCCACCACGCAAGGCCGATCAAGCTTGCAAACTTTGCCAAACACGCCCCAATTACTAGTCAGCTCAGTCGAAGATGCAGGCAGTTGACCAGCATTAGCACTGCTCATGTCTTTAGGCTGCACTTTATTGTCCAGGTCAGGGCCAATGGAAGTAACGGCACCGTTGATTGCTCTGTCCCTATAACTCATCGTTGAAGACAACTCCTGATTTCCCTCGAAATTTCTTTCAGCTCTGAATGCCAAGGCTTGAAGATTTACTGGGAGATCTGACCTGATGATCCTTTCCAAGAAAATAGCTGGGAAGTTGAAGCATGGTATCACATTTACCTCATATGACAAAGTTGTTGAGGATCTGAATAGCAGAGAGATCAAAAGAGAAAATTAGGTAGGTTACTACAGGATTAATTGCAGAGACGTTGCACAAGATCAAATGCAGGTTACAGCGTTCTTCTCTGTTTACTGGTAGATAAGAATAATTCTTATTAGTGGCATAAGACCATTGAAACCCCAGATGTCATTATAATAAGTCTTGAAAGCATTTAACATACGGATTGTAGAGTCCTTCATCCTCCAATTATCCACATAGCATACTTATGTAATGAGACAGAAGTAACTTCTTGACCATTTGGACTGAAGTCAGGCAATGAGAGAGATTATGAAGGCAACCATAGATAGCACTGACTGGCCAAGACGCATCATAATGATAGCAGTTATGCCGGTGGCACTTGTACCTTCTTTTTCTCTTTTTAGAATTTCCCAGTTAAAGAAAGAACTCTCTGTTATTTGAAATCACTGACAACATGCAAATCGGAAATCTATTTAAACAGGAAAATTACCGGATGCACTCTTTTGATTGATAATTCAGGGAGGGGAAGATTTGATGGAGTTCCACTAATAAGAGCTCATGGTGAGCTCATTTTTATCAGTTGCAGATTGTGGCAATGTACATTCATTCATGTATTTGCTGCTAATGCGGCTGGTTTGATGGTTTAAATTGGTACAATTGGCTTGTAGTGTGTCTCATCAACCCACACTTTTGGTGTTAACTTACCTATTAAAGAAAATAGAAACTTGACGGCTAATGCTTTCCAGATACAAAAGTATAGGGCCAGAATGAAGACACCTAAACAAGGTCTTGCACACAAGCACTAAGAATCTCACCTAGGCCCTGATTTTAGGGACCATTTTCCTTCAAACTTCTTAAAGTCTCCATCAACCATGGAAAAGTGAAGTTCACGCTCATTAGCCTGCGCCACAAGATTGTTTCAAATACTTAGTCTCAGTAATGGATGAAGCTCCACCCATCTATTGCGAGTGTAATGTTAATGCAACACAGGTAATTGAGTCTAACAGCTCCACACGCATGTTTCGGTTTCTTACTTGTTCAGAAATTTAATGATAGCTAAAAGGAGAGAGAGACCATCCTCTACTGCTGTTATCATAAAAGTTTTTGGATTTCGTGTGTTCTGGACATACTCTAGCAGAAAAGAACTTATGTTAATGTCTTCAAGTATATCCATTCATTCATTTGACAGGAGGCATATATTCTGATATCATTTCATGCGAGCCACGTGTTGGAGAGTGAGCCATATGTTATATATAAAAAGGAAAATTTAGACAGTGATGATCACAAAGCTACAATGCCAGTCAACTAATTTTTCAGTCCAACATACAATGAATGAAGTTCAGCAAAATAGAATATACATGTGTGAAGGCTTTTTTGGGAGATGCACAAATACGACAAGGCAGAAAGAGGAAGCATGTTATCTCAGCTGGGTCGATGTTGAATCATCATCCATGTAGCATTTGTCGTGCTAGGACCCAAACAATTTACAATGGTGATATCGGGTTTTCAGCTTGATCTACTACTTTTCTCTTTCCTTGATCTACTTAATCACGAAGCATGAAAATTCATACTAAAACAAACAGAAAAATGGAAAAAAGACAGTTTTGAGAATACTCACTGAATTGGCAAACTCCTGAAGGTCCAAGACAACACGAGCTTCAATATGCCAATATAACGCCCTCTGCAGGCCTCTCTGCTCCAGCCATATCCGCCCAGGATGCGGGCAGGGGATTCTCCCACTACGCAATTTATATATATAAAAAAAAAGCCTCTTTGTTCAGATGACAAGCACTAACCATGAAACCCAAAAGGACGGCACATAACTTCAAATGAAGTATTGTAAAAAGACCGGATGACCCAAAAAGTTAGTCCATCTCCATACACTTAGTAAGTTCTAACCACTATGTACATCATCAAGTAATGCTACGTATTGTGATAACAATGCTTGATGACATTAACAACAATTAAAACAACTACGCCTCATCCCTTCGAGTTGAGTCGGGTCTATGAATCCTTTTGCACCATTTTCACTCGATTTTGCTTCGGTCCTCCCTGCAATCTAAGTGCTCCAAAAGGAACTTTCTTCTAACAAAGAAAGCAAAAGGCACGATTAACTCTTTGTACTAAGAACTAATTGACTAAAATGATGGGATGAACCGTTCAGACAAGTGGGCGACAAGTACAATTAACCATCACATTTCAAAGATTAAACATTCAAGAGAACTATACCACACGAGAACAATTAACCAGCATTGTCTCTTTCTTGAGCATCAAACCACCCCAACTCAAATATGCAATTTTCACCTGCAGACTAAATTGGGGACGAAATCGGCGAGGTGCTCATAGTCGGTAAGAACGTTCCAAACCGATTCGACGTCCGCCTTCACTGAGGTCTCACCCCTGATGCTTCTCTCTCTCCACGATATCACCTCCACCTCGCAATGCACCTTTCTCTCTCCTCCTCCTCCTCCTCCTCCTCCTTCCACTCCCGCCCTCTCTCTGCTCTCGCAATACCTAATACCTTCTTTCTTCCCTCTGCTGCCGTTGCTGTTCCTCACGCTGCAAACTCCAGCAGAGTTGTTACTCCGTCGTGAAGACGAAACGACGGCGCAGTGGCTGCGCAGAGCGGGGTGGTTGGGGTGCGAAGGCGGAACGTTACTTCTGGGGCGGGCGAGCTGGTGTTTGGAGAGGGCTTCGAGGTTGAGCTGGGACGGTTTGCAGGTGATCATGGCGACTCGACGACTCAGTGAGTGCCGAGTGGGAGTCGAAAAACTCAGAGATTGAGCAGGAGGAGGACCGGGAGTATGTTTCAGTTCACAGCTCCGCGCTCGACCGTTATTTCTGGCCACCAGTTTTTCCCCCGCTCTCGTGCTATGTCGTTTCGGAACAGTGACAATGGGTGGTCATGGTGCTTCCAGGACGAAGGGGCATTCCAGTAATTTCATCGAAAATTTGTGGTCAGCAATTTTTTTTATTTGATCTTTTATGTCACTTCAAGCACAATCCTTATTTTTTCATGTTCTACTTCACAAAACATTTTTTCATGTTCCACTTCACAAAATGGATTTCTAAAGCCTACAGTCCATCGCATGAATATCGTGTCTTAGTAGAATCCTACATCCCACATTGTAACCACAAAACTGATTTTTAAAGTCTATGATGGATCAAATTTAGTGATCACCTAATATATTTGTATGATTGTGACGGATATCTTGACAACATAAATTGTGTTGATATTTCCGGTATTCTAGAAAAAACAATGTAAAGAGGAAAATTTGGTTGATCATTTGTCACAGAATACTGTATAGATTTATTTCAATCGGCGATTGGGAGACAGGCTTTCGATAAATGGCCATGCAATTGACCTTTTCCATGAGCGGGTTAATCTGACACGAGCACGGCACGACACGATTCGTTTTTTTATGAGCTGTACCGACATGGGGCACTGTCTGGGATGGGCCAGGCAGGGCCCGCCACAGTTCCTGTCCGGGCAATGTAGAGGGCCGGGCCGTACCGGTTCAGCCCGACCCGTTTTGTACTCCAGCAAAAATATCATGAAGCCCTCTCGTATCTCCCCCTCAGTTCAACCCTCACCTTTCTCCGCGTACTCTCTCTCTCTCTCTCTGCGGAAGAAGCAATTTGCTTCGCACTGATCGCGACCTTGCCTTTCGCCTTCGCTCCCTCTTAACGAAAATGGCGGATGAAGAGGTTGTGGCGATCTCACCGCCTTCGGATCACAAGCGGAAGCTCGACGATGTGGAGGCTGAACAAACCCTAGAACCTGCTGAGGAACCCTATGCTGTCAATGACTACACGCCTGTGGCGGCTTCTGATGCACCAGATGCGAAGCGTCCTCGCCACGACGGCGACCCCGAGGTTTCGGGTACTTCAGTCCTCAGTATCATCTTACCTAGGGCTTCTCTGTGATCTTATGCGTTGCCTCGAGTTCCACGAGTAGTCAAAGTAGGAAGAGGAGGTGTTGTTATTGATTCATTCGTTAAGTTCGCGGCTTTTGTTCAATTGTGTTCCTTCTGTGTCCTTTGAACATATAAGCTGCGGATTTGGTGTCTTGATGGTGAAGTTTTGGTTAAATACGTGAGTGGGTGCTTGAAATGTGATTGGAGATGTGTCTTGCCCAGCAATTTCAGTTTCAGGGTTAACGATCATTTCCACGTAATGAATTGTTATTTGTTTGATAGAAATAGCTAATGGAAATGGATACCAAGTTGAGAAGGGAGATGAGCCTGGGCAGGAAAATGGTATAGCAACAACTTTGGATAGTGGTGAGGTTGAGGAGGCTCAATGCCAGTCAAAGGAGAGTGAAGGAATTGCAGATGACCAGGAAACGTCCGTGAAAGATCATGTTGTGGAAGATATTGACAAGGAATCTCAGGACAATGCCCACGGAACTTCCAAGGAAGAAGTTGCGCCGACGATGGACGTTAATGAACAGGATGTCTCTGCCCAACAGCAGCAAGCATCTGATGATGGGCATACTTTGACACACAAAATTCAGGTTCCTAACAGTAAGGTGTGTTTGCTCTACTACTTGTGTAGAATACTCGTTAAGCTACATGTTCATCTAATTATCCTGATTAAAGCGGAGGTGGTTAGGATGACTTTTCTACCCAAGATTGTCGAGGTGCCATAAAGTCAATCGTACAATTTAATTGGAAGAGGATAGGATACTATAAATCAAATGGGATAAGTCACGTACAGCAATACCTGTGAAAGTTTGTGACATGGTGATATGTGTTACCATTCTTGGAACTAACCCATAATTATGATTTAACACATCCAAAAATTTAAAACATATCATCTGCTAGCACGGAATACTATAATTGCTTTTTTTTTAGTAATGGAGAAGTGCGTAGGGCTGAAGATAAAAAAAGTCCTAAGCTTAGTCAAAACTCATTGTTAGTTGCACTCCGCCAGTAATCACATGTCCAATAGATGGTGGGTTTGCTAAGCTTGGCTTTGAAGATAAATGCTTGGTGGAGAATCCTGGAGCCGCTGATACCTGTCTGACTAAACTGCAGATTTTGTATTTTTGAAAAAGTATAATTAATCAATAATTTATATCTATGTGGGGCTTGGGCATGGATTTGGCTAAATTTCAGTTGCAACGTACAAGACCATAAAATGAACTTCTTACTTTGATGTACAATGTAGTATACTAACGCAAGAATTTTGAAAATTTCTTGATATAGTGAGTGTATATGTAACAGTTAACCGAAAACTATATTTCCAATTTACATAACGATTGTGATGAAGGCAACTTGTGAAACACTTCTATTTCACCAGCAGTGTTTATGTATGTAAAAAGTACCACATACCAATTTCAATGATTAACTATAAAAGAGAATGCTTGAATTGTTTTGAAGAGGCGTGATTAGTTGTAATCAGATCACATTCTCTTGGTTTATGTAAATCCACAACCTCAAAAGTGCACTGTTATACAGATTGATTCAAAGGTTAATATTGCAAAAACTCCAAATTGGTACACCTATGACATATTTACTCAAAACTAATTTTTTGACCCCGAAAAAATCCAAACTGGTACGCTTGTGACAATTTTACCCTCCCTTAGTTTCAGTTAAATATTTCTGTCAAATTGTTGAATTGGATGACATGTGGCAATTGACGGGCGTCTTGGTTTGGCCTTTTTACCCTCCATTTGTAATAGGTGTGCTAGTTTGGGATCTTTCGTGATGTTAAACTCAATTTTACATGGCAATTGACGGGTGTACCAATTTGGGATTTTTACTCTCTATTTGTCATAAGTGTACCAGTTTGGGATTTTTCGTGGTATTAACCCAATTTAACCGAGACTAGTGAAGGGTAAATTTGTTACAAGTGTACCAGTTTGGATTTTTTCGTGGTCAGAAAATTAGTTTGGGATAAATTTGTCGCAAGTGTACCAATTTGAGGTTTTTCGTAGTATTAACCTTGATTCCATGCACAAAAAAGTGATCTGGAAGTGGCAGCATAAGCATGCGTAATTTAACATTCCTTTCTGGTTTCAACTGTATAGAGATAGATTTCAGCTTGTAACACTGAACCTTTCATATTTTGGCTAGTAAAGCTGATTACGGGTTCTTTTGCATGGATAGTGTTTCTTGTTTTTCTTTTTCATCAAAATATGTGCTGAGAGACAAGTTTGGGGTTTGACATGTGCAGGTTGGTGTTCTTATTGGTAAGAATGGAGATACCATAAGGTACCTGCAGTACAATTCTGGGGTGAAAATTCAGATCGTGAGGGATGCTGAAGCTGATTTGTCATCTGCAACAAGACCTGTGGAACTAACAGGAACAAAGGAGAATATTAGCAAGGCTGAGAATCTTATTAGGGATGTCATAGCAGAGGTTTGTATTGATTCTATTGGCACGTCACTTTCTTTATCTGTTCTTTTTGCCCTAGTTTGCTTTCGTGAGGTTAGAGGAGTATTTAATATGCTGAATTGATAGAACTATTCCTTTGAATTGTCTACACTGATGTAAGCTCTGGCAATGTCCTAAATTACGTCTACTTCTTATTAAAAGAAGTGAGGATAGTTTTTCTTGAAGAATTTTTTCCCTTAGTATTCAGCATCTAAGAAACTTAGGGAGAAGATTCTTTGATACCTTGAGGTTGTATTGTTAATTTGCAAATTCAATGAACTCAAATATCTGAACCTCTAGTGGGGACGAGGCCTTTAGCACAAGCCAATCATCATTACAACTTGATCACTGGAAAACATCATGAGTGCCCCAAGTATACTGCTTTTTTTCACGAAGAGAGAGGGGGAGGGAGGGAGGGACTATGGAATGAGGATATGGCAAGTGTGAAGAAGCTTCAATTTTGAATTTTTTTTTTGGGGGGGGGGGGGGGGGAAGAGGGGGAGAGAGCGAGCGAGTGAGCTTCCAAGTGAAACAGATTGTGAGAGTGTCATTCCCTACTTTTGCTTTTACATTTTATAATTGCGATACTCTCTCTTCCTCTGTTTTTTTGAATTTGCACACGCATCAGTGCACCAGTGTGCCTATTTGCTAGTTTAGATAATCAAAATGTTGAAGTAGATTAACCAATGGCGACATGACAAAAGACTTATAACATGTCACTTTGGTTATGATGGAAGCGACATTAAAGATCTTCTAGAGTTTCTTGTGTTGATGCGTATCCTACCGAATGTGTGTTAATGCATATTCACCTGTTGACAGGAGTATAATTGTAGATTTTCTATAGGGTTACGAGGTCTAGGCTGTGGAAACCCACAGGAATGTGTTCAGTTTTGATTTTTGTTTTTGATCTGATTCCAACTTCATGTTTTAACTTCATCTATTTTGGAAGCAAGGTTGTTGTTCTCTGAATCTCAAACTATCTGTTCCAGTCACTTACTTTGGTGAATTTGGTTGCAGGCTGATGCTGGTGGTTCCCCTTCCCTTGTAGCCAAAGGCATTGCAACTGCACAGGTTCCTGGGTCTGCAGAACAAATTGAACTGAAAGTGCCAAATGAGAAGGTTATAATTTGAGGCTTTATTTGGTCATCTATATTAATTGATGATTACACTAGTCTGGTTGAAGCGTTCTCGCAAAAACCCATATCATCTGGAAACATGTTAACTGCTTCAAATGAACAATTTCTTCCCTATCATGTCTTACGGTCATTTATTTGTGCAGGTCGGTATACTAATAGGCAGAGGTGGAGATACTATCAAAAGTCTGCAGACAAGATCTGGGGCCCGCATACAGGTGCTTGATAGCATGTACCTTATTCTTGCGTTGCCAGATACGCATCTAATTCTGGGACATTATAGTGAAGTATCATGCCTTACGAGCACCGATAAATATGTTTTTCCTGTAGTTAATACCTCAGCATCTTCCCGAGGGAGATGATTCCAAGGAAAGAATTGTCCGAATTACTGGTGATAAGAGGCAAATTGATGTTGCCACACAGATGATAAAAGAAGTTATGAAACAGGTCAGCTAGTTATCTGTTTATTTGGGAAAATAAGAAAAAATTATTACTTCATTGCATTCTTCGGATTGGATCTATGATTAGATTGTTGGTTTTCCTTCCTAGATTGATTACAGTAATGGTAGTAGAACTGCTCTTCCTTCATGATTGTGGTGGTAGGCTTCTAGGATTAGCCTGATCTGAAGTAAGTCATCGATTATTAGATGGTGGAGCGTTTGTCTATTGTTGAACCTCCAGCTTATTTCCTGGAGTTACAGTTCTCATGAATTTTTGGGCACCATGTGCTGAATCATCTATTTGTAGACTTTAACGTGCCCTTGGTCCTGAGTTTGAATGAATATAGACTGGACCCTTTTGTGTTTTGCGTTTTGATGTAGACTCTTGCAAGTTTCTAGTAGCAGGATGCAGGATTTGTGGCAGTGTTTTTGGGGGGTTGCGATTCATTTTAATTCATATCCAACTATGATTTATGGATTGTTGCCTTGGAGAGAACAACGAGAACATTAACAGTGTAATTGTTGAAGTTTAGATAAAAGTAAAGAGAAATCTGTTGATTATAAGAACGGGTATAGATCTGTAAAACTAGTTGATGTAATGTGTCAGGGCAGAAAAACTGTTTCTTTCTCTAGTATTTTCGTCTGTATCCTCCAGATTTTCTAGTCCTTATATCCAGAAGTTTAACATGATTGCCTGTTCGAATCAACTCTGGTTGCTTCTTTGATCCCTTTTCTGGATTGTGAGAAAAATCAAGGAGTAAGAAGTGTGAAGAATGCAATTATCAGAGTTACCATGTTAATGAATGAAAGACAATAAATGCGAAGGTCGATGTCGGTTGCCACTTGCCATCATTTTTTTTATGTTGAAAGTGCCAATTTCGAATTGGTTGGCTTATAAAATGCAGATTGGGCTATTGCCTCTCCCTTGGTGTTCGCATTGCTTTCTTGGTGTAGCAAAATACGACCACTCTATTCTCTCATCCATTGAAGAGAGGTTTCCGACATTATATCTCGGGGTGGCAGAATGTTAATAGTTGGTAAGATTGCTTTGAGACTCAAAAGCGAAAATGATGCAGTGAGCCTATACTATGTTTAGTTGTTAACCTTAGTGATCTTCAGTTACTGGGATGTTCCATATAAAACTTGTTTGAATTTCTGTGCGACCATGCCATGCTTTGAAACCTTCTTTCGGTAGCAGGCTGCAACAATTGGAGCATGTGGTTTATGTACCTTCAGTCTGATTTGCAGAGATCCTTGGGTCAGGAAGGTTTCTGTTGTATATAAGACATGATTAGTGTGAAGTGAGATGAATGGCATGTTGTGGTGCAGTAGTGGCAATTACGTTCATAAATACTTTATTGTCAGGAGTTCCTGCTTAAGTGGAGTTTGCTTTGCTAATAACTGATTATTGAATTATCTTGATTCATGTCATACCACATATCTGTTGATGAACTTTCTCTGGCTTCTTATCTTATTTGTTTATTTATTTATTTATTTATTTATCTTACATGTATTCATTTCTGCATTTTGGTATTTATGCGAGCATTCATTTTTACTGTCTTGGGATGCACCTCTCATCCTCTGTTTTCTGGTTTCTTGGATAAAGAAAGAGATCATTCAAACTGCTTTAGGAAGAAAGCATCGTGTTTCTCTAAGTTATAAGATCCTTCAAAGCGCTTGTTAAGGATTTCATCTGTTCTTGCCGATATTATATTTTTTTCCTGAATATGACGATGAACGGAGGAAAATGAATAGAGGAGAGTAGGTTTGGAGAATTTTGTCTACCGTTAGCCTGGAAAAGTCTAACATGGTGGGAACTTGGTGGGTCATGTCGATTTCGTTGAACTATTTTCCGTTTACATTGGTTTTCTTATGGGTTGTGAATGTCGTATGCATCATCTCTTGTTTAAGGGTTGTATACCTTTTCAATCATTGCTTTCTTCCTCTGGTAGTGGTTTTGAATTCCTCTTGGCTGAATCTGATATGATGGATATGTCTTCTGCTATTTTCGTGGTTCAATCAGAATATTATACTGGTTGTTTATGGAAGCTTTTACATAAGGATTCTTTCTTGTTATTTCATTCCGAGTGGCTTACTCATATGCACTTTTAATCAACTTACATGATCTTGCTTCCTCAATAGTATTTTCTTTCTCATATTGACAGCCTTTCTTTTGTATTCTGTTATACCTAGACTCCTAGACCTTCACCTCTGTCTGGTGGGTTTAGTCAGCAGACTCATCGATCGCGGGGGCCAGGGGGTCCACAGTGGGGTTCACGTGCTCCTTATTCTTCCCATCCTGCGCAATATGATTACCAACAAAGAGGACCATATCAATCTCAGAATGCACAATATCCTCCTACAGCCTATGGTGGTTATTCCTCTCCAAGGAGTGGCTTTGGCCCTGGTTGGGAGCAAAGGCCACCTCGTGGTGGGAGCTATGACTTTTTTGGTGGATATGGAGGACATCCAGCAAGTATGCCGCACTCAGGATCCATTTCGGGACATTTTGCTGGCCAATCTGGCCCACCGCAGTCATTAGCAGGTTACAATTACGGGCAGCAAAGAGGTCCAAATTATGGGCATCCGGGTCCTTACTCTCAGGCCGGGAACCCTCAGCAGAATTACGGGCATGGATATGATGAAACCAAGTACGATAATGCTCCAGTGCACCCCTCATATGGAGGTCAAAACTCAGGGCCGGTTTACTCTCAAACTGCTGCTGCTGCTGCTGTTTCCCAACCTGGTTATGCACAACAATATGGTGAGCCACCTTCATAGGATACCCCAACTAGGAATGCATGGTCAGTCTCATGGCACTCCAATAGCTAGGGGTGTCCATGGTTTGGTTTGGAGGTATACTCAAACCAAGCAAATAACTTCGGTTTGCTATTGGTTTGGGTCGGTTTCAACCCATTAAGCATCAAGCCGACTTAAAAGTGAAGTTTAATATCTAGGCTATCTAACGTCAACATGCAATGGAAAATTAACATAAAAACACCTATTTCTACATATTTATTAGGAAAAAAGAATATAATCACGATAAATCAAATGAAATTATCGAAACAATAAAAAATATAGTTTAACTTAACAGAAATATACAAAACATCATAGAAATCGCTTTTGTAAGTAATTGAGATTAAAAATCAATTAATAATGGCTAACTTGAGATGCAGATATCTTTTGGTTAATAGTTTATGGGTATTTTAGATAATACGAACTTGTTTAGGCTAAACTAAACATTTTGTTAGTGAAAGGAAGATGAATTTATTTATTGAACTTGTTGGTTTGGTTTGATTTTATCAGTTTCCGAAGTTATAAGTGAAAACCAAATGATTGAACCAATAATTTTTTTTTAAAACCAAACCATTAAACCGATAAACTTAAATTATTATGTGGTTCAGTGTGTTGGCTTGGTTTATTTGTTTTAGGTGTTTTATGAACACCGCTTAGCGATAGCTTATCGACCTGGCATGCCTTATCCAGGGTCCAGTCAGCCAATCCAACAGTATGGTTCAAGCGTGCCATCCCAGCAGGTGTACCAATATCCAGCCAGTGGGTCCGTGCAGCAGACATATGCCGCATATGCGTCCGCACCTACCACAGATGGAAGTCAGCCTGGCGCTGTCTATCCCCAGCAAGTACAAGCTCCCCCTGCCTATGGTCAACCTGCTACTGCTGGGGCATATGGATCATACGCCGAGCAGCCAGCCGCTGCCAATCCTGGATATGGATATCAAGCACCACAAGATGCTGGTTATGGTGGGGGTGCAGGTGCTGCTTATGCTGCCGCTCCGAGCAGTCAGACTCAGCCGGGCTACATTCAACAGCCAACCGCCCAACTGGGCTATGATCAATCAGTTGCACAGTCTGGTGGTTATGGTAGTGTTCCTGTGAGTGTTCAAGCCAGTTATCCTCAGTATGATTCTACTCAGGTCTATGGTGCTCGCTGAATACTGTTTTCTTCTTGTCTTTCGACGATTGTATGTTATGTCTAGCGTTTTAGCAATGGGGAAAAGTTATATCGGTCATTTCTTCTGTCTGAACGGACCAACTTGATTAGGCTTTAGTTGAAGATGAGCCCAGCTATGTTGTCTCAATTTAAGCGCTCTCTTTTGCTTTTGGAAATCTTTCCCTTCTCTGCACTGGTTATCAGATGACACAACTGCGTGATCACGTGGAAATTACTTAACTGTATTTTGTAGCTATCAAACATTGTCTAGTTCAATTGTTTTTGGTTGCGGGAATCAGGAATCGCTCGCGAGTGAAGAAATGATGATGAAGTCACCATCTTTGGTTATACATATAGTACTGGACGGAAAGTGCATATGGAACCCTAGTTGTGAGAGACTGGGTTAGACTTCTACTCTCTAGCTTGGAGCATGTTCAAAGCTTTATGGCGATCACTCCATGGTTAGAGTCTCTTGTTGCTTACGGAGTTCCCTATACCGCTTTCGATTGGTACTTTTTTGTTTGTCTGTCAAGACTTGGTCATTAAGAGTTGCGTATTTTCTGGGGATGTAGTTGGACTGCAGTCAGTTTTTCCTTAGATATACATGGCCCTCCGAAACGAAAAGTATTCTTTCCGGAAGATATTTTTTAGATTATTCGTTTTTCGTGAAATAAATAGAGATAAAATGTCCTAAAGTTATGCTCCCGCTCTTTATTAAAGGGAGAGGGTGTTGTGTCACCTCACTCTTATCAAGTAAAATTGAGGACTATTGAAATTAAGACCGAGATTCGAGTCTAATCCGAAATTCTTCTCGTCAATCCTGAATGTCTTGTGGATCGACTTTCTTTTTCGGCGACTCCAAAAGAGAAGGAAGCTGGCAAAAGAATGTTCTCAACCAGAATTGGGTTGACTCTGAGAGTTAGAAGAAACTCGTCCTGAGTTACATTGAAAACAACTCTGATCATCCAAAAAAAAAAAAAAGTTGAAAAAGAATGAACAATGGGGTGAGAGAGGCTCGAACTCTCGACCTCAGGATAACTCCCAAAGCTATGAGACCTACGCGCTAGCCAACTGCGCCACCACCCCTCTATGAAGATAGCCAAATCATGAGTAAACTTATTAATAAATTTAATCATTCGTCTACCATTTTCATAATTAGAGGAGGAAGGTATGTCTCTTTTACTGGAAAGAAAACAGAATACCTCACCTCATCTACTTTCTATTATTTATCAGTCAGACATTTTTTTTTTTATGTTCATTGAAAATCCATGATCGGGACCTTATAAATTCCTGGTATGAGTAGAAGAATCTCATGTTTGACATGAGCTCTGACATTAGTATTACTTTGTAACCCAATCACTTACATTTTGTTGAAACTAGCGACATGTCTGACATGGATCGTGACCATTTCCGGTTCATGGATTGATCAATTTTGGTTTTTCTCCTCCTTTCGTAAATGTTCCAACAATATTTTCACATGAATCTCGTGACCCAACACATTTAGTCGTACGGCTTTGCACGATTTCAATGTGGCTTTCAGCGCCTAAACGTACCTACAGTCTCTTGGGATCACTTTGAAATCCATGATTCCGGTTTCATATATCCTCGAGCTCTGTTGTGCCTGTTTTTTTTTTTGTCGTTTCAATGTTATGTAAAATAAAGATATCATTGTCATTTGTGCCTAAGGATTATCAACATATTGAAAACACAAAGAAGTAAAAAGCAAAGCACTCAGTGACAGAGATCTCGGTCTTCATTAGGGTAGCCTAATGGACATGTCATAATCTCATAAAAGAACTATCAATATTACATGAAGGTATGTGTTTATGCTTGTTAATTGTAGGAACATTATGTTTCATAGGAACAGGGTGGATAGAGGGCACGTAGGTATAACTCGACCCTTATCCAGGAACTTGTCATGTACTTGTCGGTTCTCTTCTCCATTTTTGTTGTCTGAATCAAATCATCCATTAGAAAAGTTGCAACAGTAATGGAGGAGTCATTTTGTAAATGAGGACATTGCATGGTTTCAAAGTCACTCTTGCCAGCCCAAAAAAAACTCTGTACACATCAAGTCACTTGCAAAAGCCATAAAACTGTTTTTCCCTTCTTCTTTCTTGTTGGGTGTTCGGGTCAGGATTGTCAGGTTGTATTCTAAGACAGTTTTTGAGCGCCAGACTCTAAAGTTTACTCCATCTTCCCGGTCCCTGACCTGAATATTTCATCACGTAAACAGTAATTATGAAAGGTTGGTCTACCGCGGAATAGAGGTGCAAGCGAATTTTTATTCCAAAACCAAATTGTTTCTGATGATTTCAGATACAGAAGCAACGAGCAGGCGGATAAAGATCTCTTTTTGCCCATCAATTAGTCCTCCTTCAGCAGATCATAGAATACTTCTGGCTTTCCACACTCAGATATGCACAGGGCCTAGAGCAATGTAAGTTCATGTTATGTCAGTGAACCCTTATGACAGATTTTCTTGCATAGTACTGTGTAATAATAAGTTATTGCCTATCAGAACCCTGGGACAACGAATTCCTCAGGACCGCTGGAGTAAATAGAGAATTTTGTGCAATGAATTTTGGCTGACAAGGCCAAACAGAAGAGGGACGAGGGTCACCTGCATGGCATGCGCTATGTGGATCAATGTCGGCTCAGACCACGGCCTCCCGATAAACTGAAGGCCAATTGGCAACCCCAATTTGTCATATCCAACCTATTGATCCACGACAAGCATGTATCGGATTAGCTGAATTTTCAGTACCTCAGCTTGAAACAACAATAAATTTATGAGGTACCAAGAAGCAAGAAGTATGTGCTCATACCGGGATTGTAATGGTAGGCAATCCTAGAAAGTTTCCTGCTATCGAATAACGCACAAGTGCAGCTGAAACAATGAGGTTGCTCAGTTTAGTACATCACAACAAGTGGTAAACCAACACTAGGTCAGTTTTCTGTACCTCCATTTATGTAATCAAGTTCACCAGTTTCGCGAGCATCATCGAAGATCTCATATGCAGTTACCCTGTCAAATTTGAGTATCCTTTGTCGTTTTTATTTTTCATTTCTATAACAAAGAAGACATAACTCAATTGGGAATAAGTACCCTATTGTTGGTGACACAATGACATCTGCTTTAGCAAATATCTTCCTGTGAAATTGTAGCTGCCGGTTCCTGCAGATATATGAGCAAGCCAGTTCATGTCACATGACTAATAAGACCAAACAAAATAGATAGATGATCTGTTCATTTTCACTACTACAACCTCAAGGTCATAAGTGAACATAGCGGGAACTAGCAATGGCTGGGGCTTTACCTAATTCTCTGGGCATTAATGTACTCCTGGCCGCTGAAGGAACCATATACGCCGAGTGCCACCCTTGCATCCCATCCTAACTCTGCAACATCCCTACCTCATCGATGTTGTTATGTCAGAATCTATAGTTGCTTAAATGGTTTCTCTTACTTAGGAGCAGACGTTACTGTTTGATCAGGAGACATACACTTTCTCTAGATAAGGACTGAGTGATGTGTGGCACTCGGACGCGATTGTTGTGTAATGCGCCAGTCGCATCACTTCTATCTCCGGTATAGTCACCTCCAGAGTCTTAAAAGGAAAAAAAAAAAACAATTTGCCGAGTTAGCAAGGAATCACCCACTACTCTTCAACTGATGACAACTATCAGGTGTAGTCTCTCAATTTTTGCACTTGTGGCATGAAAACATGAATCATTCTGTTATGGTTCGAGAATAAAGGGGGCACGACATAAATTATGAATCGGAACAAAAGAGTACGAATTTTTCAAGTACCTCCCAACCATACTGTTTGTGAAGCTGGTCCAATGCATGTGAACAACATTTCTTGATTTCATCACTGCAATCATCGAACCACTAATCGGTTTAATTAGTGGTTCAAAAAAGAACAAAAGCAGTTAGACAATGATATTCCAGATAGTCATCTAATACCATTAACTGAATCAGTATATTAAGCTCAAAATGTGCATGTGACAGTAAGAGAGAGGAGAAAACAGTGACCAACCTTTCTGTACTTTGCCAATCTGATGCCGGAAATAGGCTTAGTGGGCTTCAATAAGGGATAGTATTCTTTCGGCTGCTCATACGGAAAATCAAAGATTGCAAGTCAGATGGAGTTGTGAAATCTTTGTTGACAATGTCGTCCACAAGGACAGAAAATGCATTCTTTAGAAAGATAGAAGAATGAGAGGCATTGAATATGTCAGAATGAAAACGAGAGGGACAAGGGACAAGAATGAAAATTCTTCAAAACAGAGTTGTTGCAAATCTTTAAATCTTTGCCTACTCCACATTATGCAGAACATAAATTACTGCTGGTATTGCTATTAATCTGGGACATTACCAATGGGAGGGTCGGACTATGAGGAACAGGTTGGCCACTTATTGCTGCATAACTGGAAAAACAAACCAATGGCAATTGCATTAATAGAAAGACAAAGATTCCTCCGAGTATGATGACGATCAAAAACTAAGGCTAGAGACTTCTAAAAGTATATCACTTACGCGATGAAAGCGTCCTCGATTGTTCCAGCAAGTATACCAACCATCCCAACTGTCCAATTCATTGGAAGAACGCTGCAAAATGAAACAAGAACAAGAATACCGATGTTGAGAACTATTCAAGAGACCAACGTGTTGAGGCTCGACACAATCAGGGGTAAAGTACTGACGAACATACCCCTCATGTGGTACACGTCCGAAAGTCGGCTTTAAACCAACCACGCCACAAAGAGCCGCAGGCATCCGCACGGATCCTGAAGAAAAATTGCAAAAGACTTGGGTTTATTGGAAAAACTACGAGAGTAAAAGAATTATCTAGTCAAATAGTTGAGGATGATCTTGACTTGGTCACATGCTCTTGTCTAATATAGGAAGATTTTCGGCGTGATGCCTGAGTTTTTGTGTTGATGGTTATCGGCTGAACTCTTTTGTCCAGTCAAAGCCTTCCTTCTTGGCTGGATTTCTGGATTTGCAATGTCATTTACATGCAAAGAGAAAATGACATCAGAGCAACATTAACTCACCTCCCCCGTCAACGCCAAGAGCAACAGGACATAATCCTGCAGAAACTACAGCAGCAGATCCACTTGAAGAACCTCCAGCGATCCTTTTGCTATCATACGGATTCCTAGCAGTTCTACAGAGTACGACGAAAATGGAGAGTGATGTCAAGGGTCCTTTTGAAGCTATAATATCTGCCAGTAAGTATTTAAGCAACCATGCATAGCTCAAGAGAAAGAAGAGCGTGGCACACATAAATCAATAGGCATTTCTTCCTAGAGAAGAACTATCAGAGAGCTATATTTGCCGGAAGACAATGTTCGAGGCAATTTAATTCTATCTCCATATGTGCATTTTTTGTTAGATTTCAGAGGAAAGGAGGATGAGCAGGTAAAAGATTCTCCTACCCATAATGAGGATTTATCCCACTCGTTCCAGCGCCGAGCTCGTGCATGTTTGTTTTACCAACAAGTATGGCTCCGCAAGACCTGAGGCACATAACGCAACATGCGTCCCCCTGACAAGTTCTGAACTTGTGCAACCACTTTGTACCACCTGTGACAACCAAGCCATAGGTCTGAGAAAGCACTCAGCACAGAGAATTAGAGACCTAAGATTGAATGTGATCTTTACTCTGTATGACCTGTGGTAGGGTATGGAGAGCAATCTATCTCATCCTTGACGGCAACTGGTACTCCATCCAATGCGGAAATTGGCTCTCCTGGTAAAGAAGATACAGGTTGCGACAAATTGTTGGAGAGGAATACTTGGCTAGATCAACAATGTCACAGCAAGCATATTTCAGAGGTGAGAAGCTCAATCAGAGTATTTCGAAGGTTAAGATCTGTAGGCACTAAGCACATTTATAACGGTCTGATTCACGGTTCTCTATACCATTTGGACAACAAAGTTACCTCTTTCATAACGGAGTGTCGACTCTTTAGCTTGCCTCAGAATATCTTCGGAGTCGCAGTTGATGAAGAAGGCCATTGGCAACGGTCGAGCAGAAGATTCTTTGACAGCAGCTATAAATCTCTGTGCCACCTGCCAAACATGCGAGAGAGATTAGATTTAATCAGCTCTAAGAGGGGTGCGTGTCCAGACAGTTGAAAGAACTAAAATTTTACTTTTGACTTGTTTTTGCTTGTGCAATCAAGCTGAAAGTTTTAGGCCTTGGTCGCTCATGCATTGTTTTAACATGCAAGGCAGAGAGGAAAAAACCAGAAACATAATGTATACAGGGTTCCACGATAGACAATATCCGCTCGTTCTCGTCTATTGGCATGCTCCGTCACTGATAAAAGAAAATTAGCAGGTTATATATAAGCTAAGCAAACGATTTACCTTAAGAGGAGTTAGGACTCCAGAGTTATAGGCTCTCGAGTAGTCCATTATATTCCATCGGCGGAAAGAAGGCTTCATGCTATCTTCTAATTTTTCAACCGGCGGAGCTATCGCATTCACTGCTTTCTGAACCTTTTCCGGCACGGACAGATTTGGATCTATCTCAATCACTTCTTGCTCGTTCAGTTCTGCAAAGACAAGTCACCTGGAACAGTCACAGCTTCTTCTTGTTGCAGCTCTTGAGGCGTGATTAGAAATGTAAGAACACTCAAAGTAAGTTGGATTCATATCACAGCTCTCAATATCAACAATCCCTTAACTTTTTAACAGGAATCTGTCTACATGAGCTCAGTGAGAGCAAGTACATATCGAGTGATGGAGGCATACCGAGTCTAATTTATCGACACGCTAAGTGACGCCACAGACTCTTTCCGAGCATTCTACATTGCTCGCTTGTTCGAATCTCTACCTGTACTCTACTAATTGATTAACATACGACGTTTCTAACTCGGTCTTCGACTACCCACCTGCTTGACATTACTGTAAACTCAAATTCGTCTGATGATTAGGTGCAAAGATCATACCTTCAAATGGGTGCAAGGGAACAAAGACTGGGGGCTCCTCTATCTCTGCATTTGAAACAAGCTGCAAATTTCGAAAAATCGCTAACTTTGTAACCTTAGTGCAAAATATGATTTACAACTCCCAAATCATTATGGAAATCATATGGTAATAACATCGGTTTTTTTCGAATGCATGAGATCTGGATAGAAGATTAAAGTCAAATTGTGCAAAAAAAAAAAAAATTGTGTTTGCCTCTTCGTTTTAGCAATTCAGCAGGAAGAAGTTCAAGCTGTGCATAAACAAATTGCGGAAAAATCCCAGTCACAATACCTGATTATTTTCACATTTCCTCAATATTGGCAGCTCATTTTTTTTTAATAATTGCTACATTGGTCTGTAAATAAGATTGTATTTTCCCATCCCTAGACATTTTCATCGATTTTTCGTGCGATAGACAGGTTGCGCAAAAATTCCTAGGGATCTTTTCGACATTTACGCACGAAATAGTTTCCAAAATCGAAACTTTGGGCATTTGACAAAAGACCCAAATACTTCTTCAATTTATGTTTTACGCAGCCTGTATATAGTTTTGTTTCAATTATGACCGTTTAAATTTTTATTTCAAAAAAAAAAAAAAAACCTTCAACATCGTGACTCATTACGCCTCTTAGAACGCCGTCGTTACTGCTGAGACAATTAATGAAGTTGTATAGTTGGAGATGACCGTGGACCACGCTAATGGAATACTCATTGCCACGTATCTCGATTTTTTTTTTTTCGAATTGCACTATGGTCCAAAGAATTAATGTGGGTCGACCCCCACATGACCACGTTGCGTTAAATTAACATGGGCCTACGTAGAAACGTGTTGGTAATTGGCAACTCAATTATAATACTTGGTTGGTAGCACAGTGAATTTCGAGCATTAATATGACAATGTCCTAAAATTTATTAATTCTCTGCAAATTTTTAAATGCTCTAATGGTTTGTTTTATAGGTCCAAAGGTACAATATTCCCAAAGTTGTCGGGATTCAGGACTAGAAGAATATTTTTGCACAACGGAATTTAATATTAGACCCCCATATGAAAACTCGACTGGCCATGTGTAACTTTTTCCAGCGTACTACTTATGGTCGGACCAAAATAATTGTTCCATAAAGTTTGAAGAACCATACTCAATGCCGCCATTGCATGCAGTGGTCCAGTCGAAACCTAGGAATGCAACCTCTTCTCCAATCACCAATTTCAATGTCACAAATTTGATTGGCTTGGAGATCGCGCGTGTAAAATCCGGATTCGTGTTCAAGAAAGCCATTTGAACAGGCAACGCTTTAGATAGATGACATGATATAACCGGAGGAATTTCGGGATAGTGCGAAAGGTCGGAGCCGAAGCTGATATGATTCTTTCTTGGGAAAAAGAGTGTCCCCCTTAATACTTGAAGTGGAATGGATGAAGGTAGTCGTTAGCTAGGTTTGCATCTGTTTCTTTGGCAAGATTCCGACGACAAAAACGATGAAAAGGAAGAGAAAGGGGGAAGCACCTTGTGAATGAGATTGTTCTTCTTGAGGAAGAATAACAGCACCGGCCCGAATATCCACGATTCCATGAACCAGACGAAGATCTTCACCAGGAGTCCGGCCATGCGAGGAGCTTAAAGTGATGAAGCAGAAACAAGGCTAAGAATGACAGTATGGTAAGAACATACACACGTACAAAGCCAACTTTCGGACAAGATTCTCTCTTTTTCTTCCAATTTTTTGTGTTCTTGATCAAGTCTCTTGCTCTCATAATGGAAGAAAGAGAGGGATGATGAAGTGATGATGAAGATGATGATGAAACGAACCTTTGACATTGGCTTGGAGATAGAATTCATCACTGTGAGGGCCAAGATCAACTTTCTCCACCGCCTTGTAAACCACTCCCTTGTCTCTAAACAACCCCATTCTCTCTCTCTACTCTTTATGAATTTACAGAAGGAGAAGAGAGGATGCACAAGGTCAGAGAGAGTGAGTGTGTTTGTGTGGGTGAAGTTCACAAGAAAAGGGCCATGAAACAACCAAAAGGCGGGGTCCTTTATAGTACGAGAGTTAGGCGGAGAAGGCAAGAACGCCATCCTGAACGAATACCCACGAAACTAAAAGAAGCGAATCGAACAAGGAGAACCAAAATTTCACGATAAAAGCAAGTGGTGGAGGTATTTGGTAGGGTTATGGTATACGTTAGCTTCCATAGCTCAAGAATAGTACAAAAGTTGACTTCTTTCCTAGGGGGTCACAGATTCCTTGAGCTTTTAGACCATCTCTTTGGGCAGCCAGGGCTTGAGAGGGACGGAGACTTTTCCCCACGGCTCTACCACTGGTCACCACGAAAGCATTGCTGCTTAGGTATGGATAGTTGGAGGAGAGAAGTTTTAGGGTCCAGTTTCATCAAATTAAATGAAGTCACCTATCCCGAAAGAAACCCTTAGATGACCATTACCTGCTGCTCAAGCTAATCACACATGATCAAACCCTAAACAACCCTTCCATGCTTCTTACTTCCGTTCTTTATGCACCGCTATTAGCCCTCAGCGACATTCCTCGCCAACGACCGTGAGGTTACGGTTGAGGCTATGTCTGCTATCCATGTTCATAGCACTGGCTGAGTTTCCATGGCGCTTGGCTATTCCACATGTGAAGATCAGTTTGCTGGGAAGCTGAAAGCAATTTCCAATTCCGGTAACTCCTCAAAAGACAATGTGTCCAGGTTCATGAAACCCGTAGCATTTTGTGTCATTTACCAAGAGAGAAGAAGTTTTATATCATTCTGTGTTCATTAAAGTTGTGATCTAGGAGTGTCTATGGGTCTAATATATCTGTTGTTTCCCTCGCGAAATATGATTTGGCTTGGCCTACCGACACTCGTCGGAGAGAGAGAGAGAGAATATTCGATTGGACGATTTCTTTCGGTCAAAACATAAACTAGAATGGAAAAAGCGTCCATGTACGCATTTATGTTCTATATAGAACTAGCTAGAGGATTCGGCATGAGCATGGTGATGGAAAACGTGGAGTTGTGCATTTAAGTGTCTAGATGATGAACATTGCCAAATATATCAAAGATGGAGAGGGGGAGTCAGATAAAGTTAACTGGCGTTTGCTTGTTCGATAGAGAGTAGGTAAGATTACACCACAAGACCCACAATGCATGAGCTCGACGTCATAATGCTAATTCAATTTGTCCCTAACTTTGATTTTTGTTTTCCTTTTTGTTTTCCTTTTTGCCCTGGGTGAGGGCGACCCTCGCTTAGGAGAGGCCACCCTCGCCGGCCATGGCCTATATCGGTGGCCGGCACAATCCATGGAAGAAAAAGAAAAGAAAAAATTACTAAAAAGCTTTAAAAAAAGACATATTTAATAATAATAAAAAATTATCCACACCAAAGTGTTAGTCATACCATGAAAGACAATCGGCATCCACGTCGGTAATTTCGCCTAAATAAGTCGGATGAACTCAATTTGTACCAATGTGAAAATGCTTAGGATTGAATTGGGTAATTGAAAGGTTTATAACCGAATTGTACCAATACAATATGATTAGAAATTTTTACTACTTTTTCCGGACCATATCACCACTAATTCCAAAAAAATGGGGCCAAGGATAGAATAGTTGGAGACGCATCCAAGAGTGACTTTGACGATGATTGTCTTTCGTTATGGCCAATGGAATTGCCAATCTTTCGCTGCAGTTGCCTCCCCAACGGGTGGATCGCTTGTGTTCAAGCATTTCAGTTTGTGCCCGATCGCATTGCCCGCTTATGCCAGTCCTAACACGACCAAACTTTTTTGGCCTCTTAGGAAGCCAAACTTTAGAGTATAATTTCATAGGCTGAATGTAGCCGGCGGATCGATCCACATCAAAGACACCTATTCAATTATCTCGTCAGCTGACTTCAATTTTGGGGGCCAAGTCTATTGTCCATGCACGTGAAACAAGGCATTAATGCACATCGTTGCACCCACCCTTGTTTCGAAAAATGTCCCCTTCAAGATGAGGACTAATTGCTACCCTCCCTTCAGTATTATTCACAGCAAATTTGGCCCATTATTCTTTGTTTTTTTTTTTTTTTGGTCTTTTACATAGGGAGAAGAACATCAAGAGTGCTCAAAGTTGCGACGGCGCTCACTTTAAATGCTAAAAAAATTTGTTTTGGATTAGTTAGTTGCTAAATATTTTTAAAAAGATCACTTAAGTGTCAAGTCGATATGCTTGATCGGAAATCCGACGTGATCTTTTTTTTATATTAATATCTCGGCCGATGTGGCTCACGGAGATCCATTCAAGATCTAAAGCATAAAATGACGTCGTTTAATATATTTCTCCAGTCTTTTTTTTTATTTTTTTCTTTTCTTTTTCTTTTTTTTCCTAACTTCTTCCTATAGCCAGTTGCTGGTCCGACGACCGCCTAGAGGAAGAAGGTAAAAAATAAAAAATAAAAAATATAACGAGAAAGGCTACGGATTAACCGACATGTCACTTACAAAAAAGGAAAAAATAAATAAATTTTCATGTCACTTAAAAATTTTAATTGCAAATGCCATGTACTTTTTTGGGGGGTTGAAATTTCTCGTCGAAGGGACTTAAGTAACCCGACGAAAACTTTTGGCACTAAAATAGGAGCGCCGTATACAAGTTTTAGCATTTCGATGTCCTTCTCCTTTTTATATACATATAATGTGTATACTTTTTAAGTTCATTTAATGGGTGAACCTCAGTGGAAGAAGAAGAGCAATCGAAAGGAAACAAGTTAAACCATGACATAAACAATGAAGAATGAAGGATGTCGGACATGAATTCCTAGACATCTTCTTACTAGTCAGTCTAGTCTTACAAGACTCTGAACGAACCCTCATAAGAAACCAAGCAAGCTCAGACTACCAGAAATTTCAAAATCTTGTGGAAACCCTAGTTGATCAAGTAAGGGATTTCTTCCAAGGCCATCTCAATTCTCACTGACAAGAAAAGGGTAAGAATGACTGACTATCAAACGTGCATGGTGTTCCCATTCGTCTGATTTAACCCCAAGTCAAAATAAAGAATGGGGGAGGTTTGGTGGGAGAGTCCTGATTTAAGTTTCCTCGATCAGTAGAACAGGAATTTAACAACGGTTCCAAATATTTTATGTTGGAGAAAGGAGATGTGGGTTTTCTGAGTTTGGTGCACCAACAACCAAATCTAATCTGACTTAACTTCATCTAAGGGGAATTCATTACATAGCTAACATGAATGCAGCAAAAGACAAAAGCTTGGGATGTGTCTGGACATATAAAGGGGTTCCATTTTGTGATTGTGAAATGTTCAACATAGGATAGTCCGCTTCTTGGTAGCATGTGTTGCCAGGACTCAACTAGGTTGTAAGGAAGCAGAAGAGCATCTATATGATCGTGTTACCCCGTGGAAAGGATCAAATGACGCTGGCCAGGGGTCACTCTACATTGAGCAATTGAATACAATCGGCTTGTTTAGATGTCCAATTAACCACCTAAATTGATCTCGTATGTCAATTTTATTCTGCTTTAGCATTGATACTTCGTAGAAACGCGAAACATATAAACAAAGGAAGATGCGCAAATGGATAAAAAGAGTGTAAGAAGTCGAACTCGAAACTCAAACACCATCTTCGAGTCGAGTCACAAGAATCAAATACCACAGGAACTCGAGATCTCTAGTCTCATCATCAATTCAATCATCTTCACAAACCCTTTTTCTTCCCTTCAACAACTGTCTTGGTCAAACCCTACCAAATCAATCAAATCAATCGCAACTCTAATGGACAACCCAAGCCATTCATCACAGGCAGACGAGGAGTCTTTGAAGTTGATTTGGTTTGTTTTAGATGCAAACCCACCTGCACAAACACCTAAGCTTTTCGATCCACATCCTCCTCCAACCACTCTTCTTAATGTGTTAACTGCCCTCGGTTGCCCTCCCCACATTACTGAGTTTGTTGTGGGATGAGTGCCCCATGTCTTAGGACACCGAGTTCGCCTCTCCTCTCATACACATCATCGCTGGCAAAAATTATCTAAAAAGTTTTGGATCTATTAGACTTTATCAATTCACCCTAAGGATTTTAACTTTGACAATTAGTCCTAAACATTTTCACCTTTTCCCAATTGAATCAATCGATCACTTATGATTGAAAATTGCTTGACGCGGACGCCGACCATCCCATGTGGCATGACCGATGTTGACGTATAATATTTGAATATCTTTTCGAATTTTTAGAAGGAAAAAAAAGGAAAAAATTAATAAAAAAATTCGCAAAATATTATTTGAAATTATCCATGCCAAAGATCGGGCTCTCCAAATAAGACGATTGGCGTCCACATGAGCAATTTTCAGCCAAAGTTTGGCCGGATTGACTTAATCGACAATGTATCAAAAGTTTTAGGATTGAATTAAGAAATTGCAATAACTTTTTAGGAATTTTTGGACAATTTTCCCCGTCCTAAGCTGACTTCTACTGTTCCGCTGCATGATCTTTTGGTGCCACATGATGCCATGGATTTTGGAACTAGCCAAGACTAACACCAATCAGCAAAAGGTTTCATTGTGGCTGGCAAATTGGGTTGCTGATGGGGTGAGTCCAATCGAATCAATTGGAGGAATATTGGTTCGGGATCGAATGTACCGAAAGTAATTTGTCCTTTGCGCAAACGATGTGGGGCCGAAACGATTTATGACAAAAATGAAACAAGAAGAAGAAAGGAATGAGATTGTCTAGTTTCTGTCGAGGAAAGACAAGGCTGCGCAACGGGAGGAATCCCTTCATTATCCTTGTCCGAATCTCGACGGAGATGCCGAGGTTCGATCACTATCCATTTGGCTGTGTCTGAAGGACGTGTAGAGAGAAATTCCTGCTTTTCGTTCTTTCTACTAATCAAAGTCTCCATATTTTGATTATTTATTTGATCAAGTCCTTCTACTTTCACAGATGCTCTAATCATACCCCTCCCCACGTCAAATCTGACCAAATTCAGCTGATCTGGCCATAGGACGATGCCGAAATATGACATTGTTAAATATGCATATGCCCACATGAACATCGGGGCAAAATTTAGTCAATGTAGGCAAGTTAGAGAATCAAAATTTTATGCACGTCACTCGTGACTCGACTAGACAAATTAAAAGCACCAAGATCTTGAGTAAGAAAGGCGAGAAAACACATTATTTTTTCCGATATCTCATAATTCTGCGTCCTCAATCACCAAAATGCAAGTTGATAGCGGACAGTCACGTTAACTCAGAGACCGTTGAGATTAAATTGTGCGAGGGATAACTTTTTTTATTGTTCCCAAGCAGTCACGTCCGAACAAAGCCCTTCGCTTACATAAACAGAGAAATCACAAGTATCGCAGCTATCGCTTAAAACTTACAACCACGAATAATACATCATGGCACGCTCTATTGAACTGAACTTAGCCTCATGTCCTTCCTCTTAAAGCAAGAAATGAGTATATTGCGCCAGAAGCTAATTACATAGGCTGAACTTTTCACGTGCGCTTCGGCCGAGTGCTCTATACGTTTACGATCAGTAATAACATAAAAATGGACATACATCGACAAAAATAATCAAGAGAGAATTCTCTGTCCATCGACTTCTGAATGGAACTCAAGAATAAGGGTGTGAAGCCTTCCACTGCCTACCGACAATAAGCTAACAACTGAATAACTTTTTTTGGAGAAAGGAAATAGCTTGAAGACGACACTTTGGTCAGTGCACCCGGTGGTCTATGTGACATCACTTGGTGTAGAGAACATCCTCCCATGGGTGGCGGTAGAGAGGCTGTTTCAATCTCTTCTGGTCGAAGGTGTGCCTGAGATTGAAGCAAGATTGTCGGTTAGATTAAGCCATATGACACAATATAAAGATACTAACAAATGAAACAGAAGCACATTCGAGATACAATATCTCCTCTCTCCCTCTCTCTCTCTCTCTCTCCAATCCGAAAGCTATTGGATAGTCAGTGCCTGAGCAAGAGAATTCAACACCATTTGATAGTAAAAGGCCATGAAGTTCGGTTTAATTGTCTTTAAAAATGGACGGGAGTAAATCAGGAATCAAAATGATGCAGCAATAAGCACTAGTAATAGTAATAGATCGCAAAGATAAAGAAGAGGGTCATTAAACATGCGGAGGACAGAGATAACTGCCCTGTGTCTAACTCACTACTTTACCTTCATCCTTTTCATCAAATATGTCCTTCCTCAATTGGTTCAAGAGGTTTCAATCATGTCATGGACGCCGACAAAACTATAAACGATATGCTCAATGCGGACTCATTGTACAGGACACGCCTAGACAAGCATATGAAATATAGGCCAGAACAGAATTATTTAAAATTGTAATCCTGCTTACCCAATTAAACCAATGGAACGTGCCAGCACAAACAGCCCGTTCAAATATCCAATCTCAACAATCTCATCAATCTCTTGCTTGGTGAACATTCCACTTCCAGCAAGGAGATCTAAAAAGAGGGTTCCAATAGCACCATCTACATTAAGGACCAAATTGTTTGCCTTTGAGAGGGTGTAAGTTTCAACTTGGACAGCATACTCCATGTACTTCACTGAAGGGAAATTTGTTCGTGCAAACAGTTGGAGCAGCTCAACTCTCTTATCTCTGTTGTCTCCTCTTTTGATCCTTTTTGACAAAGAAGCACCAACTTCCAATTACTAGTTGCTTAAAGGAAGAAATTCATGACATTTATATTGAAAATTAGAGGCATTGCATACCTATGTCCAATTCCGGGCACACGGATTCCTTTCTTTTTCATCGACTCAACGAACTCATAAGGAGTGAGACCCTGAAGAGACATACTATGTAATCATCACATGTATACAACTACAAAAGCACTCACGAAGGCTACATGTTCTAAGGAGCCTTAATCTGTCTGAACTATCTTACCCTGTCATAAGCATCCTTGAAGTATCTGGCGGCATCATCAACGGCTCCACCAAAACGAGGGACCAATTGTGAGCAAACCTGTTTCAAGAAATCATCATTTACCGCTTAGTAAAAGCAGCTATTACGAACCTATTGCAATCGGCAAAATAATGGCAATAATGCTCACCTGACACGAGGCAGGAAACAAGGTCTTTCCCAGCTCTTGCCGTAACTATGGTGTTGTGGGCCCCAGAGACACAGGGACCATGGTCGGCACACAACATGACACATATCTGCCCATAGTCAGATGCACTAGTCAATAGGATGGACCATTTATATGCCTCACAAATTATTAGTCATTCATCAAGTTGCAGATGAAAAATGCACAAGCTAAACAAAAAGAGCAAGCAGAATTTCGGATAATCTCAGGACAACATCAACACCTTGACAAGTTGGGTATTTTTCTACTACATTCATGGATAAGGAAACTTGCCTCAATGAACTTTGTGCAATATCGAGGAAGACTGCGTTTAAACCACAAGAGAGAGATGACATCACCCACGCCTAATCCCTGTTCAACAATGGAAGACATAGGCACACCAGCATAGCATGGCTCTTCACCTGCAAGTGCATAACAGATAAATGTAGCGCAAGTGATTACTCATTTCTTGCTCCATTTAGCACCTAAAACACTTTGTTCAATTAATAAATAGCCATGGTTCAACCTCTATCATCGGAGATGGTGGAAATAATGTGGGTGGGCGCCCGAACTTTCCCGCTCTTAATTGCTGTGTTAAGGTCCTCAGGAATTTGAGGAGGTATGATTTCCTTAACTGGTGTGGTCTTCCCTTCCTCAACCTGAAAGAGGATCAGCAGTAAGCATCAAGGAAGCCAAGATCTCAGTCACAGGTCTTACTCTAAGCAAGCAGGCCAAGAACTATGTGGCCTGCTCTTAGTGCTCTAATCTCTAGGAATTGTTAATGAATGCAGCTGTCGTGGTTCGCAAAGTCTATGCGAGTGACCTGACATTTACTGCATAGTTTACAAAGAAACAGTGGAACACTAACCAGCTTCTCAAATGTTTCCTTGATTGCAGTCTCAAAGGCTTCATATGATGTTGGGACAACGGCACCAGCATCCCCTAGTGCTTGATTCTTTGCTTGCGCCGACTCCATCTCCCCCACTTTTTGCCCCCTGAGATGAAACAGAAAAAAAAAAGTAAGAAAGATTGATCCGATTAAATTTACAGAATTAAAACAGATCAGGAACCATGTAGTCGCTTACAGCATGACCAAACTGCACTTCTGACTTGAAGAGGCGCGCACAAGTTCCACTAACCCATGCCACTACTGGTTTAGTAACTTTACCCTGCTTTAAGGCTTCAACTAAGGAGTACTCATCTCTGCCACCAAGCTCCCCCGAGTACAACAATCATCTTAACCTGACACAGATTGATGATCACATGAGGGAATGAACTCATGCAATGCTATGAATTGCTTAGACAGCATTATCAATGTGCTGAATATGCGAGTAAAAACAGAACAAACTGGGTGCACAATCATTAGTGTGATCTTGCAATAATAATAGCAGAACATGACATGTACTGCTCTATCATCCAAGGGAACTATAAAGCAAAAAACTCCTATGAAGCGAAAGAAAAGACCATATACCTGGGGAATGTTGTTAAACCTCAAAACATGATCAGAGAGAGTGGAACCAGGGAAGACATCTCCTCCAATAGCAATACCTAGAGAAGGACAGAGATCAGTGAACTTTTCAATTAAAGACAATCCACTTGATAGTACATTCGATGTAAGATAGAAGCAGATCTCCTCCAAACCTTCATAAATTCCATCAGTAACTCGGGCAATAGTGTTGTAAAGTTCATTAGACATGCCACCCTGCAAATAAAGAAGCAAACAATTGCTGAAGATTGCCAACAATCAATCTAAGTAGAAGTCAATTTACCCAATTAGTTTTGCACGAAAATTCACAGGATATGACATCACTTTGAGAATTTACTCATAAAGCAAGTAATGTCCACATGTTGCTTCAAGATGACTGAAGTATGATTATGAAGGAGAGTACGAAAGGCATCACTACGCACAGATTTAGAGACAAAACCAATAGATCCAGGTCTGTACAGCTTGCAATGAATGATGTTGTCGATTGTCCCAGCAGTGTCTCCAATTTTGAAAGCCCCAGCTTGAATGCCTCCAACAGTTGCAGGGCCAATAACAACCTGCAATACCACAAGAATAAAAAGCTGAGTCATTTAAATGTTTGCATCATTTGAAATGTAACACAAGACTGTCCCCAGATGCTTTCACATTCTAGGTGAGTGCTGCCTTCTCACTCATAAAGTTCAACTGTTTTAGGTTTTTTCTGACCTTATTGTTTGCACGTGCATATCCAATTAGCTGTTTGGTATCTGACTCCGGAACACCTTCAGCTATTATGGCTACAACTCTAATAGTTGGCTGTTTTAGTGCAGCCATTGATGAAGCAGCAGCACTAAACGCACAACAAGGTGATAATGGTTAGACTCCACACAAGAATTCCAGCAAGCAGAGTTAAAGCTTAGATAATCAGCACCTACCTCCTATATGAAGCGAAGTTGATGAAAACATCAGCAGTAGGATGTGTTGCGCAGGCAGCTTCAACACTGCAAGAATGATAAGATATTTGTAAGGTGCACAATCGAGAAAATGCAGTCATCGTGTTCGGGCTAAAATGTATAATCAAATGCATCGTTCATGGATGCTAAACTAATCATTCTAAACCATTGTGATGGATTGGGAGAGTCTGCTTGATGGGCAGAAGCATGTGATCTTGTAGGCCAAAGGAAATGAAGTTCCACTTTTACCTTCCATTTTTTGCAAAAGCTCAAGTAAAAAAGGCTTAGTATTAGCAGCAATCAGTAGTTCTGATTAGTGAGGTTATGTACTATTTCCAGAGAATCTATGCATGTTTTTCCATCATTTAATGCACAACCAAGTTACTAAGGGGAAAAAAAGAAAAGATCTTTGTTTCTTTCATTCGCTTTATAGTATCTTTATATACATAAGGAAGCAAATTAAACCCTGTTCCAAGAGTTTTGGGTCCTATGAGGGAAAAGAGAGAGGGGAGCAAGAGAATGACGTACGTCGAATGAACTGGGATGGCAATTTCCTCCTGGCCGAAAAACAGTTTCTGAAATCCTTCAGAACCAGGATTGATAATACCAGCAACTGATGGGGTTTCCCGGCCTATCAAAACAGGAAATCCGGAATAATATCAATAGCTGCTACATACAAAGAATGTCCCGGAAAGCATCCTGAGAAAAAGATACATCTAAGAAAAAGCGGCTCAAGTTTTCCCACGCACCGCAAAGGAAGTCAAAGTCGAGCATCCGCTGGATAGGCAGTTGCTTGTAATTGTAGAACAGAGCCTGAGTGGTGCTGGAGAAGAGTTGTCCAGTGGCCATGTCGCCGAATTAACAAGACCTGCGTGAATTGCGGGCGTCACTCTCTAGAATAACAAGCGACAGAAACGTCATAATAAGATTTCCACAAGGACAGGCACCTGTCAAAATGGATTGAGTGTATAACAAGGCAAAAGAAGCAATCCATACTAAAAATTGCGTGTGGTTAACTTCCTCTTTTGAAAGAGACGCGATTCCAAATCCTATACACAGCAGATTATCATTTACCAAAACAAGGTCGAGGTTGATCCAGAGATCACACAAGCGTTCTCAAAAGCAGAACTTTCACAACAGACTCATACTCCAGATACCGGATCTTGAGACAACTAGCGCCGCTAGGCAGAGAGAGCAAAGCAGCAGGACAAATCAACCCACGAAACCCACACCAAGAAAAGCGAGATCTTTCGCCGCTTAATATATGCTAAACCAACCCGGGACATAAATCCGCGACTCCCGCAAGCAAAACGACAGGCGGAGAGCATCACGCCCCCTCGGGAACATCGACGAATCAAGAGCAATGGGGCAAGAAACAATCGGACACGAAACATAATACAGACGACAGGAAGGCAATCCAAGACAGATCTAACAAGCCGAAACGGGATCAAACACGAGTGCAGAAGATTCCAGGAAACGAGAGCTGGGCGCGCGGATCGTGACCTGACTTCTCGCCGAGAGAGCGGGAGCTCGAGAGAGACGGGAAGCGCGAACGAGTCTGCTGCTCTTCCAGTCCGGGAGGGATGAACGGAAATGGAGGAGAGGGAGAGACGGGATTTAAATACCAGGAGGGAGAGAGGGGGAAGACGGAGACTGAGCAGCAGCAGCAGCAGCAGCTAGAGCTAACTACCACTTAGAGAGAGAGAGAGAGAGATGGTTCACGCACGTGGCGCACGCTAGTTAGCCTACCGCTACCACCCAGTTTACCCAATTTGGTTTTTCGGTAATTTCGCTGACTAGGAGTGTCCTTTTATGTACTTTCACTTTGGCAATGAGGATTTAGCACAATTTACGTATAGGTAAAAGTGTTTTACATGATTTGGCGGTCGTAAAACTTGTGTCAGTCCGGCACTCGAATCCTAGAGCTTTCCTTCCATGCATAGGAGTCCTAAAACTTGTCCACATCCTTTTTGTTAGTCCTTCCATTATATTGGTCTACCTTTAATGGACGAAAGAGTCCAAGGTGGTATTTTTTTAATGGTTATTTTTCCAACCAAATGACTATTAATAAATTTACGAAGCGCATTACAATTTCAAATCACCTCGTGCTAAAAAATAAATAAAAAAAAGGAAGAAATGAATTGAAAACTCAAAATGAAAGGAGAGGAGGAGGGGGTCGGAGGATGAGGGCAGGGACGAGGGCGGCAACGTCGCCATTGACTAGAGCGGGCAATGACGAGGCGGGGAAGGTCGGGCGCCATAGGTCGGCGAGGGCCCTCTTGCCCTAGCCCTCTCCAAATGAGGGTGACAAGCCGTTGCCGGTGGTAAATGGTGAAAAAATTCGAATCTATTATATGGGAAATGAATAAGAGCGGGGCGTAATTTCGAAATTTGCCTTCTAATATTTAAAAGTGGAAATCCAACATCGGGGTACAAACATGAGAAAGTCCAAAAGTGCCCATGAGGATGAGATTGTAATTTCATCCTCAAAGAAGGAATTAATTTTTTGCCATGATTTGAGGTGAGGCTAAGGGTAAACCATGGCAGTAGCGCATGTGACATCTCATTAAATCAGATTACGAGCCCCCGCTAGGAACGTGAGGATTCTAGTTCGCGGTAGTAGGTGGAAAATTAGGGAAATTATCCGAAAAATTAACAAAGGGAGTTATCTAATTTGTCAAAGAATGTTTTAAGAATTGTCTAATTGGCTTGACTCTTGCTAAACATTTTAGAATTTTAGTATGGTACGATGCTTCTTTTGTTGTTTCAGTTTAATTTCGTCCTCTTTGAAGTAAACTGCTGTTAATTTCTTCCGAAAACATATTCGAGTAGATTGAATTTCCATCACGCTTATTGTTATTGCTTTAAATACCCGGAAATGCGACGCTTCCATATGCAAAACAATCGAATTTCGACTTGCATCTTATTGGGCCCATTGCGCCGATGTAGCGATTAAGTTAATTGTGAAGTCCATAAATTAATGCTCTAAGAGGTGCTTCTTACTTATGTTGTTCAATCTTATTAGGTTTGAGTCCAATATCACACATTTTTGTTGTGCTTTGGACCAAAGTCGTTCAACGATGGCCTAACTTTAGGACAAATTTTTTTTTAATTGGACAGTTAATATGATAAATTCAGTTGACTGTATTTTCGAATATACTTGTGCCTTTTTCCATATATTGACTCCAGTTGTGAAGGCAGGCGCCATCTTTTCCTACACCTTGGTTGACTAAATTTAGTAATAGGAGTGCAACCAATGTGGGGACCCTATTTTCTCACACGCAAGCCGGATTAAGAAGCGTGCGCAAATAGACTGAAATAAACTCTGGTTCTAATATTGTTTCTCGATTTGTGGAATCGGGAACCGTCATGAGCCTAGTCTAGTTTTAGGGTCGATCCGAACCTGTGATTTCTATTCCTTACGGGTGAGTGCTTCCCAACAATAAAAGAAAAGAATAATTCACTAAGGAGAGTTTTCTTCATAACAAAAAATAATTAAGAAATATTGGTCGACCGATCAATGCGGTCCGATCACCCAGCTTCCTTATGTGGAATCGGAGAACTGGACCGTCTCCCCGAGAACTATGTAAAATGGGTCGATCTCGATCCGATCTCGATTCCCGAGTTGGACAGGGATCGATGCACACTCTTGTCATTGACAAACGAGGTGGGATACCTAGGCCTGATTCATGGTCAATGGATCTAATCAATCCGTCGATTGAATAAATGGGTTGTTCACCCACTCACTCACTCGAAAGGTACTCTCGTGGAGTCAAGCTGAACCAGTATGACCCTCTCCCACCCAAATCAGAGTTGAATCAAGACAGAAGACAAAACCATATACAAATCATTTTCAAATGTCCAAAAAGTCGTGCTTGGTTTGCTTCGACATCGTTTATTTTAATTCCTCAAGAAATCGTTCTTTTCCTTTACATTCAAACATCGACACCTGCGAAGAGTCAACGATGTTATGCCCGAAGTTTTTGGGTTTGCATGGAGTTGGTGCAGCCCCACTTAGTTGACCAGTGACTGCCGAGTTAGCATGTGGAGATTTGACCGGCCCGTGTCCCATGATGGATTGGCATCCTTTTTCTTTTTCTTTTTCTTTTTTTATCGACCATGTGGAAATAAAAATTGCATTTTTACCTTACCAGAATGGCTCTCCTGTTTTGCACGTGAAAAGCCTCGATTATAAAAAAAAAATCGCATAAAGCATCTAGTTTAATAAATATTCACCTTCGTCAATCGATATTGTGTTTTTATTCATCATGGCACGGAAATTTATTTCGTGGTCGTGCAATTACGCATGGATTTGTGGATCCAACGAGAGTTCCTTTACAAAGAAATTCGATACTCAAACTCTTACATAAGGGAAGAGACTTTCCTATCTAGAGAAATTTGATACTCGAACTCTCATACAAGGGAAGAGAGTTTCCTATATCTAACTTTTAGTTCTCGATTTTTGCTTCTCTTTCTTTGAGGAGCGCGGAGTCAAATCCCGCACCTATGACACTAATATCATCACCTCCATTTCATTTACCAGCGGGGCAGCATGCCTATTGGCCTCTTCTATTAGTCATTTTCTCCCTCAGACCAGCTACAACAATAGTAAATAGGCCGAAGGAAGTTCGTTTGTTGGGCTTCAAAGATGCAGCTTCATGGGTGTAAGAGATGGGAATTGGGTTTCATGGACTTCGTTTGTTGGGCTTCAACAATAGAAAAGGCCCATTTGTTCCAGGAAGGAACTCCCTAAGAAAAGGGAAAACAAGCGGAATCCAAGAATGTCAGTGTCTTGGATCCATAAAATCATCTTCAGCATCAATTCACGGAACACAGAAGGCATCAGTTGTTGCACAACTCACAGTCATGCTTCTCTTCACCATCAGTCCGAAACGGAAAAAACCTCTGCACAAGTTATCTCCAAGATGGAGAATTGCAACCTCGGCGCCGTGAAACAGTAACAACACCAAAAGGAAAAAGAAAAAAAACTGACTCTGATTTGAACTAGCAGACATTCCCACTTTGCATTGGCAAGTGTGAAGTCCTGGAAATGAAGCAGCAGACTTCACGAGAAGGCCGAGTCCATGTTTACGAAATGGATCCCGATCTTGTGCTTAAAGTCGCAGAAACAAATGCAGAAAGTTTATAGGTCCTAGTCATGCCTCTCTTCACCAGTTGTGTGACTCCTACCACGCATCTTTCCATAACATGCCATCTCTGAAGTAAAGTCTAGAGATATGATAGTCGTTGGTATTCAACTGGCATTTGTGTGCCCCCCATAATCTTCTCCTAACTTTGTTCTAGGGAATGTAGCAGCTAGGACTGATATTGAAATTCCAGAGTCGGACGAGCGACATGAAGAAAATTCTAAATCCTGGAAGATAAGCCCTCTAATGGCCATACTGATGCCTGAGTAAAGTAGATGATACTAAATTCCAAACAAGTGTGCTGCAAGAATGAGCGGTAATGTAGTTCTGTATCAAGAAATGGCATGCATTCTTTTATCGAAGTACCCAGTGGAGTTAAACTTTTGCAGTGATGCTGCTCAATTCATTCTCAACCGTCCTAAGTTTGCCGTCTTATTTCCAAATATACAAGCGTGCTTGTTGTTCTTTCTATTCAGCTCCATGAACAGGAAAAACACCATGTTTCCGCAAGATTGGATGCCTTCTTCTTGCCCCTTTCCGTCGTAATATTAGTTTTCATCCGTGTAGAATTGGATACATCATGGGTCGCGCCGCAGGTGTTAAGCTGTTCAACGATGCGGGTTATATGTGCTCCCCGGTAAATTCGTGACAAGCCCGCCTTCTCATTCCAGGAATGTCGCACTGGGTATCGGGTAGTTCCTTCCAGAATCCAGGACCTTTATGTGGGATTGGCTATCATAAGCATTTGGATTAGCTCCTAGAGTCATCAGAAGTACTGAGAAGTTAGCAGACAGTTAAGCCAAGCAGCTTCCCAAAAGCTCGAGAAGTCGAAGACTCGGCTTTCTTGTTATTCTTCGCTGGCACGGGCTGCCTCTCCGTTCCGATCCTCTTCGCTTTCGCAAGAAAATATTGCTTCGCCACCTTTCTTCTACTGCTTAAGAAGACTCTGGTGGTTCTCAATTCACTCTAAGCAGAAGTCGCCGCAAGTTCAGTTGCTGAAGAAGGAAACAACTCTCACCATGGTATTCATCAGTTCTTCTACATGAGATTCACTTTACTCCCATCCTCATTGGCCATCGCGCCTAGGTTTATTTGCTGCAGCGTATTCAAATTCAACAACCAGAAGGTTCTTCAGCTCGCATGTCGGGAAGCCGATACAGTTGGTGCTACTTGCCACCTATCTGCTTTCTGTGTTCAGTGTGATCTCCGTATTCTATTAGCGATAATTCTTTAGTTACAGCGCGAATGCATCAGCTTGCTCCTTCACAGACATTCAACGAATACTAGCTAAACTCGCATTCGCTACTGGTTGCCAGAACGCTGAGAGAGAAACTAATCGCGTTGTGCAGAAGATATGCGCGGAGGACGCGTCAAGGAAAATGCAATAGCACGAAAAGATTAACAACAGTATCAGATGAGCTTGATCTTGTCCAAGAAGTATGCAATACGGGTCATAACTCAGAATTTCAAAGATGTTACGATCCACAAGCGAGATCTACTCTTTATTTCATCCGACGGTTGTCGAGAGGTTAGGGATCTCAAGCAATAATGATAAATGGAAATAACCTTCACCGTATAAAGTATTGAAACAATTTTGCTACAATCTTACAGCAAACGATTTCCTAGAGACTTTCATCAGGTATTTACAGGACATGACCGGAGGGAATGCAATTCTAAACACTATCTGAACTGACCATCACAGACCCGTCGAGATCGCGCCCCTTCCGCCGTGTCCGTCGCTCAGCCAATTACGAGCCGCCCCAATTGTTTTCACTGCGCTACCGGATGCACCAGAAAACTTGCTTCTCTCTCTGGCAAAACCGAGTAAAATCTTAGGACCGACTCTCTAGTCGCCATAAAAGAAAACCCCATTCTGTTTTCTCAAAGGACTTGCTCAGAATGGCTTCTGCAAGTACATGGACATGTCTTGAAGAGGCGAGAACTGATCCAACTGAAATTGTCCTTGCGCGAACACGTCATCCAAGAAGTCATCCATTGAACCGAACTGCAAATCGAGGGCCTTCTCCAAATCGTCCCACTTCGCCTCGCTCTGCACTTCCTTCTCGCACGACAAGTCCGGAGACACCACGTGCTCCGAGCAGCTAGAATCCGTGTGCGGCTTCGGCATCGACTCCGACGAGTCCATGTACATGTGATCCGTGGTCATTGGCGAATGACCATATTGGGGAGGTGTGTACGGGTTCAGCGCTGCCGGCATAACAATCTGCGGCTTTGTCTCCATTTCCGGGAACTCTGCCTGTTTATTTTGCGTGGAGGGGAAATGCTTCTCTATGGTGCCCTTCTTGTTGTATATCCGGCAGAGAACCCAATCATCAAGCTGCAATAATAGCAAGGATCGATGTTAATCATCCAATTTTGTTTATGAACTCGTCCAACTACATGTCCTGTAACACCAAAAACAATGACAAGAAGGGAAAGAGAGTAATACCCTCCAGTTGTTTTTCTTCTTGCTGGCGGATCGATCGACATTGGCAAGGCGATACTCGTGCATGATCCAATTGGTCTTCACTCCTCTCGGAGCTTTCCCCGGCATAAAACACTAGCGCCTTTTTTATGCCAAGCGCCTTCGGGTGGCCGATCGGCTTATCCACCCCGGTCGCCTTCCAATACCCAGTTCCAGCTGCCCGGTTCGGCCGCGACCCGTTGGGGTACTTGCGGTCTCTCGGAGAGAAGAAGTACCATTCTTTTTCGCCGTACAGAGCCATTTCTGCAATTCGAAGCCACACTCCATCAGAAATCAAGGAAGAATCACCAAAATGAACACGAGCAGAAACAGAAAGTGTTGAGGAACAGAGCCTGGAGAAGCAGAGGAAGCTGTGTCAAAAGTACCTGGAAGGTCCCAAGGGTCGAACTTGTAGAGATCGATCTCGGCAATGATGGGGGCGGAGATGGGGTGAGAAGCGCACTTGCGAATCAAGTAATGGTTCACCAACTCCTCGTCCGTGGGGTGAAACCTGAACCCCGCTGGTAAACCCAATTGCGCCTTCTTCATCTTCTCTCTCTGCTCAACTCCGTCGACCCTGTTGTTCTTCTGCAACTCTCTGGTCCGTGCTTTTTCAATTCCAAGCTTCGAACTTTAGAAATGATACGACCAAGGGGGTTTATATACAGACACGAGCACTGCCAAGTGGGGTAATTCAGACACGTGAGGTGGACAGATCCCGCACCACGACGGGTCGGATTGTGTCTGGATCCAAAAACGTGCGCCTCAAGCTTCTTCAGCAGCAGGTGGTGAGCGCAGCCAAGACAAGTTTGAGTCCACTGGTCAATCACAGGCCGACAGGTGTCTGAGGACTTCGTGGTTACGTCATGGCGTCCGTCAGCTAACTTGTCTTTACTCTTGGAATGGGTTAGAGGGGAGTGGCAGTAACGGTAATTAATCCATCTCTAGGGCCTCCTTGACCGTCCCTCCTCCTTTGCCCTTTTGCCCCTTCATTAAGTCCAACCTTCCCGTCCAAAAAGCAAAAGTCCAACCTTCGATGTTTTTTTTTTTTTTTGGGGTGTCGAACGACCTTCTATGTTTAAAAGGTAACAAAGAAACCTAATAAATAAATATTTGCGGCCTAAATTTTCACTTACATAAACTATTTACTCCAAAAAAATGGTTAACTTTTGGTTATTTTCTATAAGTAATGAGCTTAGTCGATGAGAGCAAAAATTCGCTTTTTATAAACAAAATTATTAGTAATTTGAAATGAATCGACAACTCACCGGAGAAGTCACATGAGTTATCGACGAAGTCATCGATTGCCGCTATTTTTATTGATGTTGTAACTTCTTATAGATAAGTGTTCTAGAGACGATTTTAAGTTTTAAATAGCCACATCGTACTATTTGTAAATGCTCGCAAAAACACGCAATTTTTTTATATTTCAATTATCTTTCCACTCATGTAATGTGAGTCTATAACTATAGTGTTCAGATATTTCATCATCGATTAAAGTCCGACATGTGTTTTAACCATAGTTTTCATATATTCGTTTAAATTCAGCGTTATATATTCTTGTTATCTTAATTTATTGTCCATTAAATTATAATATTAACGTGCGCTATTGAGAAATTCCATTGAAATATATTTATTGATTCCCTTGTGCTCCGGTGATATCTCCTATTTAGAATAGCCGCAGAACATCTTTCCTCTTATAAAAATTAAAGAACGACTCTCGATGAAAGGTATTTCGTTGTCGAGTCAAACTCTACCAAAACGATAACTCACGACCGTAGAGTGAATCTACACAATCGTTCTTTTCTTTTATCTCTTTTCCATCTCATGTTCAATCGCGATTTTCGACCAATCATCTTGTTTCGCTAGCTCTTGCCAAATCAGCTGTATGAGCAGAGATCTTACATCATCAAAGTAGATAGAGCTTTATGAACCACCCCAATAGAAGGCATCGAAGTCAAAGAAGGTAGATTTTTTTCCAGTTTTTCCTGCGAATTAACTGGGGATTGTCAAACAAAGGCAGATGGTGTTGGGATTTTGACTACATTTGACCAATGTTGCACATTAAAATATTCAATACAGTAAATATTTAATATTATAAATATAAAAGGAAGCCATTGTCTGGTTAGGACCAGTGTAGGTTGATGTGAGTGACGTCTTCCATGAGATAAGCTTCCATGGGAATGTGCAAAATATATAGTGAGGATATATAAACATTAGAGAAGAATCTATTTATATTCCGTTTGTTTAATGAAAAAGTAATAATTTAAAAATATTTTTTAAATAACTTGTTATCGTCTCGTTAAAATGTTCAAACATAATTATCGTAGATAATGCAAAAAAAAAAAATTATTTCAAGCAATTATTTTCTTGAACATGTTTTCTAAACCATTCATTTTATGCGAAACAAACGGAATCTCAAATTGTGTTCGTTTTATTTTCCTGCAATTTATCGTGCCTAGTATTACCTAAAGAAGAAAAAGCAATTGAACTCTTGCTCCCCTGTTCTAGTTCGCGTGGAGGAGCAACCGTCCTCGGGTAAAACCTTACTTGGCCGGGCGATTAAATATTGTGATATTCTAGATATATAATATCATATCTCAAGTCCTTTATTATTTGAATTTTCCCCATGGCCATTTTTTATTATCACATTGTGGGACCAAAATAGTTATTTAGTTTACCAAATTCGATCTCTAAAATTCCATGGCTTTATTAGATAGATTCGACGTATTAGAGGCGTGGTGTTTGTCCCGACACCCTCAAACTTTGTTCAACTTACCCACCAAAAAAAAAAATGTTTTAACATAGTACATTTATTACACTAATGGGTGTCTGAAACTTTTTGAGCACCCAAGTAAGTCTAAAAAATGCAACGATTCTTCACCCCAACACATTGAGAAAATACCGAAGACACACAAGCCTATGTTATTTGGACTCGCTCTAGGAGAAGGCGCAAATGCGGCAATTCGTCGAACCCAAATATTGAACTGGAAAGACAAATTAACACACTTTTCACTCAACTGGAGATGGTGTATCGACCAATTCCCTCGGGATTTTCATAGTTGATTGAGGGCATCGGGCGATTTTCAAGTTATTTCTCGAGCCGCTAGCAACACAACCATATGATCTATAAAGTAGTCCTCACATGCTAGCATATTTACTCAAATGAGTAAGGCATTTTGAAGCACGCGTTTCTTTTGCAAATGACCTTTATGCCCCTAGTAGCAAATCCAAATGATTTTGTTGGAGCCATTTCAAGCTAAGCTCTCCCCTGAAGCCTTTCAACACATTGGGTTTGACCCTTGTCGTGATGAAATGGGGTCCGATTTCTGCACAAATGCAAATGTGTGCAAATGACATGTTCCAAGCCATTTCAAGCTGTCTCCCCAAAGGACATGGTACAAGACAAAATGTCACATTCAACCTTTAAACACAACGGATTTTCCCTTTCCCTTGTCGTGATGAAATGGGGTTTGGTTTCTGCACGAATGCGAACGTGTGCAGATGAACGTCATCTCTGTCGCTAGCCACCAAAATGACATTTCGCAATAGCAAGAACAGTAGGCAAAAATCATATTTCCCTTCTTGGCCAAATTGAGGGGGAGGGTTTGGTGCGAAAACAAAATGTCACATTCGACCTCTAAACACAGCGGGTTTGACCCCGTGTCGTGATGAAAACGTGTGCAGATGAACGTCATCTCCATCGCTAGCCGGCGAAACGACATTTCGTAATAGCAAGAATAATAAACAAGAATGGTGTTGAATAGATATTAATTAATACTTTAAAACATCAGGGTTTATTAAAAGTAAGGCGTTGTGAACCTCTTGGGATGAACTATTCCCCAAAAAAAAAAAAATTTATTTAACATAGTATTTTTATTATGTGTATAATTTAAATTCAAGCCTATGTTAATTGGGGCGGCTCTAAGAGAATGACGAATGCGGCAATTCGAAACCCGAATTTAAGCTACCTATTTCTCAAATGACCTTAATGCCCCTAGTAGCAAATCCACATGATTTCGTTGGAGCCGTTTCAAGCTGTCTCTAGAAACCTTTCAACACGTTGGCTTTGACCCCTGTCTTGATGAAACGGGGTCCGGTTTCGGCACAAATGCAGACGTGTGCAGATGAACGTCATCTCTGTCGCTAGCCAGCAGCACGACATTTCGCAATGGCAAGAATAGTAAACAAAAACCATATTTCCTTCTTGGCCAAATTGGAGGGAGGGATAGTTGCAAGACAAAATGTCACATTCAAAATTACTTTTTTGACCAAGAAACCACTCGAACAATCATCTCCTCGATAAATTGAGAGAACCCGAAAGTTACCAACTTTGAAGTCCGAGGAATTTATTGTCTTTTCTCGCAATCGCGTCACGGTTGTCATCCGAGGAACCACAAGAGACCCAACGACCATTTTTGACATGTCTTGAGTGGATGAATGATGATATACAAGGACCTCGGATGACTGAATCGAGAGAGACGAGTTTATTTAAAGATCATAGTCAAATTAGGCGAGATGAAAAATGGTCAAATTCGATAGTCGGTGAATTGCGAACTCGAGATCTCTTATTCGGATGCCACGGAGAAATGTACAACATCACTGCCTCTTTTGGAAAATGTTAGGTGAAAAATAAAGAATGAAAGGCCTTTTTGCTTAAGATTCGGTAAAAGTAAAGAGTACAATTTTATTGGGCAAAATCAAAAAGTATTATTCAGAATGATAGAAACTACATGTATAGTTTACATTCAAGTATATATTTCGCGAAAGTTTAAGTACTTTGGATTAAGATAAATAAAAATGTGGGAGTCACAAAATTTCGATAGATAAAAATGGGAAGTAGAAAGTTAATAAAGACATATCACGTAAGCATGGAAGCTTTCGGGTTCCGCTAGGAATGAAGGAAGACCTTTTGTCTTGTCTGAGTGACGTCGTGCATGACGTTGAAGCCATGCACGTGACGTGGGCGCCCCATTCACTTGGAAGATACCTCGATGATGCACCCCAAAACAAGAACATCGTATTCGTAATTAATTTATTGTCTTTCTCGCAATTTTCCGCCTTCTTTATCCATTTTCTTTTTTCCATATTTAAATCACCCTATGAGAGATTGTCATAATGTTTGGTATACCAATTCCACAAATCACATCTTTAGCATATTATGAATAATCATGCTTATGAGGAATCACTTGACGTATGGGCATGAAACAAGATAGGCAAAAATAATGACCTTAGTCAAAGAAATATCCAATTTTTCCAGCTTTCGACCTAGGATTGTAACTGGTTTCCCAATTTTTTTCGCACCTACCCCCGCGACTGCACGATATTTGTGAATGCTCGTTTTCAAGGATTTTTAGAAACTATTGATGCGATTAAATAGTAAATCTCACCCGTTGATTTAAAACGTGTGAAATTTCGTGTGTTACCATTTTGTGAACATACAATACTTCACCACTCACGAACAGAATTATCGGAAACTTAAAAAGAACCGACGACTTGCTAGAAAAGTTATCGAGTCACAAGTTTTCGAAGAGAACTTAATCGATGACGTCATCAACATTGACAACGAGCACTAGACATGAGGATACCCGGTGGGTGATTTTTTTTTGTTGCCGCTATTTTATGATTGTTGTAACTTCGTCTAGATAAGTGTTCTAGATAATAGAAGCAGATGGATAATGTATTTTTTTTGCAGCCGTCGTTGGGAATAATTGATAGTGGTCACCGAGTGCGAATGATTGATACTTTCATGGCCCAAATACTAGATTAGATATTTTAATATAATCAAGTATGTATAATTTTAGGATGTCAATCAACATTAGATATAAATGTATGGAAGAAATATTGAGGGACAAGCTTCTGGTTTGACCAGTTAATGTCAATCCTAGAAAAATATAAAGGAAGCCATTGTCTAACTAGGACGTCTGAAGGTTGATGGGACTGACGTGTTCCATGAGATAAGCTTACCTAAGAATGTGCAAATACAACGAATATTGACACTTGAGGTATTAATCAAATATCCGGTAATGTACTTCGGTGCCTGAATTTTTGCATTATGTATATGTTATTCATTATTGAGATTTTGGCTCCGAAAAGAATGGAGGTCATGTTTCGATCACTGAAGATTATTGCCGAGAATGGTCAGCGGCGATGGCCAGTAGTAAAGAATAAAAGGCCTATTTTTTTTAGATTTAGCGAAAGTAAAGAGTACAAATTTCTTGGGCAAAAACAAAAAGTATCATTCAAGATGAAAAATTGTATAGATATGTATATATTTCGTGAAAATTTAAGTACTTTAGATTAAATAAATAAATACGGATAAAATTGAGCTAAAGTATACTATAAGTGCGAAAACTTATATACACTTTAGTGCCAAAACCTTGAAACGACCACTTAAGTATCAATTTTTTTTGAAAACGCTTATTTAAGTACCAACTCTCATTTGAGCCGACGTGTCCCCACGAATTGATATTGAAGTGAACGATTTTCAAGAAAATTGATACTTATGTAATCATTTTGAAAGTTTTGATCTTGAAGTAATTATTTTTAAAAAATTTAATATTTAAGTGATCGTTTTAAAAGTTTTGTCATGAAAGTAAATATCGAATATAAATTTTGATACGTGTAAAATCCTTAAGCCGATAAAATTGGGAAGTAAAAAGTTAATAAAGATATATGTTGTAGGCATGGGAGGAAAACCTTTTGTCTTGTCCGAGTGACGTCGTGCATGACGTTGATTAACCAGGCACGTGACGTGGACGTCCATTTCACCTGGGATTCCGGAGGCTGTGCTGCCTTTCGATAATTCGTTGATTAATTAATCAATCAATCCTCGTCGCTCTATTTCTATTTTCTATTACTTGCGTGGATTATTAGTAATCATGGGACCCCCACACAACTTTTGTGGGCCCCCTCTTATTTCGCCAGCCAGCGACAATGACGAAAAAAAAGATGTTATCAATTAAAATGTTATGAATTTTCATATATTTATTTCGAGTAACCAATAAATTTGTAAAGTTCATTTAAAAAAAAAAAAATAGAGTTAGGCACACTTTTATTCCGCTTCTTGTAGAACATCCAACTTTTTCTAGTACCATTGACTCTATTGATATGATCGATGCAATCGTTATTTTGTCTCGACCGACGTGGCATAAATGGCGGGACGTGGAAGTGCTCAATAAAATTGAAATGTCGCACCACGCCAGCAAGTCTCGCAAAAAATAAATTTGGGAGATCGAAATGTGAGTAGCGGATGCGACACGCAAGGGGTATGAATCAATACGACTTATACCTCACGGGTCGAACGAGGAACTCTTATCCTTAAATTTGGTTTCGCAAAACTGAAAAAACACTGTAATTATCAGGTGAAGTCGGTCGAAATCACTTGTTCATTGTAACCAATAAGAAGAGACACCAACGTTAATGGATGAAGAAGGCTGCCGCCAACAATTTTTTATCTTTATATCGAAAGTGGGGTTTGGTTCAAGTGAAATGAACCATGTGCTTTAAATTACCTTTTCTCACATTATACCACCTTGCTTTTCCACTTTCCTTTTTCCGTATTTAAATTACCCAATGGGAGATTGTCATAATGTTTGGTATACCGATTTTATAAACCATATCTTTGGCATCTTTTAATAATCATATTTATGAGGAATCACTCAGACCTATGGGATGGGCATGAAACACTATAGGCAAAAAAATAATGACCAAAAGGTAATGGGTTACTCCTACAGAACGTCCTTGTACAATCTTTGAAGGCTCTAGGCTAAGTAGCGGGTTGGTCAAGGTAATATCCAATTTTTTCGGCTTACAGCCTATCATTGTAACTTTCTTCCACGCGATACTGAACCCTTCAGGATTTGCCATAGTTGATTGGTGGGCATGGCTCATGAAGTGTACATATGATTTACGGGGGTGAGTGGTTCTAAATTTCGATTTTTAGGTTTTACTTGAAATTTGAAACCTACCACGCATATCCTGGAACCCGAAACCTATCATGTTATAGGTTCCGGGATTGATTCCAGGGCCTATTCGAGGTTTCACTTGTATTCTTAATTGAACAATTGCGGTGATCATCACATTTAATGACTACAACTTGTTGCTATAATCCGTTTGACCACAACTCATATTTAAGCGCACGAATAAATATAAAATATTAATAAAATAAAAATCTTAATCATAAATATCGTCGGCAATGGAAATACACACTAGTGGTTCTACGTTACACATTCATCATCGGACACCATAAAAATATCGCAAGATCACACGAAGACATATAATAAAAAAAAAAAACACAAAAACTTGTTATAGGTCTCAAGTTCAAAGTTCCTAAAACAGAAGTCGCTCGTCGGAAGAGGTTCTCCAATTTTTGGAACCCGAAACCTACCTTGTAATCCGGACGGATTTCCCATCGATCCGATTTTAGGTTCAATCTAGAATTGTGCTCACCCTCAATGATTTATGAAGTAGTGCACAAATTCTAGCAGAATATTCGAATAAGTAAGGCATTTTGTGGTGTATGATACACATTTGTAGCTTGAAACGTAAGCGATCTATTATTTTAAGGTGACTCTAGAGAACATTCAAAGCAATGCCTCAACCCTAATCATGATGAAACGAGGTTCGGTTTCGGCACAAATGTACACGTGTGCAAACCGACGTCATCTCTGTCGTTGGCGAGCGAAATTACGTATCATAGTAGGATGAAGAGTAAACCAAAAACGACAATTCCCTTCTTAGCCAAATTGGGGGAAGGGTTGATCAAGAAACCACTCAAACAATCACGCCCTTGAAGTTCAGTGAATCAAAAATCTTTTCCGTTGGAACCAAAAGAGAGCCACGACTATCCTGTATGTCTAAGGCGAATGAATGTTAACATATCAACATCTCGATTGAACTAAAACTAGCAAGGTTGATCTATTTAACGCTGGTAGCTAAATTAGGTGAGACGAAACACGTCGAGTTCAGTCGGTAGTGATTTAGGGAATTCTAGATCTCTTACTATGATGTCTCGAAGAAATTAGTGAGGTCACAGTCGATTTTGCAAAAAAAAAAAAAAGTCATGTCGAAAGAGAAACGATGAGCCTATTTATTTAGGATTAAGTGAAAAAAAAATAAAAAATGGTATTTGAATTCCTAAACATTATCAAAGAAAAAAATGCGCGTGAATATAAGTATCGACAATCAAATTTTGTGAAAAATCAAGTGCCATGGATTTAATAAAAATAGAGTAAAAATGCGAGGATGGTAAGATTTTGAGTAATGAAAAAGGAAAAGCAAAAGATAATAAAGACACGTGGTTCAATACAAATGAATTATGATGTAAGCATAAGCTTAGTCTAATTAGGCCGACAGAAGCGGAAGCAGCCGGTCAAAATGGCAAAAAGCGATTGCTTGGTCCTCACGTCATTAATAACAACAAAACCCTAATCAGATTTAAAAAAAAAAAAGAAGCAAATTTATGATTTTTCATTTTCTCTTAAAGCAAAAGGAGCCATGGAAGCTCCGTATTCGGCTAGGGATGGACCGGTGTCTTGTCTAGGTGACGTCGTGCATGACGTTAATGACCCATGCACGTGGCGTACAGAATTTCGAATTCCGCTATTAACCATTCTATTAATAGATTTTACACGCTGGCTGTGCTTTTAATTATTCCCGATCATACGAACTATTAATTAATGAATATTTTATGTAAAATATACAGGTGATAACATATGAATTTATGGTTAAAATTGCGTCAATTCGACGGTATTGTCGAATAATATTTCCTAAAAAGAAAAACAAAAAAAGGAAAAGAAACCAACTTTGATGGATGATGAATGTTTGCCTGCAATCAATACATCACGGACTAATATATTTAACTAATTGATTATTTATTTATTTTCATTTCTCACCTTGTCCGACATTACTTATCTATTTTCGGAGAAACTCACACAAAAAGAGCTTGCACTTTTTTTTTTGGTCGAAAGTGCTTAAATTTTAATTTAATATGCAATATCATTTCTAAACAAATAATTTATATAATATAGTCCATAAACTGTAGGTCAATATGCAATATGGTCCTTAAAACTTTTGATCCATGTTCAAGTTCAATTTAATCATTCAACTATATAAAGGTCTTCAATGTTATCTATGGACATGATCTAATGGAGGGATGACATGAAACAATTTCATATAGTTTTAGAGAGTGAATGTACTCAAAAGTCGCAGACCACGTTGAAAAAAAATAAAAGTTCACGTATCTACATTACACATTGAGCTAACGTTCAATAATCGCATTGAATAAATTAAAGTATAGCAGTCGTATTAAATATTGGGTCAAAATTTATGGACCATTTTGCATCATTATCCCCAGTGTTTATGAGCAATCTCTCGACTTAAGAGCACGAGATTTTCCAGCTTTGGACCTGTAAATGTAACTGGTTTCTCCACTGCACCGTTACTTTTTGAGTGCGCGTCTTTGAAGGAGCCTTGGTCAACAGGCTCCCAACCCCTCAATAACAGTTTGGAACAAATAAAGAGTAAATCTCATATATTTATTACGATATTCCATAAACAGAAAATTGGAAAAAAGCACAAGAAATTATGACCCATTTGACTCGAAAATTACCACAAAACTGTTCCTTTTGAACTCGATTCAATTGAATCTGTTAGCGTGTATACGTGAGTTATGTTAAAAGAAACCCCTTATTGGATAATTGATAAGGTATGGAACATTTAATAAATGTAAATTGATCCACAATTTATTAGCTTAAATTTTTAAGTGAAGGTAAATCTAACTATATATATTGACAGACACAAACTTGGGTCTGCTTGTGATCTTCCCATGGCAAAACCATTGGCAACAATGAAGATTGAAATATTCCTCGTTGTACAAAGCATTGAAACAATTCTACTCCAATCCTATATCTGGTAATTTCCCTAGAGACTTTCACCAGATATTTTTTACAGGATGCTATAGAAGGTGACAAGATTCTAAACACCGTCTGTGCCGATCACCACAGACCCCTCGAGATCGCGGCACTACCGCCGCATTGTCGCTCCGCCAATGAAGAGTGGACAGATGGTTTTCGCTGTTTCGACTGGATGCACCTCAACGCTCTGCTTCTCTCCGTGGCAAAACCCAGCAAAGCAAAATCCTAGGGACTAAACTCTGGTCGGTAGCCCCACATCAGCAATTAGTCCAAGACAGAGATTGTCTTGACTGATCACCCCATGCCAGTTGGTGATACAATGTCAATGTGAATCATCGTGAATGGAATGCTTCTTCAGGCTCGTTCAAAATGGCTTCTGCAAGAGCATGGAGATGTCCTGAAGGAAGAACTGATCCGGCTGAAACTGTCCTTGGGCGAATGAAGCGTCCAAGAAGTTATCCATTGAGCTGAACTGGAAATCGAGGGCCTTCTCCCACTCGTCCCGTTTCGCCTCGCTCTGCACTTCCTTCTCGTACCCCAAGTCTGGAGACCCCACGTGCCCTGAGGAGCTAGAATCCGTGTGCAGCTTCGGCATCGACTCCGATGAGTCCATGTACATGGGATCCGTAGTAATTGGCGAATGCCCGTATTGGGGAGGTGTGTATGGGTTGAGCGCCGCCGGCTTAACAATCTGCGGCTTTGTCTCCATTTCCGGAATCTCTGCCTGGTTATTTTGGATGGAGGGGAAATGCTTCTCTATGGTGCCCTTCTTGTTGTATATTCGGCATAGAACCCAGTAATCAAGCTGCAATAAATAGCAAGGATCGATGTTAATCATTGAGTTTTCCTTATGAACTCGTCCAATTACATGTCCTGTAACGCCAAAAGCAGGGACAAGAAGGGAAAGAGAGTAATTACCCTCCAGTTGCTCTTCTTCTTGCTGGCGGATCGATCGACATTGGCGAGGCGATACTCGTGCATGATCCAATTGGTCTTCACTCCTCTCGGAGCTTTCCCGGCGTAGAACACCAGCGCCTTTTTTATGCCGAGCGTCTTCGGGTGGCCGATCGGCTTATCCGCCCCGGTCGCCTTCCAATACCCAGTTCCGGCTGCCCGGTTCGGCCGTGACCCGTTGAGGTACTTGCGGTCCCTCGGAGAGAAGAAGTACCACTCTTTTTCGCCGTACAGAGCCATTTCTGCAATTCAAAGCCAAACTCCATCAGAAATCACGGAAGATTCACCAAAATGAACACGAGCAGAAACAGAATTGTTCAGGAACAGAGCCTGGAGAAGCAGAGGAAGCGAGTCACAGTACCTGGAAGTTCCCAAGGGTCGAACTTGTAGAGATCGATCTCGGCAATGATCGGGACGGAGATGGGGTGAGAAGCGCACTTGCGAATCAAGTAATGGTTGACCAACTCGTCGTCCGTGGGGTGGAACCTGAACCCTGCTGGCAACTCCAATTGAACCTTCTTCATCTCCTCTGACTCTGCTCAACTCCTGTTCTTCTGCAACTCTGCTTTTTCACTGCCAAGCTTTGATCTTTGTTGAATCCACACGGAGCCATGAGACGACCAAGGGGTTTATATACAGGCACGAACTCTCTAAATTTCTTTTTCCCTTCTTATTTTCTTTAATTGGGGGGATTCAGACACGTGGGGCAGAGTGACCCCGCGCGACGACAGGTCGGCGTGTACCTGGATCGAAAAGGAAGGGAGGACGGCACGAAGGGCAACCACCTGAAGCTTCCTCAGCAACAAGCGGCAACGGCGGCCAAGACAGTTGAGTCCATTGTGCAATCAGAAGTCGCCACGTGTGGGAGGGACTCTTGGTTTCGTCATGGCGTCCGTCAGCTAATTTGTCTTGACTTGGAGAATGGCAGGAACAGTAATTAATCCCATCTCTTCGGACTCCTTGACCGTTTGGTCTCCGTGCCCTTTTGCCCCTTCATTGAGTCAAAACCCCTCCTTCCGTTTGGCGAAAATATCGTGCCATGTTATATACCCCCAATAAAAACTGAGACACATATGTTTTAATCTCATAACACGGTCTTAATCTCAACTTTCCAAGCGATCGTGTTTTAATTTCTAGACCACATCAATTTACCGTTAAAAATTTTCAAAGTCTCGAAAACTTTCTCGTCCATAAGATCTACACAATGACAAGTGGAGAGCGTATCGGAGCATACATTCATCTTCTCGTATACTTAACCGCCAAGTTCGGAATGAAATCACATTTACTTTCACCGATCGTTAGTGATAATTACGAGTGTTATACGAAAATGCAGACGAGACAACTGTGGCTTAGTAATTAGTTTCCGTTCGTTTCACGGAAATTGACCGGAAAGGTTATTTTCCAATAGCATGACGGTACTTTTTGGTATTTGATTGAGACCCGAAAATAAATATTAAATCTGCTGTTTGGTATCGAATGGATTTTCCTCTATGCACTCTTTTTAATTTTTATTGTACTTTTTTCTTTTGAAAAGAAAGTCAAATTTTTTATTTTTATTTTTCATTTTTTTCCTTTTTCCTTCTTCTTTGGCCGGTCACAAGTCCTACATGTTGGAAACATATACAAGTTATCGATTCCTCGATTGTTTATGTGGCCTGCATTTTTCTCCATATCTTATTGAAGAAATTCCGTTTACCAAATTTGTTAGTGGGTTATAAATATTGAAACTAAACTCATGCAAATTTAATTAAATATAAATAAAAATCATTTCTTGTAATCCGCTCAATTGAGGAGATTTTCGTCAGGGATGGAGGAAAATATGGTCTTCTTGATGATCAATGTTGTCACCATGAAAGACTTGCTTAACAGATTTAATAAGTTTATGTACTTAACAAACCTAGAAGCAGATGTTGGGCCATTCATCCGAACTTTAAGCACGAGTTTTAATTGTCCGGTCAATAAGGTTAGGAGAGAATGCTTTATTGTGATATTAGTTTCATTATTATCTTTCTTGATCGTAATTAATTTGCCTTTATCAATTATCACAACTCATACTCATCAAATACGCTTACGCATAGATCGAGGGGGATAATTACCAAAAAAGTCCTCAACCTATTATACGGATATCAATTTAGTCTTAAAACTTTTGAAAGTTTTCTAATGTAGTGTTTATTGTCGACTTTGTCCTAAAATCATTGACATGGATACCGACTATTTCACATGGCACGGTCGACGTCAACGTGAATATTTTTACAACTTTCAATAATTTTTTAGATTATTTTCTTTTTTGATTTGATTGTGGCCAGCGAGGGCTCGCGAGCGCTCACTGTTCCCGACAAGGGCGTCACGGCCCTAGACCAAATCTCTCGATGGCCGCAACTAAGGCCTACGAGCCCTCACCCAAATCCGGCCGACAAGAGTGGCTGGTGGGTTGTTGGCGACCTCCACGGGCCACTGCCAAGGTTGCGGACAGGAGGAAAAAAAATGAAAAAAATAAAAATAAAAGAAAAGGGAAAAAATTAGAACAATTATTAAGAATTTGTAGAAATTTTTTGCGTCATCACCTGGCCGTGCTACGTAGGACGACCGGTGTCCACGCCATCAATTTCCGGGTGAAATTGGCCCGAAGAACTACGTTGACAAATCATCAAAATGATTAGGATTACATTGGCCAAATTAAAAGGTTTAGGATTTGATTGATATTGGTATAATACATTTAAGACTGTTTTTATCCACATGGCATAAGAAGCAGAAAACATTAATCCCTCCTCAATTTTGGTAAAATTGACAGACCAAAGGTTATTGGAAATTGCAATTTCAGGTCATAATGATTTTGGGAGAGAGAGCTAAAACAAGTAATTGACGAGGACCTCAACTACGTCGAGATGATTATTTGACGCATATGTAATTGGGCTTACCAATAATTAAGTATGTTTGGCCGAAAAAAATAAGTTATAATTAAGCATGATCCAAGGTGGCTTTTATATAATCAACAAATGTATCATTTTGTCAAGTCAATATTCTGGTTTGACAAGTTGTTTGTCAACGCTAGAGAAATATATAGGAAGTCATTGTCTGGTTAGGACATGGAGGTTGATGTGTGTGACGCATTCCATGAGATAAGTACACATGGTTTTGTGCAAATACAGAGAGGATAAACACAAAGAGAAATTAGTTAGAGTCGATTTATTTCGCGAAAAATTAAAGGATTTGAAAAATATTTTTCTAAAAATGATCGTTTGTATTCTTTGAAATATCTAATTATCTCCAAAGAAACACGTTGTGAACCTCTTGGGTTTAGTTATTCCTAAAAAGGTCATATAATGTAAATGAATGTTCGGAGCTCTTTGAGCGCTTTAGTAATTCTAATTGAGTGTGAGAATATTCTTCTTCCCCGCACATTGAGTAATCACCCGAGACAGGCTCTAAAAAGAATGCGCAAATGTTATGATTCAAATCTAGAATTTTGAACGCGAAAGACAGGCACACTTGCCACTTAAGCAAAACTATGTATCAACCGAACCCTTCGAGAGTTGCATCATTGACTTGGGGGTGTGGCTCATGAACTTGAGGTCGCGTGTTTAAATCTTATCACTTGCGTGCAAATTCCTTTGAGTTGGGTCACCCATGCAGGTCAAAAACCTGGACTTACCTGTACATAGGACTCACAGCCACTTTATGGGTCTCTAAGTAGTCGGGATTTTGTGCTCATGCCTCTAGATGGTGCATCGAATTATATGTCAAGCTGCTAGCAAGCAACCATATGATTTGTGAACTAGTGCGCAAATACTAGCTGAATATCAGAATAAGTAAAGCATATTTTGAAGAATACATTCCTAGCTCTGAAAAAAAGTGATCTGTTTTTTGAAGCTCTGACTCTGGAAATCATTCGACGCTGTGGGTTGAGCCTCATCATGATGAAACGAGGTTCGGTTTCGGCACAAATGCACACGTGTGCAAATCAACGTCATCTCTATCGCTAGCCAGCCAGACTAGGCACCAGTAGTAAGATGAGATACAAACATTGTGTCGCGACCTAAAAAATAAACAAGTTAAATTCCGCGCTAATGGATTATCGGTTAATTAATTAACTAACCTAACTCGGACTCTCCCGAATCCATACCAAATCGCCACTTAAGGTTCGAATGATTAACATGCAATGTGATTTGAATTTGGAGTCGCCACTAATCATTTTCGGTAGGTTGACTAGAAACCCAAATAAAATAGCGGGAGAAAAATATCTTATTTCACGTACTGGAGATTAAGAGTCCGGGGACTTGATTACGCTAAATTATTCTAACGCCCTTTCGGTACCATTTTCATGAAAAATATTTGATTTGGTAATTTGCTCGAATTTCAAAGGTGCAGTTTTTTTATTCTTTTTTTGTTTTTCTTCTTTTTTCTGAAAATGTAAAACATTGAGTTTTATGCGATATACACCATGGACGATTTAGAAAGAAAGAAAACGCGGCCAATCACAAGTATTCACAAAAATAAATTAACATATAATAATACTAAACTTCGAACACGTGGCACGTCTAAAATAAACAATCAAATATTCAAATCAAATGATTACATCTTTGTAGATCAAGATGGAGACGATTACCTTCTATTACACAAAATCTTACTCACGTACACGTTATAGTTTCTTTCGAGATCTCGAAGCTTGAAGAGCGTGGGCTGTCGTCGAAAATGGCAAGCGATAACGTTGTTGGGTGGCGAGAGGCGAAGTATGTAACGGGACTCGTCGAAGATGATGCTCGACCAAAGCTCTTTTTCTCTCTCACTCTCCAATTTTCTTTTCTGGTTTCTTCTCAAGGACTATCTCAATTCTTTTCTCCTCAAAAACTCTCTCAATTCTCTCCTACTCCCCAAAAAAACTCTCTCAATTCTCTTCCACTCCAAAAAAACTCTCTCAATTCTCTTCCATTCCTCCAAAAAAACTCCCTCCATTCTTCAAGAACTCTTCTTCTTTTATAGGCAAAATTCTTCATCCTTCATTCTTCATCTTCATTTCCTCACCTTCCATTTTCATCTTCCTTTCTTCATCTTCATCTTCTTTTCTTCATTTTCATCTTCTCTTCTTCACCTTCATTTCTCCATCTTCCATTTTCATCTTCTTCTTCTTCATCTTCATCTTCCTTTCTTCATCTTCATTTCCCCATCTTCCATTTTCATCTTCTCTTCTTCATCTTCATCTTCCTTTCTTCATCTTCCATTTTCATCTTCTCTTCTTCATCTTCCTTTCACCATCTTCCTTTCCCCATCTTCTTTTGGTATTTGCAATGCAGTCCCTGAAGTTTCAAGTATTTGCAATACGATCCCCGGTTCCGAGTATTTGCAATACGATCCCGAAGTTCCGAGTATTTGCAATATAGTCCCCGAGAAAATATTTCTTTCAAGCCCAAATCTTCTTGGTGCATTTTTCCACCGCATGCCTAGTCCAGGACCCTGTTAAATTAAGCTCAAATTGTATGCCAATGCTAAATGAATATATGAGATGATTTTTGTTTAGAACTAAAATTAGTTCTAATTTTTATGCAAAATATATATTAGTCAAAATTTAGGCGTCAACAGTGCCCCTCTTTGAGTGGAGGCTCGTAGAGGTTCCGCTTAAAGACAAAATTGAACCCTAAATTTTGATAGTGCAAATGATGGATGAACTTTTTGGCGGGAGTTTTAGTCCCATTTTTATGTAATGAAGTGATGCATGATATGCAAGATCGTAAATAACATATGTCATAATTTCTCTTTTCCATGTTAGAGAAACTTGCACATGGATCGCATACGAGAATACCTGTTTTACCAAATACCTCATAAGCTGGTGATTCCCTTAATTTCCAAGTTTCTTACAAACACGAGGATCTTAAGGTATTTGGCCTATCTGTTATCGAGACTTTTCCCTAATGCGAGACAATAGCAAGATATGTGTATCCTTCCGCATCACAAGAGCTACGTCGTTGTGAGTCGAAAGAAGTAGAATCAAGTTCACAAGAGCTACGTCGTTGTGAGTTGATTAAATGTCGAAATCGCCGGTGCATATGTCTTCACGATTCGATAAAGGGGAACCAAAATCTTAAGAGTTACGTCGTTATGATTTGGTTTGGATCAAAATCACGGGTGCTTATGTCTTCGTGATTTGATAAAGGAGCCGAGAATCATAAGAGCTATGTCATTATGAGCCGACTAAAGGTCAAGATCACCAGTGCATATGTCTTCGTGATCGACAAAGGGGAACCAAAATCTTAAGAGCTACGTCGTTATGATTTGGTTTGGATCAAAATCACGGGTGCTTATGTCTTCGTGATTTGATAAAGGAGCCGAGAATCATAAGAGCTATGTCATTATGAGCCGACTAAAAGTCAAGATCACCGGTGCATATGTCTTCGTGATCCGAGAAAGGGGAACCAAAATCTTAAGAGTTACGTCGTTATGATTTGGTTTGGATCAAAATCACGGGCGCTTATGTCTTCGTGATTTGATAAAGGAGCCGAGAATCATAAGAGCTATGTCATTATGAGCCGACTAAAGATCAAGATCACCAGTGCATATGTCTTCGTGATCGAGAAAGGGGAACCAAAATCTTAAGAGCTACGTCGTTATGATTTGGTTTGAATCAAAATCACGGGTGCTTATGTCTTCGTGATTTGATAAAGGAGCCGAGAATCATAAGAGCTATGTCATTATGAGCCGACTAAAGGTCAAGATCACCAGTGCATATGTCTTCGTGATCCGAGGCACCGAAATCATAAGAGCTACGTCGTCATGATTTGATAAGATGTCAAGATCGCCAGTCGCATATGTCTACACACGACGCGATAGGAGAGGCATATTGCCGAATTGAATCGTAACAACTATCATCGAGGAGTTGTTAATTTGAAAATGGGTTCGGAAAACTTACCCGGGTTCTCCGAACGATTAATCAAAGAACGAAACAGATCGCTCGTATCATACATGGTAGGCATTTGCCAGGAGAACTTGCTCATTCAATAATCCTTGGATGAATTTCGAGACCTTGGGAGGGACATCGAACATCGGGAATGTATTACCCATCATAGAATGTCCGAGGTAACATGCGCAAACATATTTAACAATGAGTTCATGCAAAACTTTCCTACCGAGCTTGCAATGATTAGAAATAACATGTGTATAATGCAATCACTCATACTATGGTTTATGCATAACCATTCTATCAAGTTTGCATTACCAATCCCGTCCGGAGATGTTCTCACATTATGAATACCTCGAATGTGAGCCGAATGGGGGACTTCAATCAAAGGGTTTTCTCTCACTCTCAAGAAAAGTTATTTATCCCGTGCTGCAGGATTCAAAAGAAATCACTCAATCTTTCCATCATCGCATTCGATAAGGATCCGAGTAATCTCGCAATTGATACGACCGAGCCGATCCGGGAGGTCTTGATTAGGACCGTAATGAGGGCTAGGTCAAAGGTTTACAAAGGGGACTCTAGTTGAGTCAAGACTGCTTGAAATGAATTCTTTCGTCATCTCTCTGGGTTTACAAGTCAAGAACCCCGCAAAAATGAGAGAGAAATAATCTTGCTCGAACTTCTTCGAGTGATGCTTAAAATCATTGAACTCCACATTAATTCAAGTGCCCTAGTCGGAAAAGGCTTTTAAAGGGTTGTAATGGAGGTAATGATTTGGGGACCGAGAAACGAAAGGGTTCGTTTTGGCTCGGAAGATATTTGAGAAGGGGCTTGATGTTGGTGATCATTACAATCTTGTCACCTATCGTGGCCTTCTATGATACCATCATTGCTCGAGGATGGTATGAACTGAAGATTGCATTTGCAATTTGACACTTCATGGAGATGTTTCTCTCAACCCTTTTAGGATATACAGGAAAATTGTGCATTCAAGTTCGAAATATTCTACAAATGAACAATGAATTGAAAGGGCATTGGCCTTGCTTTTGGTAGGCACTTTGCTTTTTAAATGCCCAGGAGTTTTTTGTGGAATCAACTTTTCCTCTTTCTTCTCTTTTTTTTTTACTCCCAACTCTCTTTTACGATTGTATCTTGATGAGTTCATTGGGAGATTTCCTATTGATCCAGCTTTTCAGGTCCTTCTACTCAAAGATAGACCATATTTGCTTTGGGACAACAATGATCACCAATGAGGGCTTTTAGAAACGAATTTGCAGGCTCAAATGGATTGTGCAAATGGATATAGATGTGTGGGATAGAAAAAGAAATGCTCTTCGTCACCCTAAGGCACTTGAATTAAAGCGCAAGTACAATGCAAAGAACCACCCGAAGATTGATGTTAGTCCAAGCAAGAAGATTTCTAACCATTTGTCTCGTGATGCTGATGGAATTACCTCTGTTTTGCCCCAATGTGGGGTGGTTCTTGACAGGGTTGTGGAAGTGAAATCTCCGCTCAAATGGGTTGATCAACGGATAACTTGCGGTGTTTAGGGTAGAGAAATGAATGCCTCCATCACTTCGGTTATCGTACCTTTCGCGAGAAAACTCTTTACCTCGAGGAATGCGGAATTTTGCCACCGTTCATCTCACCCGAAAAAATTGGACGTGTTTAGGAAAGGATTGCCTTTCATCATCCCTCATGCCCCCTTCGTACATTCGATGTATCTTATGTAGTTCATGTTCCTTATTCGAGTTGGTAAATTAAACATGAGGAACAATCATGCGCAAACTATGCAGTGTATGAGTGTTTTCGAGCATATAAAATGCAGCAACTTTTTATCTTGGCGGACAAAGTTCACAAGTACATAAAAAATTTCTTAGGGGCATGGATCGTGAGTTGCCCTTGTTCATGCAAATGCGTTGCAAAACTTCATTGTCTCGCTTCGAGACATGAGATTGTCAAAGGCTCCAAGAATTTCTCATTTCATTAATTTTTCATGGAGAAGGGATACTTCTCTGTTTGGACAGGTAGTGAACCCCGTAAAAATCAAAAGGGAAAGCATCAATGTATGTCCTCATGTTCTAAAAGAATTGAAACGATACCACTTTACCCATGTACGTATTCCTCGCGAACTTTGAATTGAAAAGATCGATTCATCTGGATCGGATTGTATGTCCGGAATGTCATCTCTCTAGGTTCTATAACCGTTCTGGCCGAGCTTCGATCTGCGAAGCAAAAGTTTTTATTAATCTTTGTACATTGATGCCAAATCCCGGGATCGACCCCGGGATGCCTCGGACCACCTTTCATTCCCCCAACCACTATGTCGGTGTTGTTGGCGTCCACGGGTGGTTCGCTTTTGTTATATTGTTCTCAAAGCAGTTGGCAATCCCCTGTCGAGAATAAAATAAGCTTAACTTAGAGTTTGAAACGGCTGAGAATCAATCGGGACGATACAGAGTTACCCATCTTTGAGCCTGTTTGGTCTTTTACTTGCATTCTCCCAAGTAAGGCTATTCGGAATCTCTCTTTACGGGCGTTCGGGAGCGTCGTCCACAAATTGATTTGCTACAGTGCCTAGCTTAATAAGGAACTTACGCATTTGATAAGAGAGGAGAAAATTCGCCCTTTAACTCTAGGCAAATTCTAGACAACTAAAAAGTAAAAGTATCCCACGCAGGGGAACTATACATGGAATTAAAGGAGTATTCATGCGAGATTGGTTCCACCTCTTTGCTCGGCTATTCCAATGATTTGCTGATTTTGTCTTGGATCATACACCAACGATCGTTGTTTGAGGATCCATGATCACTTGCTTCGGATCACAACTCGGAGGTCTTTCACTCCGAACCGGCCGACCAAGGCGGTGAGCTCATCATCAAAGTAACCTTTTGATTTTTCGGGCAATTGATACTCGAATTGGGCATTGCTACTTGCTAACACCTGGCGACAGATTTTCCACTTTGTTTTTGCCGTGAGCAGTCGACTCCTTGAGCTTGAGCCTCCCACCGTCGCTCGGGAACTCGTAGGGATGATCAACTGGGTCTTTGCTAGAACCACCAGCGGAAGGTCGGTATGGCGGTATTCTTGATTGGGAAGTGGTCGGGTACTTTTTTTGCTCCGTAGGTTTTCCCGGGATTAATCTTCCAATCAACTTTGCTCCGATCGCCTTGGTTCCAAGCTACATCGTGCTTCTTCACTTATCTCTAAATCTGTGAAGGTGATTTGTGACACTTCGTAGGGTGAGTCCGTCTATATTCATCATTTTGAGTACGGCCATTGGTCGTGTTGAATTGATTCCTACGTCGAACCGCCTCGATGAATATAGAATGAAGCTCGGCGGACCAAAGGGGCCTTTTCTTTCCGACAAAATCGTCGTAGTAAGTTTGGCCATAGTTCTTTTGTTCGAGTAATTGCTTCCTTATAGCATGCTGCCGCAAATGTTTTGGAGCACTCGAACGCAGACCGGCTTCTTTAGGATGCCCCGAGCACCATGCACATATGGCCCTCGTTATGAACTGATCACTTGGCGATGTGACGATGACCGGTATATTCAACTCGGAATCAATGATCTTTAAGAGATTGAGACCGTCCATATCGATCCCTACCATGGGCTGTGACGACGATGTCAAAATCAAATTTGTACTGTCTCGCCTCCTCTAAGGCTTCCGTTGCTTTCACATAAGCCGAAATCCTATACATGCACTTTCTCAGCATGGCAACGAGGATCGAGAGGGAAACGGGGTTACCATCAATGGCCATGACTCGCAGATCCTCGGGATATGAAACTTCCCATACTTCCGCCTGGAGTGAACGCATACTTATTTTCCTTTCAAAACCTTCCATATGTAGACCGAAAAATGGGTGTTTCGACTAGAGACGAGCTTTAGATGTTCTTTGGACTTGCAAAGACAAAAGCGACGATGGCCTTTCGTGACGAGTTCGGGAGGTGCATGGAGACTTCCAAGTTCTTTATAAACGTTTTCGATCTCGTTAGTCTCGCAGACAGCCTTTTCTCTCCTTTTCGTCCTAGTGCATTGAATCCATTTCGTAATAACTCTTACCTCCCGCTCAATCCGTCGTTCTTTTTTACTTTTCCGATATGGAGGAGCCCTCGAATCTTTTCACTTTCTCTACGAACGAGGCAGATTATTTCCCTCTTCAAATCTTTTCACTTCCTCCTACGAACGAGGCGCTTATTTCCTTCCTCAAATCTTTTCGCTTCCTCCTACGAACGAGGCGCTTATTTGCCCTCCTCAAATCTTTTCGCTTTCTCCTACGAACGAGGCAGTTATTTGCCCTCTTCAAATCTTTTCGCTTTCTCCACTAACAAGACAGCTTATTTCCCACCTCAAATCTTTTCGCATTTACTTACGTGAAGGTTTTCAATGCTTAGTCAAATCCGGCGAGGAATTCACGCATTTAAACATGATGATGTTCGTGGATAGATCGTTTGTTCTTTGCCCCTGGATTAAAAGAAGAATGTCTCACATGGGGATTTTGTAACAAACAAGACATTCATTCATACATGTCACTACTTCTCTTGAGGATTCGTAAGGGCTGGCTAGTAATGCTCAAAGAAGAGATATTTTGAGAGCCCATAATAAAAAACTAAAGCTTCATGTAGGCTACACATTCGGAGTTCCATCGGCGTTGAATTGGTCTTTGTGACATCAAGGAAACTCCAATTGTAGTGATGCATGTCTCTTCCCTCGAAGGGCATCGGTTCGCCTCCTGCAAGACCGACTTTCTCGGGATGTATCTCCAACGAAATCGGATTGTACGAGAACTTGCTCTGGGGGATGACTCGGTGAATGAGCATTTTCAATGCTCGATGTGGCTCATCGAGGGACATGTCACCAAAGGAGATGGGGCCGCTATAGACATGGCAAACAAGCGGTGTTGATAGCATCCCTATACCTCTTGTTCTCTCGCTCGAAGCTTTTCACTTTCTTCCCTCGAAACTTAAGTTCATGACTTTCATTTTTAACCTTCAATCGGGTCCGCTTGTTTTGAAACCAAAACTTGACCTTCAAGGGCTCCATTCCTATCATCCGGCTCAATTCATTTTTGCGTCTCCTATTCACGTAAGAAGCACTCCTTGAGGCAGCTTCGAGCACTTTGATTTGATATTTTCTTTTCGGGTTGATTATGGCTTGCCGCCATTGTTGTTCTTGTCGAAATTTTGAATTTCACTGCCAAGAGAGTTGGGTTTTACGGCTTCAGCGTCGGATCGGTCTCAAAATCCAGCGGTTCGCTTTCAGGGATGTCTAGGTTGGTTGCCTCCAGATAAGTGCCGATAGCTTCTAGACATGTCGGATTGAAATACTTCTTACCGTCTTTTGTTCACTCTACTCTCCGTTGTATGCTTACTCTCTCCAAATTCTTTCGAGTAATCGGGTATGTTCCAAAGCCTCCCTTTTAACGCGGATGAAAATCACTAAGCCGACGTTTTTTTCAAGATTTCGTGTTTCCCGCTTTGTCTTATTTTTTCAACGTGATGGGACCCCAAATCCACTCGCACCGATTTTCTTTTCTTGATAACCATGCTTGTCTTCCACTCGATTTTCAATCAATGGGACTCCAACTCCTTTCGTAGCTTTTCGGATTTGTGGGGCTCGAGATCACGGATTGATGATAGATCCAGGATCCAATGAATGAAACACCCGTAGTTTCACCCGAGTAACTAACGTGGCTCTCGCAAGATTTTTTTCAACGTGATGGGACCCCGAATCCACTCGCACCGATTTTCTTTTCTTGATAACCATGCTTGTCTCCCACTCGTTTTCAATCAATGGGACTCCAACTCCTTTCGTAGCTTTTCGGATTTGTGGGGCTCGAGATCACGGATTGACGATAGATCCAGGATCCAATGAATGAAACACCCGTAGTTTCACCCGAGTAACTAACGTGGCTCTGCAAGAATTGGCTGTTTCTTCTCTCCGAAAAATATGCTTGTCTCCCACTCCGATTTTCAACATGGTGGGGTCCTCAAATCCTTTCGTAACTTTTTCGGATTTGTGAGGCTCGAGATGGTAGATCCGTGATTCACGGACCAAACGTCCGTAGTTTTGCCCCGATAATTAATTCGGCTCGCAAGAATTGCTATTTTTTCTGCCCTTTAAATTGGGATTTAATGCCGAGACAATTATCACTTTCATATCTTCATCTCCAACCTTCTAAGCACTCTTTTGCATCCACTCTCTTTTTAGCCACTTCAACAACAATGGCTTCCTCCCTGCGCACGCCTTCTCTGAAGTTTTGGCCAAATGGGAGAAACTTTATAATCTCCTAGGCCAGGGCTACTCTTATATAGCCAACCATCCGGAGGCCAAACCGAGATTCGTCTTATGTTTAGGGATATGGGCACCGCTTCCATTGAAGGTACCAAGTTAGAGGAGGAATACGGGATCTTCCCCACCCTCTTTACTAACTTCCTGGAGGCTTACCATGTTGCTTATCAAGATGTTACTTTGGCCCACCTTGTGAAGGCACGCTATCAGGATCGGTCGGACAGCTTGGTGTTGGCCGTCTTGTAGCCGACAATTATAAGAAGGCCCTCGACTACGGTAATGAACAAGTCTCCCCGTTGATTCGTGAGAGGGGAAACTTGGTGGGGTGTTTGGCCATGTCCCAGGACCATCTTCGAGCGCGATCCGCTCAATATTGTTTTAAAATTTCAATGCACATGGCTGGAAGAAAGGTTGGACGATCCGACCCTGGATATAGCCCGCGGGAGAATGCTGATCCATGACCTGGAATTTACTGCCGAGCATCACGAGGACAAGGTAGCCAAGCTCAAAGAGAAATGTGAGCTCCTCCTCTTTAAGTCAGCGGATCTCGATTCTCGAAAGCGATCAATGTAGGCGGAGCATCAACCGTATGGAGAGTCGCTTAAACTCCTTTGTGATGCTCATTAGGGCTCGGTTTGGCTTTACATTCCCACCCCGTTGATCTATTTGTAAAGCTTTCCGATGAATGAAATGAATGCAAGTTTTTACTCATTTCATCTTGGTCGTCATATTTTTTTCGCAAGATAACCCCTTTTACTCTGCGAATATGTAAATCTCACGCTCCCGATGGTCAATCCAATTGGGCCGAGAGGCTCCCCCATTCGAAACAATCTCTCAACAAAGATTAGTAGCGAGGAAACAAACGAATGCTCAAATGTGAACAACTCGTGAATCAGTATTAATATTATAACTCGATTATGAAAACATCGAGTGAATCGAGCATAATATTTCTTTACGAATCGGGTTGATCGGATTGATAAAGACACGACCATCCATCTCGAATTAATCAAAGCACCACCAGGGAGCACCTTCTTTACTATATATGGACCACCATAGTTTGGAGCGAATTTCCCTTCTCGAGTGGGACTATTGGTAATAATTTTCTCAAGACCAGGTCATTGATCCCAAAATATCGAGGCCGAACTTCTTTGTTGAATGATTTAGCAACTCTCTGCTGATAACATCGGCCATGACATACAACCTTAAGTCTTTTTTTCGTCGATCGATTCAATTGGCTTGCTCTCTCTGGGATCCATTCAGGCTTCCGTCGGCTTAGCTTGAGACAAGATACGTAAGGAAGGAATTTCCACTTCAACCGGTAGAACAGCCTCCATTCCATATACAAGAGAATACGGGGTTGCCCCAAGTAGATGTCCGGATCGAGGTCCGATACGCCATAAGTGCAAATGGCAACCTCTCATGCCAATCGCGATAATTTTCAGCCATCTTCGCTAAAATTTTCTTAATGTTCTTATTGGCGGCTTCTCTTGCTCCATTCATCCGAGGACGATATGGGGAAGAGTTCGGATGCTTGATCTTGAATTCCTTAAACAATTCGTCCATTAGTTTGTTGTTTAAGTTTGAGCCATTGTCAGTGATTATGGCTTCAGGTGAACCGTATCGAGCAATGATGTCCCGGCGGATAAATTTCGCGATATTTCGTGCCGTGACCGCTAAATAGGATGCGGCTTCGATCCATTTGGAAAAGTAGTCAATCGCCACCAAGATGAATCGATGCCCATTGGATGCTTTAGGGTTGATAGGACCGATAACATCAATGCCCCACATAGAAAACGGCCATGGTTCGGATAACCGATGCAACTCATTTGGAGGGACGTTAATCTTGTTACCATGAATTTGACATTTGTGACAGCTCGGGACATGCTTGAATACAATCTCTTTCGAGCGTGAGCCAATAATAACCCAACCTCATAATCTTCTTAGCTAACAAGTGGCCGTTCATGTGTGGACCACGAGATCCCTTCATGTACTTCCATCATCGACGAACCGCCCGGTTGAGTCAACGCATCTTAGTAGGACATAATCGAATGACCGCTTGACAAATTCTCTCCATTCAAGAAGAACTTCGAGGCCATCTTCCTTATGTACTTTTGGTCGATACGGTACTTTTTTCAGGGAACTCCCGCTTCGAATATAAGTTTTGATGTCATGGTACCATGGCTTACCATCGGGTTCACCGATCACGGTCATACAATATGCCGGCTTTTTTAGTACTTCAATCTTCAAAGGGTCAACCTCAAGTCCATTAGCGACTTGTAACATTGAAGACAAGGTAGCCAATGCATCGGCCGAATCGATTATGAGTCCCGGACGGATACTCAAATGAGATATCTTCAAATTCCTCTACCAATTCATCCAGATACTCATGGTAGGGTAGCAATTTAGCATCTCTCGTCTTCCACTTTCCAACAATCGAAGGATAATCAAAGCGGAATCTCCGAACACCTTGAGTCGGGCTATCCCCATTTCAATCGCAGCCTGTAGACCGAGGATGCATGTCTCATATTCTCGCTACGTTATTTGTGCAAGGGAATACTAATTTTGCTGCCACAGGATAATGCCGACCACTGGAGATATCGAACCGGCCCGTGCCGATCCCGATAAATTGACAGCTCCGTCAAAATACATAGTCCAGATGTAATCCTCCACCGACATGATTCGATCCTCGAATGATAGGCATCATCGTCTTGCCTCGGATTTTCAGCTAGGACATCTCGCTATAGCTCGTCCCTTGATTAACTTTTGGGACAAATATTGAACGTCAAACTCGAAGATGAGGATTTGCCATTTAGCAAGTCTACCAATCAAGGCGAGTTGATTAAGCAAGTATTTGATGGGATTGCATTCTGTCACCAAAAGTACTTGGTGATGCAAGGTATATTGCGAAGCCCGTGCAGTACCTGCACTAACGCCGCACATGTTTTCTCCGCTTGGAGTACTTCATTTCCGAAGTTGTGAATTTCTTGCTCGAGATAATGAACGGCTCGTTCTTTCCCATCCTCCCGCTTCTCTTGGGCTAACATAGCACCCAAGGATTCACTAAGGATTGTGAGGTAGAGGATTAAAGGTTGCCCGGCGTCGGAGGAATAAGCACGGGTGGATTCATGAGATCTTTGCTTGTTTCCCAAAAGCTTCTTTACATTCACTATCCCATTGGACTAGCGCATTCTTCTTTAATAGCTTGAGGAATGGCTTAGCGGTTTCGATAACCGAGAGAAGAATCGAGCAATATAGTTTAGCCTACCCATCAAGCTTCGAACTTCTTTAACCGTCGTCGGCGGCCTAAGCTCACGAATAGCCTTAACTTTCGAAGGGTCGACTTCAATGCCCTTACCGCTTACCACGAAATCGAGTAGCTTGCCCGAGCCGGGTCCCAAAGACACACTTGGCGGGGGTTAAGGCGTAACTTGTACTTTCGGAGTCCTGTCGAACAATTTCTTCAGCGTTTCTACGTGATCTTCTCCATGCCTTGTTTTTGCTATCATGTCATCGACGTAAACCTCATCATGTCGTGGAAAAGGGCAACCATGGCTCGTTGGTAAGTGGCTTCAGCTTTTCCGAGACCGAACGGCATTACCCGGTAATGGAACATTCCCCATGGTGTGGTGAAAGTGGTTTTCAACTTGTCATTGACATTCATCGAGATCCGATTGTACCCGAGAAATCATCCATGAATGAAAACAAATCAAACCCCGCAATACCGTCAACAAGTACGTCGATATGCGGGAGGGGAAAATCATCTTTAGGATTGGCCTTGTTCAAGTCTCGATAATCGACACAAACCCGAATGTGGCCGTCTTTCTTCATGACAGGGGACTATGTTAGCGACCCAATCGGAATATTCTGTAGTCTCAATGAATCCTACATCGAGAAGCTTCATGACCTCCTCTTTGATCTTCCGCACTAATTCAGTGCGGCCCTCCTTGACTTTTGCACCACTGGCTTAGCCAAAGGATCGATCGGCAAACAATGTTCGACAATGGAACGGTCAAGACTAGACATATCTCGCATAGGACCAAGCAAAAATGTCCCGGTAATCCTTTAGGAGCTTAATCAAGCGCTCGGACATCTCTTTGGAAAGGTTTGCCCCGATCTTAACTTCTTTAGAGTTTTCCGCATCGCCTAGGTTGATCGAGATAGCTTGTTCACCGGTCAAGGGCTTGATCTCCTCATGTCGTTCGAAATCTTGACGAACTTCCTCATAATCTGGACTGAACTCATCTAGGTCGTATACTTCGAATCCACTAGATTTCCCTCCTCATGTTATCCCCCATGATGACAAACTCGTTGGTCGTTGGTTATCGTCATCGGGTTGGTTTGGGGAGCTGGAATCGAGGGTGGTATGCTCGAACTCGTGCCCGTTATAATAATATCTTCCAACGGTGTAGCCTAATAGGGAACACCTTCCGGGCCTTGGCCGGAATTGCTGCCGAGGGAATTAGAGTTGGCACAACGGCGGAGGGCTTGAGCCGGACGGCTGAAGCTTGGCTATGAAGTTATCCATCATCTTGTGAGACATCATCCCTTCAAATCGCTCGGTTAGAGCACCGAGCTGTTCATTCAAAGTCTCATGGACAGCGGCGTTAATGTCGGTCATTCTCTTCGCCACCAATCGAGTAATATGCGGAGGATCCGTGATAAATTTCCTGAAAAATGACAAGTCAAGAGTAAGTACAACGAGCGAGGATAGAGAACCGGTCCATGACTTCCTTCTAGACTCAATGAACGAACTAGACATGACCAAAAGATCGCATCAGGCAATTTTCAGTTTCGTCGATTTTTACGAAAAAATCCGTATTAATTCGTACGTTGGTCAAAATACGTCCACATTTTACGAGCTTATAGTTGAGAAGATGATGAACAACTTTTATGTTGGCCAATCGGACTAGAAATGAGCGGATCAAATCAGTTTAATGTGTCTTTCCGAAAATTCGCATTCAAAAAACTGTTATAACCGCAGGTAGTTGAAAAAACGAAAGGCCATCTTAAATTATGAATTTAATTCTGAAATTTTGTAGGATATTAGTTGAAACATAGGTCTACAACTTTCATGTTTGACACTTACTCAAAGCTCGATCATAGAATTTAGTAAAAATCGTACAATAGGAACAAGCCAAATCGGAATTGAGAACAACTGATGAAATTGTAAAAACTACGGAAGCAAAGTGTGAAATTGGAAACAAGACAATGAGATTCATAAACAATCAACCTAAACCATGGACCAGCCCAAAATAAAAATGAGATAACATGGCGTGAGAGACAGGAAATTACCGCTCAAAGGAAGAAAATGTCAATCACAAAGACATGCGCATGAATCGTGGATTCAAATTTTAGTTCTTTTAGCAAAATGAAATGAAGGACGAGAAACGACATGTCGCAGCCTCGCGCACGTTCATCATGACTAGTTGCCGCCCGCATACATAGTCATGACTAGTCGGGTCCAATCATCTCGGCTTGGTTCGGGTCGACAAGGGCAACTCTCATGCATCATAGCCTCGCGCGCATGAGAACAACCCTTGAGCCATTTTTTGAAGAACTCGGGATCCAAGTGGGATAACCTTTAGCGAAGCCTTACCGCCAAGGTTAAAGAACCACATAAATACCATCCCGAAACTATCGGGTGACCCGGGTTCGGTCACAAGTCAAGGTGGTGTAGTGCAATTATATTAGCGGCATGCACGACATTTTAAGGGCAATCAGCACTCCGATAGTTCAAAAAATAAAATTCTCATCACCAAGCCCGCAAAACGAAAGGTTAGCCACGTACTCCTCCCCTTATAACTCCCTTTCCCGCAAAACCATTTAACACCTAGGGATTAAAATTCAACCAAGATTGTCAAATCAAGTAATTTTTCTTTTCATGAACTTATCCGGCTTAAGTCCTCTTTGGGTCCCCAATGAGTCGCCAAAGCTGTCGCGACCTAAAAAATAAACAAGTTAAATTCCAGGCTAATGGATTATCGGGTTAATTAATTAACTAACCTAACTCGGACTCTCCCGAATCCATACCAAATCGCCACTTAAGGTTCGAATGATTAACATGCAATGTGATTTGAATTTGGAGTCGCCACTAATCATTTTCGGTAGGTTGACTAGAAACCCAAATAAAATAGCGGGAGAAAAATATCTTATTTCTCGCGTACCGGAGATTAAGAGTCCGGGGGACTTGATTACGCTAAATTATTCTAACGCCCTTTCGGTACCATTTTCATGAAAAATATTTGATTTGGTAATTTGCTCGAATTTCAAAGGTGCAGTTTTTTTATTCTTTTTTTGTTTTTCTTCTTTTTTTCGAAAATGTAAAACATTGAGTTTTATGCGATATACACCATGGACGATTTAGAAAGAAAGAAAACGCGGCCAATCACAAGTATTCACAAAAATAAATTAACATATAATAATACTAAACTTCGAACACGTGGCACGTCTAAAATAAACAATCAAATATTCAAATCAAATGATTACATCTTTGTAGATCAAGATGGAGACGATTACCTTCTATTACACAAAATCTTACTCACGTACACGTTATAGTTTCTTTCGAGATCTCGAAGCTTGAAGAGCGTGGCCGTCGTCGAAAAATGGCAAGCAATAACGTTGTTGGGTGGCGAGAGCGAAGTATGTAACGGGACTCGTCGAAGATGATGCTCGACCAAAGCTCTTTTTCTCTCACTCTCCAATTTTCTTTTACGGTTTCTTCTCAAGGACTATCTCAATTCTTTTCTCCTCAAAAACTCTCTCAATTCTCTCCTACTCCCCAAAAAACTCTCTCAATTCTCTCTCCACTCCAAAAAACTCTCTCAATTCTCTTCCATTCCTCCAAAAAAAACTCCCTCCATTCTTCAAGAACTCTTCTTCTTTTATAGGCAAAATTCTTCATCCTTCATTCTTCATCTTCATTTCCTCACCTTCCATTTTCATCTTCCTTTCTTCATCTTCATCTTCTTTTCTTCATTTTCATCTTCTCTTCTTCACCTTCATTTCTCCATCTTCCATTTTCATCTTCTCTTCTTCATCTTCATCTTCCTTTCTTCATCTTCATTTCCCCATCTTCCATTTTCATCTTCTCTTCTTCATCTTCATCTTCCTTTCTTCATCTTCCATTTTCATCTTCTCTTCTTCATCTTCCTTTCACCATCTTCCTTTCCCCATCTTCTTTTGGTATTTGCAATGCAGTCCCTGAAGTTTCAAGTATTTGCAATACAAACCCCCGAAGTTCCGAGTATTTGCAATCAAATCCCCGAAGTTCCGAGTATTTGCAATATAGTCCCCGAGAAAATATTTCTTTCAAGCCCAAATCTTCTTGGTGCATTTTTCCACCGCATGCCTAGTCCGGCACTCGTTAAATTAAGCTCAAATTGTATGCCAATGCTAAATGAATATATGAGATGATTTTTGTTTAGAACTAAAATTAGTTCTAATTTTTATGCAAAATATATATTAGTCAAAATTTAGGCGTCAACACATTGATGAAATCAATGGAAAGTTCGGGATTAAAGATGAAATCACCCACTTTTTTGAGTTGAAGCCTAGGAGATTCTCACCTTGATGCCATCCTAAAATTTTCCCGTTGAGGTGATCTCGCATTGCAAAAATTGAAAAGGCATGCACAACAATTTAAGTCCTACAACACTTTAATTTATGCAAAAATTTAAACACTTCTTGCAAAACAAAGGTCGGCAAATACTCAATCCTTATCACTCAAATTCTGCAAAAATATTTAACAGATAAAATGTTAGGGACTTACCTGGAATCGATGTTGCCAAACAAATGTATTTTTTTAATGAAAATGTTTAGGCATAAATCCACTAGTCCTTAAATTTTCAAAAATTTAAAGGTAATTAGTTCCCGGAGGAGTCGCCAAGCTGTCGCGGCCTAAAAATTTTATTCAAGCGAATACATTACTGAGTTAATTAAATTAACTAACTTGGTTCGAATTCTCCCAAACTCTACCAATTCGCAACTTAGATTCAATTATTTAACCCGCAAAGAGTCGCTATTAATCATTTACGGTAGGTTAATTAGATACCTAGATAAAATAGCAGAAGAAACTATTTTGTTTTTACGAACAAGAGATTATAAATATGAAGGCTTGATTACGCTAATATTTCTATTAATGCCCTTTCCGTATCATTCTTTCATGAAAAACATTTAAGAGACATCATGGGTCAAATTTAGGGTAAAGTCCTAACAATGCAAATGTGATCAAACGGGTGCGCAAACATCATTGAACATCCGACAATCAAAAACATTAAATATATTGCAAGGATGAGGATGAAATACTTACCGTAAACATATGCATTGTCAAATAAAAATCACATAGAAAATCGTAATCTGATTTCTAATTAACATTGAATCAAACAAAAATTCCTTTTTAGTTTTCTTTTAATATGAATGCAAAACTATATTACATGAGAAGCAAATTGAACTATATGCAAAAATAACAATACTAGTTATAATAATGCGTGAACATAAACTATGCGAACTAAGCATGATGACGCATATGACATGATATGATTTTTTTTAATGTATTTTTCATGAAATTTTGAAAATCTATACCTAAAAAAATAACATCTAATATAATTCAAGAAATTGATTTCTCAAAGCCTTAATTGATGCTACGTGTTATTTTAACATGCAAAGATGAGTAAAAATGTGATCTACCCTTAAAAAAGAACTATCTAACATTTTTTTGGGATTTTGTGAAAAATTAATTAAATCAGATAAAGAAAGAATTCAGATAAAAATAATTAATTTTGCCTATAGTGCACCTTTTAATTCCAAATTTCCGATTTAATTCAGTTCATTCCCCGTAGGTGGGGACAAAGTGAATTTAAATATAGAATAACCATCGGGGCACATATAATGAAATTCTATTTTATGAAATTATCAATCCGATTATCAAGAAGAGGGATATGAGGATATAATTTTCATGTGCGGGTGCAATCATAATTCTGAGTCGAAGCCGGATGTCACCCTATTGCAAATATTGCTCGGGACAAGGCACATTGAGAGCATACAATATAGGCATAATCAGTTATTTAAATGCAAACAATTACACCAATCAATCATGAGATTAAATCAAATAGGTATGATGCAATATCGAGCAAATAAGGAAACAAAATCAAAAAATTTGAAAGGTATCCGATCATGTGCCCATTTATCTATAAAGTACTATTGCGTTATCTCTACCACGATATTGAGTAGATAAGGCCACATTTACCAAACATGTGCGACAATATCTATATGTAAATAACAAATAATTCGAATTAGGCAACATAATATCCTAAATATTCTCAGATAGGATCGTTACCTAATCTTGCATATTTGCTTTCCAAATTTGAATGACGGATGGGCGGATCGACCAAGCTCGTGGCGGTGGATGGCAGGAATCCGCTCGTTGAACGGTCAGCTGGGTCGTTTACTGTACGGTAAGTACACTGGACAAGCTGAAACTTGCTGGGCGTGACAGCAAGCCACCAAAGAAAACTGCAAAGTCGGACTCAAGCAAGTGCTGGAGCCTTCTTTTATCACCAACTTAATTAAAACTTGACATTCCTCTTTCCCATTTGTGAATTTCGGCCACTTCTCCATGGCTTGTCCGGATTTTCATCGTGATGCTGGCCTGGTACACGCCAAGTCTATTTTCGCTGCTGGTCCAAATAAATGCAGAAATAAAAATTATACTAAATGCAGACTATAAATCCCAGGTGCCTCGTCCTCGAGTAAAATTCCATCGCTGCATCTTTACGTTCTAGACTAGATTCTGGAATAGTTTGTGTATGTATGATTCCGTTGAAGTGGTTGTCTCCTCAGGCTTTGTCATCGAATAGATTCCAATATAGTTCGTGGTACGTTCTGTTTCCGTTTGAAGTGAAGTTATCGATTTTCTTATTTACTTATGATATTTTCTGTCCGGAGTCGCTGCAGAAACTGTCTCCTTTGATGAAAATTGAAAAGACAAAAAACACAATTTTCGAAGAAAGATATTTTGTTGTCGAATCCAATTCGAGCGGAATGCTTCATTATATATTTTCTTTTTCTGTATTGTAATTACCCAATGGGAGATTGTCATAATATTCGGTGTACCGATGTTTCTAAGGATCTTTCGTATCACTAAGTAGTTGGACCTTTGAGCTCATGCCTCTAGATGGTGCGTCAAATTATTTGTCAAGCTGCTAGTAGGCAATCATATGATTTATGAAGTAGTGCACAAGTTCTAGCTGCATATTTGATTTAAGGCGATTACTAGAAATTCCGACTTCATGCAGACAAGTTGCAACCGGGCAATCCGAACTGAGGGCAGGGCCCAGTTTTCACACAATTGCACGCGTGTGGAAATCAATGTCATCTCTCTATCGCTACAGTAGTAATGAGAATAAACAAAATCTAAACTTTTTCTTCTTCACCAAAATTGGGGGAACGGCTAGTTATAAGACACAATGTCACGTCTAAAATTGCCTTGATCGAAAAACCACTCAAAGAATCATGTCCTTGAAGGTCAGCGAATCAATCATCTTATGCCATAATTGCGTCGTAATTGCCGTTGGAACCAAAAGAGAACCATGACTGTTGCTCTATGTCTCAGATCAATGATATATTAGGGCCATGAATTAATTGAATCAAGAAAAATTGATCTATTTAGAGATAATAATTGAATTAGGTGAGACAAAACACACCAAATTCAATCGAAAGTTAATTTGGGAATTCAAATTTTCTTATGATGGTGTCACGAAGGTATTATTGAGATCACCGTCATTTTTGTGAAAAAATTGTGTAGATAAAGAAATAATGGATGCATTTGTTTAGAATTAAGTGAAAGCAAAATATATGAAAAAATCAAGAATATTATTCGAATTTTTAAAAATTATGAGAAAAAAACCGTATGTGAATTTTGCATGTTCATATTTATATTTTGTGAAAAATTAAGTACTTTTGCTTAAAAATAAAAGTAACAATGCGTGGATCGTAAGATAATAAAGACATGTCATGTATGGGTTTCAATATGGAAGCATGGAAGCTTCGGGGTTATTTCGGGTGTAAAGGAAAATTACGTTTAAGAGGTCGAAGTGCCTCATCTTTTTAAATAAGGACTCGAAGTGGACCTTGTTTCAAATAATTGCCTAAAGTCTGCAAGGATATTTAAGTCATTTCCTTTTTTGAACCTTTTCCTTGCTCTCTTTCTTTCTTTTCTTTTTTCCTTTTTTTTTTTTGCCCTAGCTCCTCACTGGTGATCAGTCTCAATGGCCGGCCACCGGCGAGGGTCGGGCTAGGTCGCTAGCGAAGGCGCGGCCTCACCTGGGGAGCAATCAACACCGGCTTTCCTCTTCTTCGATCGCTCGGGTACATAGCAAAAATTAAACTCGTTTGGGAGTGAATGAGTTTGTGGGTTCCGTTGAACTGCTTTTGATTTGTCAAGATCCGATTTGGTGGTGGGTAATTATCCAGAGAGAAAGAGAAAAAATTGAGTTGTGGTCCATGGTGGAAAGAGCGCTCAAGTCCGGCTTCCGCAAAGAAGGCAAAGGGCCAACATGCCATGGCCGTTAAGGACTCTTTTTGGGCCTTGGCGGAGCGTCGTTGGCCGCCCGCAAAGACGATTTCGTCGTTGACTTGTTTGACTTCTCTAATGAAGATGGAGAGGTTGAAGAAGACAAAGAAGAGGGGAAAGATAATCGGCTCGCCTGGCGCGTTGAGGGCAGCCCTCAACTCGCCTAGGGAGGCGGGCGAGGCCGCCCTCACAGCGTCCGGGTGAGGGCCGCCTCTAAGCGTTCGGGCAAGGGCCCCTCGGCTCATCCGAGCAAAGCCACTGTCGTCCTTGCCGGTGGCCAGCCATCAAGACCGGTCGCGGTGAGAAGCTAGGGCAAAACAAAAAACAAAAAGAAAAAAGAAAAAAGAATGGGAAAAAAGAAAAGACAAAGGAAAAAAAGTAAAAAGGGAAATGACTATAATACCTTTGGTCATGCCCTTCTTTGAAATAAAAATGGCATTTCAAGCCCTTATTTGGAACAAAGTTTACTTCGGGTCCTTAAACGGAATTTTCCCCAAGTGTAATATTACGTCCATGAAGGGACGGTTGAGAAGACCCAACAAACAGGTGCATTTTGAATGGCTACCTTCTTATCTATGATAGAGATGGATAACTTCGAAAGAGCATGAGGATAGCAAACGATATAAACATACATTCTTTCTCTCCTCACTCTCTCTCAAAACGATACCACAAAAAGGGCCAAACATCGTTATTTTGAAAAACAATCCGCGTGGATTGTAGCATTGTGAGGATGCGATGGTGATTCAATGACATTCCCGGGTAATTCCGCAGTCGTACATCGAAGAGGTTAGTCGAATTTCTCAATGTATTATTCCAATAGTGGTATCGAGCATTGGTTAGATTCCACCTTGTTTTTCAGTCGAGTTTTTAGTTTGTTGTATGATATGATCATTTGGAAATCAGTTTTTCGAACCTTCGTTTATCGACTATGACGGTATTGCTGTATGAATGAATGAATGAATACGAACCGGGTGCGATGAGACACATTTCAGGGTTGAAGACGATTGTACTGCTCATCAATTTACTCCAAAATTTTGTTTGGTAAAAATTATTTTTGATCATATAATGAGATGGCACTCATTGACACATGAGAAAAGAGTGGTCACATGCCTCCAGTGGATGTCAAACGTGCCCTCATGCGCTAACGCAAGCCGCAATGGCACAAAAAAATGAACACTCGCAAAGCAAGAAAAGAAAAACCGCATGGATGACATGCATAAGAGTGGAGCCTATGGGCACGTGAGCTCCACGCCCCCACGCGGGCCTGCCTGCCGCATGCCGGGTAAGCGTCACGGGTCATTTTACAGTTTTGCCCTCGTGCAATGTTTTTCCGGTTTTACCCCCGTTGGTTAATTAACAATTTTGGCCCTGGATGGCGATGGCCTATGTGCTCCAATCGGGGCGTTCTTGGTACTTGTGTGCTCGTATTGAAATGTTGTACAATGTGGTATATTTATCTTAGATGTTTGAGGCTTTTGAAAGTATAAAAATGCAAAAGAAACCTTAAATACGTGTAATTTTTTGTGCATTGTTGCATTTTTATGTGTATTTCTCTATGGTTTTGAAAATGCAGAACATTGTTTACATGTAAATGACCACTTATAGATAATGTATTGCATGGTTCATAGATAGCATGTATAAGATGCTTGCAATTTTAGTTCCAAGTGAACTCGAGCAATGGCAGAATATCATTTTACCACGTATTCCGCATTTAGTTATGATTGATGCATGAAGTATTTGTACATGCTATGCCTTCGTGATTACACGAGGGTGTGATTGTCTTTTCTAGAGGGATTTTGTAGGTTGATAGAATTTGATGGAATTCTCACCTAGAACTTAAATTTTGCGCTAATTGAACTAAATATGGGTGATCGGTTCTAGGGTAGGTGGTTCTTACCTTTGAACCGGCTAGGGACCTGGTTTCACAAAATGAGAATCGTGAACTACCGGCTCGTTCCATGGACCCACCCGTGAACAGAACCACTGGGTCGATTCTCGGGTAGGCCCAAGGATTAAGTCCTACGAAGTCTCGAGCACCAATATTAATTAAAAAGGCCGTATGCGAGTGGACCATGAGGCCATTCCCATGGGATAAAGAGATGACATGAGCGTTGGTATTCATCTCGGCGATGGTGTGGAGCCGATCAAGGTCGCGAAGGCCGAGCCACGGGGCTAGTAATGGAGGCATTATTGATTTGCTTAATACTTGCTCCATGAGAGTGTGTGGACTAGGACTCTCTTTTATAAAGCAATGAAGAGAACGAAAAAGATGATCAAAATACAAAGAAAAAAGAAAAGATCAACGGTAATGAGGATTACATATAAGGTTTCCAAGGTGGAGATGAGTTGGTTTCACACACACACACACACACACACACACACACACACACACACACATTTATATATTATATAAATAGGTCCAAATCCAGTTGGTTCGGATGGGTGGTCACACACACACACACATTTATATATTATATAAATAGGTCCGGTCCGGTTGGTTCGGATGGGTGGTTTCCATCGAGAATAGGGAACCAACCGATATTTGCCGCTTCAACATTTGGAATCGGAACTGGACATGTACTCGAACTAGCACTAAATGCAAAATAGTGAGACAATTGTAACGCAAAAGTTCATTAGGAACATAGTAAACTTTCGTTTCGATGTCGTTTGTCGAATTATCTTTTATTTAGATTGTTTTTTGCTGCAAAATAAATATGTATGTTAATGTGAAAAATGTGCTAGTATTAACTCTGCGCTTATTCCATCAATGGTATCGGCTTCTAAAACCATTATGGCTAACCTCAACAAGGAAGAAAAGCTTAATGATAATATTTATGACATTTGGCACCGAAAGGTTCAAGACATCTTGAAGGGTTAGAGGTTTTAGTGACCCTCAACCACACCATGGAGAACCCGAGTATGGAACTTCGCGCAACACGTAAGAGATCAAGAAGCTTTTCTAGCTTGGAAAAAGAAAAATAGCATTATTTGCATCACATCGTTGAGTTGTATGTATGATGATCTCATGTGTGAGTTTGAAAATTTCATTAACGCTCAAGAAATATGAGTTCCCTTGAAAGATAAGTTTGGAGTTACGTTTGCTACTAAATTGAGGAGACTCATCATCACGTTTGACACAATCCGAAAGTGGCAAAATCAAACTATGTCGCAGCATTTTTCGAAATGTTAAATATGATACAAGAGCTTCACACATTAGGTCATACCCTTCCCGAAAGTTGGGAGCTTATGAAACTAAACATGAGGCATAATGAGAATATCATCACTTTTGATGATATAATGCGTCATTTGAAGTTAGAGGATGAGCGCCTATAGGCTATTAGACCTTCTACACATGCTTATGTTGCTGAAACTAGCTCGCACAAAGCTTCAGGCTTCAAGCGCAAGAGGAACAATAAAAAATTCAACAACAACGAGAAGGAGATCGGTTAAGCACTCAAGAGAGTGAAAACCATCCTACGCAAGAAGCATGGTTGGAAGAAGGACAAGACTAAGATGAAATGCAACAAATGTGGTAAGTTGGGTCATTTCGTTCGTGGATGCATTGAGGCGAAAAGTTACCTAAATACTCTATTACTTTAATTAATGCTTTTATGTCTAACACTATAATGCTTGCTAAATCACATCTTATGTGGACTGTAAAATCAAGAGCAACAAACCACGTAGCTAGAAATCGAGGAGTATTGTGGAGTATTGTCGAAGCTTTGCCTGAAAATAGATGGACATATGTTGAAAATAACTCTAGAATTGAAGTGAAGGACATCGGCACATGTAAATTAAACTCGAACTCTATTTCTATATGATGCCCTCTATGATTATGATAGTAGGCGGAACTTGGTTTTTATAATTGTTCTTTTAACCTTGGGTTGTATTTTGAATTTCCATAGTGATTGTGTTAATATTGAGTTTGGAACAGGTTTATTATGGTTCTGTTTATGTACCGAACGGTTTTATGATTTTAGACAATGACATTGATGTGTTTAATTTTAATCATGATGGTTATTTTTTTTTAATTGCATCTTCCAAGAATGTGAATATTGATGTAAATGTTTGGCATGCTAGATTGGGTCACATTCGATTAGAAAGAATGAAAAGATTAGCTAGAGAAAACTATTTTAAGGTCATTTGTTAATATCAATCTACCCATATGTGAACATTATTTAATAGAAAAAATAACTAGAAAATCATTTAGTAAAGGAACTGGGATTAAACTTCCATTACAACTTGTACATTCGACATTTGTGGTCCATTGAATATGAGGGTGAGGCATAGAGTCTCATATTTCATCACTTTTATAGACAATTTCTCGTGCTTTAGTTACATTTTTCTAATTTTCCATAAGTCGAAGTAGTGGATTGCTTTAGATTATATATAAGTTTGATAGAGACTCGGTTTAACAAAATTAATGCACTTGCTCGGAATGTGGCCCTTAAGATACCAAGCTACCCGCCTTAAGCGAGTGGAACGAACAACCGCGTATCTAAGTAGATGTTAGAAGATTTTCAGAAGAGACTTCATTTGCTTGAAACAAAGGAAATATTTGGAAGATCAAACCGATGAAATTGAAAAGCTCAAACGCCAGATCTAGATCCACCGACACTACTAGACAATAGTAGTACATGATCGAACATGACCAAGCAACTTTTGACCACCAATGGGCCAATTATTAAAGGAAAGATACACATGCACACATATGGACGACAAGCCTTACTAGCTTATAATTGAACCCTTCTTCAGATCGTTTCTTAAAGTGTCCGGAGTTGTCTAGACCTTCATTTTGCCTTTGATAGACACGCCAAAGGCGCTCTTGTTCTTCCTTTTCCCTAGATAGGATGTCCTCTTGTGCAATTGGGTCCTGGAGATCCGGCTGGTATAACCTATAGCAATAATTTGGTGAAGTGGTTGAGTGGAAGGAATATTTGCATATGGGATAGAATTATTGTCCCGAGAGCTCGTGCATAAGGGTCCTAAGAAAGCGGTCCTCCCCACGCATCTTTGGCATCTGTCCATCGAAGATAGGCCTTACGATTACGGTAAAAAATTTCTAGAGCCTCTTGGGCGGCTTCACTTGTATGGCTCGGTCTTATGAGACATCATCTACATCCGATGGCCATACTTCGGAGGAATAGTGCGATTTTCTTGACATAGGATTATCTGGATTTCTCTATATTCATGGAGAATGGATGCAACACATCTTGGAAAGGTCTTGTAAACATGAGCAATGTCCCAATTGTGTTGAGGCTTATACGTGATTTTTTCAAGCAAGCTTGGGTCAAATTTCATGTCTCCAAAAGGACTTATGAATGTCCATGGTCCGTAAAAAAGCATATTAGTGTATCTTTTTGGCTCGGTCTTCCCACATGTCTTTGAATCCCGAATAATTCTCTCCAAGCACCGAGTGGCCGAAACCATAGCAACGTATCAATCATGTTCTTCCGGTTGGAGTAATAACCTGCAAGTGCTCGGACAAAACCCTAACAATCTTCTCAAGAAAGAACTCAATGGATATAGTGTCGATTGAACATATACCAAAACATCCATTTCAATTCTTTAGGAAAATCTTGATCTCAAGTGACCACTACAAGGGATGAATGACTGGATACTCGGGATGAAGGCCATTGGGTTTCAACATCAAACATCCATAATCTCTAAAGACTTGGTAATGACACCTGTCGAGGTAATGTTTGAGACTAGGGGTGAGTTGATTGATCCAAATCAAGTTTGGAACATCCGGAGGATATTTGTGGCTATTCTACTTTGGGTTTCTCTCATATCAACCACACGGAATGTAGCAAGCATATGTTCCTTTTTACAAATATGTTGATGGAGGAAACTAACGCTTTTGGTCTAGACAGAAAATCAGTAAGAATATTTTTGTTTCCTACAAGATTCTTAGTGTCATAGGAATATTTTGAAAACTATTATGTCCACCTTAGCAACTTTGGATAAGGAATTTGTTTCGTTTTTGGAGCTGTGGCTATAGAAGAGAATAAAAGAGATTCAAGTGGAAAAGAGAGACCTTTCGTTCGGAGAATCTGGATTTGGAGTTTGAGCTTTTCAATTTCAGGGGTTTGATATTCTAGATAATGACTACGAGGAATTTGCTTTGTTTCAAGAAAATGATGTCTCTTCTAAAAATATTCTAACATCTTTTTAGGCACAACAATTATCCGATCCACTCGCTCAAGGCGGGTAGCAACTATGCTAAAGGCCACATTCTAAGCAAGTAAATTTTTTGTCTATCGGTTTAAAACGTCTCGGAGGGAGTGGGTCCCTTGTGTCTTCCCCGCATATCCACATCATTAGAAGCAGGTATCTTTGACGCATTGTAACGCTTCTACTGTGGATCGATAACTTTTTGAGTGGAGGAAATTTAATAGCACTGAACTGGGTTCAAGGCTTGAAGACCGCAATGGAGGGAATTCTTCAGGCTGAAACATAGAGATGCCGGGTAATATCGAAGGTGGTTCCGGTTTGAGAGCGCATGTGTATGGTTGATGGAGTTCAATAGGGTAAGAATTTTTCTTTACCAATTTTTGGATTGGCCTGTATAAAGGAGAAGTATCGCCTTCTTCGATGATGAAGGTGGAGGTAATGACGATTTTGGTTCATCTCGGATAAGAAGGTGGTGGCAGAGTAATCTAACGGGGCTTAGGCGAGCCATACTCAACCATATATTGCCATCTTCCATCATCTTCTCCGAGTGATCCTACGTAGGGTTACCATTAAGGTATCTCTAGTAGAGAGAATCCTTTTGCTTCTTCTTCTTAGAAGAAGGTCTATCATCTTCTTCTTCTTCTCGTTGGGAACACAACGAACAAGCACAATCAATGTCCCAAAAATAATGTCCCGTAGGATCCTTAAAATAATGGACCGGTTGTCCATCCGCATTGAAGGACCGAACAAACTCTTTAGGATCATGACACTTTATATTGACTAGATCAATCGGACATGGAGTAAAACACGTAATGGTAGAGAAAGAAGGGAAGATAAAAAAGGAATCTTCCTTTTCCTTTGTGAATTTGATGGTAAGAGTACCATCTTTCTTCTTGGTAAACTCGGGATTCGGAGGATTGGACTAGTTTGGTATTCGATGGAATTTTTCCTAGTTGGTTATCTAACTATCAAAAAGGAGTTTAACAAGCTGGTCTCTCAAAATTTGTCTAGGCACATGGATACACGAAGTGTGGTCATAGCCAACGAGAGATAAATAGGGCATCTTCGGAATTGGGAAGGTTGAGATCAATGGCATGATTTTGAACCCTATACATCATCTCGATAGTGAAGAGTAGCAGCTATAGATCCAAGAGTCCGATGTGCTCCAAGATTCAGAATCGTACTTTGAGGGCCGAAAGAAGATTGGGATCAAGAATGGCCATGTTGAAGCTTGGAAAAACGGTAATAAAGACAGATCGGCATTCGAGTAGTCCGAATGGTGCCAATACAAGCATGATGGTAGTCGATAAAACGGCTGTCAAGCAAAGTAACTCTTGCTACAATAGGCGACCCTTTGCGTTCATGGAACGAAAAAACAAGACGAATGGCTCCAAAATGAAGGTGAGTATAGCCCTATTGAGCCCATTGAAGGGGGAACTCTTGGGGAATCTGCAAAATGATATACTTGCACTTGCTAGGTGGACAAGATAGAGTGCCGATCAAATTTCGAGGACTAGACATATTCCTTAACAAAGGTGCAAGGAGTATGTCTTATGAGATGTTTGATGGATCCGATGGGTAAAAAGGAGGAGGGTTTTGAGAAGGCGGAATAAGGATTCATCGAGGTAGCTGGGTTTCTAAAGCCTTGCTTTCCTCAAGCAAGATAGTCTACCTTATAAAGATAGTCCACCTTCGAAGCGTAGATTTCGAAGCTCGGGAGGAGGGGTCAAGAAACCGGAGATTCAAGGTGAACAGGTGAAATATCTAGGAGAGTTTTCATGAGAGAGGAGTTCTTCTCACCATGCAGGTCCTAACTTAGAATCTATTTATCCAATGTATGTTTGTCCAGTTGTGTTTTCCTCGCCTATAAGGCCCTTTGTATCAAGTAATTAGGCGAGACGGAGCCTCCCTCAAATATCATTGTGAAATTTTCTCTACGTTGAACCCTAAATTCTCCTCTTCTCTTCTTATCCAAGTATGGTTCCTAGACTTCTAGAATCATTATGTTAACTTGGAAGTACGATATGGTTTAGTATGATCTTCACTTGCCACTTCGGTAGAACTTGTGAATCAGAAATTTCCGGCACCTTAAGAGTTGAGCTTTAAGATTGAGCTTGGAAGCTAAAAGACGGTCCCCTAGAATTGGCCAAGAGAGTCGGTATTGGGGATAGCACACCTGTTTCGTGAGTTTCTAATTGAGCAATTTAAGTCTTTTCATAAAGAAAATGGTATTATAATACATGTGACTATTCCTAGTACCTCATAACAAAATAGTGTTACTGAGAGAAGAAATAGAATCCTATTGAAAATGGTTAGGTTTAAGATGGCACAGGCAAATCTATCGATCTCATAATTGGAGAGATGCATTATTGATTGTCGCCTTTATACTTAACCGTGTGCTCTCTAAGTTGATCACTTTCTTTCCTTATGAGTTATGAATTAGTATAAAACCATATTTAAGCAATTTATGATCTTGGGAGTGCGCAAGATATGTTCACGATTATTCCCATAAATATGAAAAATTAAGTCCTAGAGAGAATAAATGTTTTTTTCATTAGATACTCTAAACACTCCAAAGTATATGTGTTTATAGGTGAACAACTTATGGAAGTTTGACTAAAATGAAGTCACGAGATGTGACATTGTTTGAAAATGATTTTTCCTAATAAAGGTAAGATTGATAAGGATTTTCAGTTATATGGGATGGAAGATAATGATAACACACCCAATATTGTTTTTGAGGAAAATAATAATTTACCTTAACATATTAGACCTCGTGGGAGTGTATCGTCTAGTGAACTGAATCCAAACGAGTTTAGTTACTTAAGAGTAATCATACGTGCATCCCCGTTGTCGTTTTGAGATTGAAGGGGAAGCATTTATTATTGCTGCTCAATACGATGTAGAGTCTAAGATAGTTGAAGATGTTCTCTCATCCCCTAACAAGGAAGAATGGAGAAATGTTTTGGAAGATGAAATGGAGTCTATGAGAGCAAACTATATCTAGGACTTGGTTGATCTATCACCCGGACGTAGGGTGGATGGATTCGTTGAAAAGTATAATGCTCGCCTTGTGACGAAAGGCTATACTCAATAAGAGGGCATATACTATGAGGAAATTTTTTCATCGCTTGTAAGGTTTGCCTCCATACGCCTTATCCTAGCTATAGTTGCAAATTTGGACTTAGAATTACATCAAATGGATGTAAAAACGACATTTCTTAATGGAGAACTAGATGAGAAAATTTACATGAAACAAGTGATAGGTTTCATAGCTAAAGATCAAGAGCAAAAAGTTTGCAAGTTTCATCGTTCGATATATGGCTTTAAGCAATAATTTAGACAATGGTACCTTCGTTTTCATCGAGCAATAACTTCTTTTGGATTTACGATAATTGAACAAGATCGTTGTATGTATGTCAAATGGTCTCGAGGATAAATTTGTGACATCATTATTCTATGTGGATGATATTCTGTTAGCCGGGAATAATAAGGATTTGGTTATCACCATAAAAAAATGATTTTCTTCTAATCTTGAAATGACGTACATGGGGGAAGCTTCTTACATATTGAGAGTTAAGATAGAAAGAGACCGTTTAAGGAACCTTCTTATTCTATCTCAAGAGTCTTATATTAAAAAGATTCTTGAAATATTCAATATGCTGCATTATAATCCCATTGATACCCCTATCATACGAGGTGAATGCCTAAGCTTTGAAATCTATCCCGAGACTCCAAAAAAAAAAAAAAAGAAATGAAAGTTGTTCCTTACTCTAGTGCAATTGAGAGCTTGATGTATTATATGATGTGTACTCTACCCAACATGTGTCATGCCAGGGGGTTAGTGAGTCGTCACCACTCAAATCCTTATCAAGGACACCGAAAAGCAATGAAGAGAATCCCGAAATACTTGAAAGGCACAATGGACTATCGACTCTAGTATCAAGGGAGTGATTTACGGTTAATTGGTTACTTCAATGCTGATTGGGAAGGAGGATTTGATGAGCGCAAGTCGGCATCTAGATATTATTCTTGCTCAATAAAGGTGCGATTTCTTAGAGTAGCAAGAAATATACATGCAAAACTCCATCTACGATGGAGACTGAATTTATTGCATGCTGCACAACGGTGCAAGAGCGGTGTGGTTAAAACGTTTTTTGAAAAATTTAGCCATTGTCAATGATGTTCCAAGATCAGGAACAATTTATTGTGATTGTTAAGCGGCCATTGCTTATGTGAAAGATCCCAAGTATCATAGTAGGACGAAACATATTGACATAAATAACAACTTCATCGGAGATGTAATAGCGCAGAAGGAAGTGGTCCTACAATATATTTCTACGAACAAGATGGTTGCTTGATCCATTCACCGAGGTCGTTCCTACATACATGTTTTTGACACACATGATGTCTCTAGGGTTTAGTAGAGTATGATTTTTAATATTATTGAGGATCATAACATTATAAATATGTATTGTGCTTGTTATTAAATGGATTGATGTTTCATTATCTAGTACAATCTGTTATGAGACTAGCATAAACACACATGTATTATTGAAAAGTATGTCACTAAGCAATGATTGGCTCACTCACAAGAGCAATCACCTCAAGCGCTATAGTTACCGAGTTGAGATGAGACGGTATGTACGAAGGATACCGGAAGAGCAAATTTGGTACATAGTATAAATTACGTCGTCTTGATTGGAATCAAGATGAGGTCCGTAATTTATATGTAATAAAGCCGAACATGATAGATTTACAATCGTGTATGCCCGATGCAAGCCTAAGGGAGTGCTTAATTATGCGTTGTAGAGAGCGAGCTAATATAGCACTCGGGCTAATTATATGTAAATGAGAAGCATGTGACTATGTTTAGGCTAAGATCCGTGTTGTGAATATGTTTGATAAATGACATATGCTCTTATGGAAAGAGAAATCCGTTATAATATGTAATTCATACTACATGTGCTTTACTCGGCCGATAAGAAACGTGAGTATAATTATCCCCTTTTACTCATTGTGCGAGTCCTTGATGTAATTTATAAATTGTTTACCTCATTTTGTACCCCATGTTATTTCTTACTATGTTCCCAAAGTAACTAATCAATGTTATTTGCTTTAGCATGTTACGTACGGTCATGAAATTAATATGGCTTTGTGGGACGTGTCTAAAAAAGCACCTGTTTTGAAATAGAGAGAGACATGAGTGCGAAGGAAGACTATTGTTGTTTTTACATCTACTATGTGTATTTACCGATCGATCAATTAAATTGCCTATTGTGGGTGCGGATATAATTGTAAATATATAGTGAGTTAAGAATAGACAAATATAGCCTTTAAGGGATACGAATGCTTGGAGTAATGTAACAAAACATGTCCGGGGTACTATAAGACATTGTTTTACCTTTTTTGGGGTTACAGCCGTTATATATTCCTAAAAGGTACATAATCGGAGCTCTCAAGTGCGGGTGTACTTACCGATCGCACGACGTCTTTGCAAGTATAATTGTTTCTAAAGTAGATAATGTTAATTGCCTTACATTCTTGATATAAGATTATCAAACTTTTCATGTTCGTGTTGGAGATGTAATATTACGTCCATAAAAGGGTGCGCTTGAGAGGACTCCATGAATAGGTGCGTTTTGAATTGCTACTTTCTTATCCATAATAGAGATAGATAATTTCGAAAGGGTACAAAGATAACGAATGATAGAGATGTATAGACGAACATACGTTCTTCCTCTCCCTCACTCTCTCTCAAAACAGATAACATAGAAAGGGCTAAACATCATTATTTCGGGAAACAATCGGCATTCCTATTGTCGGACCTGAGTATTTTCCGAGTATGATTATATTCAGATCAGCATAGGTTATAGATTCAGTAGAGATTCAATGATATTCTTGGGTAATTTCGCAGCCGTACGTGGTAGATGTTTGTCGAATTTCTCGAAATATAATTCGAGCACCAGAAATGCAGGAAGACCATTTGTCTTGTCTGGGGTTCATAATGATGATCCAAATCAGAGATGGGGTTCATAGTAAATTTGCAATTACCTTTCTTTGTCCAGTTGGTACGAACGTGACTTGGTCGACAACCCACGACTCCCATGCGCGGTGGGAAAATCACCTGTTCATGTCGGCCGTCTTCGTTGTTCTTGTGTTGGATGATGAAAGTTGCCTGCTTTATAGGGAAGGTGTGGTTTGGTCCAAGTGAAATGACCCATGTGCTGTATTATGTTTATTTATTTTCTTTCCTTACATAGTTCCGCCTTCCTTATCCATTTTCTTCTTCTTCTTTTTTCATATTTTAATTACCCAACTGGCCAATGGGAGATTGTCGATAATACTTGATGAACCGATCTTGTAAATCGACAAAGTATCTTTAGCATTTCGAATGTTCTATTCACGAGCAATCTGTTGATGCATGGGCATGAAACGGTTGCACTGAAAGTCGAAACAAGAGAGGCAAATAGAATGGATCTTGTCCGAGATATATCCCATTTTCGCGGCTTTGGACTAGTAAATTTAACTGGTTTCTCCACTTAAGAACACGTGTTCTTAAGAACACTTAGAAAACAGTTCCCCAAATTGCCGATTAAAAAATAAAAATTAGATCTTGCCCTTTGGTCATGAAATATTCAAAGTTAACTACGGGTGTTATGACATTTTGTATAGGAGTAACGAGAAAATATGTAGAGAAAAATTATGACTTGTTACGATCTGAAGATCCATTTCTCGGTGGACCGTAGAACTGTTGTCCGTTCAGCTCAATTAACCACAAGAATAAAAATTTAAATAATCTTTCACTAAATCAAATATCGCTTTTGTTTTTCACTGTGCTACTGGATGCACCTCAATCGACACTTGCTTCTTCTGTCTCTGGCAAAACCCAGAGAAGCAGAATCCTAGGACTAACTCTGGTCGGTAGCCCCACGTCAGCAATTTGTCCAGGAAAGATTTTGTCTTGATTTTATCACCATCACCATGCCCGTGGATGATGCAGTTTCAACGAGAACCAGTAAGAGCTGAATGGTTCAGGCCCCTGTAAAAGAAAGTCCGACGTCTGTGTTCAAAATGGCCTCGGCAAGTACATGGACATGTCCTGAAGCGAGAACTGATCCAGCTGAAACTGTCCTTGCGGGAATGAATCGTCCAACAAGTTATCCATCGCACTGAACTGGAAATCGAGGGCCTTCTCCCAATCGTCCCATTTCTCCTCGCTCTGCACTTCCTTCTCGTGTGCCAAGTCCGGGGACAACACGTGCTCCGAGGAGCTAGAATCCGGGTGCAGCTTCGGCATCGACTCCGACGAGTCCGTGTACATGTGATCCGTTGTCATTGGCGAGTGTTGCGGAGGTGTGTATGGGTTGAGCGCCGCCGGCATAACAATCTGGGGCTTGGTCTCCATTTCTGGGAACTCTGCCTGGTTATTTTGGGTGGAGGGGAAATGCTTCTCTATGGTGCCGCCCTTCTTGTTGTATATTCGGCATAGAACCCAATCATCAAGCTGTAATAAATAGCAAGGATCGATGTTAATCATTGAGTTTTCCTTATGAACTCGTCCAGCCACATGCCCCGTGACAACAAAAACAGGGACAAGAAGGGAAAGAGAGTAATTACCCTCCAGCTGTTTTTCTTCTTGCCGGCGGATCGATTGACATTGGCGAGGCGATACTCGTGCATGATCCAATTGGTCTTCACTCCTCTCGGAGCTTTCCCGGCGTAAAACACTAGCGCCTTCTTTATGCCAAGCGTCTTCGGGCAGCCGATCGGCTTATCGGCCCCGGTCGCCTTCCAATACCCAGTTCCAGCTGCCCGGTTCGGACGTGACCCGTTGGGGTACTTGCGGTCCCTTGGAGAGAAGAAGTACCATTCTTTTTCGCCATACAGAGCCATTTCTGCAATTCGAAGCCAAACTCCATCAGAAATGAAGGAAGATTCACCAAAATGAACGCGAGCAGAAACAGAATTGTTCAGGAACAGAGCCTGGAGAAGCAGAGGAAGCTGTCTCAAGAGTACCTGGAAGTTCCCAAGGGTCGAACTTGTAGAGATCGATCTCGGCGATGATGGGAGCGGAGATGGGTTGAGAAGCGCACTTGCGGATCAAGTAATGTTTCACCAACTCGTCGTCCGTGGGGTGGAACCTGAACCCTGCTGGCAATTCCAATTGCGCCTTCTTCATCTTCTCACTCCTCTCAACTCTGTTCCTGTTCTTCTGCAACTCTCTGCTTTTTCACTTCCAAGCTTTGAACTTCGTGGAATCCACACACAGAGAAATGAGACGACCAGGGGGTTTATATACAGGCACGAACTCTCTAAATTTCCTCTTTCCCTTCTTATTTTTCTTTAATTGGGGGGATTCAGGCACGTGGGGTAGAGCCACCTCCACCCGACGACAGGTCGGAGTGTATCTGGATCGAAAAGGGCAACCGCCTGAGCTCCGTCTTCAGCGACAGGTGGCGACGGCAGCCGAGACAGTTGAGTCCATTCAATCACAGGCCGACACGTATGAGTGGAATCTTGGGTTGTGTCATGGCGTCCGTCACTTAATTTGTCTTTACTCGGCGAATGGGTCAGGGGACCGGGAGTGGCAATAACAGTAATTAATCCCATCTCTTGGGACTCCTTGACCGTTCCTCTCCTTGCCCTTTTGCCCCTTCTTCGAGTCAAAACCCTCTTTCTTTTGGCAAACATATCGTGCCGTGGTAACCATAATAAAATTCGAGACAGATATTATTCCATAATATTATCTTAGAGTGCGTTTATTTGAGTGAAAGTATTTTTCTAAAATTAATTTTTTTAGAAATTAATTTTCTGAACTTTCACTTATTTGGTTCGCCAAAAACGATTTAAACAATGAAAAATACTTTCCGGTCAATGGAACATCTATGCATAAAATTAGAAAATTGAGTTTTCCAATCTAAATAGGTGCTCCTATCAAATTTTTAATATTTTTATTTCTTTATTTCAATATTTCAACTCTTTTTATTGTTGTTTTACTTTTTTTTCTTTTTCTTCTTCAACAGCAGGTCATCGGCCTCAACAATCGGCCACGTGGTGAGCTCGATCTTGCCGAGGTCCGACGACCGGTGGAGGAAGAAGAAAATGATAAAAATAAAATAAAAATAAACATAAATATATTATGAATGAATGATACAATATTAAAATAAAAATATGTCTCAAATTAAAGTAACGAGATTAAAATTACTTTGCAAATGAGAAACAAATACCAGAAAACATATTCAGTAACATGCCATCAAAAAAAGAAAAACAAACCATTTTCCTGAAAAATGATTTCCATAAAATCACTTCCTTTTTCATGGATTTTTCCTCCAACTAAATGCATCCTTAATCTCGACTTTTCAAGCAATTGTACTTTAGCTTGTAGACCACATCAATCTCATTTTTTTTTTTTAGGCTCTCAGATTTCTCAAACTTTCTCGTCAATAGGATACATGGAATGATAAGTGGAGAACGTATCAGGGAAATCCACTCATCTTATCTGATATCTTGTATTCATGCCTCTACTAATACGCCCAGCTGTAGAGTTCGAAATAAAATCACATTGAGTTTCATCGAATGATGCGATGATCATAGTGTTAAACGAAAACGTGAACAAAATACTCGTGGCTTGGTATTTTAATTTAGTCTTTCGGCCAATCATCTCATCTTCAATGGGTCTTGCCTAATTATGACCTGCCCCAGTGGATGGCAAAGAAGTCAAAGAAGGTAGGAATTCTAGTCTCTCCTGAGAATTAACTGGGGATGGTTTGATAACTTTCCCGGGCTTCCCTTCGAAGGTCAAGGAACGCCCGAAGGTCAAAGTATCAAATCACTCGTGCTATTAAGCAACATAAATGGCACTTTACGATCTCAAAATCGGATTATCCGCTTATTCTCTCTCGTTCCTAGGGTTCCCCTCCTCGGCCTCTCATATTCATACAGCCGTCTTCTTCAATCTCTACGGAGGGATGGTTTGAGTTTAGATTTCTTCCTCCCATCCTTGTTTTCTTTTTCTTTAGCTAATTTGGTTCTCTGTTTTCTTTTTGTTGTTTCCCTCCCGTTTTAAGGAGCTTTTCTCTTCGATCTAGTCTAGATCTAGAAGCTCCGCTCGCTAATTTCGAGGAGGTTTCTATCCCGATCTAGTCTAAATTCACGGATTGTTGCATGTATGGGGTTTCACTTTCCACGGGTTTCGTTTGTCCACAAGTCCAGTTTCGAAAGAAATCGAAAGAGTTTTGTGAAGATTTCGATTTCACAGGTGTCAAGTCTCGTGCTTGTTCAACTTTGTCACTCTAAACGACGATGGTGTTGGGGATGTCGAACTTAAGCACGCACCACCGAAAAGTAAAGCCATAGGAACAGGTGGAGATTGTGCCTATTATCGAAGACGGATTCGGTAATCAACCGCCGATTTTAATTTGAAGAAGTCGCATCTGCTCTTTGAGCATTTGACTCATAACCTTATTCTCATAATTCATCTTGTTATCTAAAGTTTATTTTTTTCAAAGTTATCTCGAGATTTGTCTTGATTTGCGATTGGACTGTCTTGTTACAAAATGGGGAAAAAAATGAACTAAATATGAATACAAGTGATTTCTTGTAGCCCACTCAATTAGACAATTGGTTTGAGATCACTTTCTCCAACTGGGACGGAGGAAAACATGGTTTTCTCGAGGATCAATGTTGTCACCATAAAACACTCCATAGAGTTAAGAAGTTCATGTAATCCGGCCTAACCTAAGAAAGAATTGAATTCTACAAGAAAACAAAACCACACTGGGCGCGTTTGTTAAAACTCAAAATTTGAAAAATATTTTTCGAAATATGATAGCTTGTATCGTTAATCTAAATAAATGAATAAAAAATATTTTTATCATCTACGAAAATATTTAGGCATTAAATGATGTCGATAATGAGAATATATTTTTTAATTAATTTTTGTAAGAGATATAACGAACCATTTTTTGAAAAAAAAATATTTCTCAAATTTTAGATTTTTTATGAAACAAACGCAATCTTTGAAGGTGTACTTATGCCAAAACAAACCTACAAGCAAAGGGCCAATGTTGTTCTAACATCCACAAATTCTAAATGATTAAAAACATATTTTTCAGATCGTTCATTTTTATAAAATAAATCACGAGAACTCAATTCTGTCGAAATGACACTTAACGAGATGTTGAAGAGAATGAGGTTGTTTTCTCGGGGCTTACTAATAATTAATTATGTTTGGCCCAAAACATAATTTATAAATAAGCATGATCCAAGGTGGCCTTTAGTTTGCTTCTGACGAAACACCCGATCAAGTCTCTCGATTCTTTTCCGATCCTCTCACACTCTTTTCGCTGATCTGATTGAAGCAGTCGCGGCTAATTGTTCTGGTTCTTCCCTGACGTGGCAGGACCAGTAGAAGGCGGTGTTGCTTGATAGAACCTGACTTGTTACGCCGCATCAATGCAATCTCGAAAAAAAAATAAGTAAATCAGAGATTAACATGCATGAATTTAGGGATGCCTATGGTTCGGTTCGGTGCGGATTTCTACAGTACCCGAAATCAAACCAAACCGTATGAGATGCATGCATATTTTGATCCGAATCGTGAACTGAACCGTATATGACCCCAAGTGAAAACCCGACTCGGCTCGGATTTCCTCTTCTTCTTCTTTTTGCTTCGGCTTCCCTTCGCACCCTCTCTCACAGCAAGAGCTCGACAATAGAATGGGATATTGAACGGATTCACCACAAGCAACTCACATCCCAAGTAATACTAGGAGGCATCGTGACGACCGACACGGTGGTCCCGCTTGAAAGAAACTGAACAAGAACAAAGATCCGACGAAAAATATTCTATGTATACTATCCATTATGCATTGTAACGATTGTACATTTATAGTATTGACAAGAGAGAAAAATAAAAGGAAGTAAATGTACATGATTTTTATCTTCCTAAAATACAGAATTAATCAATGTCAATTTTCAAGCATAATCTTCAATCAGCTCAATCGGATCTTCAATCGTATCTCCAACACTCCCCCTTAAGTTGACGGACTATATATGTCTAGGGCGCCAAGCTTGCTTAGGAGATACGCATGTTGTCTTTGACATAATGGTTTGGTGAATATATCTGCAGGTTGTTCCACTGTCCCAATTCCTCTAGTGACTATAACTCCCTCTCAAATTTTATCTCTAGTGAAGTGACAATCAACCTCAATGTGCTTCGTTCTTTCATGAAAAACTCGGGTTTGTTGCCAACTTGAGTGCTGCATCATTATCACGGAATAATTCTGTTGGTCCCTCTACTTGTACCCCAAGATCGAGAGAGCAATCCTTGTAACCAGACTATCTCACGTACGCTTTTGCCATGGCACGGTATTCCGCTTTCCGCGCATGACAATGAGACCGTTGTTTGCTTCTTGGTTTTCCATGAGATCAAAGACTTTCCCAACTTTATGCGAAAACCAATAATAGATCTTCTAGTCATTGGACAAGTGGCATAATCAGTGTCACAAAAACCAATCATTTTCATGTTCCAATCGCGAGATAAGAAAATTCCGAGCCCTGGACATCCCTTTAGATACCTTACTACTTTCAATGCTGCGTTCATATGATATTGTTTTGGTTGGTGCGTGAACTAACTCAATATCCGAACGGCATAGCATATATCCGGTCTTGTCATAGTAAGGTATATCAATTTTCCTACAAGTTTCGATATCCCAATGGATCCTTGAGTAGCGGGTCATCGGTGAATGCAGAAATCCCCAAATCATATTCATGGCTTGTCATCTTGACATTTTGTTCTATGGGTATGACGACAGGTTTACATCCCGATAAACCACTTCAGACACAATTTCCAAAGCGAACTTCCGTTGACCGAGGTTGATTCCTTTATCGAACGTGCAATCTCAATCCCAAGGACATATTTTGGTGCCCCTAAATCCTTGATGTGGAATGTAGAATGCAAATGTCTCTTAAACTTTTCAATGCTAGACTCATCGTTTCCCATTATAAGTATGTCATCAACATAAATCAGCAAATAAATGGACACAAGATTACACGAGGTCCTTGTGAATAGAGCATAATCATGTTTTGAGTGCTGGAACCCCGCTGCTGTTAAAGCGTCCGTAAATTTGGCATACCAATGTCCGGAAGCCTGTTTGAGACCGTATAAGGATTTGCAAAGACGACATACATGAGACTCCCCTTGTCTCGCGTAATCCTGGTGGGAGATTCATGTAAATTTCTTCATTGAGGTCTCCACGAAGAAAAGCGTTGTTGACATCCATATGATGAAGGGACTAGTTCCGACCAGTCGCGATTGAGAAGAAGGTATGAACAGTAACCTCCTTCGCAATTGGTGAAAATGTTTCATGGTAATCGAAACCCTCCTCTCCGAGTAAAGCCTTGTGCCACTAAACGAGCCTTGTAGCGTTCAACGGACCCATCGCCTTGAATTTGATCTTGTAGACCCATTTGCATCCAATGGGCTTTCGATGTCCAGGTAGAGGAACAATATCCCATGTGTGATTTTCAATGATCGCATTGAGTTCTCGTTTCCATCGCCTTTTGCCATCGAGGATCTCGTGCAGCTTCCGAGTATGAGAAGGGCTCTTGTTCCTTGGAAATTCTCGCTAATGCTGCACTTATATGTGGGAGAAAGGCGACCGACAGAGACGTAAGGTGATACAGGATAGTGACTACCCGAAGCTTTGGATGCAGAATAGATATAATCTTTGGTCCATGTAGGTGGCCGAATAGTGCACCCGAACGTCGTGGTTGCTCGGACGAACCGGAGACGAAATATCTAGTGAAAAAACTGGTGAAGAAGCCACTGGTGACGATGAAAATTCAGTAATAGGTGATGAGAGATCATTCGCATGAGATGATTCCGATGTTGGAGATGTTGCTTCCGTACGTTCCCTTGGAACCGATGCGATCGATCCTAATGGAGCAATAAAATATGGAGGAGAAGAGGCTGAAACATCCTCTTCTAAGAAATTCGGGCGATCCGGAGCGACCGAAGATAAAAGGATCCTATCTTGAAAAGGGAAAACGTCCTCGTGAAAAATAACATCCATGCTAATGAAGAAATATCCAGTAGATATTTCCATAACTCCATACCTTTTTTGTAGAGTGGGGTATCCCATGAAAACATATGGGGTGGCACGAGGTTCCATCTTAGTTCGAGGCCCCACGCTTGTCGCATAACATAAGCATCCAAATGTCCACATATGATCAATGAAAGGCAAGTTTCCATAAAGTAATTTGTAAGGAGTACTACCATCAAGGATTCTACTCGGCATGCGATTAATCAAATAAGTAGCGAGTGACCACACAATCACCCCGCACTGGTCGGGAATAAAAGCTTGGTATTTGAGAGCTCTTGCAACCTCCAAAAGATGTCTATGTTTGCGTTCCACAATTCCATTTTGTTGTGGGGTATAGATGCATGAAGTCTCACGAAATATACCATGAGAAGTAAGGAGGGATTGACAATCATTGGAAAGAAATTCATGTCCATTGTCTGTCCGAATTTTTTGAATAGATGTATCAAATTGAGTTTTGATCATTGAGAGAAATTTTGATAATTTGGAAACAATCGACCTTTAGATTGCATGAGAAAGGTCCAAGTGGCACGTGAAAAATCATCAATGATTGTGAGGAAAAACGAGAACCATCACAATGAGCCCTATGGTAAGGGTCCTAGATATCGAGATGTATTAGTGAAAAAGGATGAGTGGCTCGAGATGTACTAATGGAAAAATGTTGTTTGGATTGCTTAGCTAGAGGACATATTGAACATTTTGAATGAGGAAATTTTGCACTATGACCCAAGCGCCGATGATAAAGGACATTTTTATTAATAGTAGTAGCATTACAAGAACTGCTTTTATTCAAGGAATTTGAATCTCCTAGAGACTTAGCCCGGAAAAAATAACCCATCTTCAACTCTACCCAAGCCTATTGGTTTATAAGTCGTACGGTCTCGAAATAAGCAATTGTCGAATTGAATATGACATTGCAGGAATTATCTCGACAAATTTTCGAGACAGAGAGAAGATTGAATTCGAACTCGGGAATATACGTAACATTGCGAAGGAAGAGATTTTGTCCAAGCCGAACAAAGGCGGTTTAGTAACTTTAGTAGTGTTCCCATTTGGAAGTCGCATTGACGGAGGAAACCGAGGTCTTTCCTCAATATGAGAAAATAAATTTTCATCACAAATTATGTGGTCACTAGCACCCGAATCGACTATCCGCGCATTGACCGAAATAGAATTTTCTTGGGATAAAAAAGTACACGAAAAACTTGCACTCTTATCATTGTTCTTCAACCGGTTCAAAGCATGTTTATAATAGTTTGATACCGATCCTATGAAATAGTGTCGTCTCCCTTTTGTGCGGACACTTGACATGCGAATTTCTCCTTGTCTCTCCTTTCGCGATCATTTGAGCGTCCATGTAATTTCCAAAGCATATCTCTACGGTGTGATGTGGCATTTTGCAATAATCACAATATTTATTTTTGGACTTTGAAAAATTACCAACTATCTTCCCCGATGACGTGGCAACACAAGAACCACCGGATCCGCGTGCTAACGTGGCGGAACCCGAGCCGCTTGATCCGCCTCCTCTGCCGGTCACCTCTAAGCCGTTGGATGATGGCTTCGGATCTTGGCTGTCCAACCCTAAGTAATTAGCGTACTCCTTGTGCGCCTCCTCTGCAGATGAGAACCCAAGTGTTCTCCATCCTTCTTCTACCTTGATCCCGAGACACGCTTAGCACAATGGAGCCTCCCAAGCCGTCCCCGCGAGTAGTCCGAACACGAGTGGGGTGAGAAGGCCGAGAGGGCTACTCCCTCACCGTGTCGCGTTGCTGTCCCCATTGTCGATCGCCGGCTTTCCTCTTGAACGGCTAGCTGGAAAATTCGACCGAGGGTCGCGGTGGTTCCATCGCAAGGATCCGAGTTCAAAAAGTTAGGTACTCTTCATTTAGTACCATAAAAATCTTGTAGCTTTCTCTAGGTCGCGTATTCTTTGAAGGGTTTCTTCCGGGCCGACAAGGGTTTCTTCTGCGCTTTGATGTCGTTCCATAGCGCCGATAAGCGGTTGAAAATGCTTGTTATCTACCGATTCCCTTGTCCGAGTTCCGATAATGCCCGTGTAAGTGAAAAAATTTTTGCTCGATTGAGCTTCCCGTACATTTCCCGTATATTCGACCACATTGTCTTCGCGTCCTCGGTTGGTGGTAATCCGGCAACCACTTCGGCCGTAAGACAATTCTCGATCCATTGTCGTACTAATTGATTGCACCGACGCCGTTGACGCCGCTGTCGTTCATCGGTCGAATTAGGGCTGTTCCGTCAAGAAAACCATCTTTGTCCCTCGTGACAAGGGCTCGCCGGAGATCTCTCGCCCGGGCAATAATGCTCTAGCCCGGCCAACTAGTGGCCGATCAATCGCAATCGGCTCATCGGCCGTTGATTTGTACAACGGATCTCCGATCTCCGGCCGGTTACACTGATCCCAACCGGGTACGGAAAATAGCTTGGTAGCCGGTTGGAGGTGTCGGATATGGATCCGTTCCAAAAACCCGTTGCCATACTCGGTTCGGGTATTTGGCCCGCATAAGGAAAGTTGAGCCTAGGGGTTAGGCTTGCCCCATATCCGTCCGGTGAGCCTCCCTCGGGCTATGTACGTCCATGTGATTCTCCGGTTGATGATGGCAATGATGACCCAAAAATAGTGGGCTAAGCGGGCCCATTGTACCATGGGACCGATGAAGCTAGCATATGCAAAGAATCGGATGGGCTGGCCCGAACGGGCTGCCCTTGGTTGGCCCGAAAAATGCTGCCACCGAACATGCTAAGCTCGAATGGGATTGCCCTAACCGAGCTGATTTTCCGTGACGTGACCGCTCTCAACATCGCATCTTCAGGAATTTTGGGAGGCACATTCTCCACGCCGAATGGCCGACCTCGGTGAGTTGTTGCTTGTTCTCCATTGTAAAAGGAAACTAAAGGATTTTCTCACACGTAGTTCTAACTCCGTTTTGCAGGTGGACTGCAAGCAACTAGAGAGAGAAAAAAACAGAATAATCGAGAAGAGGAATAGCGGAAGCTAGGCCAGGAATGGCCGCTTCGATACCATGAAAGAAAATGAACAAGAACAAAGATCCGAGGAAAAATATACTGTGTATACTATCCATTATGCATTATAACGATTGTACATTTATAGTATTGACAAGAGAGAAAAATAAAAGGAAGTAAATGTACATGATTTTTATCTTCCTAAAATATAGAATCAATCAATATCAATCTCCGAGCATAATCTTCAATCGCTATCTCCAACACCGCTCGGCGCTTTGTTTGCCATCACTCTCCCCTTCTCGACTCAGCCCATGGACATGTCCACGTCATCGCCGAGCTCGCCATTGCCCCGCTGCAGTCACGAGCTTCCCTAAGTATGAGGAGGTGACGACGGTGGGCCGAGAAGTCCCACGTGGCGGTGTAGCCGGGACGGACGACGAGTAAGGGGACGGGCAAAGGAGGCCGAGGTTGTCGGAGGGGTAGCGTGGAAGGGGGATCATGACCGAGGAGAGGGAGTTACCGGAGAGGGAGATGGAGAAGACGGGCAGGAAGGAAGCGGCGGATGAGATCGGGTCGGGAGGGCCCAATTGGGAGTGGTCAAGCGGAGGGCCAAAGAACTTGAATCGGCGGACCTTCGGGCCCCCGATAATATGAGGGTTTCATCGAGGGTTCATGAAAGAAACAGAAGATAGAGAGTGCATGGGAGGAGGAAGAGAGAGAAAATATAATTGAAAGGGGCAAAAGATAATATATATAACAAGTAATTATTTATGGGGCCAAACACAGAATATTAATAAAATATGAGTTCAAACCATAAGTAATTTGGGTATTTATTTTCTGTTTTCTCATTATCCCTTCCTTAACTATTTTCTTTTTCCATATTTTGCTTACCCAATTGGAGATTGTTGTAATATTCGATAGACCGATTATCTTTTGCCCCCTATCCTGCTAGAGTGCTGCTGCTTAATGGGTCGGGTTGCACCACTTTTATCATTTAGCTTCTGTTCTAGGGAAGCCAACAAGTCTACTGACTGACTGTGCCAAGCCCATCACAGGAATGCCTTCTCTTTTGATTGGCCCACTTCCCCGCCAACTGTACTATGGGCTCTTCTCTGTTCTGAAGCCCATTCCACTTGTGATTCTGGAACTCACTCACTTTAATATATGCATCTTTATGACAAAAAAAATCCGTTCAATTGCATTTATGCGGCAATGGATATCAAAATGATCTTCACTCAATCATATTGAAAACATTTTGCCACAATCTTGCGGCAAACAATTTCCCTAAAGGCTTTTATCATATATTTTTCATGTCACAACGGGACGTAACAAAATTCTAAAAACTTGGTATCATGTGTTAGGATTCGATGTACAAACCACAAACGAAGTAAAGCGTAAAAGCGAGAAAAGGCACTCGAGATAAAAGGTTTATACCGGTTCACCCTTAAACTAGGGTTACGTCTAGTAGAGGATTGCACCTTGTAATTAGTACTTCGCAATTCTTGCTACATCACTCAATGACAACCGAAAAAGAAAGTATATATATATATAGTAGTATCATTCATGAAAGACAAAGTTTTACTACTCATGAAAAATTATGGGCTCAAACTATAAAAGCTCCTCGATGTCCACATGCCTTCCCGTCAATGGGAAAATGAACCACACTCCAATATCGCAAACCCATTAAGATCGCGACACTTTTGTCGCATCGTCCTCGGCCAATTAGGAGCCCAGCAAATTGTCTTCGCTGTGCTACTGGATGAATCTGTGTGCAGCCTCGGCATCGACTCCGGCGCGTCCATGTACACGTGATCTGTAGTGATTGGCAAATGCCTGTGTTGGGATTCGGCACCGCCAGAATGACAATCTGCAGCTTCGCCTCCATTTCCGGGAACTCTGCCTGTTTATTGTGCGGGGAGGCGAAATGCTTCTGTAAGGTGCCCTTCTTGTTGAATATCCACCATAGAATCCAATCATCAAGCTGCAATGATAGCAAGGATCGATGTTGATCACTGAGTTTCCTTTATGAACTGCTCCAATTACATGTCCTGTCACACCAAAAACAGGGACAAGAAGGGAAAGAGAGTGATTATCCTCGAGATGAAAAAGCAGAGAATTGCAGAAGAACAGGAACGGAGTTGAGAAGAGAGAGAGGAGATGAAGAAGGCTTAATTGGAGTTGCCAGCAGGGTTCAGATTTTACCCCTCGGACGACGAGTTGGTGAGCCATTACTTGATTCGCAAGTGCGCTTCTCACCACCATCTCCATCCCCGTCATCGCCAACATCGATCTCTACAAGGTCGACGGGATCATGTAATTGTTCGCCCACTCATCGTCCGTGGGGTGGAACCTGAACCCTCCCGGTAACTCCAATCGAGCCTTCTTCATCTACTCTCTTCTCTACTCCGTTCCTGTTCTTCTGCAACTCTGTGCTTTTGCATGCATGCATTGTTCATAGATTCTAGAGAGTTATTTCAACTTTCACATGGATACGCCCTTATGTTAGTTCTACCTGATCGATTGCTTAATTGAAGCAATTGGGTCTTATTGTCCTCGTCGCTAGTTGTTCTTTTCGCTGGCGCGATATGAACGATGTAACACGAAAGTACTTAAAGGAAAGGAGTAAAAACTATTGAAATAGTCCTAAATCTATTATACTTTTATCTATTTAATCCTAAACTTTTTAATTGTGTTAATTGTGTCCTAAACCTTTTCAAACTTTGCCACCATCCGATTAATTTTAGCCGAATAATCACTAACGTGGGCGCCGGCCATCTTACGTTATATGACCCGAGTTGATGTAAACAATTTTTAATAACAATTTTTTTATTTTTTTGCTAATTGTTCTTTTCTTTTTCTTTTTCTTTTTCTAATCTCGTCCATATTGTGGGCTGGCGAGGGTTGGAGTGCCCTCGCTCGCGGCCAAGATGTTCTAGGCAAGTCGAGTCTTGCCGGTGGTGGGTGAGGCCGGCCTTGCCAAGATCACGATTTTCAGCAGGAACATGAAGGAACACTCATGTGCGTTTCGCCTCATCCGATTGAGCATATCGATGGAGACACGAGGTGGGAGCTACTGGAGTACCCACGAATGAGGAGGTTGTGGAAGAAAATGTTTGGTTGAGAAATTTGGTCGAACGGGCGGTGCACTTACCACAAGTCGTCGGAGGGCGACATAGCTACAAAGCGGAGGATCTTGGCAAGGACCATGGGGGTGGTCGTGGAGGTGGGAGCGAAGAGCCCGAGCGTGGATCGGGTGAGGCCTTACATGGAGAGGCGGGTCTTGGCGAGGGAACCCGAGCTCGAGGGGCTCGAGCTCGGCCACGGCATGGAGCTCGAGGCCAAATCTGGTTCAACCCGCTGCCAAGGGTCCAATGGACAAGATTAGGGAGGTACTTGGAGCATAACAACCCAACTCGAAAGCTCGCGGACTAGGTTGACAGGAGCACGGCCAAACATTGCTTGACCTGGCCATTGCCCTGGGTGAGGCCCTCGCCGACCGCCGCAAAAAAAAAAAAAAAAAAAAAAGAGAAAATTAAGTAAAATATAATTAAAAATTGAAAACATTCATTCGTGTTAGTGTTGATTATGTCACGTAAGAAAGGTAGGAATTCAATGAACGATTTTTGATCAAAATTGATTGAATCGACTTAATTGGTAGAAGGTGAAAGGGTTTAAAATTATAGAGATAAAAATGTAATCGGTTTGTAATTTTTTGGATAATTTTTTCTGAAAAAGACGTGTTATGCCACGTCAATGAAGTCTTGAAAGAAAATAAATCGAGCATCAACGTGATTTGTAAGGGACGAGTCGAGACAAATCTGTACCAAGTGACAGATCCCTATCCTTATATTTGGACATAATGATGTTCCAAATCAAAGATGGGGTTCATTCTAATTAACGCCTTCGTTTGTCCGATAGGTTCGTACGTGACTCGGTCAACAACATATGAGTCTGTGCACGATGGAAGACAATGACTTGTTCAAATGTCGGCCGCCGTTGTCGTTTTTGTGTTGGATGATGAAAGTTGCCACCAAGCATCGCATCACGTACGAATATATTTCTCCTTTGAATGGAAAGTGTGGTTTGGTCCAAGTGAAATGAACCATGTGCTCTATTGTGTTTATTTATTTATTTATTTTCTTTCCTTACACAGTTCCATCTTATCCTTTATTTTTTTAGTATTTTGGTTATCCAATGGGACATTATCAATAGTTTTTTTTTTTTTTGTCTTAGGTGTCAGGCATTTTTTTTTTTTTCAAGAGGTTACCCATCCCGATAGTGATCAAACAGTAAAGTTCGATGTGGGACGGGTCAAAACAAATAATGGAGATGTCACAAATTAGTATCAGATCGAGACCTCCTCTTAGGTGTGACAAAGCGCGCGAAATTTAGTGGGCCTATAACAAACCAGTCCAATGAAGGCGAGAAGTGATTGTCGAGGCCAGAAAGTCTAGATAAAAAGCAACTCTTGATAGACTTTTAGGATGGTGATGGGAGCAAAAATGAATCGAATTATGTATCGAAATATATCTAAGGATAATTAACTCACGGGAGCGCCTTTTGACGTAACGCCAATATTTATCTTTGGAACTCTAAAGTTAAGCATGTTTACGAGCAATCTATTGATGTATCCGCATGATACAGTTCCCCAGAAAGTCAAAACGAGAGAGGCGAAGGCATAATGATCATGGCCAAGATACATCCCATTTTGCATCTTTCGACCGGTAAATTTAACTGGTTTCTCCACTCATGGGCATGGATTCTGAAGAATCCTTAGAAGACAGATCCCCAATCACTTGACAATCGTCGAATCAAATACAAAATTTAAATCTCGCAGTTTGGTCATAAAAGCTCTAAAATCTTGTGTGCTGTAACATTTTGTGCAGGAGTTCCGGAAAAATATGAAAAGATTATTGCTTGGTACCACCCGAAGATCCGTCTCTCAATGGACCGTACAACTATCGTTATTGAACTCCGTCTAGTTCAATTAACCACGAGGACAAAAGTTGAAATGATCTCTCACTAAATAAAAGATTGAAACAATTCTGCTACAATCTTATAGCATACAATTTCCCTAGGGACCTTCATCAGATACTTACGAGTTAGGACGGGAGGTATCACCATTCTAAACACCAACTGTGCCGATCACCGCAAGACCCCCGAGGTTGCGGCACGTCCGCCGCGTCCACCTTTCAGCCGATTTAGAGCCCTGACAGATTGCTTTCATTGTGCGACAGGATGCACCTCAATGCTCTGCTTCTCTCTCTGGCAAAACCCAGCAAAGCAGAATCCTAGGACTAACCCCAAATGAGCAATTTGTCCAGGACGTTGGCTTGATTGATCAACACGAATGGAATGTTTCAGGCCCCTATAAAAGAAAATCCGACTTCTGTGCTCTTCTGACGGGCTCGTTCAAAATGGCTTCTGCAAGTACATGGACATGTCCTGAAGAGGCGAGAACTGATCCAACTGATACTCTCCTTGCGCGAAAGCATCGTCCAAGAAGTTATCCATTGAACCGAACTGGAAACCGAGCACCTTCTCCCAATCGTCCCATTTCGCCTCGCTCTGCACTTCCAAGTCCGGAGACGCCACGTGCTCCGAGCAGCTAGAATCCGTGTGCAGCCTTGGCATAGACTCCGACGAGTCCATGTACATGTGATCCGTCGTCATTGGCGAATGCCCGTATTGGGGAGGTGTGTATGGGTTCAGCGGCGCCGGCATAACAATCTGCGGCTTTGTCTCCATTTCCGGGAACTCTGCCTGTTTATTTTGCGTGAAGGGGAAATGCTTCTCTATGGTGCCCTTCTTGTTGTATATCCGGCATAGAACCCAATCGTCAAGCTGTAATAAACAGCAAGGATCGATGTTAATCATTGAGTTTTCCTTATGAACTCGTCCAATTACACGTGCCGTAACACCAAAAACAGTTACAAGAAGGGAAAGAGAGTAATTACCCTCCGGTTGTTCTTCTTCTTGCCAGCGGATCGATCGACATTGGCAAGGCGATACTCGTGCATGATCCAATTGGTCTTCACTCCTCTCGGAGCTTTCCCAGCGTAAAACACTAGCGCCTTTTTTATTCCAAGCGTCTTTGGGCGGCCGATCGGCTTATCGGCCCCGGTCGCCTTCCAATACCCATTTCCGGCTGCTCGGTTCGGCCGTGTCCCGTTGGGGTACTTGCGGTCCCTTGGAGAGAAGAAGTACCATTCTTTTTCGCCGTACAGAGCCATTTCTGCAATTCGAAACCAAACTCCATCAGAAATCAAGGAAGATTTACCAAAATGAACACGAGCAGAAAGAGAAAGTCTTGAGGAACAGAGCCTGAAGAAGCAGAGGAAGCTGTATCAAAGTACCTGGAAGGTCCCAAGGGTCGAACTTGTAGAGATCGATCTCAGCAACGATGGGAGCGGAGATGGGGTGAGAAGCGCACTTGCGGATCAAGTAATGGTTGACCAACTCGTCGTCCGTGGGGTGGAACCTGAACCCCGCTGGTAAACCCAATTGAGCCTTCTTCATCTCCTCCCGCTGCTCAACTCTGTCGTCTCCGTGTTCTTCTGCAACTCTCTGGTCCGAGCTTTTTCAATTCCAAGCTTCGAACTTGACAACTGGAATCCACACGGAGACATGAGACGACCAGGGGGGTTTATATACAGACACGAACACTGCCAAGTGGGGTAATTCAGACACGTGAGGCAGACAGACCCCACGTAACGACAGGTCGTCGGAGTGTATCTGGATCGAAAACGGGGGGGTGGGGGGGACACAGAAGGCAAACCACCTGAAGCTTCTTCAGCAACGACCGGTGCCGCCAGCCCAGAAAGTTGAGTCGATTGGGTCAATCACAGGTCGACACGTGTGGGAGAATTCGTGGTTGCGTCATGGCGTTCGTCAGCTAATTTGTCTTCACTCGGCGAATGGCAGAAACAGTAATTAAATGATCTTTTGGGACGCCTTGACCGTTGGTCTCCGTGCCCTTTGCTCGTTCATTGAGTCAAAACCCTTCTCCTTTTGGCGAAAATACTGTGCAGCCATGTCACCTTTATATCACATCGATACGAGCCACATTACGACACGACACGATATGTCGATATATAAATTTTAAAAAAATAAAAAATTTCAATTCATTGAGATACGATATATATATTTTTATATATACACGATAAATTATTATTTTTATGATTTTAATAATTATAACATCAAGAAGCACGAGAGTGTATTCTCAATTGTCAGCGCAAGAAGCACAAGAGTGAGAAGTGATAGAGAAACTAGTACAAAGCTAGAAAACTTGGTGTAAGACTCGAAAAGAAGCAAAAGCGTAATTGCAGAAGGTGCATAATGGCAATGCCCCTAAAAGCTATCATTTAAATTGCAAGACTTGTTGATGTCGATGCATTGTAGCATCTCGGTCACCATAGTAGCATAAAACAACATTAACAAATAGGAGAATCACGACAAGAATCAAAACACAGCAAGTTCAAAGCAACAGAGATAGACGATTTTCATACTCGCTCATTTTTCACATAAGAAGTAACAGAGATAGAGCATCTCGGTGACTCAACAGAGATAGACGACGGTGAGCGAGAGCATCGGCCTTTTCTTTTTTTTTTCTCGTGCACGAGCAACAGAGACAAAGCATCGGCGATGCCTTGACGAGGATGGGATGCGACTTGCAAGCCAAGGCGAGCAACAAGGCGAGGCGGCAAGAGGAGGGGAAGCCGAGGCGAGGCGGCAAGCTGCGAGGCATCAAGGGAGGCGAGTCGCGAATCGTGATACGTGAGCCAAGAAGGGAGGCGAGTCGTGATACAAAGAATGCAGGATGGAGAGGAGAGAATGAAAAATTAGGTCAAAAAATTTGGGTTTTCGACCCATTTTACCCCGGGACACGCGAGGGACTCACGTTGACTCGGCGTCAACATGTCCGAGAGTGTCCAGCCGTGTCGGACACGTATCGGTGTCCAACACATGTCCGACACGCTAAAATTCTTCAAAACAACGTGTCCGTGTAATGTAGGTTACCCCCACAATAGAATCCCAAATAGATATACCTATCTCCCAATATGTTCATAATCTCGATCTTTTCAAGTTATTCTGTTTTAATTTCTAATTGACATAAACCTATAACTTAAAGCTCTTGGATCTCAAAAACTTTCTGATGTACAAAATCCGTGAAGCGATAACCGAAAAGCTTATTATTAAAGCAAAACTCTTATTTTCGAATTAAAAAAAATCCGAATTCACCTTGTGAGACATCTTGTATTCTCGTATTACGTCGGTACTAATACACCTGAATCGCAAATTTTGAGATAAAAAAAAAATCACACTCTCTCGCATCGACGGCTAAGATGATCAAAACTATTTTGCAGCAAAACTCAAAAGCAAGAAATGCATTTGCATATGCTTTATTCCTTTCTCATCTTATTTCATTTTCGTTTTTTTTTTTGGGCCAATCTATCTTATTATCACATGGTCCTGCCAAATCAGCTACATGAGCATAGGTTACAGCTCATCAAAGCCAATATATCAAGTATTCTTGGGGGCTGTAAAATTCAACGAGTTACGAAAGCCAAACACAAGGTAGAAAGTCAAACACTTTGACGCGGTTGAACGAAGGATCATGTCTGAAATATTATTGGTGCTTTTTTCATTTGTCGAAGATATATTGGTACTTCATAACACCTCATCCTTCTTGAGATATTAAAGAGGTTAAAAAAAAGATATTAATGGGGTTGGTTGCTTAGGGCTTACTCAATTATAATCAAGCATGTTTGGCCAAGACAAAATTATAATTAAGCATGTTTCATGGTGGCTTTTCGATAATCAAGAAATGGATCATTTATTATGTCAATATTTATTAAAAAATATCCTATGTTGGGGAGTAGATAACTATAGAAATAGGGGTAAATAGGACTCTAGAAGCTTCTCCTTTGACCAGTTTGCTTGTCCATGCTAGAAAAAACACGGAGGAATTCATTGTCTGATTATGACAGAATGTTGATGTGAGTGACGTGTTCCATGAGATAAGCATACATGCATTTGTGCAACCATAGTGAGGATAAATGTTAAGGCATCTTACTTAGGTGGTTCGCATTTTATTTCCCTACACTATATCGCGTCTGGTACTACATAAAGGAGAAAAAGGAATTGAACCTTTACTCCCTCCACGGAAGAGAACCGTCCTTAGGTTAAACCTTATTTCACCGGACAATATCTTTATTTTGGGCATCTCTTGTTGACACTTAAAGTTACCCGAGAAGTCGCGTGACAGGCACGTGAGGAGTCGTGATCGGCTACGGTTGAGTGCACTGAAATTAGAGTCTGATTAACCGTAAGAACGCCACTTGTCAAAGATGAATTTTGGCGGCATTTCTCACAAAGCAAAGGAAAAATGACTCGAGAAAGAGGTCGGGATCAAAGCAGATTGCGAAATGAACGGTAATCCTCAAAAGTGAAGAGAGAATGGCAAGTTTCTTATCTTGAGTTGGTGTCGTTGATTAGATTCCGGCGTCTACCCATCATCCAAGATCGTCGATTAAATTCCGGCATTGTGTCATATATTGTCTAGTGTCGTTGATTAAATTTTGGCATTATGTCTTATATTGTTAAGTGTCGTCAATTAAATTCCGGCATTGTTTCCTACATCCTGTCCAGCATCTTCAATTAAATTTCGGTATTGTGTCTTGAGTATTAGTACATCATAGGCCATCAATTGCATCGGCTTTTGATTGGTTAAGATTCGATATAGTGTTCTTGATATCAATACATCTTTTGTATTTGACACTCTCTGCCCAAAACCGACTCGAACTTCTTATTGGAAAACGAACTGCTCGACAAAAGATTTTTCGTCAACACCTCTCAAGCATTTTTATTAATTTAATCTTGCCCATGGCCATTTGTGATTATCACTGTTGTGGAACCAAAGTAGTTCTTTAGCTCAGCATATTCAGTTTGAAAAATAGCATAGACTCAAAAAACAAAGTCATCTTTAACTCAATGTTTTTCCCACAACACTATGGGTGTTTAGAGCTCTTCAAGCACCCAAAAAACTGTCACCCACTGTGACAATTTTTTTGCCCCCACGCATTGAGTAATTATCATAGACACACATGTCTATGCTCCTACAGGTAGCTGTAAGAGAATGTACAAGTCTCACGATACGAACCTATACGTCAAACAAGAACGATGAGCACACTTACCATTTAAAAGCATAAAGTGTGTATCAACCTAATCCCTTGGGATTTGCATATTTGATTTGGGTTGTCTAAGCGATTTCTAGCTCTTGAACTAGAGATATCTTCGGACTAAAAAAAAAAAAATTCAGATATCTATTTGTGCCTTCTTATTTGCGTGCAAATTATTTTGAATTGAGTCATTTGCACGGATCAAAAGCTTAGAATTAACCGGCATTGAGAGGTTAAAGGACATTTCGAAAGTCTCTAGTTTGGTCTTCGATGTGCATCAAATTATTTGTCAAGTTGCTATCGGCTATGTAGCACGGACAATCCTTCGGAGAGATTTTCTGCGTGTCGGACATGCCGCCATGTCCGACACTCTTCGGACACGCCGCCGTGTCTAACATTCTTCGGACACGCGGTCAACGTGTGTCCAAGCGTGGACACATGGTCAACATAATAAAACAGGAAAGATTTTAGTAATCTCAAAGAAAAATTCAAATTTGGCGTAATTTTCTTTTCACCCTCGAGCCTCTGTCTCGCTCTTTTTGGTTGCGCTTGTCTTCTTTGTCTCGTTCTCTCTCGCGGTAATTATATCCGAATGTCAAATATGAAATAGTTATGACATTTAGAGATATTGTAATTTTTTTTTTTGTAAGGAGAGATATTGTAATGTTTTTTTTTTTTTTAAGAGAGATATTATAATGTTTAGAGTTGATAAAAGTGCTAATTTATTAAAAATATACATTTAATATATAACGTGTTCTATTGTCTTAGAATTCTCTATTTTTGAAAAATCACGTATCGACGTGTCGTGTCGTGTCTCGCATCTCGTGCCGTGTCGATGCTTTACGTAAGCTATCATATGTTCTCTAAAGCAGTGCACAAATCCTAGCTAAAGGTTCGTCGAAGGTTGACCCTCACGTCATGACTAACAACGAACAAGCCCCCGATTAGAGAGATCGCCATGGAAAGCCTCGGATTCTGCTAGGAATGGAGACCTTTTCAGTCTTGTCGGAGTGACGTCGTGCATGACGACGATCATCCACGCACGTGACGTGGGCACGCACTTCCTTCGGGGTTCGGAAGCCGCGTCGATGCTGCCCCCGCAAGACAATAACCTTGTCATTCTTTTGCATGCATTATTAACTTCTTCTGTTGATAGATTCTATAATGTTGTTTCAACTTTCAGCTGGATAAGACCTTATGTTAATTCTAGCGGGTCGAGTGCTTAATTTAAGCAATTGGGTCTTATTGTTCTCTGTCGCTAATTGTTATTTTACGCGATAGGAACGATAGAATGCGGATGTGCTTAAAGAAAAGGAGAGAAACTCGTCCAGAATATTTCAAACTTATCAGACTGTTGTCAATTCAATCTTAAACTTTTTAACTGTCTCAATTGAGTCATAAATTTTTTTTAAGTTTTACCAATTGAGTCCATCCAAACTTAATATTGACCAAAAAATCCCGATGTGATCACCGATCGTCTTACGTGCATGACCAATGTTGACGTAGATAATTTTATTAATATTTTGACATTTTTTATTATTTATTTTTTTTTCTATTTCATTTTTTTTCTTTTCATAAGTCTCTAGTTGGGTCTTCCATGTATGTTAAATTATATTGTCAAGAATGAAAGAAAAGAAAAGAGAAAAACAAATAAAATATAACTCAAAAATTAAAAAAATTGAAATATTAATAAAATTATTCGCGTCAACGCCGAACGTGTTACGTAGAGCGGCAGACGTCCTTATCAATATGAATTCAATTGGCAAAGCTTGAAAATTTTTAAGGCTCGATTGACACAATTAAAAGATTTAAGATCGAATAGGTAAAAGATTTTTTAGGCAATTTTTTTTTTGGAAACGCCCGTGTTACTTCACGTCAATAAAGTCTCGAGAGATTAAAGGGACGGGTCGAGACAAATTTGTACCAAGGAATCCCTATCCTTATCTTTTTTGACATAATGATGATCCAAATCGAAAGATGGGGTTCATCCTATTGACCTTTCTTTGTCCAATTGGTACCAACGTGACTCCATCAGCAACACATTGAGTCCATGCACGGTGGAAAAATCACACGTTTCATGTCGGCCGTCGTTGTTGTTTGTGTGTTGGATGATGAAAGTCGCCTTCTCTATACGGAAAGTGTGGTTTGGTCCAAGTGAAATGAACCATGTGCTTTTATCTATATTATTTATTTCTTTTCTTTTGTTGCATTTTTCCCTCCTTCCTTATCCCTTTTTTTTCGTATTTTAAAAATTACCCAAAGGGAGATTGTAATTTGTCTATATAAAAAATTAAAATTAATTCACGAAAGCGTCTTTTGACGTAATTTTAATGCTTAATTCCAAAATTAAGAGTGTTCAAATAAGAATACTAATATGATGAGTGAGCTCGTAGGAAGATATCTACTCGTACCTCAAATGATAAAATCATGAGGTTCGGAATGGAATGGATTAAAGCGGATAGTAATCCTATCTTTACCCTTTCTTTTTTCTTGTTTTGGTCAGACGGTCTTTACCCTTTTGAATCATCATACAATCTCTTGATGCATGGGCAAGAAACGGTTGCCCAGAAAGTCAAAACGACAGAAGCATAATGATGTTGGCCATGATATATCCCATTTTTACAGCTTTCGACTTGTGAATTTAACTGGTTTCTCCACTTATGAAGATGTGTTCGGAAGAATCCTTATAAAACAGTACCCAAATCACTTGATAATTGTCGAATCAAAAGTACATATCAAATCTCTCCCTTTGATCATAAAAGCTTTTCAAAAATCTGTGTGTTATGATATTTTGTACATGGATTACGAGATCCATTTCTCGATGGACCGTAGAATTGTCGTTTGTTTTTTTTTTTTAACTCGGTTCAGCTGAACTAACGATAAGGATAAAAGTCTTCACTAAATAAAATATTGAAGCAATTTTGCCACAATCTTACAGCAAACAATTCTCCTAGAAACTTTCGTAAGGTATATTTACAGGTTAGGACGGGAGGTATCACCATTCTAAACACCATTCTAAACACCGACTGTGCCGATCACCGCAGACCCCTCGAGATCGCGGCACGTCCGCCTTTCGGCCAATTTCGAGCCCCCGACAGATTGCTTTCATTGTGCGACTGGATGCACCTCGATGCTCTGCTTCTCTCTCTGGCAAAACCCAGCAAAGCAGAATCCTAGGGCTAACTCTGGTCTGTAGAGCCCTCCCCACCCAATGAGCAATTTGTCCACGACATTGGCTGATTCATCAACGCGAATGGAATGTTTCAGGCCCACTATGAAAGGAAATCCGACTTCTGTGTTCTTCGACGGGCTCGTTTCAAAATGGCTTCCGCAAGTACATGGACATGTCCTGAAGAGGCAAGAACTGATCCAACTGACACTCTCCTTGCGCGAAAGCATCGTCCAAGAAGTCATCCATTGAACCGAACTGGAAATCGAGAGCCGTCGCCCAATCGTCCCACTTCGCCTCGCTCTGCACTTCCTTCTCGCATGCCAAGCCCGGGGATACCGCGTGCTCCGAGCAGCTAGAATCCGTGTGCAACCTCGGCATCGACTCCGACGAGTCCATGTACATGTGATCCGCAGTCATTGGCGAATGTCCATATTGGGGAGGAGTGCACGGGTTTGGTGCTGCCGGCATAACAATCTGCGGCTTGGTCTCCATTTCCGGGAACTCTGCAGATTTATTGTGCTTGGTGGGGAAATGCTTCTCTATGGCGCCCTTCTTGTTGTATATCCGGCATAGAACCCAGTCATCAAGCTGCCATAATAGTAAGGATCGATGTTAACCATTGAGTTTTCTTTATGAACTCGTCCAATTAAATGTGCTGTAACACCAAAAACAGTGACAAGAAGAGAAATTAGAGTAATTTACCCTCGAGTTGTTCTTCTTCTTGCTGGCGGATCGATCGACATTGGCGATGCGATACTCGTGCATGATCCAATTGGTCTTCACTCCTCTCGTAGCTTTTCCAGCATAAAACACTAGCGCCTTTTTTATGCCCAGCGCCTTCGGCCGGCCGATCGGCTTATCGGCCCCGGTCGCCTTCCAATACCCAGTTCCGGCGGCCCGATTCGGACGTGACCCATTGGGGTACTTGCGGTCCCTGGGAGAAAAGAAGTACCATTCTTTTTCTCCATACACAGCCATTTCTGCAATTCGAAGCCAAACTCCGTCAGAAATGAAGGAAGATTCACCGAAATGAACGCGAGCAGAAGCAGAAAGTCTTGAGAAACAGAGGCTGGAGAAGCAGGGGAAGCTGGGTCAAAGTACCTGGAAGGTCCCAAGGGTCGAACTTGTATAGATCGATCTCGGCAATGATTGGGGCTGAGACGGGGTGAGAAGCGCACTTGGGAATCAAGTAATGGTTCACCAACTCGTCGTCCGTGGGGTGGAACCTGAACCCTGCTGGTAACTCCAATTGAGCCTTCTTCATCTTCTCACTGCTGTCAACTCTGTTCCTCTTCTTCTGCAACTCTCTGCCTTTTCACTTCGAAGCTCTGAACTTTGTGGAATCCACACAGAGACTCGAGACGACCAGGGGGTTTATAAACAGGCACGAACTCTCTAAACGTGGGTGGGAGGAGGGCAGGCAAGGCAACCACCTGAAGCTTCTTCAGCAACTGCCAACATGTGGTGACGGCAGCCAAGACAGTCGTGTCGATCATTCAATCACAGGCCGACACGTGTGGGTGGAATCTTTTCGTTTTGTCATGGCGTCCGTCAGCTAACTTGACTTTACTCATCAAATGGGTTAGGGAGCCGGGGAGTGGCAATAACAGTAATTAATCCCATCTCCTGGGACTCCTTGACCGTATCTCTCTCCTGGCCCTTTTGCCCCTTCATTGAGTCAAAAACCCTCTTTCTTTTGGCAAACATTTTGCACAAGCCTTCCTCGTGATATTAAAGAGGCAAGAAAAGATCCACATGTCTGAAATGCATTCAAGTCATTGATTCCTCGATTCTTGGGAATCTCGTCTTTTGATCTTTTATCTTTGATCGGTGGAATTCCTCGTACCGAGTTTTTAATTAGTGGGTTCAATGTCACCCCCATGCAATTTTGATTAAAAATGCACTGAAGTAATGTATTGTAACTCGCTTAATCAGAAAATTAGTTAGAGGAGGTTTCCTCCGATCGGGGGTCATCATTAAGACCGACACTTAGGCCCTATTTGATTCGGTATTGGAAATGAGTGTTGGACTCTAAAGTCCTTTCGCCAAATACAAATCAGATTTGGCTACTTTTTAAACTCATTTTTGGAAGATGCAATTGCATCTTAAATATTTTCCAAAGTCTTTTAGCCCAAAGTAGAGGTATTTTGCGCTAAAGGACTTTGTGAAATGCAACTAATTTTTTTTTATTTTAGTTTTGTCACCTTCGCTTGCCGCCACCGTCTCGCCGCCACCCGCCACCACTACCCGCCGTTGGCCGCCACCCTCGCCCGCGGCCGTCGACCACCAACCGCAGACCGCAGACTTTTTTTTTTTTTTTCAAAAAGTAAAAATACTTTATAAAGTTCATTTTTCAACAAGCAATATTTACGTCAAAGTTGCTTTCCAAATGTGTTTTTAAAATACGCTTTCACCAAACACTACTTGTATTTTGAAAAAGGTTTTTAGCACAAAGATATTTATATTTTCTTAAAGTTTCTTAATCAAATATTGAATCAAATAGGGCCTTAGTGAGATGGAAAAGGCACCGGAGCTGCTTTGCTTGAGGCTTACTCAATTATAAGAAAGCATGTTTGGCCAAAACAAAGTTATGATTAGGCATCATTCATGGTGGCTTTTATATAACCAAGAAGGGTATCATTTTATGATGTCAATAGATATTGACTACATCCAATGTAGGCGAGCATATAAATCGGGCAAAATACTACTCTAGAAGCTTCTCCTTTGACCAAACCCTTCTCAATGCTATAAAAAAAACATAGAGGAAATTCATCGTCTGATTAGGACAGAAGGTTGGCGTGAGTGACGTGTTCCATGAGATAAGCATACTTGGGAAGGTGCAATTATAGCGAGGATAAACATTAGAGGATCTGCTTAGATCTTGCCCATTTTATTTTCGAACATTAGAGGCTTACTCTCTTTGCGAAAAGAAAATTATTTTTCTCACTTTAGAAGGTAATTTTTTCATGGGTAGAAAATATTTTTCTTGACTCAATTAGTTTCTGCAAATCAAATGTCGAGAAAATTCGGAAAACATTTTTTTGATTTTTTTTTTTTGCAAAATGAATAAAAAAATAAGAATATTCGGAAAACATCCATAGTGAGATTTTCCTTAATAATGAAAAAATTATTAACATTTGCGATTTGTGAAGACTTGGGTGTTTTGGATTAAGTAAACGTAAGATTTTGCGTTTTTTTTTTTTTTTTTTTGAAAACGTAAGATTTTGGTTAAAAGTAAAAATTATTAGTCAGTGAAGAGTGAAGACATGTTGGTTCAACACGTGTGGTGTATGGATAAGCCTAAGTCTATTCAGAAGGGCGGGGACGGTGACAACAACCTTAATTAGACAAGGTCGTGATGAACTCAAGACTTAATTAGCCATGCGCGTGACGTCATGCATGACCTCAATCCAAGACAAGAACATTGGACTTTGTCGAATTGGATCCGAATGTCCTTCCACGGCTGAATTAATCAAACAAGTAATCCTCGTATCTCACATTCCTATTACCTGCACGAATTGTTTCATCATCATGGGACCCCCACAAAAATCAATTTTAAGCAGTCATATCAGATCTCAAATTGGACTAACAATTGTTCAAAAATACATTTTTATTCTGTTTCTCGTGAAAATAAGCAATCGGGTTGTCAATTTCTTTTTTTTCTTTTTTTTTTGCTATCCTCGCACTTTTTAACTGATCCCGGCTGGTGGGGCTTCCTTAATGCCAATCGTGCTTTTCGTTGTTGTTGCATGATGATGTGATGTGCAAGTGCTTGACAAAATCGACGTGCCAAACTATGTCAACAAAGTCTTAAAAAAAAAAACGAGAATTTTACGGATCGAGATGCTTGAAGCTGATGCGATATGTAGGGGAACATATTGAGGCAATTCATGTACCTCGCGAGCCAAAGGAAAAAAAAAAACAAAAGAACCCTTGTCCTGAGCTTTTTAACACATGATAATCCAATGACCTTTCTTTTTCCAATACATGAGTCCATGCACGGTGGAAAAATCACTTTGTTTTGGTTCGGATGATGAAAGTGTGGTGTGGTCCAAGTGAAATGAACCACGTGCTTTATTTTGATTAATTGATTAATTTCCCTTTTTTGGATGTGTCCCACGTTCCTCGGAAGGTTCGCACCAAATTCCAACTTCACATGCGAGCCGCCATGTTTGACTGACTACCTTGAAAATGGGCTAAAGGGGGTTACGTACGATTGGGCCGTGACTGCTCACATTCAGTAAATGCAAAATGGGCCTGAGGCCCAATTTATTGGGCTTAGTATTGTCTAATGGGCTTTTTGCGGGAGGCCCAGTTCGTGGAAGCAAAGATCCGGGAGATGACGTCTCGTTCCCGCTCACTCGCGATCGGATTTGAACGATTTAACAGAAACAAGAACGAAAGATTCTATCTCTACTCCATCTCATGTCCTCCTTCACCTTCTTTCTCTTCTATTTCAAATCAAGTTGTGTCTTTCTTTTTTTTTTGCCCCTTCTTTGTTCTTTTGGCAGACTTGCTGGCTCCATTTCACATGGACACTCCCAAGGAGGAGGAGGGCTGCAGCGGCAGTGGCGGTGGAGGATATCCGGCAGCCCCTCAGCACCAGGTTCTGGTTTAAATTCTACTTCTAGCATTCTGATCTCTTTGGGGTTGGTTCTTCTCGGGTTTTAGTCGGTTCAGACGTGATCCGACTCGGGCTTTGCATTCTTCTTCCTCTGCGGGGATCCACCAGCCTAATTCTTGAGTGCTCAGATGCGTTTTGGTGTCTGCAGGAATCTTCCACCGTCTTCAGTCACTTCAGCAATCTTTATCCTCTGAATTCAGTAGAGCCTTGCTTACAAGCCGGCGATCCTGGCCCTGTGGAAGCCGCCCCGACAGTTGGCGATGGCGAACCACTGCGGAGTTCGACATGGGCAGAACAAGCGCCGGAAGAGCATCATTTCGTTCCGCATAATGTGGTTCAGAGATTTAACGTTTCTCCTGATGTATACCCATATTGGCATCCCCAGACAAGTCTTTTCCACAACCAGGTATGTCCGTTTTTTCGGAGTATTGTTTCCCGATGTTAGGAATACACTGACAGCCTTGATGTTATTGACTGATTCTTTCATATTTAATTCTTGATCAGTTTTGAAATCCATAATTTCAAAATAAAAAAGCTACCTTTGATGGTAAATTGGTAATGACTAGGTTTTAATCATCTGTCGTCAGAGAAATCATGTGCTGGGATAATCAATTATCAATGCAGGAAGCGCAGGATGCTATTCGCCGGCATCTCAACTTCGATGTTCAAGTGCCCTGCCACGGTTACATTCCTGGGAGCCACAATCCCTACGCAAGCCACGATCATGCCAGGTATAGTTGGGGAGTACCTTCTCCTAGCCTCCCGAACTTGGGCCATACGCTTTTGAGCAATGGCGGACTGCAAGAATCCAGTAGTTGGCAACAAATCATCGGTCAGTCTAGTGGTTACGATTTGAAGACTAAATGGCCAACCTGTTTCTATGAGTCAGCTGCACGTCTTGTTTCTTCATAACCTTGATATATCGATATCCATGGATTCAGATGCAAGCAACATGCCATTCCAGTACCCATGTGATCAGGCGAAGCTGCTTCAGATGCCAGAGGACTGGAAAAGTAGCTTTGTTTTCAGCAGTCCAACCGGGGAAGTCTCCGATCTTGTTGTCTACGGTCAAAATGGAGATGGAGCGACTAAAGATCGGAAAAGATCGAGCCGTGGAAACGGTTCTAAATCACAAGATCAAGAGAAGGTTGCGGAACCAAACTCGGTCACTCCTAGGAGGGGAAGCAAGTACACATATGACTGTTTGTACACCATGATGACATACTTACTAGCTGCTGTACTAGCTTAGTTACTTATTTTTGGTTTGATTTAGGAGGAAAGCGGAAGCCATAGAGAATGGAGGCTGCAAAATATGCAACTGCAAGAGATCCAAATGCTTGAAACTGTAAGCACTACTGTGGTTTGCCAGGTTTTTTCTACTTCTTGTTCTGTCCAGTTTTCATGCATCAAAAGTTCCAATTTTGGGGGTGCCAAGTGATGCTAGTTGCTGTGTTATGCAGTTCCCGACTATCGGAATAGCCTGTCTAATTAGATATAGATAGCCGATTCACTGTTTTTCAATTATGTCCTTGCTCGGAACGATGAGCAGGTTCCGATAGATTTCTGTTCTTATCTGAAAGTTCTCTGGAAGATGATGTTGAAACTCTCATGTTGGCAGATACTGCGAATGCTTTGCGGCGGGACTCTACTGTATCGACTCATGTACGTGCGAAGACTGCTACAACAGCCTCGACTTCGAGGACACAGTTCTTGAAACGCGGAGGCAGCTTGAATCCCGTAATCCTCTCGCATTTGCTCCAAAGATTGTTCCGAATGGCAACAACTCTCCTCCAGATAAAGCGGTAACCATCCTTCTATCCGGGAAGTTTGATGTCATTCTTTAGTCGATAAGCACGAAGGGAAATCCGAATTTGAGTGGCAATTCAACAGGAAGGTGGCGGGAGCGAGGTGTCCACATCATCCGTGAGGCACATACGCGGATGTAATTGCAGGAAGTCTCATTGCGTGAAAAGATACTGCGATTGCTTTCAGGTTCACAGCTAATTTAATCTAGCAAAAACAGATTAGATAATCAATTCGTACATGGAAACATTTGGAGTTAGCTGTTATAGATGATTTGGTACATTAGTCAGAAGGAACTGTTACATTACTCAGCAAAACCTGTACAAGCCACTGATTTCTGCCTGAAGAATATGCACCGGTCTAGATAAATGTCGCACGAGCGCAATGTTGCCTATTTTTAGTGGTTTCATAACATCATGACGGCAAGACAAACCCTTTAGACAATCGATTTCTGAGCCGGTGCATCGCACGGATTTTCCAATAGTTCTATAACAATCTTACTGAACACTATATTTTTCCCTGCTGCAAGGCCGAGGTTGGATGTTCCGACGAATGCAACTGTGAAAATTGCTGGAACCCTTATCGCCCGAAATCAGGTGAGCGGCACACTTGTGGCTATTATTCCGATGGATCTCTGGATGGACCGATAACGTTCTTGGCATGAACACAAACCGAAGCAACATTTCGCTCCTCCTGATGGGAATCAAGCATCCTTTGATCAAGCACATTCTGATTTCCTTCCCTTAGTACACTGTGCATTGGCATCATAAGATCATTTACCAATTAGCAAATCGATGCTTCTGCCAAATAACACAAAACACCAATAACAGATTGCATTCTTCTTCATATATCCTGCTTGAATTCTGCTTCTGTTCTGTCACTTTAAGAAAGTCTAATTCTTATCCATGCATATTCTTTCTTGGGACATGAACTCCAAAGCAGCAGAACGAAGGATCGAGAGGAGGGACACGACACCCCACGGAACGCCGGATAGTATGCCAGGCATGCCCAACTCCATCGGAACTGGGACCGGAGATCAGTCTGCTTCGACATGCGAAGGAACAGTCAATATGCCGTACAGTACTCCATCTCCACGAAGGATCGAGAGGAGGGAAACGACACCTCATGGAACGCCGGATAGTATGCCAGGTATGCCCGACTCCATCGGTACTGGGACCGGAGGTCAGTCTGCTTCGTTATCCGAAGGAACAGTCAATATGCCCAACAGTACTCCATCTCCGAGTCCTTCGGCATGTTCCAAACATTCCAACAGTGGAGATTGCTCAAGTTCTACCCAAGCCGAGAGATCCCAAGGAACTGTGCCTCCCCGCTTGCCGCGTCAGCCCTTTGGTACGCCTCCATCGGACAGAGATAAAGCGCCACCCCGCCTCGTTGGTGTATCCATCACGCACCACGCGGTGAAGGGTGTAAGCATTAGCGGCACAGGTACGTCTTCGCTGTCCAACCCGGCGAATGCTAGCTTGCCCAATCAGGGACAAGTATCAACTCCGCAGCAGTACCGGAGACCAAGCATCATCTCCCCAAGCTCAAGACGTGCCCGCAAACCTGTCTCGCAGACTCGTCCTTCCCTGGACGGCAAGTCCAAAGACGGTTCAAGTGAATCTTAAATCAGTAACTGAGGTAACCAGCATCAATCCAGAATAGCACGATCCGAGATGATGCTCATTGAGCAATGAAATCTTGATTTAGTTTTAGTGCTTTTGCAGTTCTGGGACCAAGAATTTTCCCTTCACTTGATGGAGATGATAAGCCTTTTGGTAGCTTTTCTAGGATCTTGTGTTGTTGGTCCGTAGGTTTTTATCTCATAGGCCAAGTTACCAGAATTTGAATTTTGCAGAGCTAACATGTTTATGCACAGCGTAAACAAACTGCCCTCCTCCTTGCACCAGCAAAACCCCATCAAACAGTGTCCGAGCGCAACGGTCGCGAGAAGGTGGCGGCGGGCGCAGGTGGTCAAGGTTGGCTCCGGCGGCGTGTCAAAGGAGGATGTTCAGGGCGGCTTATGGCCGTTTGCGCTCAAACCGTTCAAACGGAGGTGTATTTTGATCTAAAGGAATACCTTTACGGGGTAAAATCGTTAGAAGCGAAACGACATGCATATGAAGGTGAAATTAAACCTAGTAATCAAGCGACGTGGAATGATAACTTTAATAACCGGCGTGCAAAGCGCTCGGAATACACGTGTCGGGTAGAATTAGGGTGACCAAATTGGTTATCCATTTCGAGGATCAAGGATGGTGTTTAGGTTTTTAGTAATTGCTAAGATGATTTCATGACTAATTGCGCTTTTCTTACTGGTGTTGGTGGTAAAATCGTTCGTGCATATGAGTATTTTGATCTAAAGGAGTACCTTTACAAGGTAAAATCGTAGGAAAACAGCATGCACATAAGGTGTAATTAAACCTGGTAATCAATTTGGTTATCCATTTCGAGGATTTAGGATGGTGTTTAGGTTTCCAGTAATTCCTGGAATGATTTCATTACGAGAGCGACACAAGTAATTGTGCTTTTCCTACTAGACGGCGTCAAACTGTTGATGCATGATCCGGTTTTAAGGAATCCGCCTGCCAAAGCCCTGACGAGTTCAAAATATTTGCGCAAAATTTCATTACAATTCTTCTGGCTAGTTTTGTTGAAAATCGCTGGCATGGTGGTTCGATCATTTGCCGGCCTTCCTATGTGGCGCGTCGCCACGTCGGCATCTTCAGCAAAAATTGGTTGGAACAGTTGGATTGGGATTTTGCGCGAATATTTAGGGACGAAATTGATAAAATTAAAAAATACAAGATCAAATTGACATCCGTAGAGTATAATTAATACTGATCGGATAATTTTCCTCGGATAGGCCGAAAGGGATGAATCATTGAGGACAAGCACAGTGGAATGGGGCTTTAGATTTGGTGCGGCGAAGGGCCCGAGCAAGTAATTGACAGGCTGGGGATGAGCTGGATCTTGTTGGATCCTGGACCTCACCAAAACAGCGCCACGTGTCCTGCTCTCGACATTTACACGTGTGCTTTAATTAATGCGGTCGCAACCCTAGAAACCTACTCGCGGTCTTTGGAGCGTGCACTTCACCCACCTCACTGGGACCCTGAATTTTACCTTAACTCTCAAATTATGAAAAAATTTAGGGCTAAGAATTATAAGGTATATCTGTAATAAAAATTCAAAAGATGTATATGAATATTAAATGTTTGTTCATACTACTTATGTCTTGTGGAGATATTTTGCATCGAGAGCCAATCCTGGCTCGTAGTCCTTCACATCCAGATGCTACCTCTTCAGTCGAATGGATTTCGCCTTACTTTTCTTTCCCATGACTAAAAGTTGCGTAAACTGGATCGATGTTAACGTCCGAGTACATTTTCATTTCCTTAGTTGTGTATAAATTGTGCATACAAAAGATTATAAAAGCGAAAAATATTTGTTAATTGAGGAATTACGAATGAGACAATGAAATAATGAAGAGAGTGGAAATGAAAAGATAGTAATATGTGCAGTACTGTTAAAGGAGAGAAGAGCCCTAATATTTTTTTGGTGAATATGTTCCAGACCAATACTCTTAAATCTACCCCGTCAAAACCGATTTTCACAATTTTGATAGGGGAATGAATCGGTCCCTTAATACTAGGGGTGTCAACGAGTCGGGTCTCGGCCCGATCCGAGCCCGCCCGAAACTAAACACTACCTAACTCGAGCTGGCTTGAGCCCAAATTACATATGCCCCAACTTTTCGGGCCAGGTCGAGTCGGGTTGGATTTTTTTTTATAGAATTAAAGGCACTTAATAAGCCCGTCGAATGAAATAATATAAAAAAGAAAAAACGAAAATAAAATAAATTAAAAACAAAAAGTGGGTGTCAAAAAGCCGAAGCCAGCTTGGCTCGAACCTTACGCGGACAATACCAGGTCGGCTGAAAAAGGCCCGAAAATTTAATGAATTTTTGAGTTAGCTCGAGCTTTTTTGACATCCTTAGTTAACAAAATATGGAATCAAATGATCATGTTCCAAGCCATCCAGGGTGGATTGGAACTGACTCTCTCTCTTCTTTTATTTTATTTTATTTTTCAATTTTCTTCAAATTGTGTTGATCACGCTCGGAAGTTGGAGCGAGGATAGATCAAGACGCCAATATATTTAACGTTTCTCATTTTTCTTTTCTGTTTTTTTTTTTTGAAATCAGTATAATTAAAATATGTTTTGTTGGCATCCCAACGAAGATTATGGTCGGGGCCCGTGTTTCCGCGTGACCATGTATCATTGTCTCTTTTCCCTATGGAACACTATTGTCGGCTTGCCCACAGCAAAAGAATCTCAAACTATTACACATATAATATTTAATATACATGTGACGAATTTATTTTTTATTAAATTTTATTAATTAAATTAATATCACAAAAAATTCCAAATAAATAAACCTATAATAAAAAGAATGTAAAAATCTCAAACCGATATATCCGTCAACCTGTCACACGTCATTAAAATCATTAATTTGACGCTAAATTAGCGGATGATAAATTTATTATGAGTATGTTAATTTGCGATTAATTTTAGGTAAATTCATCTCATGTGCATTAATTTGAATTTTTTTTTTTGTATTAACTTATTTTTTTTTAATTCTTTTTACGTTGTGTTTATCTTTCAAAAAAAAATTATAAAGTACTTTATCTTTTCAGGTAATGATAAGTCCCATGAATGTTCATTTTGGAAATTAAAATGGTGGTCTTGTTTGGTGTAGCAATAGCAAAAGGACAACCAACTTTCATAAAATCTAGAAGCAAAGGAAACCCAAGCGAAAGCGCTTCTCCAGCTTTTGGGACACTATCACGACCGTCTCCTTTTTTGACTTTTGCCCACGTTAGATTGCATATCCTACCTTTTGGGTCCAACCGAAGACATTTTCCCCTTATTTTTTCCCATTATAAATAGCCAAACTTATTATATTTTGAAGGAAAAAAATTTACTGATTTATGATATATTTATCATGAACTTTTTTTTCATGATATCAAAAATCTCAAATTTATCTTTACGTGGATAAATTTACCCTCCATCAAAGTTTCTTCAATGAGTACAGATAAAAAATCTGCCTTCATGAATGTCAAAAGGCACTTGGCAAATCGCTTCGTTTTGATTGAAAATTGATTCGACAAAACTTTAACGGAAGATAAATGTAAATGTGTGACGGTGAGCATAGCTTAAAATCTGCTCGAACTACAAAAAAAGCTTTCTCATCTTTCTCCATGGTCTTGGGTTCAACCTTTGTGGCGCGCTCCGAGATGCCGATACAGGCAAGCGTCTTCTTACGATCGTCAAGAGGTGGACTAGTCGAGGTGTGCAAATTTCGACCCGTGAACCTACAATCACAAAAAAAAAAAAACCGAAGGAAAAAGAAAATTATTTCCAAAGCAATACTATATTAATTGAGAAAACATTAGTATCCGGACTGAGGAGACCGCCAAATTCTCTGACAATTGACTGTCCAGCAGCAATCCTTTTGCTTATCAATTGACAGTTGTTATCCAGTAACCCGATTCTACTGATGTTGAAAAAAAAAAAACATTGACTTGTCCTTTTTATGTCTCTCTGGCAATTGCTTGACCCAATAAAAAATAGAAAAAAGTATGCAGATATGTTAAAAATTCTGACAGCAAATTGCAATATTTGTCTGTCGGACAATCCCCATCCCTGCCAAAAAAAAAAAAACCATTGCTGGCATGACCTCAGCACACTTCTTCATTATCCCACCCATTAGAACCTCAATCAATGTTGGCTTAATTATTCAAAAATTTGGGAACCTAATTCATGGATAGAATTAATAAATATATGGTACTTTTAAAAATTTTATTTTCGAAAGAAAATTCTACAACTAAACGCATTTTTTAAAGCTATCATGAAAAGAAGACATCGATATAAAACAAAAGCAGATCTCGAAAAATACAAAGGTACGTGTGATTTTGTTCATATCACGAGTGATATATTATTCTAACTCGTTCATATTAAAGCAAGAAAACTAATTGATTAATTTATATATTGGGCAAATTAGTAGATAAAATTACCTCTATAAGAATTAAATTTGTATAGGCATCGATCTAATTTGGACCCATTTTATAAATTATTGTAATTTTTTTCTTGATTTTACAAAATTAAAAATTTACAATTTAAAACCCCAATTGACTGAATTAGTCAAAATAAGTAAAAACGAGTCCAACCTGATGATGATTACGATCTCCTGTCAAATTGTAATCCTTGCTTACCAAAAGAGTTTGGTCGTATCTTCTGTTTTATCCTGAGACACGTCATGTTCTGTTTCAGCTTGCTCTGCTTCTGCTTTTGCCTCTTCCTCACTCTCACATGAGCGAGAGCTTATATACTGCTCCCTCGCTTTCTGCAGCAACAGCCCCACCGAACGAAAAATGAAGCTTTCTATCTCGACAGCGGCACCCATTTTGGTTCTCGTCCTACTTTCGTCGCTCGCGTCCTGTTTCGCGGCGAATGTGACGTACGACCGTCGGTCGCTCATCATCGATGGGCAGAGGAAGCTCTTCATCTCTGCTTCGATCCATTATCCTCGCAGTGTTCCTGGGGTGAGTGATTGATCCACTTTTCTGGGTTCTGAAAGCGCCGACGGAAGAAACAAACCAAGAAAGAAAGAGAAATGACGGTCGGGAGAGCTGCTTTTTTCAATATTAGTGTCTGCAATGCTCATTTTTTGATCATTTGAAGAATGAAATGTGTCGTTTTTTGTTGATCCAGCTGTTTGTCTTCCGTGAAAAATGAAGCCCTTGTAATCGGCATGTGTCATGGATTGGTCATGTGCTCGCGCCCATGTTTCTTGATTTTGAATTTCTTGTTTCATCAGTTATTCTATATGTCTACATGCGGGTTGATTTTTTTTTTTTTGGGTTCAATTTACATATTGTCATCTGTTGGCACTGTTGCGTTGGTGAAATATGTGAGTTTTAATTGAGATTGTGCTCAAGTGCATAATCTGGAATGTGTTAGATGTGGCCCGGACTGGTTCAGACGGCCAAAGACGGCGGAGCCAATACGATCGAATCGTATGTGTTTTGGAATGGTCATGAACCTTCTCAAGGCAATGTGAGTACTCCTCAAGAAGCTGTGACGTGTTTCTCTCCTTTGTTGGGCATAACGATTTTTGTAGTTAATGAATCCTTTCGGTTTTGGGAGAGTCTAGTATTACTTCGGGGATAGATATGATCTTGTCAAGTTCGTCAAGATAATCCAGAATGCAGGGATGTATATGATTCTCCGAATCGGCCCCTTTGTCGCTGCTGAATGGAGCTACGGGTATGTTCTTCACCGATAATAGGATCATAAGACTGACATAAAAACAAGCTACTGAGCATGAAATTTCCTTACATTATGACATACTTACTTCATAAAAGAATGCGATGATTGCTTTGGAGTGGTTATACATGCTACTGTTTGATACAGAGGGGTGCCGATCTGGCTGCATTATGTCCCAGGGACAGTCTTCCGCACTAATAACGAGCCCTTCAAGGTGTGTTAAATGGAATAACAACAAATCCAGTTTGGAGGAACTTGAAAAATGTTCTCTGCTAATAAATAAATGTCAATTAAGAATTCACATTTCTGACGTGGGTCTGACATAATATTCGTGATGTCGCTGTTTGCTTTTTTCAGTATCACATGCAGAAATTTGTGACGTTCATAGTGAATCTGATGAAGAAGGAAAAGCTTTTTGCTTCACAAGGAGGTCCTATCATCTTAGCCCAGGCAGGTTACTTTGATATGAGTATATTGATAATGACAAGAGTTTCAAAGTTTTGATTGTTCTAGAACGTTTATTTGTGTCTTTCTTGTTTTTAAAATTCATCGCGCTTCTTTTTATCTTCATAAGTCTGATCGGCCTCTTATCTCTCACTGCAGATAGAAAACGAATATGGGTACAACGAACAATATTACGGCGAGGGGGCAAAGCCATATATCATGTGGGCTGCTAATATGGCAGTTTCTCAAAATACGGGTGTTCCTTGGATTATGTGCCAGCAGTGGGATGCTCCTGAATATATCGTAAGAGTTTCATCATAATTTACCTCTTCCACAATGCATCATGGGTAGATATTTGTGCACTGTAGCATTTGCTTGCAGGAAAATGCTAACTATATATTTGCTTTTGACGAGGATACTTCTGAAATCTGCTCTCTGATGTTTTCTGATTTTGAGGGGTTGCATTATTGAGACTAAATAGCACTTGAAGTAGCCTTATTACCTGTTTTTGGCATGGTGAAAGAAAGGCTTATTTTATTGACGATCATCTTTAACTGGAGTTTCTCGTGCTCTGCAGATAGATACTTGCAATGGCTTCTATTGTGATCAATATGCTCCCAATTCTCCAAATAAGCCCAAAATGTGGACTGAAAATTGGCCTGGATGGTAATCTCTTTTTTCAGGATGCTTATTCCTACTCTTTCTGATAGCACTTTCTCTGCGTTTTAGAGAATTTTGATGGCGGGACACTTCTCTTTAAGTTCTTCCATTCTTTCTTAATGAAGGCATACTTTACCATTTCCATTACATTTGGTTCTTTTTAGCTATACCTGCCTTTCTATGGTATGTCTGCCTTACTTAAATCACGATAGAGCCTGCATCTAATATTGACTGAGTATGTGGAATGAAGAGAGTTTAAATTGCACCATGCTTTTAGTAATTTTCGAAAGTACTTGAAATGTGTTGTTTGCAGAAGCTGGTTCTCTATGGACCTTCCTGAAGAATTGTGTATTGTGCTACATTATTGCTTGAGTTAAATTCTGATTTGGTGGCAGATTCACTATGGCATCTGTTGTGTTACGAGCACAAATTGCATATGCCTGGTGCATGTGATCCCTAGGATCATGTGGGTCCCATATGTTATATTACAGATTTGATTTGTAATATTACTTTCTCCGGAGATGACCTCCTGTCTGGTTTAATAATCTTTGAAGGATCTTACACATTGATTTTTTGTGGGACTGTCTTAAGAATTACTCAAGTAATTAGGCTTTTCCTGGGTAAAGTCATTACTGCTGTTTTTCTTTAGGATACGCAGGTGAACATGGTTTATTAAAGAAGCTTTGAATTCGTTCATTTGTTTTTCTCAAAACTGTACTTCAACGTAATGTTTTTAGTGAGAGGGCATTGTAAAGACAAGCCTTCTCTTGGGCTAAAATATTCCACTCTGCTTGCGCACCAAGTCCATAACGGCCTTATATGCATATAGTCCATTTGGTATTGCTGTTGCTGTAAAACATCTGTGCTGTGCTGTAGTTGTGGTGCAGAGAATTGTAGCTTTGTGGAACCAAGAACTTTTGAACTTAAGTTGGCATTTCAAGCAACAATTGACTAATGAATTGCTTGATTGGTTTTCTTAGGTGAAAGAATCTTACTTGCAGGGACTAGTTCTAAACTTAGGAAAAAAGCCCACATAACTTTATTGTCTCACGACACAATATCAGCTTTGTTAGATGGTAACTTGTCAGTAGTGTTAGTTCTATTTGTTAAATATACACTGAGCATGCGGCTAAAATAATACAGGCAGTTCCGTTTGAATCATGTGATCCTTATTAATCATGATGGCCCTCCATTTTCAGGTTTAAAACTTTTGGAGCGAGAGATCCACACCGACCCCCAGAAGACGTTGCATTTTCAGTTGCACGGTTCTTCCAGAGAGGCGGGTGTCTGCAAAACTATTACATGGTAAACTTGCTTCTTTTAAAATCATACTCTTACCTATGCACTGGCCAATTGACCTGTCTATTACCTGTATATAATTTCCTACGTTAAAGGAATTGGAAGATTTGATTTCAGGGCTGCAATTGATAATTTTTCTGTGAAGCCATATCTTCCCTAGGAGAACTATTTTTCTGTTTCTTTTCTCTCCGGATCCTATTTTATAATACTGACTTTAGTTTTCCAGAAGAAAGAAAATAATCCCTCATCCTTTTACTGGTTAATAAAGTTGGTGGATATGCCACTAGTTGAGTTTTCTATCAGTTGCGGAACTTGGGGGATATGCTTCTTTTAATGTTGAAGGATGTCACCCATCAGTAAAGAACCTCACTCGTGATGGAAGTCAACCTTATGCTATGAATTGATGTACAGATAGATTTGGAGATATATCTCATCCTCTATCTAGTGCTTGATTGGTAATTAATCTCAAATATGACTTATCCTTTCACGTACTAATTACCTAATGTTATCCTTTGTCTTGTTTAGTATCACGGAGGAACAAATTTTGGTCGTACTAATGGTGGGCCATTCATCACCACAAGTTATGACTATGAGGCACCAATTGATGAATATGGTAATCAAAATTTGTTCGCATGTACATGGACATGTTTAAATTTTAAATTTGGTAACCATGAATGTTTTTAAAGTTCGAGTAGATTTTGGCTACTAATTTGACTGCTTGCTTTCAGGCTTACCAAGGTTCCCTAAGTGGGGACATCTTAAGGATCTTCACAAATCCATAATGTTATGTGAGCATGCACTGTTGAACAGTGAGCCAACTACTCTGTCGTTAGGTCCCAATGCCGAGGTGATCGATTCTTTCTTGCTTTAGTTTTTTTTTTTTTCACTTCTCAATGTTATGACTTCTTTCTGATGCTAACTGTACTTTTATCAAATATTAACATCAACATAGCATCGCCCTTTTACGTAATCACCTGTTTACTTCCTCTTCTTCAGACCGTCATTTTCGAATTTTATTTGGCACTTGTCACATGGAATCCTGTTTAAAAGCCTGGTGAAAGAGCCAAGATGATATAGGATCATACTAGATGAACATGATGAATTAATATTGGAAATTGTGTTCATTTGTGCAAGTTGAATGGTACCTTGGAATTTTTTTCTGGTTAAAAGCATCCTTTTTAAAAGATCTCTTGACAGTTTTAGTTATGTCTACTACAAATGGACAAAGTGGCACATTTAGTAGGTGGGATGAAGTATTTTCCGATTTTTACTGTTTATATTCCTCTATGATATATTTTACGCTTTTCATGTGGGACCACTTTTTATACAAATCTTTTTCGCAATGCCAATTAACGTTATTGAATCGTCATTCCCTGACCAAAAAATTTGTGCAGGCCGATGTCTACACTTCTTCAGGATTTTGTGTTGCCTTTCTGGCAAACATTGATGACAAAGAAGACAAGACAGTACAATTCCGAAACATGTCTTATCATCTGCCTGCATGGTCAGTCAGCATTCTTCCTGACTGCAAAAATGTAGTATTTAACTCTGCAAAGGTAGCACTTTGAACTCTTTTGCCTTTCTCTAATAAGCATTTTTCCTTAGTGATGCATCACATTCTTAACCAAAAGCTTGGGGTTGGACCCATATTTTTTCTCTTTGGCGTGCATGCATTCGGTTTTGTTACAAGTCCTCTATAGAATTGACTCAGTGTTGACAGCATAACTTGAGCAGGTTCGCTCCCAGAGCTCCGTGGTAGATATGGTACCGGAATCTTTGATACCATCTGCCTCATCATTGGATGAGGATCTGAAAGCCGTTAAATGGGAAATATTCACTGAGAAACCTGGACTATGGGGAAAAGAAGACTTCAGTCTGAATGGTTTTGTAGATCACCTCAACACCACAAAGTATACAACAGACTACCTTTGGTATACAACAAGGTTGTTCTTGTTCTTATTCACTAGTACAAAATCACTGACATAATTCTTAACTTATTATTCCTGTCAAAAATATACATATGGTTTTGCATGTCCTATATTGAAGTGGAACTATATAAAAAGCAAAGATAAGGTTCAACCTTCACAGTTGAGGAGGCCCATTGTTTGTGCATATGTCTGTATAATATTGTCGGTGTTTCTATTCCTCTTTTCTCACTTTCTAATTCTTCTGCACTTCTTGAAACATTTATTTGACAAATGGTGTTCTTGGATTCTTCACTTTCTCCACAGTCAGATTAGCTTACTACATCAACATCAACATCAACATCAACATCACCTTTAACCCAAACTAGTTGGGGAGTCAGATTAGCTTACTAGTAAAAAAAAAGATTAGCTTAGTAGTGTGCGTGCACTTAATTATATTACAAACAAGCACTCTCATCTCAAAATTTCACCCTTGATTTATGCATCTGGGCGATGGCCCGATCTTGATTGAACAACTTCTGATGGATGCTTTTTGGTTTGCATATTCTAGCATAATTGTCGCTGAAAATGAGAATTGCTTAAAGGGAGGAAGCTGGCCTTCCCTTCTGGTTGAATCAAAGGGTCATGGTCTCCATGCTTTTGTGAATCAGAAACTTCAAGGTTAGCGTTGTGTGTCTCCTCTGAGATTTCTTTCTATAGGGAACTTCTTCCACTTGTCCCTCAACTTGTGTCCTAACATTTTGCTTTCAATGATGCCTCCATTTCTTTTTTCTTTTTTTTGGGTCGGAAATTATGCCTCTATTTCACCTGTGTGGTTATCATGCCATGTGTGGTGCAAATTGATCTTTGCTCGAGCATTAACGAGCATGATTTTTCATCATGTAATGTTTTCTTACTTCCATGCCCTGCTTTTAGTGGCATATTGTTTTTAAGGCGAGCTCTTGTCATGTTAGATGTTGGAGAAAGATGTTCTATTCAGTCATCAGCTCATAATGCGCGGTTGCAGTTCAGACTTTGATGATTGATTATTGCACTGTCAATGTTCAGGTAGTGGTTATGGAAATGGAACGAACGTACCTTTCAACTTCTCTGCTCCCATTTCTCTCAAGGCTGGAAAGAATGATATCGCTATATTGAGCGTGACAGTCGGAATTCAAGTAAGCCCCATGTTCATGTTCCTGGTCTTAGGTTTATGGAGAATTGACTTCCTTTTGGCCCCTAGTCATTAAAACTTTTGCTTAGCAAATGCATCTAAAAAGGGTGGCCAACTTTGAAAGCTACCGTGTGCAGCTCTGTATAGTAAACTTGTTCAGGACATTAAGAGAGTCTGACGATGATGAAACTGTTCTTCGTGATGATGATGGAAAATTTAGCAGGGACTTTCTTATATAGACTTAGCTTGTAAGGTCCTTCCTCCTTAGCGCCCTTCATTAATTGCACGTTGTCCTTGTTTTTATGGGATGATTTCAGAATGCAGGGCCTCATTATGAATGGGTGCCAGCTGGATTGACTAATGTGAAGATTAAGGGATTGAACAAGGGGATATTGGACATATCTGGATATAAGTGGACCTACAAGGTATTATCTTTTTCTTCTTCTTTTTCTGTAATTTATCTTTTTTCGTTTTTGAAATTATGAATCTTCTTTCAAGAGCAACATCATGTCATATGATGCTTAAACATCAGTACGGTTATAAATGCCATCTCTGCCTGCAGTATAGAGCAGCTACTCTTTTGGGAATCAAGTTATTCTAACTGAGGAGAAGGGCTAAGAACCTACTAATAACTTGAAATATCAACATAAGAAACTATCGAAAAAAGAAATATTAATATAAGCAATGTTCTTTGAAAAAGTGTTCAGTCATCTTAATAGTTTTTTTTGGTCGAAAGTCATCTTAATAGTTAAATACCTGTTCTTTGCTCCCTTGTCAGATTGGATTGGAGGGAGAACAGTTGGGGGCGCCATATGGTATGAAGAGCGTAAACTGGGTTTCGACAACAGAACCACCGAAGAATCAGCCACTGACATGGTACAAGGTAAAGAGTGCTTGGACAATGCCCACTGCATTCGTTGGAATTGTTTTTGTTGGTCCGAAGAGTGAACTATTGGTTAAATATGCCATCTGTCATAATTAAATTGATATATTGCAGGCTATTGTGGACCCTCCACCTGGTAATGAACCTGTTGGGCTGGATATGATCCATATGGGTAAAGGACTAGCGTGGTTAAACGGAGAGCCAATAGGAATTTACTGGCCTAGGTTAGTCTCGTTTGAGAACCCGTGTGTCAAGGAGTGCGACTACAGAGGCGCCTTCAAGCCAGACAAATGCGTCACTGGATGCGGAGAGCCTAGCCAGAGATGGTACAGAACTCAAACTTTAGAAATTAGACAACGAAGTGATACTGCAACTGCCTAGTCTTCTTCCAAAGATTATCCAAACGAAGAACGTTCTCTGTGACAATTTAAATGATGCCTAGTGGATCAACTTTCTCAAACTTGATTCATGTTATATCTGTTGTTTGTTCTGCTCCGTGGAACAGGTACCACGTCCCACGTTCCTGGTTCAAGCCATCTGGAAACGTTTTGGTTATCTTGGAGGAGGTAGGAGGCGATCCAACAAAAGTCACCTTGTCAAAGCGTAAAATGTCAACTGTTTGCAGCTCTGTTGCAGAAGATTACCCATCCATCGACTTAGAAACTTGGAAGCCGGATATAGATGATGATAGCAGTCAAGATAAAGCACCCAGTGCTCACTTGAAATGCCCCGACTCCACCCAAATATCTGCTGTTAATTTTGCAAGCTTCGGGAATCCGGCAGGATCATGTGGATCTTACAGCTTGGGTGACTGCCATGATCCCTTGTCCAAATCCGTGGTTGAAAAGGTGAGGACAGCGCTATTGGCTTCTTATGAGGGCCGACATTATCTGAATTAAACATGTTGCTGATGCCATGTCATCCATCTATGAGCAGAGGTCGAAGAACTTTTCCAACCTATAAGTGAAACGCGTTTAACAACAAAAAAAAATTGTTTACTTAGACATTATTATTGCCTTTACCCCATGCTGCCTTGCCAATTTCTAGTATTCATTTCATATTCAGGCTTGTAGCTTCTATGTTATGGTGGGAATGATCATTTTCATAGCATTATAACCTCACTGGCACGCTTTCATCGTTGCAGGCCTGCCTAAACAGAAATGAATGTACTATAGAGCTCACCGAGGGGAACTTCAGTAAGGACCTGTGTCCCGGTTCGATGAGGAAACTGGCCGTGGAAGCAGTCTGCAGGTGATATTGGACTTAGTAGAGAGTAGATCAGAAGCCGGAGTTTCCATCCCATGATTGGTTTTTTCCCTTTCTTTTCTGCGAAAAAAGGTATTCGGAAGGGCATATAATTCGTTAGCTTTAGGTTCTTTTTCTTTTTACAGAAAAAGCAGTGCAGAGGACATGCTAGTTTGGATGTCAATGGGCTTTACTATATCAGAAGGCATCAAACAATGCTCTCTGAAGTTTACCTACGGCGCATATCTATGAATAAATGCGAGTTCCGCAACATGGATACCCGAAAAGTAACGTCAGATCTTCGAATCAATGCAGATCTCAGTTACCAATTTCTTCTTTTGAGATACATTGTAGCAGTATTGTCATGAGGTACACTGTTGGTTTTGTCTTCAATCATCTCTTCCCTTGTCCTAGAATGGACCTACCTAATGCAAATCTTAGATGCCAAGTCTCTTCTTCACTGCATTGCTTTCACTTTATTCCCTCATTGCCTGTTTTGCCAGCCGAAAAATTCTTAATTTGGTAGCGAAAATCCGGCAAGGGCTGAAAAATCTTGGCTTGTGACGCGTTATCCATAAGTTTGGAAATTTTATGCTAACTTTTGGAGATTTATGAACTTCATTTGGCATATACTTAATTGCAAGGGAAGTTACAATCACCACCGTGGATTCGCAAGTGCAAATTCAAGTATGACACGTATTCCAAGCTAAAATATTTCCTTGATGCGTTTATTTCGTGAAAAATGAAGAGTTTGAAAAATATTTTCTTAAAAATGATCATTTGTATCGCTTTAGATAATTAGTCTATAACAATTGTTTTCATCTTCCATAGTAATTTATGTCTAAATATTTTTTGTGAACAATAATTTTTTTTAAAATTTTCAAAAAATGGCTATTATTCTTCTTATTAATGATTTTCTTTTCTATGTTTTAACTACTAATTACTATTTGACAAAAAAAAACTAATAATTACTATTAAAAAGAAGAAAAAGAATCCTAAAGATATTTCAGCTTTAGGGGAAAAATGCCATTCAATTTGCTCTCTTTGCTGCGAGAAATTCAAAAGGATTACCACATAATTGATTCTTGAATTTTGACATAATATGTAATGTGGTGTCCGAATTTTTAATTTATTCAATATAATCTTTGAATTTTTTTTCAATATGCAATAAGATGTCTAAATTTTTAATTTGTTCAATATGATCAATTTACTTATGATACATATTCTATTTGGTACCTCAACAATGTTGTTATTATTTGACCCAATATATAATGTGATCTTTGAGTTTTTAATTGATTTAATATGATCTCCGAATTTTAATTTAATATTGAATGTGATCCCTAAATTTTTAATCCATTTAATATGATCCCCATATGTTTGGTATATATTTAATTTGGTCCCTAAATTATATTATAATATATAATATTATTCTTCCATTAATTTAAGCTTAGTGATAATATTCTATAATTTTATATAGTTTAGAAACTCAATTGAATATGTACTAATTTAAAAATTCGGAGCCAATATTATAGAACAAATTGAAAATTTAAAAGACCTTGTTTCACGTTACATTGCACATCAAGGACAATTGTGTCATTTCTCCAAATCCAAAACCATCGACCTCCTGAGATTCTTCTTCTTCTCCTCCTTTCCGCCATTGCAGACTCACCGCGACCTTCGAAGCTCGACCCTTCTGCGAGTGAGACCGTCGCCGTTTTGGCACAAATCAACAGAATGTCCTTCGTCTCCACCTCTACTCCCTCTACTCTCACCTCGCTCCATAACCTATCCTTCTCTCTCCGCCATCGTTGCCCCAAACAACCTTCGCTCTGTTCGCTCGCGGCCTCGAACCCGAGGCCCGATGCTTCTACTCTCCTCCTTTGTCGCGCTTCTAAGTCGCAGAGTAACCCGGTAAAGAAGCGCCAACCTTCCGGCGCGGACAAGAGGAAGAAGAAGTCGAAGGACGTGAGGGATGTCGAGGTCGTCGATGATTTTGTTATCGGCGAGGATGAGGGAGAGCGTTCCGGCTTGGGTGCGAATGCGGCGGGGTATCATCCCACGCCTTTGCCTAATCCGCCCGCCGGATTCATCGTGGATGATCAGGGCAGAGTCGTTATGGCTTCGGACAAGCGTCTGGTTACAATTGTGAGTTGGGTTTCTACTATCTTTCTGCTGTTCGCGTGGTTGGTTGGTGATTCTCTTAGTGGTTATTGTGTAATTTTGGGATTCGGCTTGCAGACCTTTATTTGTTCATCAGTTTTTGAAGTTTGAGCTCGTTTATGGTCATTTTTTTCGGGCTTCTGCAATATATGTCTGTGCATTTAAGTCTATTATTGGGCTGAAAGCTGAGTGGTGGGCAACATGGATGGTTGTTTTCAGACAAGTGTTCTTCATGTCCGCAATGTGGATGGATGTGTTCTTTGAAAGCTAAGAATAGACCGAGAATACTATGTGTTAGACTCCAATCTCAGTTCAAATCCACTCCTCGTATAGTTTTTTCTTAGCTATCCCGTAGAACACAAAAAATGGAGGTTGAGGGGATAAAATGAAATAGGAACGTAAGGTAATAAAAATGACTCATCGCTCTTTTGCTTTAACTTAATTATCACACTAGATTGACGGGTCTTGATGTTTTACAATTAGATCTGTTGAACACCGTACCTCGTAAATGGATGTTCCACAGGGGTCGGCACCCCCTTGGTACCATTTCAATGATGAAATGAAATAGGAATATAAGGGAACTTTAACTTATGTAGCGGACTAGACAGCTCCTAAATTTGAAAAGTGATTGGAGGAGTAGACCTTTTTGATGGCAGCGTTCGTACTAAATACACAAGATTTTTCTCTGTGAATAATTTCTCTATTAGATTCTTTTGAGTGTTGTATGCTGTGGTGCTGTTATGCTGTTTTTTAGAATTATAACACCCTGGATTTGTATTTTCATGCACTACCTGGCCGTGGTAATATCCACAATTTTGTGCTGTTTTATCTATACAAACTGTGGCACACTTTTGGCTCAGGCATATGATGATTGGCTCTGGTTAAAATGGATATTTAACACACGCACTTTTCTTTAAACATGTTATATTGCAGTCTTATGTCTCTCTTTATAAAGAGTTCTTTTCATGATAAGTTTAAGCGTTCATGACTTTTGAAGTGTTCATTGGCAGGTTGATCCCACTAACAACTTTCCCTTGGAGTGTGTTATAAGGAGAATTTTCAGAAGTTCAAGTGGTGATGAATGTATGCTGCTTTGCCCTGCAGACACGTAAGCTATGGTTTCATCGCAACACTGGGCTTTAAAGTACAGAGTTGTCCCCTCAAATACTGTCTATAATATGGATTTGTTTTTTGAGCAGGCCCGTCCAGATATTGAAGAGCACCAATATTGATGGCTGGTCAGCTGTATGTTCTATGTCCCTAATTTAAAATGCTCTAGTATTGAAGTTATGGAGGTCTGTTTTTGCTGTTGACAAATCTCTTGATTATTGTGATTTGGTGTCTAATTGATGTATATGGAATTTTCGGACTTTACATTTTCTTTTGTTTGATTTGCTTTTTCTTTTGTTGTTGTGTGAATGCCTATTTCCCCTTGTTGATTCTCTCTAGCCTCTCCTACAATTCTCCCTTGGCGTTGGAAATGTCAATATCCCATTGTTTTCCAGCCAAGGTACTAGTAGGATGCATTATACAGTTTTATGCACCAGGCACGGAGCTAAATGCATTTGCGATGTAGTTTTCTTATAAATCGCGGCATGCTTGTGCATTGTTCAAGTACTTATGCTAGTAAGATCATTCTTCGGTGTTTTAAACATTCTGATGGTAATAGTACTGTAAAGTGTAAACTATTTTTATGAAGAGAAGGTGTAAGTTAAGGCAGATCTTTTCAGTTTTATATTTGTGGTTTTTGAATATTGATATGAAGCACTGGCACAGTCTTATGAGCTTGACACATATCTATAAGCTGTTTCACAATTCTTGAATGGTTATAAGTTTTTCTTTCCTTCAACTCAGTGGCTTCTGAGGAGGACTTGTTTCTTTCAATGGTATCTGAGATTATTTCTGAAAAATTTTAACTAGCTAAGATGAGACAGAGTAGGGAGGAAGAAGAATGGGATGTGTGAAAGGCTGGGTGAGAATGTACTGGAGAAGCTCCATGTTCTTCGGGCTTTTTCCAAAATATGGTATTTTTTTTTACCAATTTAAGTGTTTTTGTAAAAAATTTACCGATTTAGGGCATGTACGCCTCTATGGGAGGCGCACAGTGTTTTGTGCGCCTACACCTTTAATTTTTTTTTATTTTCTTTTTTTCTGCACATTTTATGTTTTTTTTATACTTTTTTTTTCTTTTTATATTTATAATAACGTTTATTTATAACGTATATATTTATACAACTCGGATGACGACGATAACACGAACGACCACGACGACACCGCGGCGGCACGGGGCTCGCGGGCTTGTAGCGCACAAGAGTCTCGGGGTTGGCGGAAGGTGGCGTGGCACGGCGGCGCGGCTGGGGTTTGCGAGTCCGCGGATCTCAGGTTGGCACGGCCCACGGGCAGAAGGACCATGAGTGATTTGCGGCTGGATGGCGACGACGAGGATGGACGGCGGGTCGGCAAATTGGCTCGAGTAGTCAAACGAGGGGCGGCACGGTGACACGGCATCGCAATGGAGCGGCGGCAAGAGCTTTGTGCTACTACAAAAAGAAAATGAAAGTAAAAAAAAAAAAATTAAGGTGCTCGGTCCTCCCATAAAGGCACGGCGACATTGCCAACCCGCCGTCCATCCTCGTCGTTGCCACCCAGCCGCGAATCACTCGCGGTCCTTCCGCCCATGGGCCGTGCCGACCCGAGATCTGCGGACTTGCAAACCCCCCAGCCGTGCTGCTGTGCCACGCCGCCCTCCGCCGACCCACCGCTTGAGGACTCTCGTGCCCCGCAAGCCTGCGAGCCCTGTGCTGCTGCCGTGCCCGGGAGTTACCGCCGTGTCGTCGCTCGTCGTCGTCCGAGTTGTATAAATATATACGTTATAAATAAACGTTATTATAAAAAATAAAATTATATATTTTTAAAAATTTAAATTAACAATTTTTTTAAAATATAAACTTTATTTAAAATAAATTTAAATAAGCTAAAAACTTTAAAAAAGAAAGATAGGCAGATTAGGTGGCAAGGGCTTGTTGCAAACCTCCCAGTCTGATTATCAATACCTCATTTTTTTATAGCTTTTTTTTGAATTTTTAGCTTATTTTTCAAATGTGCAGCCAAAAAAAAGAAAGTAAAAAAAAAAAATTAAGGTGTAGGCACACAGGCCATGTGCGCCTGTAATAGAGACGCACATGCCCTAAATCGGTAAATATTTTACAAAAATACTTAATTTTTTTTTAATTTTTTTTACCATATTTTGGGAAAAAGCCCATCTTCTTCCTCAGTTATTAGTCTTTCTCTTATAGCTATACATTCATCTAAGAATGATGGCTAATGGTAGCTATGAAGCTCTTTATCGGGAAGATTCTCCTTTGTTGTAATGGGCATCGGTTTCTAAGGCTACAAAATGTCTTGAACTATTGTTGCTGTGGTGTCCATATTTTGTTCGTTGAGATTCACTAAGTTTGTTTTATTAGGTAAGTGATGAAGAAGTTGAATCTATACTCCCTACTGCAGCTTATGCTCTTGCAAAGATACACATGCACTTGGTATATAGTGGGTGAGTACTCTCTGATATAAGAGCTTTATCTTTTCATCCCTGCAAATGTGTTTTTGCTGGATTAATTTTCTTGCATTTTTCCCAACAGATTCTGTTATACTGCTCGGGGAGGGTTTTGCTACTCGGAAGATGATATATTTGATTTCCGAACAGGCAATGCCCTTATCTTCTGAGTTCAATGTTACTTCTGACTCTTGAAATACTTATTTATTGCATTTACACACTTGTGCCAATTGTGGTGTATGCATATTCACATATGGACTGGTATACTTAGCTCATACAAATGCTTAAAAGATAATGCTGATGCAAGTGCCTGCCTCCCCTGCAATCCATGCATGTCAATATGTTGCTTATGCATCACTGGCCCCTTTTGTCACATGATGGGCTACTGATATAGCAGGTGCGAAATGCATGCCTGTATTTACGAGTCAAGACTTCAGTAGGGTTTGGCGTCTGATTTCGTTCCTTCTGTAATTAGAAGATAATCTCTCTCTTTCTCCGAGCTTAAAAGTTATAATTCTGGAAGGTAAATAAAAGCTGGTTGGGCTTTCCTCAGTGAATGCATTCGGCATCTTCTTCTGCGTGTTATTGGATTTTTAACATGAATTCTCATGTTTGTGGGAGTTTTCTGATACTAGATCGTTTCTCAGAGAATCAGATGCTTATTATCTTGCAGATGATGGTCAAGATGTTGATGGCTTACCCACTGAAGGAGTGGAAATTACATGCTTCCATATGGTAATGCAATGATCATTTTCCCAATAGAAATGATTTTCCCTTTCCTTTCACTTTTTTCTGTTTGTCTTATTATACCTATTGTGTTGAATAGTATGATCCTGCAACAACAATCAATAGTGTTACATATCGGTTTCCAAAAATAATGGCTCCTGTATTGATAAGGAATTAGGCATTTTAGATGAAACTATTGATTCCAATTCTCTTATGCTCTCTTTCTGTTGCTCTGTGGTTGTAGGATGGTGCACATTACATGATTTATACACCCTCCGATCCGCTTCTTTTTGTTGCTGTAAAGGTAAGTTCCTGCTACTGAGCCATAAATGAAAAAATTTGCGCTCTCACCAAATCAAGTGATTGAATTTATTCTTCTACTCATATGCTTTTCAATACACAGAAAAGGTAGAAGAAAGAACATTACCTGTGATGTTGTAGGTTGTCAGAATGCCCATTAGCTGAGTAGAAAAAATGTGCTTGCTAGAGTTAACCATTACCTCTCAAGGTGGATTTTGTTCTGCAGGATCACAGTGGGCAGTTGCAGATTGCTGACGATGTAAGCAGTTCTTTTCGTGATTGAAATTCTGATTTTGGATGGCTGAAATATGATATCGTTTCTCTGCTTTAGCAGTTCCTTGTAGCTAGATTTAAATAGAATTTTACTTTCTCATTGATTTTTCGTGCTTTGAGGGATGCATTGCCTATAGATTGCAGTGGTAGCTTCTATGCTATTTTGTAGAAGTTCAAATTACCCCATAAAAAGTAATGTCATCTTGATTTTGCAATTAGTTTGTGAGTGCAAATGAGAGTTGAAGTTGATAGATCTTCAATTGATTGGTGCTTTCTGTTTTGAGTTGCTTTACTCATTTTCTGCTTTTGGGCATTATTGAAGTACCTTAGACTGGGAATATGATATGATGACTGATAGCTTGATGTTTGTTGTGGACATATTCCTCATGTGTTTGCACATACTGTTTTGTAACTGTTTCTGATTGACCACAGACAAACTTCTCTTTGAAAATCATGTAGGATTGTTTGATTTTCTATTACGTAACATGTTTTACTTTATAAAACTATTTAAAGGAAACATAGTTGTGCTCTGGCATGATAAGCTGTGCTTTGCAAATTCTTTGGGAATTAGATAATAGCAGGATCTTGAAGGTGTTTTAGTTGTTTAGGTGATACTTCACAGTGGACGTACTTACTGGGTTTCTGGGTTGAAATTGTAGTGTAGCATGATGTCGTGTATATGCTGGAATACGTGCAAGTGGATTCTTGGTTATGTTTGTACTGGCTGACCGTTAGTTAATCCTGTACTGAGAATTTTAGGACCTAGAGTGCATTTTAGCATTGCGACTTATTTACTCATGCCATTCCGACAACAGCCATTGTATATGGTAATTAAGTCTGTTATCGAACAATCTACTTTCTACTCTATGGGTGGAAACTCAGTATGAATGCTAGTGTCCTTCCAGATAGCCATGGTCTCATATGATCTAACGGCTCATGTGAAGGGCAGAAGCCAATTGAAAGGATCTTCTGATCAATCTATAGATCATTTAATTCAATTATTTATGATTCTAATTTCCAACATTAAGAGGCTAAGTGATGGACTGAGATGGGTCAACGGCATATGCTTCATAATACTGAATCCACATTAATATGCAGATATGTGGAGTATTTTTTGAAACAATTCTTTGTTATTTGAATTGATAGGATCTGTTGGAGGACCCTTGCATAATAAGTGCCATAGATGAAGAGACTGAGTTCAATGCCTTAGTGGTAAGGGTCATCTTTTGCTGATTGCGGATGTATGCTGGTAAAGAAAATAATAACACACACTCTCTCTCTCTCTCCAGGAGGAAGAAGCTGCCCTGCTTGAATCACTGATGGGAGAAAGATGACGAGGGAGCTTGGCTGACACAAAATATTGAGCGTTTTAGAGGGGGCTGTCTTGAAAGACCGGTCTGGCTAAAGAAGCAATGCAAAAGAAAGGCCTTTAAGTTGTTGTGGTCTTTTGCCCTTATGCCTGTCTCATTGTAAATGGTAAAATCTCTCTGCATTAAGGTGCAAAACTGCAAGTAGTCATTGTTTGCATCAATGCTTTC